>OZ005737.1:106978864-107690364 GCA_963930755.1 Eudasyphora cyanicolor
ATTTCAGCCACCTAGCTCAAGTATTATAGATTGTAGCGTGATTACAACAGACGGACGGACGGACAGACAGACGAACATGGCTAAATCGTCTTAGAATTTTACGACGATTAATAATATATATACTTTATGGGGTCTCAGATAAATATTTAGTGGTGTTACAAACGGAGTGACAAAATGAATATACCCCCATCCTATGGTGGAGGGTTTAAAAAGGGAGACAATAACAAAACTAATAATTGTTGAGAAGGGTCGCAATAAAAAAGGAACCAAACCTCGATGTGAGGGAACGCTGCTTTTGAGAAAATAAGAAAACAACAATATTCTCCCATGGCTTTGACAAATGTACGAACACACTAGCAGGGAGAACGACTCGCACAACACACTGCACGGTATATGCAGTATGCCGGTTCAGAGAATTAAATTTTAATTTTTCGCAGAGATAGTACGAAAAGAATGACAAACGTTCGGTATGAGTCGAACGCCGTCGTTAACAGAACAAAACAACAATGATTCTTTACTTTTTCTGAACGAGAACAGAATTTACACTCAACAACAAAATTCGCGTAGACCGAAATCTTAAGTATTAAGAAAAAAATAATTACGATTCAATGACAAGCTTTCTGTTCTTAGAAAACACAATTTACGTATATATGCATTATATTCTTCACATTACGTTCATGGCTCTCTGACACGGTACTAAAAGCCGAGAAACGAGTGGTATACCAACCTGCCTACTGGTGTGATCGATGGTTAGGTTAGGTTAGGTTAGCAGCCGTATTTTTTTATACAAGCTCACATAGAACAGTTTAGGTCCCTAGTGTTACCACGGGCTGAAATGCCCCTCATCGAAACCAACCTGTTTGATATACAAATTTGTCGATATTACGAATATCGGTACTGGAAAGATCTGTTAGGCTGCCTAGAAAAGCCGACCCCAGTATGTCCAGTCGTCGTTTACTCAGAGCGGGACAGTCGCATAGCAAGTGCTCAATGCTCTCCACTTCTTCCTCATCTCCACAGCTTCTGCAGAAGTCATTAGAGTCAATACCCAATCTTTTGGCGTGTTCGCCGATCAAGCAGTGTCCCGTCAGAACTGATACTAACGTAGACAATCTTTGCCTCTCTAGTGCGAGGAGATATTTTGATCTTCTCAGGTCATACCTTGGCCAGATTTGTCTAGCTACTCTGCAGGTGCCGATTTCTGTCCATCTTTCGTTGGACTGCCTGATTGCCTCTTGCCTAAGCCAAAGCTTGCACGTGGATAGTGGCGCACCAATATATGCAAATTCTTCGAGAATTTGTAATGTCGTCCCTTTCCTAGCAAGTTCATCGGCATTGCAGTTCCCCGGGATATCCCTATGCCCAGGCACCCATATGAGGTGTATGTTAAACTGCTCAGCCATCTCGTTAAGAGAAATGCGGCAGTCGAGGGCTGTTTGTGAATTTAGGGATGATTGAGAGCTAAAATGTAATAATTGCGCAATTTTACCAATGCTCACAGATATACGGATTTAAAACTAACAAGTAGAAGCTTTAAGTTAGGCCTACCGAATCTTTTATACCCTCCACCATTGATCGCACTTGAATGATAACGGGTACTAATAAACTTATTACCAAATTTCAGCCCAATTCGTTGATATTTGAGATTTTTGTGTCAAATCTAGAGGGACCTTTGTATGGGGGCTATATCAAATCATGGACCTATGACTACCGTTGCTCGTGTGAAGAATACCGGGTATAAATAAACCCCAGTTACCAACTTTCAGCCCGACCAGTTGACATTTGTGGTCTCTATGACGTTAAGAAGTCGAATCGGGGAGATGCCATATATATATATCCAAAATCCAGAGAATTGATGGCAGCCTGGCTGTCCGAGTAAATGACAACGCCAGTGTTGGTTACTATGTTGCGACTCAGCCACTTGGCTACTTCCCATATTGCCATAATTTCAGCTTGATAGACACTGCAGGTATCTGGTAGTCTGTGAGCTATATCCGAAGCCAACCTTTTCATCAAGCTTCGAACCATCGGTGTAAAAGTGGAGATGGTTTCTATTACCTGGTTTTCTTCCAACCCATTCATCTCTCGCGGGAATCATAGTGATGTAATTTCTCTCGAAGGTGTACACCGTTGGTATATAGTCCACTCGGTCGGTTACCATAGCACTACACTTTGATATTCTCATGTGACCGTAGTTTTTGTACCTCCACATTGATAGGCAGTTTATTCTTATTGCCGCTTTGGTTGCAACTTCTCTCGCCACAATATTAATCGGCAGTATATGGAGTAGAGCTTGTAGAGACTCGGTCGCTGTAGTCCTTAAGGCTCCGCTTATGCTCAGGCAGGCAGTTCTCTGAACCTTTGTTAGTAGGTTGGTGATGGTTAGTTTGTCAGTTGCCGTCCACCATACCACAATGCCTTATAGCAGTATAGGACGAACTACTGCTATATATATCCAGTGGACGATTTTAGGAGAGAGGCCCCACCGCGACCCTACAGCCTTTTTGCAGGAATATAAGGCGACGTTAGCCTTCCTTACACGTTCCAATACATTAAGTCTAAATAATTATCTAGAATTATTCCTAAAAATTTTGCACTTTCAGAAAAGACTAGATCTGTTCCATTTATCCGAGGTGGAGGGTGCACATGTGGGACTTTATTCATCCTAGTAAAGAGAACCAATTCTGTCTTGTTTGGGTTTATGCCCAAGCCGCTGCTTCTGGCCCATCTAGCCAATTTGTTCAGAGCCACCTGTAGAATGTCTCGGAGGACGTTTTCGAATTTGCCACTCACTGCGATTGCAACGTCGTCCGCATATGCCACGACCTTGCAGCAACAACGTTCTAGATCTAGCAGGATTTCATTCACCGCTAGGTTCCAATTAGCTAGGTTCCAAAGAGTTAACATTAAGATGTGACAGTGCCGCAATTACTGCATCTGAGTGAATGTTGATAAAAGCCCCTTCTATGTCAAGAAATGCCACCATGGTGAATTCCTTGAAATGCAGGGACGATTCGATAGTGCTCACAAGTTCGTGCAGGGCTGATTCTGTAGGCTTCCCCTTATTGTAAGCATGTTGGTTCACTGACAGGAGTTTTGTATCCAGGTTTTCCCTATTGAAATAATCTAAAAGTCTTTCCAGACCTTTCAATAGGAAGGAGGATAGGCTAATTGGTCTGAAGTCTTTTGGCCTAGTGTGTGATATCTTCCCCGCTTTTGGTATGAATACCACTTTGGTATCCCTCCATCGATTCGGGATGTATGAAAGCCTGATACAGCCTACATAAATTTGCTCCAGCCAGGGGATAATGTATTTCAACATTTTCTGCATTTCTGCTGGAGTGATGCCGTCTGGTCCAGGTGACTTGAAGGGCTCAAAGCTATTAATAGCCCAGCTTATTCTGGATCTCTCAGTCAACAAGCTAGCGACGCTCGCAGTCCACTCGCACTCTTGTTGGTCCTGCTGATCCTCTGGTTCTGTTATAGAGTTCCCTGGGAAATGTGTGTCGAGCAGTACATTGAGCGACTGCTCGCTGTTTTTGGTCCAATTATTTGCTTTATCCTGCAAGTAACCCACTGTACAGGGTGAAGCTGATAATATTTTCCTCAGCCTTGCGGCGTCGGAGACCTTTTCCACTTCGTCACAGAAGGTATACCAAGAGCGTCTTTGCGCCTTTCTAAGCTCCTTCTTATAGATCTTGAGTTGCTCTTTATAGGCATCCCAAACATTAGCGACCCCTGTAGATTTAGCCTTGTTGAATAGCTTGTTGCAGGTCTTTTTCATAGCCGTTAGCTAAGAAGTCCACCATTGGGGTTTAGTTTTACCCTTGTACCTTGTTTTTGGACAGGCTTCTTCAAGGGAACTATTGAATGATGTGGTGATATGCTCGACCAGATGATCCAGACCGGCTTTGTCATTCGGTTCGTACAGAAGTTTGGAGTTGAGGACTTTCTTGAAATTCTTTTCATACAAGTGCCACTTTGTCTTTCTCACATTTCTGTGGACGGCAGGTTCAGGCCCTTTTTCAGCGAGTTTGAACTCAATATAATGGTGATCTGAGAATGAGTCGTCGTCCAGTACATTCCACCCACTAATTTTGTCTGACAGCCGGTCAGTAGCAAACGTTACGTCGAGTACTTCTTGTCTGTCTTTAGTTGTGAAGGTCGGTTTATTACCTATGTTACAAATACTAAGGTTGGTAGTTAGAATAAAGTCAAGAAGCGAATCACCCCTATTGTTTATATCCGTACTACCCCAGATAGTATGATGAGCGTTCGTGTCTGCGCCAACAATCAGCTCGACCTCGTCAGATGTTGCTTCTTCTACTACTTCCCTGAATAGAGCAGTCGGTACTACAGCTTCATAAGGCAAGTAACTGGAGAACAACCCAATATATGCGATTACCGATCTCCAGACTAGCAGATGTTTGGTCTTTACCACTTAAATTAGCCAGGAGAAAGATACTTAGATCTTTCCTGGCCAAAATGCAGGTTCTTGGAGTGCCTTCACAGTTGGCCACAAGCAGCTTAAAGTTGGGTGTCCTGATACCGCACACCCTTCCTCCCACTGCGTAGGGCTCCTGTATCAGGACGATGTCTACTGCACCTGTGGACAGGCGCAGCAATAGAGCCGCTGAGGCTGCTTTAGCGTGATGGAGGTTAATTTGTAAAATTCTTACCATCATTGGTAATTGACAGATTAACTTCCACCCCGACAAGGGTGTTATTGAACTCTTCGTCCGTATCATCGAGAAGCGTGTCCCCGCCAGATGCGTCAAAGAGTCCGGAGACTCCCCTCAGTCCCTCTGTGTCAGAAGTAGAGCTTTCGTTCTCAGAGTAGGACGTTACAGATCTTCTGTTAGAGTTGGAGTCACCCGAAATAATGGGCGTGGATACCTCCGCACTTCCAGAAAGCTGTGTATCAACCGCGGTGGACGACTCACCTTCCGCAGTGGGAACTATATCCTGCTTGTATACCTTCAAGACTATAGTCTCGAAGCCATACTGTAGGGTTGCACTTGCACGTTGTATATGGGAGGTGGATTCAGCGTTAAGGATCAAATTGACCTGCCGCTTTTTACCATCCGCCTCACCCACCTTGCTGATTCTCCAATTATGGGCGGGCAGATCTGGCATCACCGAAATGTAAGAGCTTTACTCTCCCCTGATGCCATCCTGCATCGTTGCAGATTGGTGGTGTGCCCGGCATCTCTCTACCGACATCGAGGTAATGAGCCATAATGGCTGATTGCACATGGCTCCATTTGTCCTTAAGGATGGATCCATCCTCACTACTTTTGTCTATAACGGTCATCACTAGCGAAGGAGACTTCGCCACTTCATTGAAGGGCTTGGTGAGTGTCCTGTTGATAGTGACATTTGGGCCTCTTGCCTTTTTCGAGGGCAGGAGTTCATCAGGTGATCTGATTCTTTTGACTTTATTAGCCGTTAACACAGCTGAATTTGTGGCTCTTTCAGCCGGCTGATTGGCGTTAGAAGCATCTAAGACGCCTTTAGCCCAGGTAAGTGACTCTTTTTGTTTTTCGGTAAGAACCGAAACCTCAACAGCCTCCAACTTCGTCAGAACTCTGAGCGCTATCCGATGCGATCGATGGATTAGAGCTGAAATCTCAGAGAGCCGCTGATTACACGGATCGAATTGGACCAAAATATACGCGTCAAATAGCTGAATGGGTTCGGAGTGGGAGCTATGTCTGCGGGGATATGTCAATGAATTCTCTTGAGCCGAAACAAACCAAATAAATGGTATCTTTATTTAGTTTGTAATCTCGCAATAGTAATTTTCGGAAAACAATGAGAAATCACAGAGAAACAAAAGAAATGAGCAGGGCTGCGGAGTCGGCGTTGTTTTTGTAAATTTCATGAAATTATACTTTCAAATGCATAAATTTTACTATTTTTTTACTTATTTTGTAAATTCATCTCGGAGTCGACTCCGACTGCGACTCCAGCTACGACTCCGAGATCGATTTTATAAAATGTACTATATCAATTCATATCTGTGTGCATTCATATATTTATACAAAATATTTTAAAAATATACAATGCATTTATTGGAAAGTATAATTTCATGAAAGCAGCAAAAACAACGCCGACTTCGACTCCACAGCCCAGAAAATGAGAAAACAAATGGAATTAGGTTTGGAAATATAACGTTGGCATATATTTTCTTGAAAAATACCTTACCAGTAGGTGTGGACAGTTTTCAGGTTGGCAAAGAACAAGAACGATTTTCGGAAGTTGAGTTTTCAATATTGCCATGGAAAATGCATGAGAGTATCTCGATTTCTTTTATGCATTTTCCTTTGTCGTTTTTACACTACATATGGATACAAAAGAATTTTAATTTGGGGATTTTGGATTATAAATTTAGGAATTGAGATTAGGGTTTTACGTTTTGGCGTAACCAAAATGAAATCGACATATGCTTCTTATGAGAAACAAGGTTAAATCCTAACAAATCAATAAGAAATGCTAAATATTACTGTTACCGTAATGGTCGCCACGAGTAGGAGGCGTTACAAAAAAGCAAATTGGAACTGTACAAGAGACACATTACAAGTTATTCTAGGTTGCGTCGTGAAGAAGTGTTGATCGAAAACCACATAAGCGACATGGTTGACGATTTTAAAGAATTACTTAACTCTGCTATCGATATCAGTGTACCTAAAAGCAGAATTAAACCCATGCAGAATCAAATTCCACAAAGTATCAAAGTGATGATACAATTTAGAAATGTATACAAACGCAACTTGAAGCGTTTTAGAGATGCAAATGATGGTATTCAAATGAATTCGCTCTATCAAAATATTTCAAATGAGGTATCAAATTTCCGTAACAAAAACTGAAACAAAACGCTGTCCTCCCTGGATAAAGGCTCTTCCCCATTTGGAAAATATCTAAAACTCTGAAGAAAAAGGCAAAACCTATTCCAGCTCTAAAATGCGAAAATCGTACGTATTGCACACAGAATGAAAAATGTGAAATTTTGGCAGAAACTTTTTTAAATAATCATAAACGTTCAAATCTTAGCGATTATTCTACCATTAGTGTGGTAAATGAAGTTTTAAATCGCCTTAATATAACAAAGCCAATAACACAAAATACCAGTTGTATCGATTGCAAAAGTATCAAACATTATAAACAATATCAAAAACAAAAAAGCTCCGGGGATCGACGGAATAAGTAATAAATGTTTAAACATGCTGCCAAAAATTGGCGTAATCTACTTAACGCATATTTTAAACGCTAGCCTATAGTTATGTTACTATCCACTGGAATGATCCTGCTGGATATTAAGGCTGCATTTGACGGAGCGTGGCATAATGGACTTTTTTTCAAATTAAATAAATTTGGTTTTCCATGATCAACAATAAAGATAATACAAAGCTTCTTAAAGGAGAGGTCATTCAGTGTACACCTTGGAAACATTAAGTCTAGAGCATACCTAATGGATGTCCTCAGGGATCCTGTTTGTCCCCAATTCTCTATAATATTTGCACTGCCGATTTACCGACTCTGAATGAATGTGTCATTTCTGTTTTTGCAGATGACAATTCAATAAAAAGCAACACGGTTTAAATAACTTGAATGAATATTTCAGGAAATGGAATATTATGGTAAACCAGGACAAAACCCAAGCCATATACTTCACAAGAAAAAGGAAATCTTGCTACTAAAATCCGCTTTCTTTCTTAAATTATAACATAGTTTGGGAATCAAATGTAAAATATTTGGGAGTCATTCTTGACAAAAAGGTGAATTTTGGTGATCACATTTCCTATATCGTGGACAAAGTAAACAAAACTACGAGGACTATATACTCATTAATAAACATGAAACAGAGCTAAACCAGGAGAACAAGAAATTGATTATTAAATCTATATTCCTACCATTATTTTTTTACAGTGCACCATTATGGTCATCAACGGCAAATAGTCATATAAAAAAACTAGAAATGACCCAACACAAGTTGCTCAAACTGATGTTTAATCTCTCATGGCATTATTCCACACAAAGACTACAAACCCTATCCGGATTTAAGCTCGTCAAAGATAAACTAGAAACATCCAATACTAAGTTCCAGTGACCTCTACCAGATATAGTAATGACAGTGCTAGATATAGTAGTGACACTCTACTATAAAAGTATCCCCCTAACGTCGAGATGTTATGCGACCTCGTGCTTATCGATGTTTAAGGTTCGTAGTCAGGGGTAACCGACTATGTTTGTACGGGAGCCTCGCTGATACCTGGGCGCCACAGCGAGTAATTAGGCTTCTTCTTCCCTACATCTAATAATACATGAGGTAATTAGGGGAGAATTAACTGAATTAAGTAACATCGGCACGCTGAACCGGGAGATAACCACTCAGTATAGTGAGTTATGTCAGCAATTGTCGGAGATGGTGGATGATGATTCCCTCATCGGACTCAGCCAGGAGAACGGGCCAGCGGACTTGGGGCTTGATGGAAGATCTTACTCCGTCAGATACTGAATGTGAGATCACGATTATCTTCGTCCCGACTACCGAGAAGGGTAGATCCATCGAGACAAAGCCGGCAACTAACATCGCCGCGGACGTGACGGAAACCAACCTGTCGACTCCACCGCCTCAACTTGAGTCGGACTCCATGGCTAGCAAGACCTCCAACGCAGTACGCCTGATCCTGATGCGACAAGGAACTATAGACCCAGGCACTTCTGGTGATAACCCTTCGACGAGCGGTAGGAATAGGTCGAGGCGAAAGAAGGCTCGCGACGCCTACCAAAGGTCCTGCTCTTATCTTCGGAAATTCGAAGAAAAGAGCGAGTCTGACATAACGGTGAGAGAAATGAGACTGATCAAAGCCAACTGGAAAGCGATACTTCGCCATGAACGGCTTTATCCCCATACAGCGAAGAAATCGTGCCTGTTTGGGCATCTACCTCTCTCTACACCGGTGGCTGATGCAACTCCTACGCAACTTGTGGTAGCGGTGAATGCAGCTCTTACAATTGCGGCAGAGAAGGAAAAACGTGGTAATATGCTAAGTGGACCCTCTGAAGCAGGGTCGCTGCAAACCGAAGATAGAATAACAACGCCTACTTCAGAGGCAACGAAACCCACTGGAAGAAGGGATAGTACTATTGGTAAAACACCATTGGTCACCCTCTATCCAGACGCGATACGAACTGGAGTAATGACCACCAATGATGCCAATGTACAGTCGAGGTACACCCTCATGGTATACCCTTAGATACTAAAGTAATGCAGCCTGGAGTCGATATTTCAACACGGACTCTGGCAGCACCCAACCACAAAGTGAATGAGGAAAATAAATCTGGTAAAACGCCAGGTGGAGTCTCTGCATCGATTAAGATGGAGGCGAAAGTCAATTCTACAAAGATGACTCTAGCAGTTAAATCCAGAACTGTTAAAGACTTGTTGCCTCTATTCGACGGCCCCTCAACCTCACAACAGGCTACGGACCACATGAAATCTACAGCTGTAAAGCGGGTTAGATCTACCGAAGCGAAGCCTGTTGCGAAGAAGCAACAGCAAGAGGCCCTACGAAGGGAGACATCAAAGTCAGTTTCCAAGCAGAAGGAATTGAAGGGGTCAGTCGCACCTGGCGGTAAAGCGCCCTCTGGGTCTATACCAACAAGGAAATCGACGAACTTCTTCTCGCCCTCTCAAACTCTAAAGTAGACATTGTTCTAATTCAGGAACCCTATATCGTTAAGATTAAGGTGACCTTTTTGGGCAATACAAATTCCATCACATACTCTCCTCCTTCCGAGGACAAGGTGAGAACATGTATTGTAGGTAGAAAGAATCTTAACTAAATTCTTCAGTATAATTACATCAATGGAGACCTGACGACGGTGAGGTTAGAAAATAGACACACCCAACCATTCCTACTCTCATCAGTCTATCTGCCACACGAGGAAAACCCGCCAAATTAGTCAGGGCGCTAGCTCGTGCATTAGAATCATCGGAAGACAAGTATGATCCTAGGATGTGACGCATACCCGCACCACTCTTTATCGGGAAGTACGAACATCAACACTGGAGGTGAGTCACTTTATGATTTTATTTTGAATTCTGGGCCAAAGATTTGCAATATTGGTAATGATCCTACTTTCCCAGTCAGAAATAGGTCGGAAGTAATAGACATAACATTGACGAACCTAGACGACACTGTTCTTTCAGTTTGGAGAGTGTCTAAGGAGAACTCCTTCTCGGACCTTAAATATATCCTCTACAATCTGAATATGGTTACAGGTGATGAAATACCATTCAGAGTATAACGAGCTTGTTGACAGGCATCTTCAATCGATGGATAACAATTTCGTCGACACGAGGAGGTTAGAAACAGCAGTGGACAATTTTACTGCAACCCTGTTAGATAGTCTTGAGAGAACATGTCCCCTTACATATCCAGGAAAAAGGTCACAACCTGCATGGTGGACCAAAGACCTTCGTAAGTCAAGGCAGACTACCAGGAAATTGTACAACAAAGCCAATAGAACCAAAGCAAGTACTTATTACTTATTGGTATCGCTATAAAGAAGCTTTCAACATGTACAAGAGCGAGGTCAATCGGGCGAAACGCGTCTCCTGGGTCAATTTCTGTGAAAGCAACGAAGGGGTAAACGAGTCCTCCAGATTTCGAAGATTGCTATCAAAAGACCCCAAGTCGCTTGGAAGCATCAGAAAGGAACATGTAAGCTGGACTGAGTCTAGCTCTGATACCCTGGACCTCCTGGCTAAAACACACTTCTCCGGGTGGTCAAACCTGGTCCGGGATACATGTCCTAATTACGGTACAGAACACAGAGAATCACAGTGTGATGACCGCGCTCTTTCGATTGTCAAAAGTTTAGTAACCAAGGAGAAAATACTGTGGGCCATTAATTCCTTCGAACTTTTAAAATCGACTGGACCAGGTGGCATATCACTGGCCATGCTACAAAACGCAGGGTCAAGAGCGATATGCTTACTCTTAACGATTTTTAGGGAGTGCCGACTGAGGACTTTCATTCCCTGCAAATGGCGTGAAGTTAGTGTGGTTTTCTTCCCCAAAACGGGAAAACCTAGTCACTTAATGCCTAAGGACTACAGACCAATCACTCTCATCGTTTTTACTGAAAACTGTGGAGACTGATTGACACCTATATCAGGGATAGATTACACCCATCTTTAATCAGCAGTAGTCAACATGCGTACATCAAGGGTCGCTCTGTTGACAGTGCTCTTCATGACGGGTTATTTTGTGGGTAATCTAGGAAAAAAACAATACACTTTGGCTACCTTCCTAGCCATAGACGGAGCCTTCATTAATGTGAAGCTGATACATAACTCCTTAATGGATGTGGGCATTCCCCCTCCACTGATTGATTGAATTGATTCAATGCTAAACAGCAGAATCATGTAATTTAAAGCCTCAAAGGCCAAATTAAAATAAATTTCAAAATGCATAATACAGGGTGTTTAGTTCTGAATGTTTATAGATTTGCATTAGGTTAGGTTGAAGAGAGGAGACGATTCTCATGTCCATGGACATACACTTAAGCCAGTGGTTCGGCCTGTTGTGCGCTCCTTAATTATGATCTTTTTATACCTCACGAGTTACAGAAAATCGGTACTAGACACGAATTTTCTCAGTATCTTCCAGTCATATTCTCTGAGATGAGTCAAGTCTGGTAATATGTCGGACCCGAAATGTTGGGATCTTGCATGTGTGAAAGCCGGGCAGTGACACAGAAAATGTTCCATCGTTTCGATGTTTTCTCTGCATGCCATGCATTCGTCGTTTTCTGCTAGTCCTATGCGATGAAGATGTGCTTGTAAGCTTGAGTGTCCCGTTAGAACACTCATCATCTTATTAATAGATTTGCATTAACGTATAATTTCTGTTGGGGGAATATATAGACCCAATTTTCGTACCTACTTGCTCGTTGAAGTCTGCCTGCTCCTCCTTGTTACATCCTTGTAAGATGAGCTTACAGATTTCAACGAGTGAATAGGACAGACGCCGCCACATTTCTCCATCTTTAGATTAAAATCTAGTTTCCCTCGAATAAGTACCCTTGCTGTACCATAAAACTTAAAGGTAAACTTCGTTACCAAACCAAACCTTATAAATAAAACATATTGGCTCCCTTGCCATTTATTATTATAGAAAAAACTAAACTTTCGTGTTTTATTTATTTTCACGCATTCGGCGTAAACATTGGTCGCATCGAACCGGATTTCGAGAACCATAACCTCGGAAAAACATTTCATTAACCAAGGTATTCTCTTCATCATTAGAGCCCTCATCAACACACATCCATCCATCCATCAACCCTTACATCGATATAACAAACCATTTTAGGTTAAATTTGCATTTAAAGTTATAACAGGTATGTATAGTGCAGTATTTATATTAAATGAGCATCGCGAAAAACAGTGAATAAATATCAAGTGTTTCGTGTCTCAGGTTGTCTTACAACGTCTCGGTATCAACCCTCCCCTCATTTTGCCGGTGGTAGCTTCAACTCCACATATTGATTTCCACTGATGTTTTTCTGAAGGGAAAACAAACACACACTAACACACCACAAGATACATTCAATCACAGTACATAGTGTCTCAAGGTATATTGAACAAGGTAGAGTACAGCGAACAGCTGATTTGCTCGTCATATTTTTAGAGCTCAATGAACTGTCAAACTCATAGATGACGTTTGATTGTTTGTTTACATTTTATTGTTGGGAGCGTTTTAAAAAATAGTGTACAATCGAACAAAATTCACGCAAATTAAAAATAATGTAAATTTTATTTAACATTTCCTATATTTATATGTAAATAAAGCAAATTGTGTATGTGTGATATCACATAACTTTATGAATTTTGTTTGAAATGCCTATTGATGTCATTATAAATGTCTTGCAAATGACCGCCAGGGTTTCGCAGGGACGCCAATTCGTAATTTCCAATTGTTCATGACTTTGGGGCATGAAACAAGCTCAATTTTACCGATGTCAAGGGTTGTCTTGGCTGCTATGGTTTGTAGATTATTCTCATAGACGTGCCACTTAACAAAATTACACAAAAAATTCTAATTGGGTCATATCGCACGATCTCAGTGGCCAGTTAACATCACCTCCTGGTGAGATGACAATGCCATGTAGCATGAGATGTGTGGCCGTAGAGACGTCCTGTTGGAACCACATGTTAGTGTTCATATCATCCAATTCAGCTCAAAAGAAGTTGTTAAGCCCCAAATCCACATAAATAAGCAACTCTTCCGCATGAATGGACGTTCTTGGAACTCATATGGATTAGAATCGTCTCAAAGTTGACGATTTTGTTTATTCAAAATTTTGATAAAACTGAATAAATGCCGGACAATTCAATAGCTTGAACAATGTTGCCGATAGCAACTTATTATTTGTATCAACGACAAACTTTGTTATACATTTGTTCATCATATTTTTTAATAAATGGTAAATATACATTTGTATTTTCTTATATTAATCATAAAACATGAAAAACTTATTTCTAATAAAGCACGGTACTATGTTCCGGTTTCACGCTGAAATCCCATACAAAAATCTAAGTTGTGAAAAATGAGTGAAATTTTTTCATTTGTGGTACTATGTTTTTTCAACGTGAGAAATTGACATTTTGCGCCGCTACAAATTAATTGAACGCCGCAACAAATTGAATGCCGCCAGCATTGTACTCCTATTTATTTATATTCATGTTTGTCCGCTAGAAATTCAGTTGTTGTCAATCTTAGCGATAAAATTTCCTAATAAAGAATACAAAATTAAATTATCTGAAAGAAAACTAAAGCAAAGCTTTGGACCAGAAAATAATTATGTATATTGAATAAACGAGAAGAGCGACATTCCGATTGGATAGCAAAGCAAAAAAGTGCAAAACACTGGAAGGACATGTAACTATATGTAATAATGTGGAATTTGTCTTATAATTACGTATGTACATTAACGTTTGTATGTTTAGAACAATCGTGACGAAAAACCTGGAAAAACTTTGTGGACGGCAAACGCTACCGAAGCAGTAGGACAATGGTATTGGGCAGTGCCTGTGATCTCGTTTTTAAATGGTTATAAAGAACATAGTGAGTTCTTGCCAGCCATAGGAGTTGGAAGAAGAAAATCCGTTTATGGATGGAAGTATAATTTATATATGTCCACAAATATAATGTAAATCCTTAAAAATAATAATAAAACGTATTCGGTTCATCAAAACATCATTTTATTTATTTATATTCGTACAACAGTAGGAAATTATTTTGTTATTTGTAACATTGTATTACCCTGGCTTCTGATACCTCACAAGCATCGCCATCGTATCAACACAAAATAAATAATTTATTTAGTTATAACATTAGCACAATGATCTTCAATCATATTTCCATTCTGCAATTTTTTTTTTCCAATTCATTACATTTTTTTTATTGAATCTTTCATTATTATACAATGAAAATAACAATAAGTGGACAAATCTTAACCTAAAATACTAATCTCTGGGTTATTGCCATTGCGAATAAACCATTGAGACTTTACACGATTTTTTACTTAAACAAAAAGGTTAACATTTCAAATCTAGGAATTCATCATTTAATTTCATTTTTTTGTTTTTGATTAGGATTTGTTTTAATTTATATCATGTCCAGCGTATCTCTCCTTGTAAGGCGGTCATGACCTTCAAAATTTAGTAGTTCTCGAGCCAGGATGTTTGGATGATTGAATAGTTTACCCACGTAACACCGGCAATATTTTTCAATTTCCCCTTTTACTGTTGGCATGTTGAGATCCTTATGGATGTTAGCGTTTCTTATATACCATGGTGCACCTGTAATTAAACGAAGAATATTCGATTGTCTTCTTTGTAATTTGCATACATTCGAAGCGCACGCTGTACCCCAGAGCTGGATACCATACGTCCAAATTGGCTTCAATACCGTTTTGTATAAAAGAACTTTATACTCTGGATCTAGGGCAGATCTTTGGCTGATAAGCCACTGAAGTTGATTAGTTTTGAGTTTTATTTGAGTTACTTTAGAGTCTATGTGGCGCGACCACGTCAAACGCCGATCTAAGTGGATTCCAAGGTATTTTACATGATCCTTTTGGGGAATCTGTGAATTGAAAATAGAAATTGTAGGACTTGCATCCCTTCGCAGGGTAAAAGTAACATGAGTACACTTTGAGGCATTTACCATTATTCTCCATTTTTTTAACCATTCTTCTAGGATTCGGACATGAGACTGCAGTTGATCGGACGCAACTGAAGGGTTTTTGTGACTACTGACGAAAGCAGTATCGTCCGCAAAAGTAGACGTGAGCGTAAAGTTGGTTATGGGCATATCTGCCGTAAAAATAACGTACAGTATAGGGCCAAGAATGCTCCCCTGTGGGACACCGGCATTTATTTTCTTAGGACTAGAAAAAATGCCATTTGATTTAACTTGAAAAGACCGGTTAGTCAAATAACTCCTGAACAGTTTATGCGTGTTGATTGGCAGAAGGTCGCATATTTTGTACAAAAGTCCTTCGTGCCAGACTTTGTCAAATGCTTGGGAAATATCTATGAATAACGCCGAACAGTATTCTTTATTCTCAAAAGCTCTTTTGATGCAGGTTACGATACGGTGTACCTGTTCTATAGTATTATGACTTTTTCTAAAACCAAATTGATGGTCAGGTATAATATTGTGAGAAATTATATGAGGTGTGATTTTCTTCATGAGAATGGACTCAAACATTTTTGAAAGTATCGATAGTAAGCTTATAGGGCGATAGGATTTTACTTGAGTTGGATCTTTGCCTGGTTTCGGTATCATCACGATTTCAGATCTCTTCCAAGATAGGGGGAAGTAACCTACACGGAGAATTGCATTGAATAAAAATAACACAATTTTCAAGGCTGAAAATGGAAGTTCTTTAATCATTTTCGCTGTTATACCATCTCCTCCGGGCGATTTCTTTAATTTTAGTTCTTTGACAGATTTTTCAACATCCTTTATTCTAAGCTTGATTGGGCCAGGAATTATATCATCTATCACGGGCTGATAAATTGGGCGACGAATTAAATCATCTATCACGGGCGGATAGATTGGGCGTGAAGTTATATCGTCTATCACGGGCGGATAGATTGGGCGACAAGTTATGTCATCGGGCTGATAGATAGGGAGAGGAATTGAGTCATTTATCCCGGGCGGATAGATTGTGTGAGAAATTGTATCATCTATCACGGGCGGATAGATTGGGCGAGGAATTGTGTCGTTTATCACGGGCGGATAGTGTGGGCGAGGAATTATCACGGGCGGATAGATTTCAGATGTATCACTGTTGGGTGTAAAAACGGACTCGAGGTAGTTTGCGAATGCATTTACTTTCTCTTCTGTGCTTTTAGCCCAGTTCCCATTTTCAAGGCGAATTGGGGATTCATGCGCAACAGGACCTCGCATATTTTTTGTGGCCTTCCAGAGACTATAATCTGTTTTCTGGGTTGGACCCAGAGATTGCAAATATATTTTTAGATCACTTTCCTCGGCTGATTTTAGGGCTGATTTCAATCTCTTCTGGCAATTTTTTAGTTTTGTTCTCAGTGCTGGGGAGCGATATTGTTGCCACTCTCTTCTTACGCTTCTTTTTTCATTGATTAACGCTTGGATGCCTATTGGGTTATTGGAGTTATCTCTTTTGAATGCGCTTTTTCGAGTAGCCACTTTAACAGCACTGTTTACAACGTCTGTGAATAGGTTTACCGCGGCTTCAATTTCATCCGTTGTACGTAACGATACACCATCGGATAGGTGTGAGCTAACGTATTTTTTATATTTTAGCCAGTTGGTATACTTATTGGGCAAACTGTCACACCCATTTTCATGATTGTTGTAAAGCAGTGTCAAAATGGTAGGCGAATGATCCGATGATAGATCAAGTGATGGACATAGAGATAATTGTTCACGCCTTATATTTTTTATTATAGCGAAATCAATAAGGTCAGGCGTTTTGTTCAGATCTGAGAGCCAATATGTTGGGTGACCGCTCGAAGCTACATCTAGTTTAGCAGATGTTATGGCTTTAAGTAGTTGTCTACCTTTTGGAGTAGTGAGGCGAGAGCCCCAAAATGTGTGCTTGGCATTGTAGTCACCTGCTACCAAAAACTTTGTGCCAAGAGTGGAGAAGAACTCCATGAATTGGTCTTTGTTAATATTGTGCCTAGGGGGACAATATATCGACGATATCACCAGATTTGTGCCTGTGATAGCGATAGAAGTTGCTTGTATATGCTCAGTCCTATATTCGGGCATAGGATAATGTTTGATTTTATTTTGGACAATAAGAGCTGTACCACCACAGGCTCTCCCGCTAGGATGTTTAGTATCGTATGTGGAATAACCACGTATCCTAAAACAATTTATGGTTGAAAAATGTGTCTCAGAGACTAATAAAATATCTATACAGTGGTTTCGGAGAAAATTTTCCACCTCATTTCTGTGTTGGCTCAGGCCGTTTGCATTCCAATAACAAATTCTCATTGGATTTATTTTTGATTTAACACGAGTTGCATAAGCATACTTTGATTTCTCATCATTTCTTGCATCATGCTTTGCATATTCAACATGAATGAATTCATAGTTTCTATTAATTTTTCTATTGAGTTTTCGAGGGGGAAATTGGGGGGGTAACGAATTACCATTTCTTGTCATACGGGCGTATGACATATTTGGATGAATTGTATTCTTTGGGATTCGGTTTACGTTTGGGTCGCTGCAATTTAAATTAACTATTTTCTAAGTCAGCATTATTCCATTTAATTGCTTATTGATTCTAATTTAAACTCGTGTTTGTTTTCAAGAAAAGCAAAAAGGAAAAAATGCGCATTCTTATACACACACACATACATATAAAAGTGACATTTCGACACACACACTTCAAAACTGCAATGCGACCTTAGAAAAAAAGCGTTCCATTTTTCAACTTGAAATAACATTTTGTGGAATTTTTCAAGCTGAAAAAAACATAGTACCCACCTTAAACTAGAAAATAAATACGACCTGAAAATTGGTTTTAAAATTATGAGTAGCTCTCAACCCAAAATCTTCTACGTCATCAGGAGGCCCAGTCTGCCGTAAAGGACATTGTTGTCGGCATTTCCACTGCATTGCACGAGAGGCTGTCCCTCTTCCATTTAATGCATTCCCAGCTATATTTTTCCTGTTCTGCCTTTTCACTGATATGTGTGACACGTTTGGCCACATTTAGGTTATGCCTCGGCACTCATTTGTAAGGACATGCTCTGAAGAGACAAACCTTTTAAAATATGTGCTAGTAAAGTCAAATCGTTGCAAACCTCGACCGGGCAGTATGTATATGCTTCCATCATCAATGCTACTCAATACTATAACAGCAAAAACATCTGGGTGCCATGTCGGATATTGATACTTTATCATATATTCAGCAATCAATTTCAAACGTCTGCCCTTCGGAGATTAAAATGAGAAAATTATTTAAATTTTATAATTTCTTAAAGACCACACTTGCATTGTTTGTGTATCCCAATACAAACGAAAACTTCTTATGCTGAATAAAAATGAAGTCACAAGATCTAGTGTAATTCCACGTAAGTTTGAAATATTAGAAAAAATTAAAACTTCTTATGCTGAATAAAAATGAAGTCACAAGATCTAGTGTAATTCCACGTAAGTTTGAAATATTAGAAAAAATTATCTTTTTCAAATAAAATAAAATTTCAAACCAAAAATTTTTTGAAAACCAATTGTTGGTCAGCTTTTCGAGTCGACTGCTTATTTTGACAAGTTATTGTACGAAACTACGGCACAGGGTTGTATCTGAGTTTTGTTGTTGGGCAAGTGCTTTTACCTTCTATTATTGTATCATGGAACATCTGTTCTTTCGATTGCTTCTTTCTTTTCTTTTGTTTTGAAATTTTCGAGAACGGTCGTTACATTTGTGAATAATTCGACACAGAAGTACTACAATCGGTAGTTTGCGTATTCGGCCTGTAAATTTCGTTATTTTCGAAAGAAAATAGTTAATGAAGTAAATATTTAAAATTTCGGTGTAACGCGAGAATTTTTTGAAATCGCACATACTTTACCACTTATATAAACTGTCGTTTTTTATATATTTTTTTTGATACATTTTTGAGATATTTTGAATATTTAGTGCGGCTTATCGAGTTGGAATATTTTGGACGAATTGTTGCAAAATATTTAAACACTACAATATTTATACGTGACTTTTGATCGATTTTTTCTGGAAATTTTTTGAAAGAAAATTGTATATCCGTGCTGGTTCGGAACTCTTTTGCAAATTGAGGTTACCATATTCGTGTTATTAGATCATTCTCGTTGGTTTTCCGAGTTTTACTCAACCATACCTTTGTTTCTCTCGTTTTTTAGTAACTTTTCTCGTGGTATCTCCCTAGGGACCTCAATTCGAATTTTGAATACAGTCCTACTTTCTATACTTTAAAATGCCGATCACACCTCTTGATTCCTTTATTAGGTATGCTCTGGTAAAATTCGATGCGCATTTCTTTCTTGTCTAGAAATACGATCTGCTGAGTTAAACAAATTGTGGGCAAAGGCCCAAGAAATGTTTGAGAAATGTCTCAACTTTTTGCAGTCATCCGAAGACGCAACTAAGGATGACATTGACGCGGCAGGTAGCAAATATGACGCAACGCATCAAACATATATGAATTCCCTAACAGTAATTAATCGAAAACTGTTGCAATTCAAACGGTCTCGTCGATCGTCCTTGACTTCTTCGGTCGGTGATTCGGCTTCATTAGATCGGGAGGAGACGCAAAATTCTAACCATCTAAATAATATGAGTGCGTCGACTCATGCGTCTCGCGACATGGGCACTCAAGCTGATTGTCCGCCTCCCTCAAATTCTCAAAATATCATCTCGATTTCGCGCATGAATATCGACCACCTCCCGAGCGATAGTGTGAATAACCTCTCGTTGCCGCCGTGTGACACCGACTTATTTGAGGGCGATTTCTTATCGTGGCCCACTTTTAGGGATCTATTTACGGCGGTCTACATCAACAACTCTCGTTTGAGCGATATTGGGAGTTTATGTCGCCTCGTGCGAAAAACAAGTGGAGAGGCGCGTGAGATTGTTTCAAAGTTTCCGCTACTTAATCGCAGTTTTGTCTTGGCGTGGAAAGCTTTACGGGATACTTATGACAATCCACGTCTTTTAGTCCATAACCAACTGAAGGTTTTGTTCGCGCTCCCAGCGATTGAAAGCGAAGTAGTACGAGACTTAAGTCCGTACAACGTGGTATAAATGGATGTCTCTCGGCGATGTCCATTTACGAAGTCTCCACGGACAATTGGGATCCGATCTTGGTGTTTATTTGCATACCTTATTGCATCGCGACGAGCCCAATGCGAGTACTTCGGCTCTAGTGGCAAACACAGCCCGCGAAAATCCTCCAGATTCTAGACCCAGCTCAACCAACCCTACTGCTCCTCCAATTGAACATTGTGAACCATCCACATCAGCTGGATGCGTTTCGCGCCAAGTTTTTCATGCTGCGCAGAACAAAGCTGTTCTTTTGGGAACAGCTATGGTGAATATCGTCCACCATGGTGTCTCACATCCCGCTAGGGCATTGATTGATCCAGCTTCTGAGTCCTCTTTTCTCACAGAGCGACTTCAAAACCGCTTGAATCTTCCAGTGTTTTCCAATGTGTTAATTTCAGGTGTTAATTGCGCCGTTTCGGCCACATCTAGAAAAATATGCACCTTGAAGATTGGAAGCCCTCTCGACACTTCGGTTACATTAGAGACCTCTGCTTTAGTTTTACCCTCCATTTCCGGAGATTTACCTTCTTTCCAAGTCACATCGGACTTCAAGGCTCAGATGCCAGATCTTCGTTTCGCAGATGTTAATTTGTTCGATTCTCGTCCAGTCGATATTCTGTTAGGTGCCGACTTGTACCCAAGAATTTTTTTGGAGGGCACCATTCCGATTTTGTCGGGATCTTTGTTGGCCAAAAAGTCTATCTTCGGTTGGTTAGTCACAGGTCCTGTTCCAGTCTCCCAAGTTCGAACATTTGCTGCCACTGTTACGATATCGGACGAGGATCATCTAAATACAACTCTTTTGCGTTTCTGGGAATTGGAGGAAGTTCCCAAGAGAGACATTATGTCGCCTTCTGACCGTTATTGTGAGGAAAACTATGTTAGGACTACACGTAGGGATTCGGACGGAAGATACTTTGTGACGCTTCCGCTTATGACTGAATTGAATATCGATAGATGTCTAGGAGAATCTCGTGGGAACGTTTTAAGCCAATTCTTCCGCAACGAGTCGTCATTGTTAAGGAAACCAGATATCAAGACAATTTATGACAGCGTCTTGAATGGATATGTGGAGCTAGACCATATGAGGCCAGTACGCCCCACCTCGGAGGATACTTTGGCTTGCTATTTGCCTCACCACCCTGTCATAAATCCGGACAAGCAGACGGCTAAACTCCACGTAGTGTTCAATGCTTCGAACATAACATCCAATGAGAATAGCTTGAACGACATCCTGTATGTTGGACCCACCTTGCAGTTTGATTTAGTGCTGTTAATACTCCGTTGGCGGACATGTAGATTCGTATTCAATCCAGATATTACCCAGATGTATCGACATATTCGCGTGGACTCGGGACATACACATCTTCAGAGGATTGTTTTTCGCGATTCTCCGACAAAGTCGGTCCGGGATTATGAGTTAAAGACGGTGACATTCGGTGTTAATTGTGCCCCATATTCAGCCATACGGACGCTTTTGAGGTTAGCTGACGATACGGAGTTGGAATTCCCACTCGCGGCGCATATTTTGCGGAAATGCATGTATGTGGACGATGTTTTAGCGGGGACCCACGATCTCGGGACCGCATTGACTGCTAGGGACCAATTAATTTAGGCGCTTGATTCAGCTAAGTTCGAACTTCGGAAGTGGACTGCCAACGACAAAGCCATCCTCGATCAGTTTTCCCTTGACTATTTAGTAGATGCTAAAGTCTTGGATTTCGTGGAGACTAGTAGTTCCAAACCTCTAGGGATCAGGTGGAATGTACAGTTAGGTTCATTTTATTTCGATGCGAAGTCTATTTTGAAAAGAGCTAGCTACACCAAAAGAGAAGTACTTTCGGCCATCGCGAAATTGTTCGATCCCATTGGTTGGTTAGGTCCTGTGTTGGTTACTGCTAAGATGATTATGCAGAAAATATGGCTGGATACTATTGGCTGGGACGATCCCCCTTTTGTCGGCCACTGAAACTGAATGGCGACGATTTGTAGAATATCACCCCGATGTGAATTCTATTAGAATTCCAAGATGGGTACTCCCCGGGATTTCCGGCTGAACTTCATGTGTTTTCGGATGCCTCGGAAAAGGCATACGCGGGGGCAGTATATATTCGTATTGAATGTCCAGGTGGAAAAGTAGTGGCTCATTTGCTCTCCTCAAAAACCAGAGTAGCCCCAATAAAATCAATATCGTTGCCTCGTTTGGAACTTTGTGGTGCGGTTTTAGCGTCTGAGCTGTTGAAAACCATAGTTCGGGAAATTGATTTGGAATTTCGCCAAGTCTATTGTTGGACAGATTCCACAATAGTGCTTTCCTGGTTGAGGAAGACTCCTTCGACGTGGACTATGTTTGTGGCGAATAGGGTGTGTCGCATTCAAGAAAAGGTCGGGAATCATAATTGGTACCACGTGAAATCGGAAGACAACCCTGCCGATCTAGGAAGTCGAGGTATTTCGCCTGCAGACTTAGCTGCATCCCCCCTCTGGTGGCATGGGCCAGATTGGCTTAGAGACCTAACTTCCCTATTGAAGTTCGTTCGATGAAGAGTCACGCCTCATTTTTCTTGCTTGAGAGATTTTCATCGTTTGATCGTGCCCTTCGTGTAATTTCTTACATGTTTAGGTTTTTCCGAAGAACTCATCCTAATCATAAAGGGTCCGACAAATAATTTTTTTTAAAAATGCTATAAAAAAAAATACTGAATATTTTCTCAAATTTCTTTTTTTATTTGAAAGTACAATCCTTCCGGTTAATAATGGAAAATAATTTCATTCAAATGGCTGCCTCGGCTGGCCATGCAGTAGCCTACACGATCGGTCCACCTTTTAAGCACATTATCGATTGTGTGCAGCTGTATTTCTCCAATGGCTTCACCAATATTGTCCTTTAAAGCGTCAATTGTCTCTGGCTTGTCGGCGTAACACTTATCTTTGATGGCACCCCACAAATAATAGTCCAACGGTGTCAAATCCCAGCTCCGAGGTGGCCAAACGACATCAGCTCTGCGACTGATAATGTGATCTTTAAAAACAGGGCGCAAAACATCGAGTGTAGCTTCGGCTGTGTGGCACGTAGCGCCGTCCTGTTGAAACCAAATGTTGCCAATGTCCTCCTCTTCAATTTTTGTGAACAAAAATTCGTTCAACATGGCCCGATAACGATCGCCATTGACTGTAACGGCCACTCCTTGCTCATTTTCGAAGAAAAATGGCCCAATTATGCCTCTGGACCAAAATCCGCACCAAACAGTGACTCATTTTGGGTGTATCGGTTTTACATACCCGCCAAGATCAAAATGAAAAAAATCAAAATTTTCAAAGTAATGTCGCAATATTTCCCAGCGTTGTTCAAGCGTATACACAACCATATTCGTTCAGCGGAAGGATAAAACTAATTATCTGTCACATCAGACATGAGCTAAGTGTTACCATTCACGAAATAAGCACTAGTTGAAAAAAAAGTTAGATGGCGGACCCTTTAGAAGCCAGTACCAATATTCGAATTCGTGTGTTTCTGCTTCGGAAATCAAGGAAGTTCGAACTAGCTTGACTGTGCTTGCTCAGAAAGTTAATTACGCTGATGAGTATCAGGCTTTAATAGACAGGAAACCGATACCTTCTAAAAGCCCTTGGTGACTTTAAATCCTTTTCTAGATGAAAGTGGTGTTATACGAATGAACGGTAGATTGGCACGTTCCCCTACACTTTCCTATACCGAGCGGCATCCCATAATTCTGCCATATAATTGTCGTTTCGTTAAGCTTTTGGTAAAATTCGTCCACTTGATTTCCGTGCATGGAGGAAATCTTTTAATGTTGCGTATCCTTCGTATTGAATATTGGATACCTCGCTTGAAAACTCTGATTCGGTCTGTTGTACATCAATGTAGGATTTGTGTTTTGGAAAGGGAACGCTCCAGCAGTCAACTTATGGCAGCTCTCCCACCAGAGAGAACTACACTTAATAGGGCGTTTACAACAACCGGTGTTGACTTTGCTGGACCATTTGAGGTGAAATCGTTTACAGGGCGAGTTTGTAAGATTACAAAGGGATACGTTTGTGTATTCGTTTGTTTCTCTACAAAGGCTATACGTCTAGAGGCAGTATCAGATTTGTCCACCGCAAATTTCTTAGCAGCATTTCATCGTTTTATTGCTCGTCGTGGTTGTCCTAGTTCCATATTTTCGGACAACGGTACAAATTTTAGGTTGTTTATTCGAAAAAGTTGCGATTCTGTTTCCTCTACGTTTGCACATCAAGGCCTGGACTTTGGGAGTCAGGGGTTAAGAGTTTTAAACTTCATTTTCGCAAACAAGCTCGAAACCTCCAATTCACATTTGAAGAATTGGCCACTGTCTTAGCTAAAATCGAGGCTTGCCTGAACTCTGGTCCTCTTTGTATAATGTCTGATAGTCCACATGATATAGTCGCGTTAACCCCGGGCCATTTCCTAATCGGCTCTCATCTTCTCGCTCCACCAGAACCCCTAATAACGGAAGAACCCTTATGTATTGTAAATCGGTTTAGGAAAGTTCAAGCCCTTGCCCACAAATTTTGCATACGGTAGAAGGAAGAATATTTAAAAAATCTACATAAACGGTATAAATGGAAATTTCCGGAACGCGAAGTATCAATCGATGATATTGTTGTCATTCGTCATGAACAGCTTCCGCCAACCTCGTGGAAATTAGGTCGAGTCGAGAGTGTGCATCCTGGCACTGACGGTAACGTTCGCGTCGTGGACGTTCGAACGGAAAATGGGGTTGTAAGACGGCCTGTCGCGAAATTGGTCATTTTGACCGACCCAACCGCGACTAACATAGATTTTCTCCCGCAGTACAATGGAGAAAATCACCTTTTTCGACGATCTTGTGGAGTTGTCACAGGGGGGAAATTATCCTGGTGCTGCAAGAAGTATGGTGGAGATCACCACATCCTGCTCCACTCACCGTCTCAGCCCGGGAAAAAGTCCGATATCCGTCCGGCAGATAAAAAGTCCCGTCCGCGTCCAAGTTCCGCCCCTGGTCCGTCCGAAAAAAATCTATGTGTAAGAGCACACCTGTCTGTTCGGTTGTTAATTTACCCCTAATTAGCGTGGTTTCCTTGTCCCCAAATCTGGTGGTACAAGTGATGTACAACGGAGTGTCCATCCCGGTGCGAGCGGTGATCGATCCATGTGGTAGACAAAGCAAAATTTGCTCGGCTTTTGTCGAAAACGCGGGTCTTCCTCTGTCGTGGCTCGATGGAGTGCCGTTATGCCGACTTACCGTTGCGTCTGCCTACGACCACCAACAATGCCTTACATTGACGGCTACAGTGTCCAACTTGGAACATGTCTTCACCCCCCTGAATCGGTACCTGAACGGGTGAAGGATTCGACCCCCAGTTTTACAAAAAGGGCCGGTTTTTTAGGATTTATGTGCAACGCATAGTGTGGGGATCCTTATGATCCTCACTCGTGGTCTTAATGACCCGTCACAGGGTTTCGTATGGCTCTGTCCTTTTGTGGGAGTCTTCGTGGCCCTCACTCGTGGTCTGAAAGACCCGTCACAGGTGCCGTAATGGGCCTGTCCTTTTGTGGGAGCCTTCGTAGCCCTAACACGTGGTCTCTAATGACCCGTCACAGGTGCCGTAATGGGCCTGTCCTTTTGTGGGAGCCTTCGTGGCCCTCACTCGTGGTCTCTAATGACCTGTCACAGGCGCCGTAATGGGCCTGTCCTTTT
The DNA here is from genome assembly GCA_963930755.1 of Eudasyphora cyanicolor. Classification (NCBI taxonomy): domain Eukaryota; kingdom Metazoa; phylum Arthropoda; class Insecta; order Diptera; family Muscidae; genus Eudasyphora; species Eudasyphora cyanicolor. Next base: position 107,004,967 of record OZ005737.1, read on the forward strand.
GTGGGAGTCTTTGACCTCACTCGTGGTCTTAATGACCCGTCACAGGTACCACAAAGGTCCTGTCCATATCTTATCCTCTTTTATATTATAGATTTAATTAAATAAATATAATAAAAATTAAGATGGAATAAACGAAATGAATGCTCACACATGAACTACTGCACTATACCTGCCATTATTTATATTTTAAGCTTAGTTTTAATTTCAACTTCCCTTTGATGTAGCAAGGTGACCGGCAATGTTTAGTTTTGAATGTTTATAGATTTGCATTAACGTATAATTTATTTCGGTGTATCTATTGGCCCAATTTTCGTACCTATGGTTTTCAACAGCTCAGACGCTAAAACGCACCACAAAGTTCCAAACGAGGCAACGATATTGATTTTATTGGGGCTACTCTGGTTTTTGAGGAGAGCAAATGAGCCACTACTTTTCCACCTGGACATTCAATACGAATATATACTGCCCCCGCAGGGTTTTCCAACAAGAGGTGTTATTTTGAATCACCCGGTATTTCCGTAGCTGTCACTTTTGAAGCTTTTATTCTTTGACATTTGACAAGTAGAAACTACGCCAATACTAAAAATGGAACGATAAACGATTCATCAACGCATTGAAATTTTTAAAATTCGAAAATCATCGACTGATTAGGCCCATTTACACCTCGGCGGCTACGTCAACAAGCAAAAATGTCGCATCTGGGGCTCAGAAAACCCAAGAGTTATTGTTGAGAAGCCTCTCCATCCTCAACGTGTGAATGTTTGGTGCGGTTTATGGTCCGGCGGGGTCATTGGACCTTACTTTTTCTAAAATGAGGTTGGATTAACAGTTACGGTGATTGGATTGCGCTATCGAGAGATGATTAATGATTTTTTATGGTAGGAGTTGGACGGTATTGATCTGGACAACGTTTACTTTCAACAAGACGGCGCTACGTGCCACACAAGCAACGAAACCTCTGTTACGGGAAAAGTTTCCGGACCGTGTTATCTCTCGAAGAGGTGATCACAATTGGCCACCGAGATCTTGTGATTTAACACTTTGCGACTTCTTTCTTTGGAGCCACGTGAAAATAAGGTCTACGCCAACAGCCAAGCGTCGATTCAAGACATCAAAGATAGAATTCGTGAGGCTATCGAGGAGATAGGGCAGCCACTTTGCGATTTGGTTATGGAAAATTTCATGAAAAGGATATGGTCCTGTATGCGTGGTCGTGGTGACCATTTGGCTGATGTTTTTCATTATTAACGGCATACCTTCCTCTTTATTATGAAATAAACATCCGATCATTTATCTCAAAAATTGCATTTTTCTTTGAACACCAAAATAACACCTCTTGTTGGAAAACCCTTTAAATAATAGCAGCTTAGAAGACTACACTGACTGATGACTACTCCATTAATAGAAAATTCAGTGTGTTCAACAATATAATATTAATAAAAAACAAGTATAATATATAATATAGTAGATGAGAACAGTAGGAATCACAACAAGTTAGATGCTACATATGGGGGCTATATCAAAACATTGAACGATATGGCCCGTTTGCAATCCCAAACAACCTGCAACTATAAGAAATATTTATACCAAATTTGATCAACCTAGCTCTATTATTACGGACTGTAGCGTGATTACAACAGACGGACATGGCTAAATCGCCTTAGAATTTTACGACGATTAAGAATATAAAGGGTCCGCCAAATAACTTTTTTTTTTTGAAAATGCTATAAAAAAGACTACTGAATATTTTCTCAAATTTCTTTTTTTATTTGAAAGTACAATCCTTCCGGTTAATAATGGAAAATAATTTCATTCAAATGACTGCCTCGGCTAGCCATGCAGTAGCCTACACGATCGGTCCAATTTTTAAGCACATTATCGATTGTGTGCAGCTGTGTTTCACCAATGGCTTCACGAATATTGTCCTTTAAAGCGTCAATTGTCTCTGGCTTGTCGGCGTAACACCTATCTTTGAGGGCACCCCACAAATAATAGTCCAACGGTGTCAAATCGCAGCTCCGAGGTGGCCAAACGACATCAGCTCTGCGGCTGATAATGCGATCTTCAAAAACAGGGCGTAAAACATCGAGTGTAGCTTCGGCTGTGTGGCACGTAGCGCCGTCATGTTGAAACCAAACGTTGCCAATATCCTCCTCTTCGATTTTTGTGAACAAAAATTCGTTCAACATGGCCCGATAATGATCGCCATTGACTGTAACGGCCACTCCTTGCTCATTATCGAAGAAAAATGGCCCAATAATGCCTCTGGACCAAAATCCGCACCAAACAGTGACTCGTTTTGGGTGTATCGGCTTTTCAATGTATGCGTGCGGGTTTTCTGTGCCCCAAATGCGACAATTTTGCTTGTTTACATACCCGCCAAGATTAAAATGAAAAAATCAAAATCAAATGAAAATCAACAAGTAAAAGCGTTAAGTTCGGCCATGCCGAATCTTATATACCCTCCACCATGGATAGCATGTGACCTCACAAAATAACTCAAACCTAGAGAAAATAACACCGAAAAACAAAAAAAAATAGTAGATGAGAACAGTAGGAATCACAGCAAGTTAGATATATACATATACTAGCGGACCCGGCGAACTTCGCCTCGCCCCAATTTAACGCCTTCAGATAAACTCCAGAGTGATAATAAAACACAGATAGTTAAAATTTTAATGCGATTTGTTTAAAAGGAATCGAAATCAGTAGAGAGCGATGTGATAAAGAACAAACAACGAAGACAGAAGACAGGCAACGTACAGATGACCGTGCGAAAAACAGGGAAATTCGAGATCAATTCCACAGACTTCCTACGATTTGTCTTGAGATTTATTGATTGTCATCGTAAAAGCCAATCGTACAGGGAACTGAATCCGCTTGAATTGGAATGAAAGATCAGTTGGAATAATCGGAATTCGTGGGATAAGGACTTCCTCTCCTTTGAATTTTCCCTTGATGATCGTCGCCTGAATCACATTGTGCATCAGTTTCATAATGGACAACCGCGAACTATGCACAATTTCGGATGATTCAGATTCCGCAACATGATTATGATCGATTCCACCTTCAGCTGTAAATTATGCGGCGGAGCTCCTGGCACATCAAGCGAGTTCGATTTTACTTTGAGTAATAAAATTCATGCTATCGACGTCCTTATTCTTCGCTGTTAATATTGCCCGTTCACTAATCTAATCGAGATTTGGAAACACTTTGGTGATGAGTTCCTCGTTCGACGATGTGAACTCGCAAAAATTTGCCGGGAACAATATCAATGCAGTGGAAACATCAACAGTAATTTGGCCATTGCCAATCGCCAACAGTTGTTTCGAGAATTCAAGAGCCGATGAGTCGTTCTGCAACGCGACTCTCATGTTCGTGGTCAATTTCAACTTCTTGACATGCCGCCACAAAGACCACGATTTCAGGCATGCATTAATTTCATCGGCAGTAGATTTCGGGATGACGGTAAGCGTTTGACGAAAATCTCCGGAGAGCAATATCATAGACTCACCAAATTGTCTCAAATCACGTCGTAAATCCTTCATCGTTCGGTCAACTGCCTCCAGAGCTCGTTTATGCGCCATCGTGCATTCATCCGAAATTATGATTTTGCAGTGCCCGCAATCCAATAAGATAACCTTACCTCTTATACTCAAACTTATTATCTGAAAAAATTTTCGAACTGATAAATATCGCGTTGAATTTTAATTGATCGTAATGCTTGTACCGTTTGTCGATGTGATACGCGAAATCAGTGTAACAATACGCAAAACTCGAATGAATTGCAGCAAGAAAAATAGCACATACTCGTACATATGTTTAATAGAAAACATTTTTGTTTAATAGAAAATTAATAAAAAAATTTGGATTGAAAAAAAGAACAGTAGGAATCTCGCAAGAAATAGCTATTTTCGATTTTCCCAATTTTCCGACTTTTCCGTAGGGTTCTTCCAAAATTTTTGTGTATTCTTCTTATTTGGCCGGAGACCTGTCCGAATTGGTGCTAATCACCGAAATCGGTCCAGGCGTTCTCGAGTTATAAGCGTAGTAACTAACATCACTTTCTTTTATATATATAGATATGGGGGCTATATCAAAACATTGACCGATATGGCCCATTTGCAATCCCAAACAACCTGCAACTATAAGAAATATTTATACCAAATTTGATTGAACCTAGCTCTATTATTGCGGACTGTAGCGTGATTACCACAGACGGACGGACGGACGGACATGGCTAAATCGTCATAGAATTTTACGACGATTAAGAATATATATACTTTATGGGGTCTCAGATCAATATTTAGAGGTGTTACAAAATAAATATATCCTATGGTGGAGGGTATAAAAATGAAAAAAAAATTGAAAATTAAAATTTTCAAAGTAATGTCGCAATATTTCCCAGCTTTGTTCAAGCGTATACACAACCATATTCGTTCAATTATCTGTCAAATCAGACATGAGCTAAGTGTTACCATTCACGAAATAAGCACTAGTTGAAAAAAAAACGTTAGATGGCGGACCCTTTATATACTTTATGGGGTCTCAGATCAATATTTAGAGGTGTTACAAACGGAGTGGCAAAATGAATACACCCCCCATCCTATGGTGGAGGGTATAATAAATATAATTAGTATTAAAATAACATTATCTAATTTAACTCTCAATTTAATACATATTAAATGAGTTAACAAGAAAGAGAAAATCTACTCAGAAGATTTATAGTGACAAAGAATTTTATTTCGGTAAGAACAAGGTGTTAAGTTAAAAACTTTCAGAACATTTTGCAATACGTTAAACAAACAAAAGCTACTCGGACAAGAAAAGATCTGTCCGTGACTGAAAAAGAACAATGGACACTGATTTCTAGTTAACGGCCAATCAATAGAGTTCGTTTATTCCCTTAAATGCCTTGGAGTTACTCTTGATTCTAATCTTAATTTTGGAAGTCATATTGATAATCTTACAAATAGAGTCTGCCTTACTTTAAGAAGGTTATACTCTTTGAAAGCATATACACCGAGACATGTAAGATATCGTTTGGGTCATTCTTTGTAAACGACTCTGTTGAATTACGGAAGTAAAGTGTATTCTGGGACTTGGTCCTATAATCATGATAGAATTCAGAGGATTTTTAGAAAGATCATACGCTATGTCTATGATTTGAGAATACATGACCATTACCGTGTTACTGAACTAACTCAGACATTTCTAACATGTACATTTCGCGATTATCTTAACTTGCGGACAGTACTTCATTTTTATAAAATCATGAAATCAACACAACCCCAAATTCTAGTTAATCAGTTTTCATTCATAGATTCGACGCGCAATGTACAAATTGATATCCCTCTCGTGCACTCTTCGATATATGAGCATTCATTCTTAGTAAGAGCCTATCGATTTTGGAACCAATTACCTAATCTACTCAAACTATTCTCTTACTCCTATTCTTCATACAAGAGAAAAGTTATAAACTACTTAAATGGCATTTCGCCTTAATATTTTATATTGTACATAATTTTCTATTTTTATCGTCTGATTGCTATAGGACCCAAATTCTATATACCTTTATTTTCTGCAAAGTTCATTTAAATATTACTCTTGTTTATTAATTTTTTAAATATTTTGAATTTAGTTATTTTTATACATAGTATTAATCTCATAGTACATGCATAATTGGCCTCTTGGGCTTTCTATGTATTGATATTAAATAAATAAAATAAAATAAAAATTGTTTCACGGCTATTAAGCGCATACAAATAACGCATAACGTTATTCAACATTAGCTGAATCAAATGTAAATTTGACGGGATACTTGCTGAATATACTTCCAAACAATACAGGAAGTTAGGCATAACAAGTGCAGAAACTAGTCCTTGTTTCACAAAACGGGGAAGAGACAGATCAGTCGAATATATACATGTGAGAGTGAAAATGACTCCAGATACTACATTGTTTATATGCAGCTCATAGCGTAATTTATCATCAAGTATGACACCCAGGCACATCATGTCATGAACAAATTCAATGTTAGTGCCATTGCATGAAATACTTAAAGAATTTTGACAATGTACAGAAAAAAGTAAAGCCTTTGTTTTCGAGGCATTTATTTTAAGCTTATTCGCTGTCATCCATCAACTCAACGAAGCTAACGTGATGTCTATTTTTGATTGTAGAACATTCATAAAACTACTATCGCCCTTCAAGAATAGCTGAATGTCATCCGCAAATACATAAAGTACGCACCAGTAATCCATTTGGGAAGTAAAATCATTAATAAAAATAATGAAAAGTAGAGGCCAAGTTTGTTAATCAGGATACCGTGGTCTACTCTATCGAATGCTTTCTCAAGATTAAGCTCCAATAACACACATACAAGCATGTCACAGAGTGCAAAATCGTACAAGAATTTACGTTTTTGACATGGAAAACGTTTTTAGCTTCTACAGAAAACGTAAACCGAAAAATACATTTCGATTTAAATTTCACAAAATCTGAAGTGAAACTTATGTTTTTAGTAATTAAACTCCAGAAAAGTAAAAAAATCTACTAAAGATTAAGTATGAATAACATTTGAAATACTTTTCGTACGAAAACGTATTTAGCTTCTGCAGAAAACGTAAACCGAAAAATACATTTCGATTTAAAGTTCACAAAATCTGAAGTGAAATTTATGTTTTTAGTAATTAAACTCCAGAAAAGTCAAAAAATCTACTAAAGATTAAGTATGAATAACATTTGAAATACTTTTCGTACGAAAACGTTAATACGCTTGGTCTTCGAAGTGCTATATCCCCTAAAGCAACCATAAAACAGAAAAAATAAGTGAAACTGCAACCCTACTCTATCGAATGCTTTCTCAAGATTAAGCTCCAATAACACACATACAGGCATGTCACAGAGTGCAAAATCGTACAAGAATTTACGTTTTTGACATGGAAAACGTTTTTAGCTTCTACAGAAAACGTAAACCGAAAAATACATTTCGATTTAAATTTCACAAAATCTGAAGTGAAATTTATGTTTTTAGTAATTAAACTCCAGAAAAGTCAAAAAATCTACTAAAGATTAAGTATGAATAACATTTGAAATACTTTTCGTACGAAAACGTATTTAGCTTCTGCAGAAAACGTAAACCGAAAAATACATTTCGATTTAAATTTCACAAAATCTGAAGTGAAATTTATGTTTTTAGTAATTAAACTCCAGAAAAGTCAAAAAATCTACTAAAGATTAAGTATGAATAACATTTGAAATACTTTTCGTACGAAAACGTTAATACGCTTGGTCTTCGAAGTGCTATATCCCCTAAAGCAACCATAAAACAACAACAAAACAACAAGCAACAAAAAAGGTGATTCGATCAATGAAATGTAGGTTTTTATTTTAATGTTAAATTTGACAAAAATAATTATATATTTAAATTATTTATTTATTTTCACTACCGCCAATCAGAATCTGGAGTCGAATCGATATTGTTGACGGCGGTGGCTGAAGCAGCTGTTTCGGATTTCTATGATTTCTAAGCCCAATAGTAAACTCGACGTAAGCTCTGAACCCACACTGGGCATCGTGAAGAAGGCGACTCCTCTCCAAATAATTATAGAATGAACGTTTAAGGTGAAGAATTTATTTGGAATGAAAATATTTTCAGTCTGTACATTTTCAGTATAATACAAACTTCGAATATAAAGCAAAGATAAATTGATGAATACAAAAGTTTTCATAGTTAAGTTAACCTATTAATAACACATATTCCAATACCCTTCCTTAATTAATACAAACTCAACAAATTCCTAAATTTACATAATTTTACAAAATTGAGTGCCTTGGTAAATAAATCAGCTTGCATATCTTCAGTAGGGCAATACGACAATTTCAGAATCCTCTTCATTTTTAAATCTCGAATGAAATGATATTTGTTGTCTACATGTTTAATTCTCCTGCTAAATTTTTCATTATCAACTAGCTTTATACAGCTCTGACTACCTTCGAACATTTCTGTAGGTTCTGTCAGGTTGAATGCAAAATCGTTTAATAGTTGTCTCAACCAAATTGCCTCTTGTGCAGCTTCTGCTATGGCTATATATTCTGCCTCCGTTAATGATAGTGAAACACATTGTTGTTTGTGACAAGACCAACTGATACATCCGCGATTGTATTTAAAAACGCAACCGCTATTTGATTTTCTGTCACAAAGGCCTTGCGCCCAATCTGCGTCCACATACCCAATTAAGCCTAGATTAATATTTTTACCACTGCCAAGTTTAAGCATTAAATTCTTAGAACCCTAAAGGCCAACCCCAATATTTCCATTCAAATTTGTTATTTCTGTTTCATTTTTATTCAAAGACAATGTTTTTTTTGAGAAAAATAATTTTGAAATGTAAACAAAAACATTGTCAAAATACGAAAAAATCAAAAAGTTAAAAGTTGAACAAATTTTTGCTTTGCATCGGTTTTTTTCTTCAAAGCATGTTTCTTATCTGTGTACTTTCATATGAGAACACACATTTAACTTTTTGACACATATGAATGAAGCAAAGAATCGAAGGAAAGAATTCTATCTGTGTGGGCCTTTAAGATACTTTATTAGCCTCTTCAGCTCTGTCCAGTCTTCTTCTATTGGTTGACTTACATGTTGACAGAGAATTGACACTGAAGCTATAATATCAGGTCTACTATTAACCGATAGGTAAATTAATCTTCCAAATATTTCTTGATATAGTTTGTTGTTTGACATTTTCTTGCATTTTGATCTGTCTAGTTTGCAATATCCAAAATCTAATGGAATTTTTGAAACTTTGCTTTCTTGCAATCCAGTTTTCTCAATTATTTCGGAAATGTATTGGCTTTGTCGTATGCTGTAAAATCCATCATCTCTCCTTTCAATTTTAACGCCAAGATAGAAATTTACGTCTCCTAAATTTGTTAGTTCAAAATTGCATTCTAGGATTTTCTCAACTTCTTCAAAATCGTCATCACTTTTCGCAGCAACAAGAATATTATATATTAATACGTAAAGATATCCATCTCGTCCTTGCCTTTTAAATAAATACGGATCTGAATTCCCTTGGATGAAATGTTCTTTTTAAGCGTTTCAATTTCATGTTCCAGTTCTCCATTTAAAAATGCTGTTTTTATGTCATAATGTTTGACTCTTAATTTCTCAGATCCTGCAATTGCTAAAAACATGCGCATTGTTGACTGCCTTACAACCGGAGCGAAGTCGTAGTCTATCCCGTACTTTTGCCAAAATCCTTGTGCCACTAAACGAGCTTTGTATTTAATAATTTCTCCGTTTGATCCATATTTAACTTTGTAAATCCACTTGCATCCAATATGTAATGGCGCTTGCACCTTGCAATTTTACGTCCTGTTGCTGCATACTGTTCAACATACAAATTATTTTAATGGCGCTTGCACCATACAGTTTCATTTCCTGTTGTGTCGTACAACATCACTGTTAACTATTTGGAGTTATTACACGCCATCTATATCTCATACTGTTCATGCTTGGCGTTGTTGCAAGTTTCGTTATGTTTACGTTTTTCCTCTCGTTCGTTTGTGTGGCATTTTCATTTTGGTTGGAAAACTTATGTTAGGATTTTCAATCCCGAGGTTTCCTTTCGTCTACGGTTGCTTGGCTTAGGTTTTTCTGATATTAACCTGCGTATCATCAAGTGGTTTTCCGGTGATTGCTTATATTCGTTCATTTCGGAAAAATAAAAGTTTGCTGAAGTTTGTGTGGCTAGAACAAGCCTAGTTGTGTTAATCATTAGCTTAACAAAGAGGCAACGTGAACATTATTTGTGTACAGGCAGAACAAGGACGCCTTGGTGGTTATTGACATTCTTTTTTTTTGTTAATAACTACACACGAAACAAGGTCATTCTCCCGGAGCCATTTTGCTACGATCTCTTTTTGTTTGAATTTGATCAATTTGTCATATTTGATCAGGAGTTGATAATTTGAGCATAGATTGAGTAGCAACCAATCATCAGAAAGAGGATGCTCAGTAACTAATCGCTTTCACCAAATTGCTGCTACCCTACGGTTGAGCATTCGGTCAGTCTGATTTAGTGGTGAGCCAGTGAAGTAGTCCATTAACAAACCGGTGAACGAACCAGTGAAAAAGGCGGTGGTTAGGCCTGTGAAGTCATCGGGGGGAAACCCTGTGAAGAGGGCAGTCAGTGCAACTAATGGTGTTTTCTTTTCTAATAAAAGGTATTGCCCTGTCAGAGAGCAGCATTTGAATAATTTCGCCTACACCCTCTTGTACTGCTGCATTTTTTATGGTCAGAATCGATAACAAAAATGCAAAAAACTAGCATTTTAACTCACTAAAAGTAAAGGAGCGGATTAAAGTATGTAAGTCATTTATTTTTTTTTATTTTGAATTTTTCTCACAGTGCGTCTTTATATAAATTGTTGGCAGTAACAAAATTGTGTTACTTTTATATTAAATTCATGCCAGAATAAACGTTGATTCGATCGTAGGAAGGAAAAAGTTATAATTTTGAAATCTTTTTACTTCTTTTGCCATGAGGCATTGAATAACCACGTTACCGACACATTCATTTGAGTTCTATAAATTCTGTTTTTTTTATGGCTATGTATAATATTAATATTTAAGTATCAGATGGAAACTATAATATTTATTATCCCGATAAAAATTTAATTATTTTTTTTTGCGATGATTTTCTTGCGGCCTTAAAAATAAGATTTTTTTCAATAAATTCTCGGCCTATTTACTCCAAACATTTTTATAGTTTATTTTTATTTCCTATTAAAGTACAATGAGATTGTTTTTGAATAAATCATTAATGATGAATAACTAAGCTGAACTTCTTTCCTGTTTGACTCCAGCTACTAAGGTATCCCGTGGTGAATTTCTGTTAGGGACCACAGAGTTAAATAGGTTTTTTTTTTGGGATTCTATGTATAATTTGTGATCAGGTTGGGAGGGCTTATCTCGGGCTGATACGTTACCATCATTAGTATCAGTCACACACCTGTCAGACAATATGTATCTTTCATCCTTTCTATCATTCTATAGCACGCGAAATTTATTTGTAGCCAATGAAAAAAGTAGCATTGAGCTAGAACCCCCCCTATCGACGAGCAAAAGGCTGGTGTAATCACATGCTACCGCTCAGGACATGTTACCCAGAAATTGTTTTCTTTTACATCATGGAACCTTACAAGCTACAACTTGGCGCCCAACGTGGGGCCACTATACAATCCGGTATTAAAATGTACACCTTGATTTATTTATTATTACAAAATAATACCTGATTGTGAGCCCCTTCTTTTTGTTCTGATTCTATTCTATTTTGCTTCTGTTTTCAATTCTTCAAAGATTTCGTTAATTTTGTGGATACAGTTTTTGATAAAAACATGTAGGTTTTCAATAACTGCCCGAAGGTAGCGATATCTTCCTATATCGACTAATGTGAAGATTTCATTGACACTGATTATTTGCTGGAATTAGGGTTTTGGATAGGTATGCTAAAGTGGAACTGACGTCATTCACCCTACATAACTATATTTGGAATAATAAACATCAGAGTTATGACGTTTATCCTATATGGTACATCTTACTGTCTATTTAATTTGTCATACATTTCCTCTAATTTTATTTTGTCTGATTAGGCTATTTCATCACGGGTTCCTATACATTAGTAAAAAAAGGTTTCAAACAGGAAGTCATTAAGTGGATGTATTAACGGTATAAAAACTTATTATTTACCCATCGTTTTTTTGGAGTTCTAAAGGAAAAAAATACGATAATGAAATCATGATCGCCATTTTTTATCTTGCAATTTTTATTACATTTCTTGCTATTTTTTTTTGGATTGTAGCTCTATAACTGAGATATTTTCATATTATGATTGAATTATATTGATATTATAATACCTAATATCACTGTTTCGTTTCGATCTACATTTTTTCTTAATTCTGTTTAATAAGGTACTAATCCCTTTTCCACTTTTGTATACTAGTAAGTTATTTTGCCATGTCTCATTTACAAACCTCCGCTGACCATGGTTCCTCATCCTAGTTTACAAATATAAATTGTGATGGTTGCAATAGTATAATTGCTTCACATAGTCAAATGGAACGTATTCCTTGTGGTCATGTTTTCCATAAGTCGTGTCTGTCCAAATTAATGAAAACAAGACCTTACTGTCCAGTCTGTAATGCACGGGTGAGCAATGACTAGGACAACCAGGTCCCAAACAAAAGCTCAGGAGGCAGCTGGAACCTCTGGACAAGCGAATAATTCTTCATCCTCTGGAGATACTAACACTGATCCCACAGCGGGAACGTCAAACGATTGTATGAGAGATTTTGTTGCGTCAGTGATTTCTGGACAACAAACCCAAATGCTGGCGAACATGAGCAGTCAGATTACGGCCATGGTTGAGAAAAGTATTGAAGCCAGTCTAACTAGATTGAATTTAGTTGCTCCGAGTATGACAAATCCTGTTAGTGCTAATCAAAGGTCGACACCTCAAATGCATACACTTCCTGCTGTGGAACAACAAACTTTCCAACAGCTTTTGGGCATTGTACCCAACAGCAGTAATGTTAACAATACCCATGGTGCTTCTAGATCGGATGCTATTCATAACAATTCTGGTTTGAATGCTTCCGCTTTAGGTTCCCCATCCAATTCTAATTTTGGTGTACGTCCTGACAAGGTGATTCAAATTATTGCCAATTGAAAATTGAAATTCACTGGAGGTCCTAATAGTTTATAAGTTGAGAAGTTTATTTATAGGGTGGAGGCTTTGACCAACCAAACATTGCAGGGGAATTTCGCTTTACTTTGTCATAATGCTGGCTCCTTATTTGAAGGGAAAGCTGGAGAATGGTTCTGGCGATACCATAAAACGGTTCTAAATATTTCTTGGCCACATAGGTGCCAGGCCCTGAGGAGGCAATGCAAAGACTCACGTACTGATGTCGATTATAGAGAGATGATTAGGGAGAGAAAGCAAAAACCCAATGAAAACTTTGATAGTTTTTACGAAGCTATCGTTGACTTGACTGATAGATTAGATGAGGCCCTGTCTGACATTACTTTAGTGGAAATACTGCGAAGAAATCTGCTTCCGGAGATCCAACATGAGATACTCAATTTAAGAATCAATTCGGTGCAAGAGCTTCGCGATATATGCCGTCGCAGAGAAATGAGATAACTCTCTTGAGAAGAGCTACCTCAAATAATATGAATGATCCCCAAAATATTTCAAAATTACTCGAAAGTGAGAAAAGTAGTTGTGACCAAGGGTCGAATGGAAACATCGAATTCCATTGCCTAAATCAGAGGGAAGGCGGTACAACGTTGAATTTCACTATTCTTTTACACCACTTCATATTAGATTAAAAAAATATTATAATGTTAGGAATCGAATCTTTAAAACCAGCCCTAAACATAATCGGTCTGCTTTGAGAATGCGCGCTTTTTGGCAAAAGGCCAAGAATTTTAAGAAAATTATTTGCTCAGTTCTGAATAAACAGATATAAGACCCTATGCGGAGGTTATTCTATTTGGTAAAAAGGTGTTAGGCTTGTTGGATACTGGAGCTTCAATAAGTTGTATAGGTGATATGGCCGCTGGTGATTATTTGTCATCGGGTTTACCGTACAGAAAATTAAATTCTTCGGTCAAAACGGCGGATGGGACCAACCAACGTGTTTTAGGTTTCGTCGAAACTAGTATATCCTTCAAGGGCGTAGAGAGACCCATTACCATTTTCATAATTCCAAGCTTAAATAGGGATCTATTCCTAGGCATAGATTTCTGGGAATCTGTTGAGGAAGTTTCTGACCAGATAAAACTAACTTTAATACAGCGTCAGGGCTGATGGATAAAGTTATACCTCCTTTGCTTAGATCCGAGGTTTTTGTATATCTGGATGATTTGCTTATAATTTCGGAATCTTTCGAAAGGCATCTTGAGGTCTTACGTATTGTTGCACAGAGAATTCGCGAAGCAGGTTTGAAAATTAACATAGAAAAAAGTAAATTTTGCGTCCGTGAAGTTAGATATTTAGGACATTTGGTGGGGAATGGGGTTATTCGCACAGATCCGGATAAATTGTCCGCCATAACCGATTTCCCAGTTCCGAGATCTGTAAAACAACTTCGTCGATTTCTGGGAATGACAGGGTGGTACAGGAAGTTTATCCGAAACTATGCTTCGATTACTACGCCTTTGACGGATTTGCTCCAAGGAAAGAAAAAATTGTTTGGACCGGACAAGCTCAGGAAGTGTTTGAGGCCTTAAAGATCTATATGAGTTCGGCACCAGTCTTACACAGTCCTGACTTTTCGCAACTGTTCTACATACATTGCGATGCGAGTAAAACTGGAATAGGAAGTGTATTGGCACAGAAGAATGCGGAGGGTGATGAAGTTCCTATCGCCTTGATGTCGAAGAAACTGAACCAATCCCAACGTAACTATTCGGTTACCGAACAGGAATGCTTAGCTGCTTTGGTAAGCATTAAGAAATTTAGAGCCTACGTAGAAGGACAAGAGTTCGTTACGGACCATGCTACGTAGAAGGACAAGAGTTCGTTACGGACCATGCTTCATTGAAATGGCTCATGTCTCAATCAGATCTTAGCACTCGATTGGCTCGATGGTCTTTAAAGCTGCAGGCTTACAAATTTAGCGTTCAACATAGGCGTGGTAGTATGAACGTAGTTCCGGATACTCTTTCTCGAACCAATACTGACGACTTGTCCGCTTTGACGTTAGACGTGAATTGTCCGTCCGATGGCTTTAGTGATACTGGGGTTTTTGTGGATTTGTATTCCACCCATTTTCACTCAGATGAATATAAGCAATTAATAGAGAGGGTTGAAGAAAATATTGCCAAAATGCCAGACATAAAAGTAGTAGACGGATATCTCTATAGACGGACTGAACACTCGACGGGAGATAGATTGCATGATGATCTAGCTTATAAGTTGTGGATTCCAAAGCAGATGGTTCCTGAGATTCTGAGAAAAGCCCATGATAGTACGTTATCCGCACATGGAGGCATAAACAAGACCCTGGAAAGAATACGCAGGTATTATTACTGGCCAAATTTGGTAGCAGATGTTAAGCAATACGTTAATGCCTGTGACGTTTGTAAGTCTTCAAAACATCCAAACCAAGTATTAAGGCCATCTATGGCGCAAATGTCGCCCACACTGAGGTTTTTCCAGAGGTTGTACGTGGACTTTTTGGGACCATATCCTAGGTCAAGATCTGGTCACATTGGTATTTTTATAGTTGCTGACCACTACTCAAAGTTTCCTTTTTTGAAACCTGTAAAAAAATTCTCAGCAGATATTGTTGTAAGATACTTGGAAGGTGATCTCTTCCAATGATAGAACGATACAATTCGATAAGGAGGATTCTTGTCAGATAGTGGGCAGAAAAGCTGCTGAAGTCAGAAGCAATATGAGAGGAATGAAAAGATTTATAATCCTAGGTCCAGAGAGATTTCTTATCAGGTGGGTCAGGAAGTTTTTAGGAGGAACTTTAAGCAGAGTAGTTTCGAGCATGGATATAACGCAAAATTAGCGCCAACATTTGTGAAAGCTCGTATACGGAGGAAGTGTGGTAATAGCTTTTATGAGCTGGAGCATATCATGCCGAGGACATTCGGCAATAAATTTAAACCTGTAGTTTAAAAGTGCAAGCAGTAATCAGCTTTGGTTGGCTCATAACCCAAAGTCTGATTTTTGTGGGGGAGTGTTGTAATGGCGCTTGCACCTTCCTGTTGTGTCGTACAACATCACTGTTAACTATTTGGATTTATTACACGCCATCTATATCTCATACTGTTCATGCTTGGCGTTTCAAGTTTCGTTAGGTTGACGTTTTTCCTCTCGTTCGTTTGTGTGCCATTTTCATTTTGGTTGGAAAACTAATGTTAGGATTTTCAATCCCGGGGTTTCCTTTCGTCTACGGTTGCTTGGCTTAGGTTTTTCTGATATTAACCTGCGTACCATCAAGTGGTTTTCCGGTGATTGCTTATATTCGTTCA
Organism: Eudasyphora cyanicolor; assembly: GCA_963930755.1. Lineage (NCBI taxonomy): Eukaryota > Metazoa > Arthropoda > Insecta > Diptera > Muscidae > Eudasyphora > Eudasyphora cyanicolor. The sequence continues at coordinate 107,021,030 of OZ005737.1, forward strand.
TTTCGGAAAAATAAAAGTTTGCTGAAGTTTGTGTGGCTAGAACAAGCTTAAGGTAAGTACACACGATTTGCAGATCGGACAACATTGCCAGAAAAATGGCGGAAAAATGCAACCCTGTGAATTTACAACCATGTTAACACACAATTTTAGCAGAAAAGTCATTGCGATATAATTTGCAGATTGTTATATGTGCGAAGTTTACGCATGTGACAACGGCGCCATTGCCAGAAAAACATTTTATTTGCAACACTGTCTACAATGTATTTTTATTGGCAATCCTGTATATGAATATGTAGTATTTCAGTCTCTCGACTAGACTCAAAATACTAGGGTACACTTCACTTCAATTAAAACACTCGTTATTTTAATATTCTTTAATTCACTTTATTGTCTTAAACAATGGTTTGGCTTAAAGTTACTTAGAGTTAATTTAGTTGTAACACTGTTACTCTTCTCTTTTGTAGCGACTGTTTTCCGTCTAACTTCTAAACTCATCGAAACTACAACACAGACTCCCTGTTCAGTCTATCCAAAAATCCATTTACCCTTTGTTCTAATGTCAGTCTGACCTTCCTATATTCTCTCTCTCCTTCTGTCTGAGCGAACGTCTCAATTCTCATTCTGTCTTCCTATCTTCTGTCTCTCCTCCTGTCTAAGCGAACGTCTCTGTGCACAGTCCTCCGACCTTACATTCGGCCGTCCTGCCGGCGCTTTCGCCCCTAATGCGCTACCCTCGGAGACAGTGGTGCATCTTTTGGAACCTTCAGATTAACCCATTTTCTCCACCATGTATCGACCGTGGTTTAGTTTTTCTATAACCTTGTATGGTCCAAGGAATTTAGACCTTAACTTTAGACTCGAACCAAATTGTGTGCGCTTGATGGCGACCAAATCGTTCACGCCATAGTCCTTCTCCATAACTCTCTTTTTATCAAATCCTTTCTTATTCTCTTTCTGTATTTTCATGATATTTGCACGTGCTTCTTCTCTTAGCAAATCACGCTCTTGATGTAGTTCGTTCACCACAATTTCATCTAACATTGCACGAATCTCTGGTTTATCTTTTTTCCGCATATCTAAGCCGGTTAAAATTTTGAAAGGCGTATTTTTGGTACTTCTAGGAGGAGTACCGTTTATCAACTGCTGTACTCGATCTACGTGTTTGTACCAATGTTGAGGATGCTCGGCACACATTTTGGAAAGCATGTTGAACTCCTTCTTCTTTACAATAGTCTTTGAATAAATTAGAAGTAAATGCCGTACCCCTATCCGTTATTAGTCTTTCCGGATTTCCAAAAATTGCTGCCTGTTTCTTCAAACGATCAACCACTTCGTTGGTGGCAGTACTTTTTGTCGGATACAGCCATACAAATTTAGAGAAAGCGTCCACAACGACTAGAATATGGTTATATAGTTTTTGTGTCGCTTCTATGGGCCCTACATGGTCTAAATGGTATGTCATCAATGGTCGATCTGACTTGTCTATAGGTCTACCCACTTTTGATTCGGTCATTATGCATTCGATGCAATTTTAACTACCTTCTCCGCTTTCGTCTGTAAATCAGGTATATAGAAATTTCTCTCGACCACCTCTTTCGTTTTACGAGCAGCAAAATGCCCATTTCGATGTGCTAATCCAATTATTTCTTTTTCCATTTCTGATGGTACTACAACCAGTTCCTTGATGGGATCTTTGTGCAGTATATCATATTTAAGATAATAATCTTTTTATTCGTCTTTTTCAAGAATTTTCCGAATGGCATTTATCCACTCGTCATTCATCTGAGCACCTTTGATTCTGTGCCTCAACGAATCTTCCATCATCAAACATGAAGCTCGACTCAACGCATCGACATGTTTCATTTTAGGACCCGATTGATGTTCGATGACGTAATCAAATTCTTGTAGGAAAAGAGCCCATCTAGATACTCGTAATGGCACATCACTTTTCCTCATCGTGAGCGCAAAAGCGTTACAGTCTGTAAGTATCTTGAATTTTATCCCCATTAAAAATATACGCCATCTCTTCAGAGCTTCTATTATGGCTAGCACCTCCAGTTCATACGAATGATATTTCTCTTCAGCGGGGGTTGTTTTGCGACTCATGTATTCTATTGGATGTAATTGGAGGTCTTCGGAGTCCTTTTGAAGAAGAACTCCTCCGTACCCATATTTGCTTACATCACAGTGTACCTCAGTGATGGCCTTTGGATTATACAGTCTTACAGCCTGTTTCTCTATGTCGAACGAAAGCGATGCGAACGTAAAACAGCTGATTTTAGACCTAATAACAGGTATCAGAACGACAAAGCGAATGCAAACATACTGGCTGATGCCAGTTAGTAGGTCTAAAATCAGCTGTTTTTCGTTCTCATCGCTTTCTTTCGACATAGAGAAACAGGCTGTTAGTACGGAAGCACCCACTAACGCCGATTTTAACTGTTGAAAAGCTAAATGTTGGTTATCGCCCATATCAAAAGAAGAATTTTTCCGTAGCAGGTCTGAGAGAGGTTTGGCTACCAACGCATAGTCCAGTATAAATCTTCTGAAATATGACGTTAACCCCAAAAATCGCTCTACACCATTTAATATTAAGACCATTCGATTCCGCGACTTTTAGGACCCTTTTTAACTTCTCGATTCCTTCATTTGCATCAATTGAAGGAATGACTATGTCGTCCATATACACTACAAGAGTGCCATCTCTTATCAATTCCAAAAAAATAGCAGAAATATATCGGCAGAAAACAGCAGGTGAGTTTGAAATGCCAAAAGGTACGTAAAGGAACTCAAACTGTCCATTATGGGTCCAGGATGTGTATTGTTGTTTTGAATCACTATCTATCGGAACATGGAAGAATCCATTTTTAAGATCCAGTGTCCTATACATTTTTGCTGACTGAAGTCTTAGTAGAACGTCATCTACTCGTATAAGAATCATTGCAAAATTGTCCTTCACAATTTTTCTATTCAATTGACGATAGTCGCAACACAAACGTTTAGTCCCACCTTTCTTCGACACGAGAACTACTGGAGATGAATATTCCGAGCTACTTCTCCTCACGATACCGTCTTTCAACCATTCTTGAACTTGTCGGTCCACAATTTGTTGGTCTACATACGCCATCCTTCTCGGTCTATGGTTCACCGGTATTTCATCTTGCAAAATAATTTGCATCTTAACTGGGAAATTTTTGGGTTTTAGTGGGTGATAGTCCTCTATAACTTTAAAAATTTCCCTGGCTATATTACAGTGTAAGTGACTCAGGTCAACACGATTATCACCAATATCATCTATCTGAGCCGACAAACAAATTTGTCGAAACTCCCGAATCAATTCATCAACGCCTGATTTGCTGTCGTCTATTTCTGGTGCTGGCACCGATGTGGACTCTTTACATTGCTCTGGGCCAGTATTCTTTGATGAAAATTTAGCGCCAGTGTCATCGATAGCAATGTTGACGTGTTGGAGAACATCATTACCGATCCCCGCAGAATATAAAATATCCTGTTCTTTCGTCACGTGAAATTTAATTGGCACATATATACCGTCTAAATTCACATTAGAAGTGAAACAACACAGAGTGGTGATATCTTTTTGCCCTATTCCAACCAAAGTTTTTGTCTCAGACTTCAATTCTACGTCATCCATCATCAACAAAGTGTCCTGACGCAAACAGCTGATGTCTACCAGTATCGATTATAGCAGAAACGATACACCTCTTAACCTCGATGTCTTTAAACACGCGATTCGATGACAACAAAAGATTCACGTTTCTCGACAAGTCTTCTGAAGATGATGTGATTGTGTGTACATTAGATGCATCTCTTCGAAACTTTTTATCTTCCTCCACTTTCCCAGCAGTAGGAAATCAGATAAATCGCTCGGCCTGCGATTGATGGTAATGAAACTCGCACTGTGTTGTTGTATTTTTTGTTTGTTAATATTTTCAACGGATCCGTCACTTTTTCCCGTTTTCTTGTTTTTGCTTTGCAATTGTCTGCGAATTCTGCTATAGTCTTAAATTCAAAAAATGGAAGCAAAGGAATTTCGGCAATACGTTGCTATGTTGGAACCTTTATTTAAACGGTTTTTTCTCATATACTAGATGATGGATTTGTTGTTGGTGGTGTGGTGTGTTTGGACACAAGTGGAACAATCCGTATTTTGAGAAATACTATCGTTAGAGTTTTTCTTTCTGTTGTTTTAATGGTTTTGGTGTATTTTAGTGAATACTTTTTATTTTGGCTCGAAATCGTCACTTTTATCTGCGATCCCGGACGAGCCCCCAAATGTAGTATTTCAGTCTCTCGCCTAGACTCAAAATACTAGGGTACACTTCACTTCAATTAAAACACTCGTTATTTTAATATTCTTTAATTCACTTTATTGTCTTAAACAATGGTTTGGCTTAAAGTTACTTAGAGTTAATTAAGTTGTAACACTGTTACTCTTCTCTTTTGTAGCGACTGTTTTCCGTCTAACTTCTAAACTCATCGAAACTACAACACAGACTCCCTGTTCAGTCTATCCAAAAATCCATTTACCCTTTGTTCTAATGTCAGTCTGTCCTTCCTATATTCTCTTTCTCCTTCTGTCTGAGCGAACGTCTCAATTCTCATTCTGTCTTCCTATCTTCTGTCTAAGCGAACGTCTCTGCGCACAGTCTTCCGACCCTATAAATATTTACAAAATATATATGAAATTGTAATGTTTTCTTGCGATCGTCTGAACTGTCAATTCACCTTTGCCTACCAATCTGTCAATGTCCGTATATTTGCAGCACTTTAACAGGGTTGATAACGTTTGCCGATCTGGCAATCGTCTATACTCGGCTTTAGTTGTGTTAATCATTAGCTTAACAAAGAGGCAACGTCAACATTATTTGTGTACAGGCAGAACAAGGACGCCTTGGTGGTCATTGACATCCTTTTTTTGTTAATAACTACACACGAAACAAGGTCATTCTCCCTGAGCCATCTTGCTACGATCGGAGAGCTTTATCTCTTTTTGTTTGAATTTGATCAATTTGTCATATTTGATCAGGACTTGATAATTTGAGCATAGATTGAGTAGCAACCAATCATCAGAAAGAGGATGCTCAGTAACTAATCGCTCTCATCAAATTGCTGCTGTCAACCCTACGGTAGAGCATTCACAGTCAGTCTGATTTAGTGGTGAGTCAGTGAAGTAGTCCATTAACAAACCGGCGAACGAAGCAGGGAAAAGGCGGTGATTAGGCCTGTGAAGTCATCGGGGGGAAACCCTGTGAAGAGGGCAGTAAGGCATTCAGTGCAATTAAATCAAATTAAGATTTTGAGTATCAGTGTAACAATCGCGGTAAAAATCGAAGAAAAATGTCGGCTTTCTTTTTTAAAATCCTTTAAACCGAAAGAAACTAATCGTGCCTTCAAATTTGCCTTCTTTTGTTGTGTAAAATCTAAGAAACAACTTCGATAATTTCTACGAAAAAATGGCATATTTTCTTGTTTCCCTTTGTTACATTGGCAGCATACGAAGAGGAAAAAAACCAGACGAAATTTAAACAAATCGAACCAAATAACATTGCTTTGTAATTGTTGTTGTAATGTGGTACCGTTTGCTTTGAATATTCCCTACATTCGCTAATAATGATTATCATCATTATGTCGGAACTCATTATGACCGTAATAATTAGTGTAATGCTTTGTAATGTAAATTTGAACTTTAACAGCGGAACCTTCTGTTAAGCTGTTCTCATTTCTGTAAACAAATCTAATGAATTTTTTAACAGAAACTGCGATTTGTAAATGTGTGTGTAATGAAATAGTACGAAGTAATGAAAAATTTACGTAAATAGAGTAGTGCTAGTGAGTTTAAAGTTCTTTTTAAGAAGCAATGTAAATAATCATCGATTTTTGCTGTTTTATACTACCAGCGGCTTTGCGGAAGATCTTTCTCAAAGGAGCGGATTAAAGTATGTAAGTCATTTATTTTTTTTTTATTTTGAATTTTTCTCACAGTGCGTCTTTATATAAATTGTTGGCAGTAACAAAATTGTGTTACTTTTATATTAAATTCATGCCAGAATATACGTTGATTCGATCGTAGGAAGGAAAAAGTTATAATTTTGAAATCTTTTTACATCTTTTGCCATGAGGCATTGAATAACCACGTTACCGACACATTATTTCATTTGAGTTCTAAATTCTGTTTTTTTATGGCTATGTATAATATTAATATTTAAGTATCAAATGGAAACTATAATATTTATTATCCCGATAAAAATTCAATATTTTTTTTTTTGCGATGATTTTCTTGCGGCCTTAAAAATACGATTTTTGTAATGAATTCTCGGCCTATTTACTCCAAACATTTTTATAGTTTATTTTTATTTCCTATTAAAGTACAATGAGATTGTTTTTGAATAAATCATTAATGATGAATAACTAAGCAGAACTTCTTTCCTGTTTTACTCCAGCTACTAAGGTATCGCGTGCTACCGCTCAGGACATGTTACCCAGAAATTGTTTTCTTTTACATCATGGAACCAGTCCTTGTTCATCTGTGATCTCAACAAGACGTGTTGCTGCGTAAAATTTTGTTCCAAAACATAAACAACAACAACCAATAACATTCGTAAATTTGTCAATAACCGGTTTTCAATTGTTTTTAACATTTGAAAAACACACAAATAATAACAAAGAAGTGCGTGCTATGCATGCATGCATGCACGCATTCTTCGCGAACTACATAAAATAAAACATTATACAAAAACAATTTATATCGTGTAGTTAGTTTAACAACATGATTGCTAAGAAAGCTCGTCTAAGTGAGTCAAGTGATAGTGATGATGATGATGAAGATAGCAACTGGCAAGTTGTTTCAAGTAAGAGGAAAACTCCGATGTCACCTTTAGCTAATATACCGAAACGACAACAATTAGACGACAACATGCCATCGACTTCTAACCGATATAATGCTCTTGCTACAAATGGTGAAGAGACTAACGATAAGGGACCATCAGATGTTATACCAAAACCTCCACCAATCTTCATTCCTGATGTGGATAATATATCCAAAATGATAAGTAGGTTAAATAAAGTTATTCAAAGTACTGATTTTAATTTTAAGTCACTATCTAATGGTCAAGTTCGTTTAATGGTTATTTAATATCTGTTATCATACCTTCCAACTCAAAACTGAAAGAGCTTTTAGGGTAGTTATTAAGGGGCTCCACCATTCTACTGATATAACAGATATAAAAGCAATGCTATTAGAAAAAGGGCATCAAATAAGAAGTGTCAGAAATATAATTAGCCGAAAAACCGAGGAGCTATTACCAATGTTCTTCGTCGACCTGGATCCGAAAGAAAACAAGAAAACATATTCGGTCATTTAAAAATGCCATAGTTGCTATTGAACCCCCAAAACAGTTCGATGATTTAGTTCAGTGCTTTAGGTGCCAAGAGTTTGGACATACGAAGTCATATTGCAGGAAGCCCTACAGATGTGTAAAGTGTGGATTGTATCATCCCACCAGAGAATGTACCAAACCAGCAAATGTTGCTCCCAAATGTGTACATTGCTTGAATAAACACACGGCTAGTTATAAGGGATGCCCAATTTATCAAAAACTGGTGAACAGAAAAACGTCCGCTACTAACACACAAACCACTGAAAGAAATTTCATTACGAATTATGAATACCAAAATCCAATTCAGTTAGAAAACAGAAGTCAAAACAATGCTTGGACGTACTCACAAGCTTTAAGAGGAGAACAGTCAAAAGAATTCAATTTGTTGAGCAAAATCGAAGCAATGCTAGCTAAACAAACTGAATTGACCAATACAATAATGAATATGATGTCAATGCTAATGTCCAAACTGTACAAGTAGATTTGGTAATTGCAGAATGGAATGCTAATGGCATTTCAAATCATATAAACGAAATAGAGATATTTCTTCATAATTACTTTATTGATATACTTCTTGTATCTGAAACACACTGTACGAGCAAATCCTTCTTTCGCATTAAGGGTTATGATATTATTTCAACTAACCATCCAGATGATCGTGCTCACGCTGGAGCAGCAGTCATAATTAAATCAACCATTTAATACGAAGTGGCCGAACCAACAGCTGAATCATTTTTGCAAGCAGCTGGCATAACAATAGTTTGCAACAATTCTAAGGTGGCAATATATTCCGTATATTTTCCACCCAGATTCAATGTCAAATGTAATCAGTACGAACAATTCTTCAACAAGCTTGGACACAAATTCATCGTAGGTGGTGACTTTAATGCGAAGCACACGTGGTGGGGATCTCGACTGTCAAACCCTAAAGGAAAAGAACTTTTTAAATGTATATCATCAACTCATTTTAATGTTTTATCTACTGGTAGTCCTACCTACTGGCCTTCAGATATTAATAAAATTCCAGACCTTCTGGATTTTGTAGTTTATTCTGGTATATCTTCATCTATGCTGCATATAAGTGCATGCGACGACCTCAGTTCAGACCACAGCCCAATTATTTTAAATTACAAAACCAGAAATATCCAGGAAAACCTAAACCAAAGGTTGATTACAACCCATACCCACATCCAATAGGCGTGTTTTCGTTACACCATAAGTGCTTAATTTGTATGGGGAGCTAAGCACTATTAGTTCCCGATGAAGTTTGGTGCTTGTGTTCATGTCTTAATCGTGTATGATGTTGCCAGATTGGGAACCCTATATTTAGCAACATGGCATCCCATTTTTGGAGAGATTTTATTAATTATTGTGAATTAACGGGAAGAAGAAGAACAAAAATGGGAAATAATTTTAATATTTGCAAAAGAGTGTAAACAATTGAACATAGAATAGTAAATATATGTTTTATAAATACTTTTCACGAATTTTTTGTCTGTTTCGCACTGTTCTTTCTTCGCAACTCATGACACCATTGCTACCAGATAGTGAAAATCCGCCACTTATTGCTTATGTGCCAGTTAGTGGAAGTCAGTTGTTTTCGTTGCAAAGTGCTAAACTAAATGTGCTAGCTTGTAACGAAAACATGCCTAATGTTTTCAAAATTGGATTGAAAATAACATAAACTTAAATATAAGAATTAAAACTGGAAGGGAATTGGATGATAGAAAACTTTACACGAATTATACATGAAGCTGCTAGTATCTCCACACCAAAGGAAGATAAGAACACTGTCTCCAACTTTTTTATTGCAGCTGAAATAAGGAAGCTTATCAAAAATAAAAGACGCCTTCGCCGGATTTGGCAAAGAACAAGGCAACCGACGGATAAAACTAATTTTAATTTTGCCTCAAATAATTTAAAATTGCGACTCTCTGAGTATAAAAACGAATCAACTGGAAATTTTTTAAGTAATCAAAGACCCAATGGAAATAACGACCACAATCTTTGGATAGCTACTAAATACCTAAAAAGGCCTCGGCAGAGAAATGTCCCAATTAAGAACTCTGATGGATTATGGTGTAGATCAAATAAATCTAAAGCTGATGCATATAAACAATATTTAGAGTACACGTTTACGCAACGTAGATCAGGCAAATAAAATAAAGGATTTCCTGGATGTTTCATGCCAAATGTGCCGACCTATTAAGCATTTCACAACTTGTGAAGTTAAAAATGAGATAAAAAAGCTAAATAAGAAAACCCCCGGATATGACCTAATTGATTACAGAGTCATCAAGTCTCTCCCGAAAAGAGAGTTGTGTTTCTAACAGTAATAACGCATCATCTCATTGATATGAAACTCCATTTTCTCATCGTCGAGCAATTGCATCTTACATATTGATTTCATTATAAAGACACGAGTACTCAATGATGGTTTCTCATAATGTTTCTGCAGATTATTCCAATATTCATGTGCTATTTTACCATCCTTCAAATGAATTAGCTGCTCATCCTCAACCATTAATCAATGATGGTTTCTCATAATGTTTCTGCAGATTATTCCAATATTCATGTGCTATTTTACCATCCTTCAAATGAATTAGCTGCTCATCCTCAACAATTAATTCAATGCATGCTCTTGCCTGCCCATCTTTCTTGGTCCAATTTGCATCTGCATCTGCTGGCTTTGGGTTAGATACCACATCCCACAGATCTTCTTTTATTAAGATTAGCTACATCAGATTTAACATCTTCACGCGAAAACATTTTCAAAAAATATTTTCTATTTTTCTTCTATTTAGAAGAGCCCATAACCTATAGAATGAACGTTTAAGGTGAAGAATTTATTTGGAATGAAAATATTTTCAGTCTGTACATTTTCAGTATAATACAAACTTCGAATATAAAGCAAAGGTAAATTGATGAATTTTTCATTTATTTAATTATAGTAATATAAACAAGCCAATATGGCCAAAAATCTTATATTAACTTTATACTAATCGATTAAATATTTTTTCATAGTTAAGTTAAAGTATTAATTGTACATATTCCAATAATAATTGAGTATTTGTTTTTTCATCAGATGCTCAAGAAGATAATGGGCAGTATAGCAATAGGCCGAAACGCATTCAACCCTTCTACTCTATCTTTCTTTGCTAATAGAATAATTTCCAGCCACATGAGAAATTTGATGTCTTAAATATGGTATTAACCAATTGAATGAAATGTTGGCATATATAAGAAATATTACTGTTAGCGTACGGCGCAAAAAAGGTGGTTGCAAAAATAAATAAAAGAAATAAAAACACAATCGAATTTCAGTATTAAGATTAATTCAAATATGGGTGATCTTTATTTTTTCTAATAACAATTGGGGGGTGAGTATTACCATGTTCGAGTGTTAGTACAGGAGGTAACGCGAGCGCTCGGCTTGAGTACAAAACGACAAGTGTGCATAAATACGAGAGCCGAGAAGAAGCAAGGTGTCAACAGCAACAACCTCTGCTTGCGGGAAGTCCCTCTCTACATCCGTACTATGCGAATATCGTCCCGTCAGAGGCGGAGAGAGATACAGCGCTGGAAGTCTCTCCTTACAATCCGTGCCATGCGAATATCGTCTTGGGAGAGTTTGTAGAGAGATTCTTTTAATCCGTGCTGAGCGAATTCGTCCCAAGAGAGTCGAAGGAGAGCACCAGACGCTGAAAAGCCCTCTCACAATCCGTACAAGCGAATATCGTCCCGGGAGAGTTGTAGCAGAGACTTCTTCTCCTTCAACCCGACAGGGTTGCCAATCAACGAAGGAAATGCACAAGCTGGGGAAGTTGTGCGGCAAGTTCGCGAACTTAAACATTACCGGCCCCCTTGCAACATCTACCTCTGTTGCAACAGTGTGTAAATAAACTATAACTAAGTGTGTTACAATGCAAATTAGTATACGAAGGAACGTAAATTCAGTTTCGGAGTGAGCAACTTTAAATACAATTTTATATTAAAATTAGAAAAATTCTTAATATAGGCGAATAGTTCAATACATTAACATTTTTAACTAGTTCGTAAAAACTCCGACAACAATTAAGAGTGGTGGCGCGGTAATATAATCAAAATTTCTAGAATTGTAAATACAAGATTTCGAATGATTAAAAATAAGTTTCTAGTTTCTATAAAAACGATAGCAATTATAGCGAACACTTTTGTAAAAAAGCGAGATATCAAAATTTGACAAACAAAAAAACGGTGTAATCGAAGATTGAGTGCAAATCGAAAAGTGCGAAGCAAACGAGTAACTCAGGGTGCGACTTGCAAGTAATAAACAAGAACGAATATTTACAAAGTGAGAGAGAGGATTCAAGTCATATTTTGAGACCAGGAGGAGAAATATCCTAAATTCGAAATATAGCTCGTCTCCGATTTTGAAATTCTAATGTCAGGGGAGAAGTCCGCAACTGAGCTATTAGAATTAATTTCACGAAAGGCGGGTGGAAGAGAACCAGTTAATATATAACCAAATATAGTGTTTTGAGCCAGTAGGGTCTCGAAAACAACACGCGGTGGTTCACACAAAAGAATTCGAGGATAAAGATCCGCGCCAAGTAGCAAATCTACAGGACCACCATCGAATGAATCTGCCAATCGTAAACTGGTGATACGAGATCTGAGGTTTGTAGCAACAGAAGGCGATGGCAAATTGCCAGAAATGTTCGGAAGAACGAGGGCTACAGCTTCTAAGATGAGCGTTGGATCTACAGGTGAGACGATTTCAAGAGAGCAATTTTCTCTTGAATTCCCAAGGATAGTACAGTTTACGCCTGAAACTCTAGCGTTCATAGAACGCGTCGAAATTCCCAATCGTTTCCGAAAGCAGTCCGTAATTATGGCCGTCGCGGAAGATGGGTCAATGCAGGGTACGGAATACCCCGGTGCATGATATTTACGGTGGCGGTCCCCAAGAGCACATTTCTATCTTGGGTGGTATGAAATACCTGCCGATTCATAACGGCGAGATTAGTTCCATTTGAAGAGGAAGCTACATTATCGTGACTGGGATTAGGAGAGGTGTCACTAACAACAGGGGTAGAGCTACAAGACGATGCAGTTGAGGAGGTGGTGCTAGACGACGAACCAACTGAGGGGACAGAATGATGAGGGCGGTGTAGGAGGGTGTGATGCCTTCCATTACACACATTACAATTATGAGTGCTGTGGCAGTCTTTAACGGCATGACCCCGTGAAAAACAATTAAGACAACGACCTTGTTTCTTCACTGCCGCACATTTCTGATCGTGAGGAAGGTTCTTGAACCGAGGGCAAGACAGGATGGGATGGTTTTCTTTTGAGCAAAAACTACAATTTTTGGAGGGAGGTTTAGTACTTTCGCGAGACGCCGGCTTAGTAGAGTGCGTCCTAATCTTTCCAGAATTATGGACCTTTGACGAATCGACGCCTTTTATGTCTCGAAGACAAGCGAGGGTTTGTATTCGTTCTGTCAGAAACGAATATAAGTCCTCCCAGGAGGACAGCGAGGATTTAACCCGAATGCTTTATTCCCATAGCGTGAGCGTCAACTTTGGCAACCTCTGGATACATATGAACACTAATATAGGGTCACAGTGGACCGTGACAATGTCACGGTCCACTGGGTCCGTGGACCATTGCCGATAGACAGCCGTTGATACCTCGCTGCAGAGTCTTCAACCCCGAACTTGTCTCATTGTCTAAGATTGGAAGATCAAATAAAAGCTTGAGGTGCATATTCACCAGGATACGCTTGTTGTCGTAGGTATTGGGTGAGGGGAAATTTCTCAACAATTTCTCTGGCCTCACCGCTCGTCTTTCGACGGAAATGACAAAGTCGTTCGATATCGCTGAGACGAGAATTGTTCACATAAACCGCTGTAAATAAATCACGAAACGTGGGCCACGAAAGAAAATCGCTCTCAAAAACGTCAGTGTCACAAGGCGGAATCGAAATAGTATGCATGACGTCACTAATTGCCTGAATTATGCCCGCATGCCTAGTACTATTTCCCAGATCTAAATTATTTGAAGGATAAACTTGAGTACCGATATCACGAGACGCGTGAGTCAAAGAACTCATATTGTTTACCGGGTCAGTAATGCGCGTGTCCCCGAAAGGTTGTTGTGCCAACGAAACTACTGATCCACTCATATTCGAACTCAGGGACGTTCTACGAGAGCGTGTGAACATGGACGACTTCCTCTTTATAGCGGCGAGACATTGTATATAAGTCTGATAAGACACGTCGTACTTAGTGTTCGCCAAGTCCAGTTCGTCTTTCCCCGCGTCTGGTGAAGATTGCAAATAGTCCTGACATTTATTAAACATTTCTCGCGTTGTAGTCCACATGTTATTTAACTCTGTACTACGAACCTCAAGATCATAAACATCAAGGTCCTCTTCCTTCAGAACACGGAAAGATGAATCAAAATTCAATAGAATTCAGAAGCGCTGATGAAAAAATAAAGGGGAGTAAGCGGCATTTTGATGAAGGTAAGGCTTTTCGAACACAAGCGCTAAAAATTCGAGGAAACCTAGACGAAAATCACTCACGTGAAAGCAAACAACGGAAACAAATTCAATTGAAATGAATCGATTAACGTTGCCAAGAAATGTGGACGCAATTTCAGAAAAACCCAAAAAATTTAAATATTCAATTCAGTCGAGGAGGGGCCAAAACCAAATCTTTTTAAAAATCTAACAAACCGAAGGCAGAAAACGCCAAAATAGCAAAAGAAACAGAGTAAATATGCGCACAGCAAATAAATGAATTAAAAATAATAATGAATTCAAGAATATTCGAAAAAATATTCAAAAATAATCAAAAGATTTCTCGCGGTGAATCGAACAAAATTTCACGGTCTAGTACGTACGAAAATCTACCGAATGTAGCACGTTTGTGTCCAAATATTACAATTCGTAAGACCGAAAAAGAGAAATAAATATATAGGGTGTCCCAAGAAGAACGCAATTTTTAAATCTCGCAACATTCGAAGTGTCATTGTTTGACATTTGAATAATTGTTATTGTTTGTTAGTAGAAGTTACGAGGTTAGTAAAAATGGAGAAGGACAGCGAAGGGAGTTCGTTAATTGGGTATTGGAGAGACAACATGAAAATGCTGATTTTGCCGATAAAATCATCTTCAGTGACGAGGCCCATTTTCATCTTGATGGCTTCGTCAATAGGCAGAATTGTCGCATTTGGGGTGCGGAAAATCCTCGAGTGATTCACGAGAAGCAAATGCATCCTCAACGTGTCACTGTGTGCTGTGGTTTTTGGGCTGGAGGAATCATTGGACCTTTTTTTTATGAAAATGAGGCAGGTCAAGCGCAAACAGTCAATCATGAAATGATAACCAGTTTTTTCTTGCCTAGAATTGAAGAAATGAATGTGGAGGGCATGTGGTTCCAACAAGACGGCGCCACATGTCATACAGCCAGAGAAACAATTCAATTGCTGCATCAGTAATTAAAAAATTGCGCTCTTCTTGGGACACCCTTTATTTTAAAATTGAAATACGACGAATTGACCGAGAGTAGGGTGCACGGTGTCGAATAGTACCGAACAATGTACTAATGAGTAGTACAGACAACAATTGTCACCGAAATTAAAAAAAATTTAAAACCAAAATATTTTTTACGTATTCGCGATTTTGCCTCTTGGGACCACTGTGCCGACGTCAGCTGTTCACAATAAGACACACGTCCGATATTCAATCACAATAACTCACTTCAGCTGTTCAATAAGAATCACAACAAAGCAAATAAACGCAGAATCAGTGGATATGTCAACGATATGTATATAAACATCAAGGTATGGATGTGTAAATAAATAAACGAAAAGTGGTGGTGGTATTGACAGACGACCGACGCTGAATTTGGCGGTTTGACCATGAGAAACTGCGTTGAGAGTAACGACGTTGTTGTAATGCAGTGGCAAATGAAAATAGAGAAAGAAAACAAACAAAAAAACGCAAAGCCAAAGCACACCACTTACTTAAGCGACGGTGAACACAGTGTATTAGAACGAAAGAAACGGTAGGAGTATTGGTAAATAAATTTAATATTTATTTACCAAATTTAACCGATTCTTGGTACACAAATAATTATTTTTTCGCGTAAATGTTCGATGTTAAAATAAATATGTACTAATGCACAACACATGGCGAGCGAATGGACTATATAATAGGGATTTTTTGATACCGAAATAAGCGATAGGGTGACTGAAAGCCGACCACAAAAATAATGTTATTTTTTTACTTTTTATTTTCGTAACAAAACAAAAATCGCGTTGCTCACTTTAAAGATACTGAGTTTAGTTACCTTGTTTAATAAGTGTTAGTATGACGGATTGGTGATGAGGTGAAGATGCGGTTTTTTGGTGATGAAGGTGGTGAGGGGGTTTAGGTTAGGGTGGCAGCCGTATTTTTTTTTTTACAAGCTCACATAGACCAGTTTAGGTCCCTAGTGTTACCACGGGCTGAAATGCCCCTCATCGAAACCAACCTGTTTGATATATAAATGTATCGATAGTACGAATATCAGTACTGGAAAGATCTGTTAGGCTGCCTAAAAAGGCCGACCCCAGTATATCCAGTCGTCGTTTACTCAAAGCGGGACAGTCGCAAAGCAAGTGCTCAATGCTCTCCACTTCTTCCTCATCTCCACAGCTTCGGCAGAAGTCATTGGACTCAATACCCAATCTTTTGGCGTGTTCTCCGATCAAGCAGTGTCCCGTCAGAACCTGTACTAACGTAGACAATCGTTTCCTCTCTAGTGCGAGGAGATATTTTGACCTTCTCAGGTCATACCTTGGCCAGATTTGTCTAGCTACCCTGCAGGTGCCGATTTCTGTCCATCTATCGTTGGACTGCCTGATTGCCTCTTGCCTAAGCCAAAGCTTGCACGTGGTGAGGGGGTTGTGGTGACAAATTCCTTCAAACAAAGAAAAAAACAAACGATTAATCCACGACACTGATACCGATCCGGCTCAATGCGACCAAATGTTAGCGTACGGCGCAAAAAAGGGGTTGCAAAAAGAAATAAAAACACAATCGAATTTCAGTATTAAGATTAATTCAAATATGGGGGATCTTTATTTTTTCTAATAACAATTGGGGGGTGAGTATTACCGTGTTCGAGTGTTAGTACAGGAGGTAACGCTAGCGTATTTATGCACACGACAAGTGTGCATAAATACGAGAGCCGAGAAGAAGCAAGGTGTCAACAGCAACAACCTCTGCTTGCGGGAAGTCCCTCTCTACATCCGTACTATGCGAATATCGTCCCGTCAGAGGCGGAGAGAGATACAGCGCTGGAAGTCTCTCCTTACAATCCGTGCCATGCGAATATCGTCTTGGGAGAGTTTGTAGAGAGATTCTTTTAATCCGTGCTGAGCGAATTCGTCCCAAGAGAGTCGAAGGAGAGCACCAGACGCTGAAAAGCCCTCTCACAATCCGTACAAGCGAATATCGTCCCGGGAGAGTTGTAGCAGAGACTTCTTCTCCTTCAACCCGACAGGGTTGCCAATCAACGAAACTGGGGAAGTTGTGCGGCAAGTTCGCGAACTTAAACAATTACTGTTTAATGTTGAACGACATTAAACCCACCACCAATTTTTAACTATTAATTAATATTAAGTATATAAATAGAAAAAGAATCGACCCTGTCTAATGTACATTCATACATTCTTTCTTTTCCCTTTTTTGTTTATATACATAGCTAATAAGTAACTGACCTTCATCAGTTGTTTTCATTTCTTTCATTTGCATGCTTGCAAGAGAGAAGGGCTACAACAACAACAACAGCATCAACACTCTCGTCTGCCTATGATCATCGCATAGGCAACGGAGTGCGTGTTGTTGTTGTTGTTTCTAATGCGATTGTCAAATCTGGTTTTCTGACTTTTGCATTCTATTTCCATACTTTGAATTGTTCGCCACAAATTAAAAACAAAACCTTGTTAAAATCAAACTATAACAGTGAAAAGAAAAACATTGCACAGTAAATAAATACATACATAGAAATAAAGCTATTGAATTTAACATTTTAAACTATACAAAATCGTTTTATTAAAAGAAAGGCAAAATCAAAATAGACGGTAAAAAAATGAAAACTAATCTAAAATAAATGTGAAACTTAAAATTAAACTAAAACAAAAACAGACCTAAAAACCCCCACCCTACCTAAACAATTACCTTTAAGAATTTTAAAGAAAATCTATCAAGTCCAGCAGCATTTGATTTAAAGAGTTTGAATTCTTCAATAACATAGAGTGTTTCTACAAAGACTTGGCAAACGTGAGCGTCAACTTTGGCAACCTCTGGATACATATGAACACTAATATAGGGTCACAGTGGACCGTGACAATGTCACGGTCCACTGGGTCCGTGGACCATTGCCGATAGACAGCCGTTGATACCTCGCTGCAGAGTCTTCAACCCCGAACTTGTCTCATTGTCTAAGATTGGAAGATCAAATAAAAGCTTGAGGTGAATATTCACCAGGATACGCTTGTTGTCGTAGGTATTGGGTGAGGGGAAATTTCTCAACAATTTCTCTGGCCTCACCGCTCGTCTTTCGACGGAAATGACAAAGTCGTTCGATATCGCTGAGACGAGAATTGTTCACATAAACCGCTGTAAATAAATCACGAAACGTGGGCCACGAAAGAAAATCGCTCTCAAAAACGTCAGTGTCACAAGGCGGAATCGAAATAGTATGCATGACGTCACTAATTGCCTGAATTATGCCCGCATGCCTAGTACTATTTCCCAGATCTAAATTATTTGAAGGATAAACTTGAGTACCGATATCACGAGACGCGTGAGTCAAAGAACTCATATTGTTTACCGGGTCAGTAATGCGCGTGTCCCCGAAAGGTTGTTGTGCCAACGAAACTACTGATCCACTCATATTCGAACTCAGGGACGTTCTACGAGAGCGTGTGAACATGGACGACTTCCTCTTTATAGCGGCGAGACATTGTATATAAGTCTGATAAGACACGTCGTACTTAGTGTTCGCCAAGTCCAGTTCGTCTTTCCCCGCGTCTGGTGAAGATTGCAAATAGTCCTGACATTTATTAAACATTTCTCGCGTTGTAGTCCACATGTTATTTAACTCTGTACTACGAACCTCAAGATCATAAACATCAAGGTCCTCTTCCTTCAGAACACGGAAAGACGAATCAAAATTCAATAGAATTCAGAAGCGCTGATGAAAAAATAAAGGGGAGTAAGCGGCATTTTGATGAAGGTAAGGTTTTTCGAACACAAGCGCTAAAAATTCGAGGAAACCTAGACGAAAATCACTCACGTGAAAGCAAACAACGGAAACAAATTCAATTGAAATGAATCGATTAACGTTGCCAAGAAATGTGGACGCAATTTCAGAAAAACCCAAAAAATTTAAATATTCAATTCAGTCGAGGAGGGGCCAAAACCAAATCTTTTTAAAAATCTAACAAACCGAAGGCAGAAAACGCCAAAATAGCAAAAGAAACAGAGTAAATATGCGCACAGCAAATAAATGAATTAAAAATAATAATGAATTCAAGAATATTCGAAAAAATATTCAAAAATAATCAAAAGATTTCTCGCGGTGAATCGAACAAAATTTCACGGTCTAGTACGTACGAAAATCTACCGAATGTAGCACGTTTGTGTCCAAATATTACAATTCGTAAGACCGAAAAAGAGAAATAAATATATAGGGTGTCCCAAGAAGAACGCAATTTTTAAATCTCGCAACATTCGAAGTGTCATTGTTTGACATTTGAATAATTGTTATTGTTTGTTAGTAGAAGGTACGAGGTTAGTAAAAATGGAGAAGGACAGCGAAGGGAGTTCGTTAATTGGGTATTGGAGAGACAACATGAAAATGCTGATTTTGCCGATAAAATCATCTTCAGTGACGAGGCCCATTTTCATCTTGATGGCTTCGTCAATAGGCAGAATTGTCGCATTTGGGGTGCGGAAAATCCTCGAGTGATTCACGAGAAGCAAATGCATCCTCAACGTGTCACTGTGTGCTGTGGTTTTTGGGCTGGAGGAATCATTGGACCTTTTTTTATGAAAATGAGGCAGGTCAAGCGCAAACAGTCAATCGTGAAATGATAACCAGTTTTTTCTTGCCTAGAATTGAAGAAATGAATGTGGAGGGCATGTGGTTCCAACAAGACGGCGCCACATGTCATACAGCCAGAGAAACAATTCAATTGCTGCATCAGTAATTAAAAAATTGCGCTCTTCTTGGGACACCCTTTATTTTAAAATTGAAATACGACGAATTGACCGAGAGTAGGGTGCACGGTGTCGAATAGTACCGAACAATGTACTAATGAGTAGTACAGACAACAATTGTCACCGAAATTAAAAAAAATTTAAAACCAAAATATTTTTTACGTATTCGCGATTTTGCCTCTTGGGACCACTGTGCCGACGTCAGCTGTTCACAATAAGACACACGTCCGATATTCAATCACAATCAGCTGTTCAATAAGAATCACAACAAAGCAAATAAACGCAGAATCAGTGGATATGTCAACGATATGTATATAAACATCAAGGTATGGATGTGTAAATAAATAAACGAAAAGTGGTGGTGGTATTGACAGACGACCGACGCTGAATTTGGCGGTTTGACCATGAGAAACTGCGTTGAGAGTAACGACGTTGTTGTAATGCAGTGGCAAATGAAAATAGAGAAAGAAAACAAACAAAAAAACGCAAAGCCAAAGCACACCACTTACTTAAGCGACGGTGAACACAGTGTATTAGAACGAAAGAAACGGTAGGAGTATTGGTAAATAAATTTAATATTTATTTACCAAATTTAACCGATTCTTGGTACACAAATAATTATTTTTTCGCGTAAATGTTCGATGTTAAAATAAATATGTACTAATGCACAACACATGGCGAGCGAATGGACTGTATAATAGGGATTTTTTGATACCGAAATAAGCGATAGGGTGACTGAAAGCCGACCACAAAAATAATGTTATTTTTTTACTTTTTATTTTCGTAACAAAACAAAAATCGCGTTGCTCACTTTAAAGATACTGAGTTTAGTTACCTTGTTTAATAAGTGTTAGTATGACGGATTGGTGATGAGGTGAAGATGCGGTTTTTTGGTGATGAAGGTGGTGAGGGGGTTTAGGTTTAGGTTTAGGTTAGGGTGGCAGCCGTATTTTTTTTTACAAGCTCACATAGACCAGTTTAGGTCCCTAGTGTTACCACGGGCTGAAATGCCCCTCATCGAAACCAACCTGTTTGATATATAAATGTATCGATAGTACGAATATCAGTACTGGAAAGATCTGTTAGGCTGCCTAAAAAGGCCGACCCCAGTATATCCAGTCGTCGTTTACTCAAAGCGGGACAGTCGCAAAGCAAGTGCTCAATGCTCTCCACTTCTTCCTCATCTCCACAGCTTCGGCAGAAGTCATTGGACTCAATACCCAATCTTTTGGCGTGTTCTCCGATCAAGCAGTGTCCCGTCAGAACCTGTACTAACGTAGACAATCGTTTCCTCTCTAGTGCGAGGAGATATTTTGACCTTCTCAGGTCATACCTTGGCCAGATTTGTCTAGCTACCCTGCAGGTGCCGATTTCTGTCCATCTATCGTTGGACTGCCTGATTGCCTCTTGCCTAAGCCAAAGCTTGCACGTGGTGAGGGGGTTGTGGTGACAAATTCCTTCAAACAAAGAAAAAAACAAACGATTAATCCACGACACTGATACCGATCCGGCTCGATGCGACCAAATGTTAGCGTACGGCGCAAAAAAGGGGTTGCAAAAAGAAATAAAAACACAATCGAATTTCAGTATTAAGATTAATTCAAATATGGGGGATCTTTATTTTTTCTAATAACAATTGGGGGGTGAGTATTACCGTGTTCGAGTGTTAGTACAGGAGGTAACGCGAGCGTATTTATGCACACGACAAGTGTGCATAAATACGAGAGCCGAGAAGAAGCAAGGTGTCAACAGCAACAACCTCTGCTTGCGGGAAGTCCCTCTCTACATCCGTACTATGCGAATATCGTCCCGTCAGAGGCGGAGAGAGATACAGCGCTGGAAGTCTCTCCTTACAATCCGTGCCATGCGAATATCGTCTTGGGAGAGTTTGTAGAGAGATTCTTTTAATCCGTGCTGAGCGAATTCGTCCCAAGAGAGTCGAAGGAGAGCACCAGACGCTGAAAAGCCCTCTCACAATCCGTACAAGCGAATATCGTCCCGGGAGAGTTGTAGCAGAGACTTCTTCTCCTTCAACCCGACAGGGTTGCCAATCAACGAAACTGGGGAAGTTGTGCGGCAAGTTCGCGAACTTAAACAATTACTGTTTAATGTTGAACGACATTAAACCCACCACCAATTTTTAACTATTAATTAATATTAAGTATATAAATAGAAAAAGAATCGACCCTGTCTAATGTACATTCATACATTCTTTCTTTTCCCTTTTTTGTTTATATACATAGCTAATAAGTAACTGACCTTCATCAGTTGTTTTCATTTCTTTCATTTGCATGCTTGCAAGAGAGAAGGGCTACAACAACAACAACAGCATCAACACTCTCGTCTGCCTATGATCATCGCATAGGCAACGGAGTGCGTGTTGTTGTTGTTGTTTCTAATGCGATTGCCAAATCTGGTTTTCTGACTTTTGCATTCTATTTCCATACTTTGAATTGTTCGCCACAAATTAAAAACAAAACCTTGTTAAAATCAAACTATAACAGTGAAAAGAAAAACATTGCACAGTAAATAAATACATACATAGAAATAAAGCTATTGAATTTAAAATTTTAAACTATACAAAATCGTTTTATTAAAAGAAAGGCAAAATCAAAATAGACGGTAAAAAAATGAAAACTAATCTAAAATAAATGTGAAACTTAAAATTAAACTAAAACAAAAACAGACCTAAAAACCCCCACCCTACCTAAACAATTACCTTTAAGAATTTTAAAGAAAATCTATCAAGTCCAGCAGCATTTGATTTAACGAGTTTGAATTCTTCAATAACATAGAGTGTTTCTACAAAGACTTGGCAAACGTGAGCGTCAACTTTGGCAACCTCTGGATACATATGAACACTAATATAGGGTCACAGTGGACCATTGCCGATAGACAGCCGTTGATACCTCGCTGCAGAGTCTTCAACCCCGAACTTGTCTCATTGTCTAAGATTGGAAGATCAAATAAAAGCTTGAGGTGAATATTCACCAGGATACGCTTGTTGTCGTAGGTATTGGGTGAGGGGAAATTTCTCAACAATTTCTCTGGCCTCACCGCTCGTCTTTCGACGGAAATGACAAAGTCGTTCGATATCGCTGAGACGAGAATTGTTCACATAAACCGCTGTAAATAAATCACGAAACGTGGGCCACGAAAGAAAATCGCTCTCAAAAACGTCAGTGTCACAAGGCGGAATCGAAATAGTATGCATGACGTCACTAATTGCCTGAATTATGGCCGCATGCCTAGTACTATTTCCCAGATCTAAATTATTTGAAGGATAAACTTGAGTACCGATATCACGAGACGCGTGAGTCAAAGAACTCATATTGTTTACCGGGTCAGTAATGCGCGTGTCCCCGAAAGGTTGTTGTGCCAACGAAACTACTGATCCACTCATATTCGAACTCAGGGACGTTCTACGAGAGCGTGTGAACATGGACGACTTCCTCTTTATAGCGGCGAGACATTGTATATAAGTCTGATAAGACACGTCGTACTTAGTGTTCGCCAAGTCCAGTTCGTCTTTCCCCGCGTCTGGTGAAGATTGCAAATAGTCCTGACATTTATTAAACATTTCTCGCGTTGTAGTCCACATGTTATTTAACTCTGTACTACGAACCTCAAGATCATAAACATCAAGGTCCTCTTCCTTCAGAACACGGAAAGATGAATCAAAATTAAATAGAATTCAGAAGCGCTGATGAAAAAATAAAGGGGAGTAAGCGGCATTTTGATGAAGGTAAGGCTTTTCGAACACAAGCGCTAAAAATTCGAGGAAACCTAGACGAAAATCACTCACGTGAAAGCAAACAACGGAAACAAATTCAATTGAAATGAATCGATTAACGTTGCCAAGAAATGTGGACGCAATTTCAGAAAAACCCAAAAAATTAAAATATTCAATTCAGTCGAGGAGGGGCCAAAACCAAATCTTTTTAAAAATCTAACAAACCGAAGGCAGAAAACGCCAAAATAGCAAAAGAAACAGAGTAAATATGCGCACAGCAAATAAATGAATTAAAAATAATAATGAATTCAAGAATATTCGAAAAAATATTCAAAAATAATCAAAAGATTTCTCGCGGTGAATCGAACAAAATTTCACGGTCTAGTACGTACGAAAATCTACCGAATGTAGCACGTTTGTGTCCAAATATTACAATTCGTAAGACCGAAAAAGAGAAATAAATATATAGGGTGTCCCAAGAAGAACGCAATTTTTAAATCTCGCAACATTCGAAGTGTCATTGTTTGACATTTGAATAATTGTTATTGTTTGTTAGTAGAAGGTACGAGGTTAGTAAAAATGGAGAAGGACAGCGAAGGGAGTTCGTTAATTGGGTATTGGAGAGACAACATGAAAATGCTGATTTTGCCGATAAAATCATCTTCAGTGACGAGGCCCATTTTCATCTTGATGGCTTCGTCAATAGGCAGAATTGTCGCATTTGGGGTGCGGAAAATCCTCGAGTGATTCACGAGAAGCAAATGCATCCTCAACGTGTCACTGTGTGCTGTGGTTTTTGGGCTGGAGGAATCATTGGACCTTTTTTTTATGAAAATGAGGCAGGTCAAGCGCAAACAGTCAATCATGAAACGATAACCAGTTTTTTCTTGCCTAGAATTGAAGAAATGAATGTGGAGGGCATGTGGTTCCAACAAGACGGCGCCACATGTCATACAGCCAGAGAAACAATTCAATTGCTGCATCAGTAATTAAAAAATTGCGCTCTTCTTGGGACACCCTTTATTTTAAAATTGAAATACGACGAATTGACCGAGAGTAGGGTGCACGGTGTCGAATAGTACCGAACAATGTACTAATGAGTAGTACAGACAACAATTGTCACCGAAATTAAAAAAAATTTAAAACCAAAATATTTTTTACGTATTCGCGATTTTGCCTCTTGGGACCACTGTGCCGACGTCAGCTGTTCACAATAAGACACACGTCCGATATTCAATCACAATAACTCACTTCAGCTGTTCAATAAGAATCACAACAAAGCAAATAAACGCAGAATCAGTGGATATGTCAACGATATGTATATAAACATCAAGGTATGGATGTGTAAATAAATAAACGAAAAGTGGTGGTGGTATTGACAGACGACCGACGCTGAATTTGGCGGTTTGACCATGAGAAACTGCGTTGAGAGTAACGACGTTGTTGTAATGCAGTGGCAAATGAAAATAGAGAAAGAAAACAAACAAAAAAACGCAAAGCCAAAGCACACCACTTACTTAAGCGACGGTGAACACAGTGTATTAGAACGAAAGAAACGGTAGGAGTATTGGTAAATAAATTTAATATTTATTTACCAAATTTAACCGATTCTTGGTACACAAATAATTATTTTTTCGCATAAATGTTCGATGTTAAAATAAATATGTACTAATGCACAACACATGGCGAGCGAATGGACTGTATAATAGGGATTTTTTGATACCGAAATAAGCGATAGGGTGACTGAAAGCCGACCACAAAAATAATGTTATTTTTTTACTTTTTATTTTCGTAACAAAACAAAAATCGCGTTGCTCACTTTAAAGATACTGAGTTTAGTTACCTTGTTTAATAAGTGTTAGTATGACGGATTGGTGATGAGGTGAAGATGCGGTTTTTTGGTGATGAAGGTGGTGAGGGGGTTTAGGTTAGGGTGGCAGCCGTATTTTTTTTTTTACAAGCTCACATAGACCAGTTTAGGTCCCTAGTGTTACCACGGGCTGAAATGCCCCTCATCGAAACCAACCTGTTTGATATATAAATGTATCGATAGTACGAATATCAGTACTGGAAAGATCTGTTAGGCTGCCTAAAAAGGCCGACCCCAGTATATCCAGTCGTCGTTTACTCAAAGCGGGACAGTCGCAAAGCAAGTGCTCAATGCTCTCCACTTCTTCCTCATCTCCACAGCTTCGGCAGAAGTCATTGGACTCAATACCCAATCTTTTGGCGTGTTCTCCGATCAAGCAGTGTCCCGTCAGAACCTGTACTAACGTAGACAATCGTTTCCTCTCTAGTGCGAGGAGATATTTTGACCTTCTCAGGTCATACCTTGGCCAGATTTGTCTAGCTACCCTGCAGGTGCCGATTTCTGTCCATCTATCGTTGGACTGCCTGATTGCCTCTTGCCTAAGCCAAAGCTTGCACGTGGTGAGGGGGTTGTGGTGACAAATTCCTTCAAACAAAGAAAAAAACAAACGATTAATCCACGACACTGATACCGATCCGGCTCGATGCGACCAAATGTTAGCGTACGGCGCAAAAAAGGGGTTGCAAAAAGAAATAAAAACACAATCGAATTTCAGTATTAAGATTAATTCAAATATGGGGGATCTTTATTTTTTTTAATAACAATTGGGGGGTGAGTATTACCGTGTTCGAGTGTTAGTACAGGAGGTAACGCGAGCGTATTTATGCACACGACAAGTGTGCATAAATACGAGAGCCGAGAAGAAGCAAGGTGTCAACAGCAACAACCTCTGCTTGCGGGAAGTCCCTCTCTACATCCGTACTATGCGAATATCGTCCCGTCAGAGGCGGAGAGAGATACAGCGCTGGAAGTCTCTCCTTACAATCCGTGCCATGCGAATATCGTCTTGGGAGAGTTTGTAGAGAGATTCTTTTAATCCGTGCTGAGCGAATTCTTCCCAAGAGAGTCGAAGGAGAGCACCAGACGCTGAAAAGCCCTCTCACAATCCGTACAAGCGAATATCGTCCCGGGAGAGTTGTAGCAGAGACTTCTTCTCCTTCAACCCGACAGGGTTGCCAATCAACGAAACTGGGGAAGTTGTGCGGCAAGTTCGCGAACTTAAACAATTACTGTTTAATGTTGAACGACATTAAACCCACCACCAATTTTTAACTATTAATTAATATTAAGTATATAAATAGAAAAAGAATCGACCCTGTCTAATGTACATTCATACATTCTTTCTTTTCCCTTTTTTGTTTATATACATAGCTAATAAGTAACTGACCTTCATCAGTTGTTTTCATTTCTTTCATTTGCATGCTTGCAAGAGAGAAGGGCTACAACAACAACAACAGCATCAACACTCTCGTCTGCCTATGATCATCGCATAGGCAACGGAGTGCGTGTTGTTGTTGTTGTTTCTAATGCGATTGTCAAATCTGGTTTTCTGACTTTTGCATTCTATTTCCATACTTTGAATTGTTCGCCACAAATTAAAAACAAAACCTTGTTAAAATCAAACTATAACAGTGAAAAGAAAAACATTGCACAGTAAATAAATACATACATAGAAATAAAGCTATTGAATTTAAAATTTTAAACTATACAAAATCGTTTTATTAAAAGAAAGGCAAAATCAAAATAGACGGTAAAAAAATGAAAACTAATCTAAAATAAATGTGAAACTTAAAATTAAACTAAAACAAAAACAGACCTAAAAACCCCCACCCTACCTAAACAATTACCTTTAAGAATTTTAAAGAAAATCTATCAAGTCCAGCAGCATTTGATTTAACGAGTTTGAATTCTTCAATAACATAGAGTGTTTCTACAAAGACTTGGCAAACGTGAGCGTCAACTTTGGCAACCTCTGGATACATATGAACACTAATATAGGGTCACAGTGGACCGTGACAATGTCACGGTCCACTGGGTCCGTGGACCATTGCCGATAGACAGCCGTTGATACCTCGCTGCAGAGTCTTCAACCCCGAACTTGTCTCATTGTCTAAGATTGGAAGATCAAATAAAAGCTTGAGGTGAATATTCACCAGGATACGCTTGTTGTCGTAGGTATTGGGTGAGGGGAAATTTCTCAACAATTTCTCTGGCCTCACCGCTCGTCTTTCGACGGAAATGACAAAGTCGTTCGATATCGCTGAGACGAGAATTGTTCACATAAACCGCTGTAAATAAATCACGAAACGTGGGCCACGAAAGAAAATCGCTCTCAAAAACGTCAGTGTCACAAGGCGGAATCGAAATAGTATGCATGACGTCACTAATTGCCTGAATTATGCCCGCATGCCTAGTACTATTTCCCAGATCTAAATTATTTGAAGGATAAACTTGAGTACCGATATCACGAGACGCGTGAGTCAAAGAACTCATATTGTTTACCGGGTCAGTAATGCGCGTGTCCCCGAAAGGTTGTTGTGCCAACGAAACTACTGATCCACTCATATTCGAACTCAGGGACGTTCTACGAGAGCGTGTGAACATGGACGACTTCCTCTTTATAGCGGCGAGACATTGTATATAAGTCTGATAAGACACGTCGTACTTAGTGTTCGCCAAGTCCAGTTCGTCTTTCCCCGCGTCTGGTGAAGATTGCAAATAGTCCTGACATTTATTAAACATTTCTCGCGTTGTAGTCCACATGTTATTTAACTCTGTACTACGAACCTCAAGATCATAAACATCAAGGTCCTCTTCCTTCAGAACACGGAAAGATGAATCAAAATTAAATAGAATTCAGAAGCGCTGATGAAAAAATAAAGGGGAGTAAGCGGCATTTTGATGAAGGTAAGGCTTTTCGAACACAAGCGCTAAAAATTCGAGGAAACCTAGACGAAAATCACTCACGTGAAAGCAAACAACGGAAACAAATTCAATTGAAATGAATCGATTAACGTTGCCAAGAAATGTGGACGCAATTTCAGAAAAACCCAAAAAATTAAAATATTCAATTCAGTCGAGGAGGGGCCAAAACCAAATCTTTTTAAAAATCTAACAAACCGAAGGCAGAAAACGCCAAAATAGCAAAAGAAACAGAGTAAATATGCGCACAGCAAATAAATGAATTAAAAATAATAATGAATTCAAGAATATTCGAAAAAATATTCAAAAATAATCAAAAGATTTCTCGCGGTGAATCGAACAAAATTTCACGGTCTAGTACGTACGAAAATCTACCGAATGTAGCACGTTTGTGTCCAAATATTACAATTCGTAAGACCGAAAAAGAGAAATAAATATATAGGGTGTCCCAAGAAGAACGCAATTTTTAAATCTCGCAACATTCGAAGTGTCATTGTTTGACATTTGAATAATTGTTATTGTTTGTTAGTAGAAGGTACGAGGTTAGTAAAAATGGAGAAGGACAGCGAAGGGAGTTCGTTAATTGGGTATTGGAGAGACAACATGAAAATGCTGATTTTGCCGATAAAATCATCTTCAGTGACGAGGCCCATTTTCATCTTGATGGCTTCGTCAATAGGCAGAATTGTCGCATTTGGGGTGCGGAAAATCCTCGAGTGATTCACGAGAAGCAAATGCATCCTCAACGTGTCACTGTGTGCTGTGGTTTTTGGGCTGGAGGAATCATTGGACCTTTTTTTTATGAAAATGAGGCAGGTCAAGCGCAAACAGTCAATCATGAAACGATAACCAGTTTTTTCTTGCCTAGAATTGAAGAAATGAATGTGGAGGGCATGTGGTTCCAACAAGACGGCGCCACATGTCATACAGCCAGAGAAACAATTCAATTGCTGCATCAGTAATTAAAAAATTGCGCTCTTCTTGGGACACCCTTTATTTTAAAATTGAAATACGACGAATTGACCGAGAGTAGGGTGCACGGTGTCGAATAGTACCGAACAATGTACTAATGAGTAGTACAGACAACAATTGTCACCGAAATTAAAAAAAATTTAAAACCAAAATATTTTTTACGTATTCGCGATTTTGCCTCTTGGGACCACTGTGCCGACGTCAGCTGTTCACAATAAGACACACGTCCGATATTCAATCACAATCAGCTGTTCAATAAGAATCACAACAAAGCAAATAAACGCAGAATCAGTGGATATGTCAACGATATGTATATAAACATCAAGGTATGGATGTGTAAATAAATAAACGAAAAGTGGTGGTGGTATTGACAGACGACCGACGCTGAATTTGGCGGTTTGACCATGAGAAACTGCGTTGAGAGTAACGACGTTGTTGTAATGCAGTGGCAAATGAAAATAGAGAAAGAAAACAAACAAAAAAACGCAAAGCCAAAGCACACCACTTACTTAAGCGACGGTGAACACAGTGTATTAGAACGAAAGAAACGGTAGGAGTATTGGTAAATAAATTTAATATTTATTTACCAAATTTAACCGATTCTTGGTACACAAATAATTATTTTTTCGCGTAAATGTTCGATGTTAAAATAAATATGTACTAATGCACAACACATGGCGAGCGAATGGACTGTATAATAGGGATTTTTTGATACCGAAATAAGCGATAGGGTGACTGAAAGCCGACCACAAAAATAATGTTATTTTTTTACTTTTTATTTTCGTAACAAAACAAAAATCGCGTTGCTCACTTTAAAGATACTGAGTTTAGTTACCTTGTTTAATAAGTGTTAGTATGACGGATTGGTGATGAGGTGAAGATGCGGTTTTTTGGTGATGAAGGTGGTGAGGGGGTTTAGGTTTAGGTTTAGGTTAGGGTGGCAGCCGTATTTTTTTTTTTTACAAGCTCACATAGACCAGTTTAGGTCCCTAGTGTTACCACGGGCTGAAATGCCCCTCATCGAAACCAACCTGTTTGATATATAAATGTATCGATAGTACGAATATCAGTACTGGAAAGATCTGTTAGGCTGCCTAAAAAGGCCGACCCCAGTATATCCAGTCGTCGTTTACTCAAAGCGGGACAGTCGCAAAGCAAGTGCTCAATGCTCTCCACTTCTTCCTCATCTCCACAGCTTCGGCAGAAGTCATTGGACTCAATACCCAATCTTTTGGCGTGTTCTCCGATCAAGCAGTGTCCCGTCAGAACCTGTACTAACGTAGACAATCGTTTCCTCTCTAGTGCGAGGAGATATTTTGACCTTCTCAGGTCATACCTTGGCCAGATTTGTCTAGCTACCCTGCAGGTGCCGATTTCTGTCCATCTATCGTTGGACTGCCTGATTGCCTCTTGCCTAAGCCAAAGCTTGCACGTGGTGAGGGGGTTGTGGTGACAAATTCCTTCAAACAAAGAAAAAAAAAAAACGATTAATCCACGACACTGATACCGATCCGGCTCGATGCGACCAAATGTTAGCGTACGGCGCAAAAAAGGGGTTGCAAAAAGAAATAAAAACACAATCGAATTTCAGTATTAAGATTAATTCAAATATGGGGGATCTTTATTTTTTCTAATAACAATTGGGGGGTGAGTATTACCGTGTTCGAGTGTTAGTACAGGAGGTAACGCGAGCGTATTTATGCACACGACAAGTGTGCATAAATACGAGAGCCGAGAAGAAGCAAGGTGTCAACAGCAACAACCTCTGCTTGCGGGAAGTCCCTCTCTACATCCGTACTATGCGAATATCGTCCCGTCAGAGGCGGAGAGAGATACAGCGCTGGAAGTCTCTCCTTACAATCCGTGCCATGCGAATATCGTCTTGGGAGAGTTTGTAGAGAGATTCTTTTAATCCGTGCTGAGCGAATTCGTCCCAAGAGAGTCGAAGGAGAGCACCAGACGCTGAAAAGCCCTCTCACAATCCGTACAAGCGAATATCGTCCCGGGAGAGTTGTAGCAGAGACTTCTTCTCCTTCAACCCGACAGGGTTGCCAATCAACGAAACTGGGGAAGTTGTGCGGCAAGTTCGCGAACTTAAACAATTACTGTTTAATGTTGAACGACATTAAACCCACCACCAATTTTTAACTATTAATTAATATTAAGTATATAAATAGAAAAAGAATCGACCCTGTCTAATGTACATTCATACATTCTTTCTTTTCCCTTTTTTGTTTATATACATAGCTAATAAGTAACTGACCTTCATCAGTTGTTTTCATTTCTTTCATTTGCATGCTTGCAAGAGAGAAGGGCTACAACAACAACAACAGCATCAACACTCTCGTCTGCCTATGATCATCGCATAGGCAACGGAGTGCGTGTTGTTGTTGTTGTTTCTAATGCGATTGCCAAATCTGGTTTTCTGACTTTTGCATTCTATTTCCATACTTTGAATTGTTCGCCACAAATTAAAAACAAAACCTTGTTAAAATCAAACTATAACAGTGAAAAGAAAAACATTGCACAGTAAATAAATACATACATAGAAATAAAGCTATTGAATTTAAAATTTTAAACTATACAAAATCGTTTTATTAAAAGAAAGGCAAAATCAAAATAGACGGTAAAAAAATGAAAACTAATCTAAAATAAATGTGAAACTTAAAATTAAACTAAAACAAAAACAGACCTAAAAACCCCCACCCTACCTAAACAATTACCTTTAAGAATTTTAAAGAAAATCTATCAAGTCCAGCAGCATTTGATTTAACGAGTTTGAATTCTTCAATAACATAGAGTGTTTCTACAAAGACTTGGCAAACCAGAAATGGTCGAGCAGATCAGATTGTAAAATCACTAATGGGTCGATTATGGATTGCAACCCAACTTCAGTTCAGTTGACCACTGGCAACGCAAATGAAATAAAAATTGGTATTATGTAGGACAACTTTTGTCAGTTACGGTTGATAATAGTGTTTGACACTATGTTAACTAAAAATATTGTAAACAAACAAACATTTGAACAAAATAAGTAAATTTCAGCTACAAAAATTCTACTTTTAATGATAAGCTCAGTGGGACAATTTTTTGATGAAAAAATTCAATGTCTCTACATCGACAAAAATGTTACATACTGGATTAACAGCCAAATCTTTATGCTTTAGGCCTGCTACCGCCTACTACAATGGCGATAAAGATGGCTGCATCTGCACTCTTTGCCATTCACTTAGATCATTCTCCGAAGGAGATGCCTGGCGGACATTGGCCACAGTGATCAAACGCTTCAAATGGGCTATACGATGTTTTTGCCATGTTCATGAGAGTGCTAACCCACAGACACGGTTGACATGTATAGAGGACCTTCTACTTCGGTCCTCTGTACTCTTCGGCACTCTTGCCATTTTTCTGATGGGCCGTAAGTTCGGTGACAAGAGTTTTGCTGTCTCGTGCAGCGGAGCGTGAGGATAGCATCAGATACACGGCGTAGAAGAGCAATTGGGAAACGAAATGCGTATTCGATTGGGCAACGCCATCTTCGTGGAAACTACGTTTCTCAGGCGAAATGCAAGAGTAGTAGCCTCAGATCGTGTATGCTATTCGTTTAGGAAATGTAACAGCGTTGGGTGCTCTCTTGCATGTAGCTAGCAAGGCGGTCATACATTCCGTAAAGGCCGCCTCGGAAACTTCCGGACCCTAGAGTGGCAATGATCCATCCTATTGGCATTCTGCAAACTCGCTCTCTCCAATTCATCTCGGCAACACTTCATCCGTAGTGACTTTGGTTTCACCAATATGCCTACACCGCGAGATAGATTTGGGTTAGCTTTCATTTTCTCTATTAACATCACAAATTGTTGTTTTGTTGTGATTTTAACCATCATGGAACCTACAAACTCGCGAAAAAATATGTAATGTTGAAAATATGATAAAAAATATATGTAACTACCATTTAATCTCACGTTTCAAATTAAATTAAATTAATTTTTCGAATGAATTTAAAGTTTTATTTGTTTAAAAAAATACACGGCAACCACAAATAAATGGTTACCGAAAATTCCTCCATTTAACAACTGATGTTGTCAGTAGTTACCATCAGTAACGTAATTTTGACAACTGGCAACGCAATTAAAAGTTGGTTGTAATCCATAATCGACCCATAAATCTCTATGGCCAGCCATATCGAAATCTAGGACCAAAGATCTTCTTAACCTCACAAAGAGGGACATTCGTTTACTGGCCACGGCACGGTGACTGGACACTCTAATGTTAGATCTAATATCAAGGTGTCAGAGTGATTCTGCCGAACACCTTCTCTGTCAATGTACTACTCTATCAAGACGAAGACATTGCTACCTAGGTGATTACACGATAAAAATCTGGAATCTCTATCATCCCACGATATTGATAGAATCAGGGGCTTCAAAGGTTGCTTGAGATGGATGGTTTGACATCAACTCATCTAAACCTCTCCTAAAAAGCCATCTGTCCTCTCTCTTATCTGTATTCATCACCTCCTTCATCTTCTTCATCCTCTCCCTGTTCTTTTACTTATCTTCGCAGGACGAACACAATGGACCAAATGGTCTCTGAGTGAAGTGGTGCACGCCAGCAATGGCTGTGTGCCGCACGTCCTAAACTTAACATAACCTAAGTTCCGAGCACCCACTTGATTCGGAGAGTACGCCAAACATTTATATTTATGTAACCAAGAAAGTTGGAATTTTAAACTTCTTTGTCCAGTCACTGGAAAACTATAATTATCTGGAGGAATCCAGATTTTTTCATGAAGACCTTCTATATACTGAAGCTGACTTGTTCACGAATAAACCTATATCATATGGTGATACTTCGTTTGGGTTACTGGAAGCAGTAGTTTGATGTAGTTGGCTTTTTCATATGGCCTTCATTCGTTTCGACGGGCAAATTACATCTCTGTGGATCCTGAATCATGAAGAATATTCAGAAGAATTAATTGTAGATATAGTAATTATCATTGCGGACGTTTAAGTATTTCGTTATTCACACATACACATACTATAAGAAATAATTATATGTTTTTTACATTCTGCTTAGTAGTAAAGTATATCATAATACTTACGTCATCCTCCTCAATTATTTGCCTTTTATTAAAATATTGTCGAATATCCAACCTGTTGTAGCACTTTTACGAATTGACACAATCACTTCTCCGCGATTTAAAATTGAATGTCACGTGTTGTTCACCGCACTTATTTAAAGTGAACTAAACGTTCATACTGTGTATGTTTACAATGCGTAAATGTACAATGCACTTGAGCATACACAATGAAATCTACAATATGGTATTAACTATTCCTACACCCAAAAAAAATAGTTTGCTGTTAATAACAAACAACGTCTGCTAATTTTTAGCAAACATTTTTCCTGCTAATACAGCAAATTTTCTGCTGTAATAGCAAAAAGTTTGCAGTTTTGCATTAGCAAACGCACTGCTGAAAAATTTGCAGTTTGCTGAAAATGTTTGCTGTTAATCAAAATATGTGAAAATAAGACAAAAGTTGCAATAATTTACATGATAAACTTTAACTACCATTGAAAATCAAAAAGGTTAAGGTCATTCGTGCGATGAGAGGAGTATATTTAAAAAAATTAAATAATTATTCGGCGATATCTATTTTCTGAGTTACGGTTCTCAATATTTTTATTTTTTCATTGGATTTTAAAAATATGGGAAATAGGAGTCGATTAAAACTGCAAAAAGTAAAACACAAATCGATAACGAATATGATTTGACGATTTCAAAATCTTAGTTCCGGACATACAATTAAAATTAATCTGTTGTGTTTAGATTTTAGTTTCTAATTTTTTATATTTTAATGAAACCAAAGCTAATTTGTAAAAATGTTTATAAATTCTGATTCACACAAGGCAATTTTATTTCAAGCAACTGTCTAAAGGCCCAACTATAATATGCATAAGCTAGCTTAAGCAACTGTGCGAATGCATGAAATCGTATGCGCCAAACTATAATGTACTTAAGTGAACTTTTCGTTAAGTTCTCTCAGCTCTCTCTCAGTTCCCATTTGCTTAAGCAGGGTGCGAAACTGAACGCACTTTCCGTACGGAATTGCTTATGCATATTATAGTTGGGCCTTAAGTTTGTAGGACAGAGAGACAGAGAGCACTTTCCGCTTGGAAGAAATTGCTTCGTGTGATGCAGGACTAAGTATTGTGTATGCAAAAATAGTTAAAAAACAAGAGAATTCCTAAAGGTTTAGGGTGAGTATTAAGAGAAAATTTCGTAAAATTGTATCATCCTGTGCAAAGACGATTTTTATACGGTTTCCACGCCTATTCCTGTGTGTATTGTTGTTGTTTCAAAGTGCGAATGAAAAACAAAACGTTCAATCGAGTACGAGAGTTTTTTACCCTCCCTTTCCAACTGCCTCCCCTACAAACACCATTAAAGGCCGGGTTAGGCATACGTAACCGTAATTTATCTTTACCGTTGCCGTAACGTTGCCCGTTTGAGCGATTTGCCAACGTTGAGATAACGAGTCATATGTTCTGACAACAACAACACATAAGTAAACAAAAAAGCCGCGATTTCTTTTTGTTTAGGTTTATTAAAAATGAAGTTAAAAAGATTGTTTATAAATTTGTGCTTTTTAAATCTGTGCAGAATTTACAATTAAAGTAAATCAAGAAAATATCGTCGGATAAGAAGATGGGGTGGATGTCCTATAAACAATGACTGAGTTAACTACGCCAAAGCAACGGATTAGACCGGCAGAGAGACTAGCAATAACACCACTGTATGTCAAATATTGCTTTATCCTATGATTCCAATTTGGGTAATCTTAACATTCTATTCTTTAAAATTGTAGATATTTGGGTCACGGTTGTTCCATACAATCGATTGCATGGAGTCACGAGCTGGGGAAAACAACAATTCGAAAAATTGTTTTAGAATACAGTGAAGTTTTGTGGCGCTTGCTTTCGCCGATTTAATTAAGTGAACCAACTACACAGCAGTACAAACACATTGCCAATGATTTTCAACGAATGTGGGATATGCCGAATTGTGTGGGAATCTGCGATGCTAACTATACATTCATATCAGTTAATGTTGGAAGTTATGGCAGCCAACACGATGGGGGTATGTCCATTAAACTTCTATTTAATTATAATCTATTTTAATACAAACAATTTCCATTTCTTAATTTAACTTAAATACAGCTATATTTCAGTACTCTCCATTTGGACAATAAGTTATTTTAGGTACAGTACCTGTACCTCCTAGTAAACCATTATCGTCAGCATCCTCTGAAGCCTTTCCTCATTTTTTTATTGACCATGCGGCGTTTCCCCTGAGGAATATCCCTGGTCTAAGTCAACAACTTTAGACGAGCTCAGAGACAACATCCAACGCGAAATTGCCAACGTTCCGGTCGAAAAGTGTCCAAGAGTGGTGGGAAATTGGGTCCAAAGAATATATCGCTGTTGACGGGCTCGTAGTGGTCATATGACCGAAATTGAATTTCATTCTTAAAATGTAACATTTGCACTACACCTGGAATAAATTTGAACTCTATATCTTAAATATTCTGTGTTTTATTAATACTTTTACTTATGTCTATTTCCATTGAAGAGGGACTCAGCCAAATCCAATCCAATCTCTCTACATATAAATAAGTCCACGTTTGTAGAGACGCTTATATTGCAGTCAAATTAACCCACAATGAAGAAGATTGGCGCAATGATTGCCTCGTACTGTCGCCAAAAGAATCCTGAAGCAGATTATAAATTTAATTTTTAATGGAGTCAGCCGCGATCTTCATAAAACTCACCTGTGACGCGCAGCTCCTTGCCAATTTGCCTCCAAGCTTCTCGCTTTTTTCAGATATCCTATATGCTGGATTATATTTATTGTATAAATACTCGTGCGACTGCACCAATGAAATCAAATATTCGTCTTTCATGTTTATTTGCACTTTTAAACAACAAATAATTAATAAAATATTTTCTTTACTTTTCTCGGTGAACATACAATTGTAATTGTAAACAACATGTAGTATCAGCTGTTGTCAAATTGTACGTAAACGGAACGTCCAATTCTGATTTCAACAGATTCAGCCGTCCGTTTACGTTTCGTTTCCGTTGGCTAATCGTTTACACTGATTTCCATATGACAGATCGAATCAGCTGATTCGTTACGCTACGGGGGCGTTACGGTTAAGTTTGCCTAACTGGGCCTTAAGCCGCTGATAAAATTGCCTCGTGTAAATTTGGACGAACATAGACTCCTCAACAGACGCGGCAATTCGGCGCATCTCTCTCAGTCAAACTTTGACACTTGCTTGGAAAAAGTTGCCGGGTGTGAATCTGGACATTATCTTCCGTATGGACTAGCAATTTCTTTCCGTGTCTACTTTTCCAAATCTCGTAGACCGCTTAGAAGTGTGGTCCTAACGAAAATATCTGCAACAACGTAAGTAATTGTTTTGTGATTTGTTTACTTATTTCATTAATTACACCTGTATCACCAGAAATGGCAACATTAATTTTTTACACCATATGCTTCAACGATGGTTGCTAATATCAGCATCACGGAGTAACCTTTTGCCTCCAAAAAACTCGGGATAATTTAGTCTAATTGGGATGTAATCCATCGATAAGATAATTTTGCCCAATGTTATGGCTCTGGACATGTAAAATTACCGTGTATATACGATGAACCCAATTGGCTAACGCGTAGGAGTCACTGATCATCATACGGTCTTGGAGAACATCAAATATAACCAAAGGTCGTACGATTTATGATCTTTATTAACATTCGGACAAAAAGAAGATAGGTATTAATGCCAGTGACCGGTAAGTATTGTGTGTAGATGCTCCTATTGCTATTTAATTTTCTAAATGATTTATATTTTTTGATCAAGCGTACACAAAGGCACATAAAGGACCATGTTATCAATTAATCAAGACGCAACAGGTAAGCGTACACAAATTGAAAATTAAATGTACTGTGATTATAAGATTTATTTCTGTTTGTTTTCAAGATTCTCACCAAGCAGTGTCCTATTAAAATACGGGTATAAAAGATGATCTGAAATTTCGTGGCAAATACTATGTATAAATTGTCTACTTTTCCAAATCGCATACACCTCTTGGAATTGTGACCCTAATGATAATACCTGCAACAACTCGTAAGTATTTTTTTCCTTTTTGTAATTTGTTTACCGAAATGGCAACATTGATTATTTACTCTATATGTTCCAACGATGGTCGCTAATATCCGAATCACGAAGCAACCTTTTTGGCTCAAAAACCTCAGGTTAATTTGGATGTAATCCATGGATAAGATCATTTTGCCCAATGATATGGCTCTGGACATGTACTTGTATAGGGTAAACCCAACACATTGGCCAATATTGACAGAGTTCGCGTCGATGTCGTACGATTTATGTTCTTTATATTTATCCTTCAGACAAAAAGAAGATAGTTGTTAATGCCAGTGACCGGTAAGTATTGTTTGTAGATATTCCTATTGCTATTCAATTTTATTAAATGATTTATTTTTCATTTATATTTTTAGATCAAGCATACATACAGATTTCACAGTTCGAAACCTTATCAATACATGGGCTGAATAATTTCAGGTTGGTGTCCTGGTTGATATACTCTTCTCAAATATAAGGAAAATATAAAATATGTATTTCTTTTATTAAAATAAAAAAGAAAGAGACGTATGCTAGAATAACAAAAATAGTTTGTTCTCCCAGCCGGTTTTTTCTGTTAAATAATAGCAAAATTGTTTGCTAAAACGACTGTTCTAGTTTGCTACAGTAGCAGGCAAATTTATGTGCTAAAATAACAACCATAGGGTTGCTAAAATAACAGACGAAGTCTGCTTTCCCTTTTTCAGCAGACACAGACTGTTGAAACAACAAACATTTTTGCTAATGATACTCACAAAATTCTTTGAGTATACTGTCTTTACCGCTGCTCTAATTGTATATTTACAAAATGGAAAATTCTTAAAAACAATTGGCACGAATAATAAATTTTAAATATTATAATTTTATACAATGATTTAATAGTTTTGTGCTATTTTCAACTAAAATGTCTTCTTCGTTATTAAAAATTCCATCATCTAAACTGTTAAAAAATTTCTGATTATTTTTGTCTGAATATTATTGAATAATTTTATTATTATTAAATTATTATAAAATATATTCACAGGATGAACTTCGTAGTGGAATCCACTTATACATTTTTCTGTAAGATAAATTATACTATTTTGCCGTAAACGATATTTGTCATCATCTACTACAAATCTGTTACAGCAATTTTCTGAAGTGTACAGTTTTCTGAATGTTAAAAGGCCCAACTATAATATGCATAAGCTAGCTTAAGCAACTGTGCGAATGCATGAAATCGTATGTGCCAAACTATAATGTACTTAAGTGAACTTTTCGTTAAGTTCTCTCAGTTCCCATTTGCTTAAGCAGGGTGCGAAACTTAAAGGCCCAACAGATCCAATAAAATAATCATCCCTGAAGATGCTGGAAAAATCCCAGCGAAACGTCGGATGCAAACAATGAAATAAATAATCTTTTATTTGCATTAAAACTTAGACCTTAAAAGCCCGTTTTAAATAAAATTATACAGAAATATGTCTATTTACAAGGAAAAGGAAGATTCATCCTTTTACCGTGCCTCGTTTCCTGGATAAGAATATTGCCATATCTAAAAAGATAAAATACTTGGGAGTAATCTTGGATCAGAAACTGTAGTGGAAAGATCATATTGAAGAAAGAATTACAAAGGCCCACAGATGTTGGTCGTTGTGCAGAAGAGCTATAGGTTCAAAATGGGGACTACGTCCAAATATGACACACTGGCTTTGCATGAGCGTGATTAGACCAATAATCACCTACGCCTCTGTAGTGTGGTGGACATCAATGGACAAAAAGTACAACGTAATACCATTGCAAAAAGTGCAACGTATGTGCTGCCTAGGCATAAGCGGAGCAATTAGAACCGCACCAACAAGAGCGTTGGAGACTATACTGCACATCCAACCAATAGATATCCGTATAAAGTATGAGGCAGCCCTCACAGCAAGACGTCTACAAGTGATGGGTGAATGGATAAATCGAGACCACAAGTCGTACCATCAGAAGATATTACAATCACTGGTCGGTCATATTCAAACAACGGAAATCTCCGACCGCATTCCTGAAGTGCGGCTTACAGCTACCTGTGAATCGTTCGTACCAGACAGACGCTCCTGGGAAAACGGAACACTTGCTCATGCGCCAGTGGGAACCAGCTGCTAGAGAAGTCGAACTTTACTTCCGCCTCCCAGACCATAACACAGTATTTCAAGCAGAAGTTCGAGCAATCACGGAGTGTGTTAACTGGCTCAGTAATACCACAAAGCCTAAATATGCCAACATATTCACAGATAGCCAAATGGCGATCAAAGCAGAACCGTGTTAGACTGTAAAAGAACGATAAATAATTACTCAGTCCATGGTCAACTGCGTATTTTCTGGGTACCGGGACACAACGGAGTGATTGGAAATGAACGAGCAAACAGCTTGGCTTCAAAGGGCAGAGAACTTCGAGTAATAAACTTGGAAAATTGGAAACCTTTCGAAGCCACGAAGGATGAGTTGAAGCATTGGGCAGTGATGGCTCACAAAACTGTGTGGAATAGAGCAACTGTAGGAGCAACTGCAAAGATACTGTGGGGTGACCCAAATGAGAAGAAAACCAGTAGTTTTCTGAAACTAAACAAGATCGAGATTAGTAAGATGATAAGTGTTCTAACGGGACACTCAAGCTTACAGGCACATCTTCATCGCATAGGACTAGCAGAAAACGACGAGTTCAGGGCATGTAGGGAAAACATCGAAACGATAGAACATTTTCTGTGTCACTGCCCAGCTTTCACACATGCAAGATCCCGATATTTCGGTTCCGACATATTGCCAGACTTGACTCATCTCAGAGGATATGACTGGAAGATACTGAGAAAATACGTGTCTAGTACCGATTTTCTGTAATCCGTGGGGTATGAAAATCATAAAGAAGGAGCGCACAACAGGCCGAACCACTGGCTTAAGTGTATGTCCATGGACATGAGACGTTTTAAACGTCTCCTCTATTCAACCTAACCTAACCTAAACCAAAATTGATAGTCCAAACAAAAAAATATATATAGTAGGCATGTTTTCGTTACAAGCTAGCACTTTTAGTTTAGCACTTTGCAACGAAAACAACTGACTTCCACTAACTGGCACATAAGCAATAAGTGGCGGATTTTCACTATCTGGTAGCAATGGTGTCATGAGTTGCGAAGAAAGAACAGTGCGAAACAGACAAAAAATTCGTGAAAAGTATTTATAAAACATATATTTACTATTCTATGTTCAATTGTTTACACTCTTTTGCAAATATTAAAATAATTTCCCATTTTTGTTCTTCTTCTTCCCGTTAATTCACAATAATTGATAAAATCTCTCCAAAAATGGGATGCCATATTGCTAAATATAGGGTGCCCAATCTGGCAACATCATACTCGATTAAAGCGCCGTGGCCACACTTCAAACTGTTTGATCAAACTCTTGTATGTGTTAGTAAAATTTTGTTTTGCTTATCACGGCCACACATCAAACTCATGTCATCAAACTTCATTTGATTTTATTTGCCATAAAGCCGGCAAACTTCGATACACTTCAATAAATTCGAGAATAAAATTTTTTTCTTCCATTTCCAGTTTTTCTTCCAAAAAAAAAACACTTGTCACCAAAAAATAAAACACTTAACACTTCGAAAACAAATCAAAAATGATAATTGAAGATATTTTGACACACGCACATAAAACCGACGTCAAATCTCTGCCGCGTCGACGCAAATATCTAAATGGTTTTGATATTTTTTTACTCTCTCATCAAACCATACGTGTGAGTTTTTTTTACCAACACAATCATAAAAACTCGAGTTTGATGAGTCAGTTTGATGTGTGGCCATGGCGCTTAAAGCGCCGTAGCCACACATCAAACTGTTTGATCAAACTCTTGTATGTGTTAGTAAAATTTTGTTTTGCTTATCACGGCCACACATCAAACTCATGTCATCAAACTTCATTTCAGAGGCTTGTCACCAAAAAATAAAACACTTTTAACACTTCGAAAACAAATCAAAAATGATAATTGAAGATATTTTGACACACGCACATAAAACCGACGTCAAATCTCTGCCGCGTCGACGCAAATATCTAAATGGTTTTGATATTTTTTTACTCTCTCATCAAACCATACGTGTGAGTTTTTTTTACCAACACAATCATAAAAACTCGAGTTTGATGAGTCAGTTTGATGTGTGGCCATGGCGTTTAAGACATGAACACAAGCACCAAACTTCATCGGGAACTAATAGTGCTTAAAAGTGCTTAGCTTCCCATACAAATTAAGCACTTATGGTGTAACGAAAACACGCCTAGTATGCATTTTTATAATATATTTTATATATATACATATCAAGTCAAGTTGGCTCAATTAATAATTAAATGGCCATACGAATTTTTTGGTTCAAGGTGGATTTTTTGCACATTTTCTATATCTTTTCTCGGTATACCATACGGAATATCTCTTTTGTGTCTGAAGCAAATTAGGTATTGAATACGAGAAAAAAAATGTCGAACAAATCTATCCGAAAAAAGTGCATCCTGTGCCTTAAAATTCTTTTGTTGTGTGCAGCCATTTTTCGAAATAATTCAGTGAAATTTTAACAATTTCTCTGAATTATTTGGTTTATTTTCACTCTTCTTTTTGCATGATATTGAAAATGCCGATTGTTATTTGTTGTACACAATTATAAATTCCAACGACATTTAAAACGCAGAGTAAAATGAGGGAGACAAATGTAAGTGCATAGAATTAAGATGTTGCCATGTAGTAACAAAATGGTACAATTTCTTTATGTTGCCAATTTCGATCTGACAAATGTACTAAAAGCGTCAAAAGCACTAACAAAAAATATGAAAAACGTACATTTAGTGCTTTTTTTTCCTTTGGCACTAACTGAATACTTTTCGCGTATTGGGGGGTCTGAAAAGCACTAAATCTAGTGCGAAAAGCACTAAGTTGGCATCCCTGAAAATCAGTAGTAAACACTTTTAATTCCAAATCGGCCACTGCGCACGGGCCTGTTCTGGGGGTATATTCATTTTGTCACTCCGTTTGTTACACCTCTAAATATTAATCACACGAACAAAGGTAATCATAGGTTCAAGGTTTTTTTATAGCCCCTATACAAAGGGCTATATCAAGATTTTACTTCTCAACGCAGCAAAAACAACAAATTTCAACTAATCGGGCTGAAATTTGGTAATATGAGTATATTTGTGACCGAAACCATTCACATGCGATCCATGGTCCATATAAGATTCGGCATGGCCGAATCTTTAATTGACAATTTCATCCGTGTATAATAATAAAACAAACTTTTCTTCTGGGGGCTGTAACCCTCTCCAGCAGAAATCCATTCCTACGCCAATGATTCGCCCATGACATTTGTTTCGTCTTAAAAAGTTTCGAATTGTTACATCATAAACCTCCTCATTATTCTTTTCTTTGGACATTCTATTAATTTCAACCGCAGAAAAAAACGGATTTTCATTTCTCTTTTTTCTTTGTCACAGGGTTATTTTATTTGTGATGGATTTGTCATTTTTATATCGTTGTATTGTACTGTAGAAGGAGTTTCCCTCACTAAATCTCAAAAATCTTTAAAGGGAAAGACATGAAATTTATCTCTTGTGCAGAAGTGCCATGTAAGA
The DNA here is from genome assembly GCA_963930755.1 of Eudasyphora cyanicolor. Lineage (NCBI taxonomy): Eukaryota > Metazoa > Arthropoda > Insecta > Diptera > Muscidae > Eudasyphora > Eudasyphora cyanicolor. The sequence goes on from OZ005737.1 coordinate 107,065,022, forward strand.
CTGACGCTGAGTAGCTTTGCAGACATTTTGCAGCGCATATTCCAGACATATTTAATTTTGTTCTACGTTTTTTTAAAAATTAATACGTACATGCCTTTAAATTTAATAAAATTTGTGGAAATATTACGTTACAGCCATTAATCTTTGCAGGCTATGGAAACCCCAGTCTTAGTTCTTTTCATAAAATCAGAAGTCCGAATTTTCATGTCTTTCTCTTTAAAGGTCTTTGCTAAATCTCCAAATTCTTAAATGCCTCTTCATGTCATTTAGCAATGAGGTAGCGTTCTTCTACGGTTGCCTGTTTTCCTCATACAACAACAACGAAATTTATTGTACAGCAACGAAGTTTATCACTTTAAAGCTTCTAAGTAATTAAAACGCCTTGCATTTATTGTTTGATTTGCTGCGGAATTTGACCGCACGCTTGTAAGTTAACGGTAAGCATACATATGTTAAAATGTGAACCTGAAATAGAAAATAAGAACCATATTTTCATTGTTTCAACAATATTTTATTGCATAAAAATAATCTTCAACTTTTAAACAACTTTTTGAGTTGAATTTATACTCAATAATATATATGTATCCTCTATTTTTACATTTTCCGTATAGCATCTTAACTTAAAACTCAAAAATTAAAAAACAAACATTTTCACAAACTTCAACTGTAACGTTGTCGTAAGTTCGTACTAACCGTAAGTAAAGGTTATATGCTGATAGCAATTGTTGTGGCCAAAATTAATGTATCATTTCAACTTTCACATACTTAGTGCTTCTATGACTTTTTTGTTTTTCAAAGCTTAAAGTTGTAAGTATAATAATATAAAAATATGTAACTTGTACGAATGAATATGATTGTTCAATATTTAATAATTAACCCTTACCGTCGTGTGCTGTCAGGAGACGACGTATTTTTGGGTCTTCGGCGACAACTAGAAGGGTTTCAATTTTGATGAAAATACATTTTTTTTCAGTTTACGTTTAAAAGTACTAACAAAGCTTTAAAATATGCACAGTTTACATACACAATGCGAGACTAGAAATCATTGTAAAGAGACAATAACGTTATTAGCACAGAAACTGCAGTTGATAAAGGACAAGTAAGATGACTAACTCCTCTCTAGAAATTTTGTATATTTTAAGTCAATTTGAGGATCAGTTGCTTCATTAATTTTTATCGCATGAAAAACGAACTGTTTGTTTGCTATTTACTTTGAAAACTAATAGCAACAAAAATACATTTTGGAGTCAATCAATACTTCTATCCACTCATATAATAAATATAACTTAATAGGAGTAAAATATAATATTCTTCCTTTTAAGTATCAGTTTGGGGAGAATAGCACCAATCATAACTTGTAAGTATCTTTTAATAGAAAGAAGAAAAATTAAGCGAAAAATAATATAATAAATATATACAGATGTATATATGCTAATTTACATAGAGTTTATCGTAATGATGAAAGAAACTTTCCAAAAGAAGACATTTACAAAAATTCACATATTATCCCAATGATATAAGATAATCGACACTTCATAATACAAATTAATATAGAAGAAAAACAAAATGCTTAGTTTGAATAAGTCCATTTCCAAAAATCCGATAGCAGTATTGTCGGAAAATATAAATGTGATCCAAGACAGTGTTTTTGGTTTCCGAGCAAATTTTGTATCCCATATACATATATGAACTCATTACATTTAATGAGAAGCATAGATTTTTATTTACAACCATCCTCCCTTTCGCCCAAACAATAAAGAGCTTACAGTCCCCACGAAGGAATGTGCAATACTTTGATGGGCGTCTCTGGCTTCTGATTTATCGGACGTGGAAAGTTTTTTATTACTGCTGGTGGTTTGCGACGACGATTTTTGTAAATTAGCAGATGATTCGCCTTGCTTTAGTGATACATGTCCCAAGTCTGAGCGCACTCGTCCACCAATGGTACCCAAGTCAGGTCTTTGTCCGTTCTTGATGTTACGCCTAGACTTTTGTCGTTGCATTTGCTTAACGCGTACATTCGCATTGTCGATATCAAACGCGCTATTGGTAATTGTGCTTTGGGCATCAACAGATTTATCTTGTTTTGTAAGCTCTCCTTTGGATGTATTTTGTTCATCTGCATTCAAAGATTTACTAATCAAATCTGTTCGTACGCCGGATGACTGTGGAAGATTCTTTGGCATAGTATCTTTGATAGGGTGAAGGCCTTTATGAAGTACATCTTTTATATGGTTTCTATTGAAATGCAAATCACTGATTATGTTGTTAGAATTTGTGTGGATGTTTTTTAGACTCGTTAGCTGAGCCATAGGACTTGCACTTCTATTTGCGATACCACTGGTTAAGTGCGACATTGTGTTTGGTTGCGTAGTAATAATATTTTCCAGGCCAATGCTTTCTACTTTCTCCACCAGACGCAAAGATCTCAAAGCTCGCCTTTCGAGTCGTGTCAACATTATTTTTTGTTGTTTCTGCTGTTGTTGATTACGATCTTGTCTATCTATATCACCACCAACTAATTTGCGTCTGATTAAATCAGCTCCCGAAGAAAGTAGTCCAAAAAGTGGTTCGGGAGACATGGATCGCGTAGGGGATCCCTCTGTTAAAATACGTAAATTATTATTACTTATGTATGTTTGGTATGTGTTTCAAATAATATAACGTTACCAGGACTATTACACGGGGTAACTGTAGGTGAAAAGTTGGGACCTGCGGGGGTATTTAAAGCGCTAGGCGTGACAGCTTTTATGCCTCTTTCATTCAGCATTGAAGCCAGACCTAAGTTTACCGAAAATGTTGAGCAGGAATTTTTCCGCGAAAGACCAGCCCGTGGTGTAGGAGGGCAACTAAAACAATTTAAATGAGAATAACATTTTATTATCGGAATGTAAAGTAAACGAAACTCACCTTGGTTGCCGTGATGTTGATGCGGATGCAGTTCTAGACGATACTTGGGACTGTGACAAAAATGACATATCTGTCGAGAGACCATCGTCGGGATGCATAACAATACTAGTGGTGTAGGTGTAAGTACACCCTGACGCCTCATATTGCTTTCCGGGTAACTCCTCATTGATGTCTTCCTCAACATCTGACAATGTGTACACTTGCATTCCTAAATCATCAAGACCACGCCCCCCACGAATTGTTACACCGGGTCGTTCTTCCAAAAGACCACTTAAAGTGGGTGTAGCTAACTGTGACCAGTGATGTAGAGTCTGAGAACCTTCTATCGGCTTTACTATTTGCAATTTTTCTGGTAGTCGCCATTGGTGTACAGATGATGACATGTTCGTTGATGAAGAAATACCAGACGATCCGGTCGACATAATACTATCTGGTGTACGCAATCCCATTGGGAGGACTGCTGTGGTTTGAACATCATCATAGGTATACGTACCAGCAGGAGCATACGAAAGCATAGCACGACGAGCAAGCACTTCCGCCGGAGTTAGTCTCTTGAGTGCAGCCTCTAGTTCTTTAGCGCCCGGAGCGCCAGGAACTCCCGATGGTTGCGATGGATAACCGTCGTCCGACTGAGAAGTTAAGCTTTCACAAGACAATGTCTTGTCACCCATTCCAATAGTATCACCATAAAACGTATTGTTGCCCGAAGTTGTTGTGCTACTGATAGCCATTGTGGACATGCGTGGACCCGAGGCAGTACTCATAGACATGGCTCCAAGATGAGTAATTGACGTATTATCGATGTCTGCGAAATTGCCACATTTAGTAGCACAACGAACCGTATCAAAAACTCTCTTGTAAGGCTGTGTAAAACTTCCGCTCATACCACAGCTTATTGGTCCACCGTACCCGACACCGCTTGCACTACTTGGTAGATGTGACATCAATCGACCAATTCGGTCATTAATTCGGAGATTATCACCAGAAATTCCAGAATCTATGCTATTTTCTGAGTATAGCGATGACTCCATTAACTCAGACTGCAAAGATTCCGGCTGCAAAACAGATATTGCGGATATAAACGAACTGCGGGCTTGCGGCATAGTTTTCTTTCGTTGCTTCCGCAACTGTTCTTGAGCTTCTTGCAATAAGGCCAAAACCTCCTGGTATCGCTGCTTAAATTCTACCAATTCTAATGCCAAGCTATTTTGATTTTCTTTTGTTATATTAAGCATTGTAATGTGCTCGTCATTGTCATGTGTTAGCTGATGTAATTTCATTTCAGCTTCAGCCAAACGTGAAGTTAAGCTAACGATTTGCTCATGTTGCAGGCGGTTCTCCTCACGTTGTCGTTCTAATTCTAGACTTAGCCCATCGAATTGCTGATTTGCATCGTTTAATTGTGCTGCGATATCGTTCATTAAATTACGCTCTTGTTCCTCTACTTCATCTGTCTGACATGCTAGTTGGGATGCCTCTATTTTGAGCGATTTGTTCTCGTCTTGCAGCGAAGCAATCTTCTTTTGTAATAAGTCCAAAGTAAGGGACTTTGAGAAGGTTGGAGTATCTAAAATTGTACTATGAAGTTTTTCTCACAAAGCTTATGTTTATAACATACCATTTTCACTAGAATCCTCACTGTCATTTGTTAAGACCGAAATAAGTTCATTTTTCTTGTGTAACTCATGTACCAGCTGTGACCGGTCCTCATTAGCAGACTTCAAATCAGATTCTAAATCGGCTATCCTATTTTCTAATGCATTATTCTGAGCCAACAATTCCTTGCCTATTTGCACCGTCAACTCCAAGTCCTTCTCTTTCTCTTCAAGAAGGCGTGTAACGGCCTCAATGTCATCATATGCTCGAGTCATTTGGCTTACTCGATTACCACATAGAACTGGAAATGGAAAATAACGTTAATTATATAAGAAACATTTGAACTAATTTAATGTATCTAAGGAATTAAAAATAGGGTAAAAAGTATATATATACATGTACAGGGTGGCTGATATGTATTGCAACCAACTTCAGGTTGCTATCATTTCTAAACCGCTAGTCTGATAGCTGACAGATTTATTTCAGTGACAGTTCATCTTATTGTTTACAAGCTTACAAAAGCATTTTGATCTATTGCATTCAGAAAAAAAGTTATTCGTGATGGAATTCAAGCGTGATAGTGTGATTGCTTTATATTTGGGTGGAAAAACACAAGTGGCTATCGTTAGAGCCCTCCAGCATTTAAATGTGAATAAATCTTTTGTTTCTCGTACCATTGCTCGTTACCGTGATACTGGCAGTGTTGCATCGCGTCCAAAAAGTGGACGAAAAAAAACGGTAACAACACCAGAAATGATCCGAAAAGCGAAGGCCAGATTTGATCGAAATCCACGCCGCAGTGGTAGAAAAATTGCTCGTGAGCTGAACATATCGCGAGAACGGATACAACACATATTAAAAAATGAGCTTGGACTAAAGCCATTGAAGTTCCAAAAAATGCAAGAGCTCACCGATGCACAAAAAAAGTTAGACTGGAAAGAGCCAAGGAGTTGCTTCGCTTGCACGAAAGTGGCCAGTTACCGAATTTGGTTTTCTCCGATGAGAGGCCATTCCAAATTGAGCAGTTTGTGAATAAACAAAATGATCGGGTTTACTTGCCAAAGAGGTCAGCTGAAAATTTACACCTTCGATAGGCCACCAGAACTCAAGCGCCGCCGATGGTAATGGTGTGGGCCGTCGTAACGGCCGATGGTCGCTCCCCGCTCGTATTCATCGACCATGGGTTCAAAATAAATGCCGAATATTATCGGGAAAATGTCCTAAAGACAGTATTGAAGCCCTGGGCAGACAAACATTTCGGCCGCAGACCATGGACATTCCAACAGGACTCAGCACCATCGCACTCAGCACGCGTCAACCAAGAATGGCATAAAAAGGAGGTTCCTCGCTTCATTTCTACCGCACAATGGCCGGATCTCAATCCGTTGGACTTTTGCGCCTGGGGCATTTTAGAGAGTAAGGTTCGCACTAAAAAATACCAAAGTATTGATCATATCAAGACGGCGCTTCGCCGGGAATGGGCCAAAATACCGCAGAGACACTTTCGTACAGCGTGTGATGGCTTTGTCGGCCGTTTGAAGGCCATAATTCGTGCCAAAGGTGGCCAATTCGAACAAATCTAAACTGTTTCTAAAATTTTATGTTATTTCCGAAATTTTTTGCTTTTGAACAATAAAATTTTAAAAAAAATTAAAAAAATATAGCGCTTTACTTTGTTGCATTACATATCAGCCACCCTGTATATATATATTTAAAATTTCCGATTCCGTCCATTTCTGGACCAATCACGTAGACTACCACCAAATACATATACACAAAATTACAGCAATTTTGCTTAAAATTGTTCAAGATATCTCAATTTCAAAATTAGTCTTATATGGGCGGTGCCACGCCCATAGGTCCGATCCCGTCCATTTTTGGACCAATCACGTATTCTACTAAAAGAAACATATGTACAAGATTACAGCACTCGCGTTAACAAATTGTGCAAGATAACTGGTAAATTCGTTTCTACAAAACCGTGCAACACTTGTATCGCCCTTTTCCCAAAAACTGCTTTTTTGAAATTTGGAAATTTTAGTTGTGCTAAATTCAGTGTATTACATTCAATCGTGGTAGTGAAAATTAGGCATATCGGTCCATATTTTGATATAGCCCCCATAAAGTGGTCCCTTTCGATAAAACATATTAACGTTCTAGAGAGCGCATTTTTAACCGATCTGCTGAAATTTAAATATTTGTACTGTGTATTACATTGAATCGTGCCTTTCGATTAGACATATTTACGCTATATCGGGCTCATTTTTTTCCGAGCATGCCGAAATTTAAATATGTGTGCTTTCTATTGCATTTAATCATGTCTGGTGGAAGTAAGGCATGTCGGTCCATATTTTGATATATCATGAGTGATACTGTTAGGTTAGGATGAAGAGAGGAGACGTTTAAACGTCTCATGTCCATGGACATACACTTAATCCAGTGGTTCGGCCTGTTGTGCGCTCCTTATTTATGATCTTAGTGATCTTGTTAGTGTTCTGTTCAAAAGAACAGTATCACTACGACGTAGTGATACTATTCTATGAACCGTACGTTATCGTGGTGATACCATTCGTCGTGTTCTAAGAACGGTACGTTATCGTAGTGGTACCGATCGCGAACAGTAACACTATAAAAATTGTTCTCTTGTAAGGGTTGCGTTACTGTTCTGTTCGCGACGTAGGAACGGTACAGAACACTAAGGAACCGTTCCTTAGTATTTTTTTCCTAAATTGAAGTAACTTAATTACCAAAATATCAAAAAAGTAACACAAAAGTGAAGTTTTCGCCATCAATTTCAAAATCTGGCTTATATAATATATAGCTGGACCCGGTCCACTTCGTTGCCCCAGAGTTCAGATTTCCGATCCCGTCCATTTATCATAGGGACAGTAGGAATCTCGTTAATCTATTTGTAGGTATGGGCAGTAGGAATCACTTAAAAAATTGGCTTATATGGGCGGACCCACGCCCCCTCAATCAAGAACTTATAAAGCCTATGTCACCCTCTAGACTTATCTGAAGATTCCATCAAAACCGATCCAGCCGTTTTGGAGTCCATACGTAACATACACACATCCATTTATATATATATATAGTTGGACCCGGGCCACTTCGTTGCCCCAGATTTAGATTTCCGATCCAGTCCATTTTTGAACCAATCACGAATACTGCCACCAAAAACATCTCCATAAAATAAAAGCACTCTAGCTAAGAAATTGTGAAGATATTTCAATTTCAAAATTTGGCTTTGGCCCATTGGTCTGATCCCGCTGCCTGGACCAATCACGTAGACTATCACCAGATACATGTACACAAAATTCAGGCTCTCTCGCTAACTCTCGCAAGATATCTCAATTTCACAATTTGGCTTATATGGGCGGAGCCACGCCCATTTTTGGACCAATCAGTTACACTACCACCAGATACATATGCACAAAATCAAAGCAGTCTCGCTAGGAATTATATTTGTTATTACATCAAGCTCACATAGACCAGTTTATGTCCCTAGTGTTACCACGGGCTGAAATGCCCCTCATCGAAACCAATCTGTTTGATATACAAATTGATCAATAGTACGAATGTCGGTACTGGAAAGATCTGTTACGCTGCCTAGAAAGGACGACCCCAGTATGTCCAGTCGTCGTTTACTCAGACCGGGCAGTCGCATAGCAAGTGCTCAATGCTCTCCACTTCTTCCTCATCCCCACAGCTTCTGCAGAAGTCATTAGAGTCAATACCCAATCTTTTGGCGTGTTCGCCGATCAAGCAGTGTCCCGTCAGAACTAATACAAACGTAGACAATCTTTGCCTCTCAAGTGCGAGGAGATATTTTGGTAGCTACCCTGCAGGTGCCGATTTCTGTCCATCTTTCGTTAGACTGCCTGATTGCCTCTTGCCTAAGCATGCACATGGATAGTGGCGCACCAATATAAGCAAATTCTTCGAGAATTTGTAATGTCGTCCCCTTCCTAGCAAGTTCATCGGCTTTGCAGTTCCCCGGGATATCCCTATGCCCAGGCACCCATATGAGGTGTATATTAAACTACTCAGCCATCTCGTTAAGAGATCTGCGGCAGTCGAGGGCTGTTTGTGAATTTAGGGATGTTGCCTCCAGAGAATTGATGGCAGCATGGCTGTCCGAGTAAATGACAACGCCAGTGTTGGTTACTATGTTGCGACCCAGCCACTTGGCTACTTCCCATATTGCCATTATTTCGGCTTGATAGACACTGCAGGTATCTGGTAGTCTGTGAGCTATATCCGCACTAAGCTCTGCACAGTGTACTCCGAAGCCAACCTTTTCATCAAGCTTCGAACCATCCGTGTAAAAGTGGAGATGGTTTCTATTACCTGGTATTCTTCCAACCCATTCATCTCTGGCGGGAATCATAGTGATGTAATTTCTAGAGACTCGGAACTACTGCTATATATATCCAGTGGACGATTTTAGGAGAGAGGCCACACCGCGACCCTACAGCCTTTTTGCAGGAATATAAGGCGACGTTGGCCTTCCTTACACGTTCCAATACGCTAAGTCTAAATAACAGTTTTCTTTCTAGAATTATTCATAAAAATGTAGCATTTTCAGAAAAGACTAGATCTGTTCCATTTATACGATGAGGAGCGTCCACATGTGGGACATTATTCATCCTAGTAAAGAGAACCAATTCTATCTTGTTGGGGTTTACGCCCAAACTTCACTTGTTAGATCTATTCTAAAATATGGATCCCTCAATACGGGACATACATCGATAAAATCGAATCTGTTCAGAAGCAATTTTTATTATTTGCTTTGAGACACCTTCATTGGAATAGTGATTTTGTTCTTCCACCATACACTAGTAGGTTGAGTTGTATAAGACTTCGTACTCTTAGGAGTAGACGTATTATGCTGAACTCTACAATGATTCTAAAGGTTATAAAAGGTGATTTATCTTCCGATTACATTCTTTCTAAGATAAGATTTAATATTCCATTCAGACCATCCAGATATTACCAGATTTTCAACGTACTAATTATGCATCTGCAGATCCCATCTGTAGAATGTGTGTGGATTTTAACACTTTATACGATATTATTGACTTCGATATAGGAATCGACACAGTGAAATCTTGAATTATCTCGTATTTGAATGTGTAGTATTTTTTCTGCATGCCTTTATATAGTACAAATCTATTATTTTGAGAAATAATTTATATAGGTATACGTGCTGGCTGTTGATATTTTTTTCTGTAGCTGGTATTCCACCCTCCACTATTAACCCGCCATGGTTCGGATCATGGTGTGTACGCAATCCCTACGTTATGGGGATGTGGCCCCCTCTGTCGGAAGGGGCGGGTAAGAGTGGCAGCGTTGGGACCGTTCGCAAAAAAAATATAAATTAAAGAGGAAGAGGAAATGAATAAGAGACGAAGAAAATGAAGGAGTTGATGAGTATAGAGAAGAGAGAGGAGGGATGGCTTTTCAGGGGAGGGGGGAGTACCACAACCTAGCCTGTTGATGCAGATGTATGGGTTGTTGCCAAACCATCCATTTCAAGCTTACTATGAAGCCCATAATTCTATCAATATCGTGGGATGACAGAGATTCCAGATTTTGTACAGTGTAATCACGTAGGTAGCGAGGACTTCGTCTCGATAGAGAAGGACATTGACAGAGAAGGTGTTCGATTGACTCCAGTCCCTCTTCATTCTCACGGAGTCGGCAGTAGTCCGCAGAATCACGTTGCCATATTGATTTTAGTGATGTAACATAACAGTGACCAGTCAGCGTGCCTATCATTAAGCGAATGTCCCTCTTTGTGAGGTTAAGAAGATCTTTGGACCAAGATATTTGACTTAATAATGGTCGGCTTCAGTGTCAGCAAAATCAAATGTATCTGGAATACACACATACTTGTATATTAATTCCAAAAATAGCAATTTAAATTTCACTTAAATGCTTCTTACGGGAGAGTACAGTAGTCGGCATAAGTATTTTGACGAAATAAAAGGCTTGCATTTTTGACTTAACTTTTAAATGGCTTCATAAAGAAGTCTTGTTTATTTTTTTCCTTTTTTTATATTACTAATACAATAAGCAAGACTTCTTAATAAAGCCATTTAAAAGTTAAAGTCAAAAATGCAAGATTTTTATTTCGTCAAATTACTTATGCCGACTACTGTAGAGCAAGTATGAGCAATATTGTTGGTAAACTTAAGGTTGCAGTCAAATTCAAGGCACGCTAGATCATCCGTTGAAGTAATAACACTACTCTTCACAGTTATGTCGTGATCTACAATGGATATTTGCCCTCTACGGAATATTACAAATTTTGTCTTTTTTTTTTTTTTTTTTTTTTTTTTTAACGAACGTTCCCAACGCAACCACTCTTACCCGCCCCTTCCGACCGAGGGGGCCACATCCCCATGACGTAGGGATTGCGTACACACCATGATCCGGACCATGGCGGGTTAATAGTAGAGGGTGGAAATACCAGCTACAGAAAAATTTCATCAGCCGGCACATGCAAACAATAAAAGCAGTCTACTTACACATTTAAAAAAGATATTATTCTAGATCTAACTACATCAATTTCTACATCAATGTCAATAACTTCATATAAAGTGTTAAAATCCATGCACATTCTACGAATGGGCTCTGCCGAAGCATAATTGGTACGTTGAAAATCAATATGTAATAATTGGTAATATCTGGAAGGTCTACAAGGTACATTGAATCCAATCCTAGACAAAATAAAATTAGAAGGAACATCACCATTTATAACTTTCAGCACCATGGTTGTGTTCAGCATAATACGTCTACTCTTGAGAGTAGGCAGTCTTATCAAACTCAACCTGCTAGTATAGGGTGGAAGACTAAAATCACTATTCCAATGAAGATGTCTTAAAGCGAATAATAAAAATTGTTTTTGAACCGATTCAATCTTATCAACGTAAGTCCCGTACTGGGGGTCCCACACTACGGACCCATATTCTAGAATAGGTCTAACTAGTGACGTATATAACTGCCTAGTTACATATGGATCTACGAATTCTTTCGCCCATCGCTTTATGAAACCAAGCACGCCATAAGCTTTATTCACCATTGTAATTATGTGATTATTGAAATTGAGTTTAGGATCCATCAATAATTAATGTCTTTCGACATTAATTCTTAATTATGAATTGTTGCGCAAAAGCAAATACGACCTATATCTCCATCTAAAAATCCCACACATTGGTCAAGGGAACTTGAATCTAACGAACAGAATTATTGCGAAAGCGATTTATTCGCATTATTTTTAACATTCGCCTCGCATTCGCATTCGCAAAAACCAACTTTGGAATATACGCTTTCGCAAAAATGTATATCAGTATTCGCTTCCCTTTGTTAAAATCGTCACCTCTTCTTAATCGCTTCACATATTTTAAAGTTATTAATACCAATGAAAATCTTTGCAGCTTCTCTTCAAAAGTGTTGAATAACATATTTTTGTGGTAGCAGGAGGTCAAAATATAGAAAACATCCTTAATCCTTGAATATCCAGGAAAAGTATTAATTCAGGTCCTTAATTTTGTTGGTACTAAAGGGTCAAACTATTATGAACAGGCCATGAAAAACTAGAAATGGATTCTTGATATCATCCAAAAAAACTATAAATTGTAATCAGTCAAAATTATAGTTTATTCCGATTCGTGGCGCTATATTCGTGTTATTGAAAATTTCCACAGTTATGGACGAATATGACGGAAAACCTTCGGTCTTCAACTCAACTGAGAAAAGCACAAAATAACATCAATAACAGATCAACGCCTAAATTCTATGTACCACAAAAACTACAACTATAAAAGCCAAAAAATGCATACACACGCCTGATGAATTATCGTGCATAATTTTAAAAATGTGTGTGTTTTTGATAATTTTGCTTTGCAATTTCCCAACTACAATACATACATTGAAATAAAAGTCCTTATGTTGGAATGAATCTAAATTGTTTGTATTGGTAAATCAATTTTTGATTATTCGCTTCGAATTCGCAAAAACAAAAAAATATTTTTCTCTTTCGCATTTGGTAGCTGTCACTTTTGAAGCTTTTATTCTTTGACATTTGACAAGTAGAAACTACGCCATTACTAAAAATGGAACGATAAACGATTCAACAACGCATTGAAATTATTAAAATACGAAAAATCGAAAATCATCGAAAAATCATCTTGACATCTTGACATCACCCATTTCCACCTCGGAGGCTACGTCAACAAGCAAAAATGTCGCATCTGGGGCTCGGAAAACCCAAGTTATTGTTTAGAAGCCTCTCCATCCTCAAGGTGTGACTGTTTGGTGCGGTTTATGGTCTGGCGGGGTCATTGGACATTACTTTTTCGAAAATGAGGTTGGATCGACAGTTACGGTGATTGGATGAGGGATGATTAATGTTTTTTTATGGTCGGAGTTGGATGGTATTGATCTGGACAACGAGACGGCGCTATGTGCCATACAAGCAACGAAACTTTTGCTCTGTTACGGGAAAAGTTTCCGGGCCGTGTTATCTCCCGAAGAGGTGATCACAATTGGCCACCGAGATCTTGTGTTTTAACACCTTGCGACTTCTTCCTTTGGAGCCACGTGAAAGATAAGGTCTACGCCAACAGCCCAGCGTCGATTCAAGACCTCACAGATAGAATTCGTGAGGCTATCGAGGACATAGGGCAGCCACTTTGCGATTTGGTTATGGAAAATTTCATGAAAAGGATATGGTCCTGTAAGCGTGGTTGTGGTGTCCATTTGGCTGATGTTGTTTTTCATTATTAACGGCATACCTTCCTCTTTATTATGAAATAAACATCCGATCATTTATCTCAAACATTTCATTTTTCTTTGAATACCAAAATAACACCTCTTGTTGGAAAACCCTTTAGTACATAGTTGTGAACAAAGGGAAACACAAGTTTTAAAAAACGAACAAGTTAAAAAAAAACAGTACCATCTACACCCATTGCGTTCGACTTAATCCTAAATATTGCACTTTGTTATTCATAAAATTAAGATCATGATCGCGATCGTTGAAGGGAAACACATTAATAATATTAGACAGAGTTAGATGACACAGAAGAAAAATAATTATTCAAATAATCAGAATCAATATCACAGTTACTATCCCAACCAATGGCACCAGTGGACCTTATTCGAGACCACATCTACTCTGCGAGATCTGTATTACCATACATATACACTTATTTCTATCAATTTTGTTCTCCGTATATGCTCTCAGAGCCAGATCTCTATTCTCTATATGTATGTATATAAATATATACATATGAGGGATCCTCTGGAAAACAGACAGGATTATACACCAAATATTTTTATCCCAAATTTTTGTTCTTTTTTTCGAAAAATTGTTTATAGCTAAAACATGTAAGCCAAAATATTTGTAAAACAAAATATAGTAAAAACAATAATCGACCAAATGTGTCCACAATCGGGGAAATTGTGCGCAAATTTCAGCAAACCGGGTCTGTAGGAGATGTGAAAACACCTGTGCATGCTCGCACATTTAGTTTGGTGCGGCTTATGGGCTGGCGACGTCATCGGGCCATATTTCTTCGAAATTAGGCCGGTCCGGCATTTACTGTTAATGGCGTTCGCTATCGTGAGATGATAACGAACTTTTTATGGCCCGAATTGGAAGATATGGATGTGGACAATATGTGGTTTCAACAGGACGGTGCCACTTGCCACACAGCTAACGAAACAAATGCTCTTTTGCGCAACAAATTTAATGACCGTGTTATCTCACGTCGTGGCAATGTCAATTGGCCCCCAAGATCATGTGTTTTGACACCGTTGGACTTCTTTCTTTGGGGTTATTTGAAAGAAAAGGTGTACGTCGATAAGCCTGCAACAATTCAAGAGCTACGTGATGACATAATTCGGCACCTTAACGGCATAGAACCTCAATTATGCCTCAGCGTCATCGAATATTTGGACCATCAGATGGAGGTGTGCCGCCGAGGTCGCGGCAGCCATTTGGCCGATATTTTGTACCATACATAATTGAACCATACCAATATTATCTTAATAAAAAGAAATGACAATAATTTCCTAAATAATTTGTGTTTTATTCAAAATCAACATCGGCCCTTAAAATTTAACCTCCCTTTATTTTTTAATAGCTTTACCTATTTTGTAATAGTAGTTTCGTTGAGAAAAAAATACTGCATTTACCCTCATTAACACAAAACAAAATAACCGAGCGTTAGAGCTAACGAAAGTTAAATTGTATGGAATTTGACAGCTATAAACGTAGTTAGCTCTTAACCCTAGTTTATTTATTTATTGTTAATGGCCCTTAAACAGTTTTCATCCCGTTAAAATATCTGACCTGGGACATAAGTTAATGCATTTACAACGTAAACCCTTTTTTAATACAACCCAAACTCCCCACGTGTATCTCGAAAATGCTCAACATCCCCTCTTGTCTCTTTGCACAGCATTTTGAATGTATCAGATAATCAGAAAAATATAGCAAAAAAATTTTCGTATTTGGATGACATTTGTAAACTTTTATACATAGGGCTAAGTAATATAATTCTAAAATATGATTCCGTATTGACACGTATGCGCTCCGTTTTTTTGTTTCGCCGCATCTCAAATGAAAGCGCGTTTTGTTTAGTGAATATCCTCAAAATTTTTCGCCTAAATCTTAAGCCGCCAGTCAGCTGTAGCGATATTACATAACCTCTAAAATGCATGTTTTTCTTGCAAATATAGGTCATCTTGGAAAAACAAAACAAACTTTCATTTGAGATACGGACCACCGCGATATTATTTTTCTGACCCCCTAATATACATAATAAGTACTGAATAGCAAAGTAAATACACAAAATTAATAATAAAATACATTTCAAACCTTCAATCAGTAATTGTTCGTTTGGAATCATACCATCGACGGAGGTATTTATTGAAACGGTCAGATCACCATCTTCGTTTGTACTTCGTTCAAAATTTGGTGTACCCGCGTATGATGAAATGAACAATTCTTCTTCATCATACTCTAACTGATTTGCCTCTTCAAGGAATAATTCCCAATCATTATCATTAAGGACAATTTCGTCCTCATCCGATTTGTTACTGGCCATTGGGGATTTACGACATGTAGCAGTATTATTTGGCGAGGTTGTTTGGGTAAATCGATAGCAATCCATCATATGCAATGCTTCAGTGAAAAATACATACATATGTTGTTTAATCAGAACAGTGTTTAATTGTAAACAAACCAATTCAACACATTCAATTCATACAATTTCTATCATTCTCTCGTAATGCATTTTGGAGCGTTATGCAACCTCGCTGGTTTTCTATTGGCTTTCTTTATCACAACTATATTTATAACGTATATGTATACGAAACAAAAAACAAAATAGGAGATTTGATAATACATGTAATTTAATGTTGCTATAAATGTATAAATAAGTCCGCTTCGAAATAATTTGCACGAAATTTAGTTACAAAAAATGGTAATTTCCTTCAATCGCCACTATTACGCATCACACACACTTTGTAGATTGTATGGTATAATTATTACTTTAAAAAGTTCTCCACAATATTGTCAAACACACACTAAGAGATATTAAAATATACAGTATTTATTCTGTAGCAGATTTGGTGAGTGTGCGCATGGTATTGTTTTTTTAATATTACGCCCTTTATGCGGAAATTAAATTTACGACGATAGTAAATGGACGAAACTATGTTTGTAAATGACAAAAAATCGAAGAGTAAATTTTGAACTCACAATTGGGATGTTTACAACTGTTCCGCTAAATTAGGTACACGACTATGTAACTTGATTTTCCGGCCAGACAGTCGTTTAGTTAATTTACATAAGTAGGTAGAAAATAAGATATCGATAAATAACAACAAAAATGGGAAGACGTACAATACACTAATGATTTTTATTAACATGAGAATGCCAGCTGATAGCAAAATGGCGAACTCTATTCGTTGGCATTGATGTTATTCATTAGAAACTTGTAGATGTTTAATCTAAACCAATGCTTGATGTACATATATGCATTTATATTAACATTTGTCAAATACTTTTCATACAAACTGGTGAGATATACTTGTAATCCGTAAGATGCATTGTGTATACGTATACTGTTTGACTTCCAAACCATTAAACAATACAATGGTATCCACACATACAGGCAAATATAATCCACAAAACCTATAGAATGTCATAGGAGATGCTACATAAAATTCAGAGTTGCTACTAGATATTCGTTTACTATCATGACACAGCAGCAGCCTTACCAGAATAAAAAGCGCGACGTGAATGCGCATGAGGGCGGGTCGTATGAATGAAAGCTGGTTTTATGATTTCCTTACTATGGTTTTGTTTTATGAATGTTCCCAACATATTACTTTTTTCAGTTTATTCATACGTTGCAATGCACAAGCCAACAAGGCCAATATGACAGCATTACTGAAGGAAACTGCGTTTCATATGTTTTACAATATGTATAAAAATATAACTTAAGACATTAAAACATTAACATTAAAAAAAATACATATTCGGGTCTGTTCTGTAGCAAGGTGATTTGATATCACGGTGATTTTAAAATCACCGGCGACTTACGATCACTGTTGGAGGTTGAAATCGCCAGGTTTATTATTCATAGCCTCCCAAAAAAGATTGTTCGAATTATGTTCGGGTGATTTCGAACTCCAAAAGTGATATCCACCGTGATATCAAATCGCCGTGATTACAGAACAAACTCGATTAAGATTTTATTTAAACCTATTTTTAATTTAATAACATCTTTATATATAAAAATAGTGTAAAAAATGTATAGTAATTCATCAATTGGGAACGGCTGGGCCGATTTGGCTTAAATTTTATGTAAGTTTTTCGTAATTACCAGGAGAAGGTTTGTACGAAAGAAAATTTTGGGAAAGTCCTCTAGAAAATCGAAAATTGTTATTTCTTGGCAGACTGTCCCTATCTACTGCCCCTATCTACATCTGTCTTTTTCAATCGAAATTGTTGTTCATTTTCTATTAAACAAAAAGTCATTTTTTATTAGACAAATGTGCTATTTTTCTTGTTGCAATTCATTCGAGTTTTGCGTATTATTACACTGATTTCGGATAGTCATATATCGCGTATCACATCCCCAAACGGTACAAGCATTACGATCAATTAAAATTTAATGCGATACTTATCAATTCGATAATTTTTTCAGAAAATATGTTTGATTATAAAATGTGAGGTTATCCTATTGGATTGCGGGCATTTATTGATTCGGCGACAGCGAAATTCATGCGAGAATTCAAAATCATCATTTGGGATGAACGTTGGCTCATAAACGAGCTTTGGAGGCAGTCGACCGAACGACTGGTGATTCAAAACAATTTGATGGGGCTATGATATTGCTCTCCGGAGATTTTCGTCAAACGCTTCCCGTCATTCCGAAATCTACTGCTGCCGATGAAATTTATGCATGCCTGATATCGCCGTCTGGCGGCACGTCAAGAGGTTGAAATTGACCACGAACATAAGAGTTGCGTTGCAGAACGACTTATCGAATTATCAAATTCCTGTTGATGTTTCCACTGGAATGATATCGTTCCCAGAAAATGTTTGCGAGTTCACATCGTCGAAGGTGGAACTCATCACCAAATTGTTCCCAGGCATTGAACAAAATTTTAAAAATCTCGATTGAATTAGTGAGTGGGCAATACAAGCAGCGAAGAATAAGGACGTCGATAGCTTGAATTTGATTATTCAAAGTCAAATCGCTGGAGAACTGCATTCGTACAAACCCGTTGACAGCGTTACCGACGAGGATGAAGCGATTCCCACCAGTTCTATTCCCACCAGTGGCTCAGGTCTGTCGCAACAAAAATTAACAAGCAACATGGTCTTTGTCACCCGGCTAAATTTACTTTGTATTGTAATTCACATAAATAAATAATAAAAAAAAATATCACTCAGGAGTTTATCTGAAGGCGTTAAATTGAGGCGAGTCGAAGTTCGCCGGGTCGGCTTGTTTATATAAAAAATCCTATAAAAAAAATGCAATTGAAAGCCCCCAGGCAGAAAACGATTGAACTATTTGACACGTCAAAAGGCAATGCAAAGAATAGACTTAGATATAGAAAAACTACTCCCGAATATATATGTACTGCATTCATAAACACGGTTATATACTTATATACGTATAATTGTCAGAGTAAACAAGTTAAAATTGATGTAGAACAAACCCAAATACTTCTCCTCGAACACGTGTTCAGGGAATGAGAAAACACGCAATTGAACAGGAAGTCTGTTCCAGATTCGTGCAACACGGACAAGATACGATCGATCAAAGACAGAATCACCCCTATCGCGAATAATAAGTGGAATATTTGTTCCATAGATTTCTTCACTCCACGGGAAGTGGAATATGCTATCGTGAATATTAGGGAAAGGTTTGTTCACTTCGAATCTGTATGATGTATCGAAAACGAACAGCTGTTCAAAATTAATAAATTATCAGTGCACAGTGTGCGTAAAAAACGAGAAGAAGAGTTGAAAAGCATTTTGTTTTTCAAGCATTTTTCTATTAGAGGAACAAGAAGAGTGTATAGAACAACGAGCGGTAAAGTTTGAGAGATGCATCAAATCCTTTGGAGTTGCCTGATGTACTGTAAGTGTCCTTAGTAGCATACGTATTTTTTGTCTAAATTGTTTTTTTAGATTTGTTCAACATTAAAGGGTAAACAAGGAGGTCTTACATACCTCTTGAATGAACTCGAAAAAATTCTAGGCCTGTACTACAAAAAAATCATTTGCGATTACTCCAATTCTCAAACTGAGTGCCTGTCTTCAGTTCTTTGCAGATAGTGGGTATTAGAAAGGATTTGGCAGAGATCCTGAAGTCGGCATGGCACAGTCAACCTTCAGTGAAGTACTCTCCCATGTTTTGATTACATTAGAATCGAGAATTTGTCGCAAGTGGATAACTTTTTTTCTTTTTTTTGACGAACGTTCCCAACGCAACCACTCTTACCCGCCCCTTCCGACCGAGGGGGCCACATCCCCATGACGTAGGGATTGCGTACACACCATGATCCGGACCATGGCGGGTTAATAGTAGAGGGTGGAAATACCAGCTACAGAAAAATTTCAACAGCCGGCACATGCAAACAATAAAATTAGTCTACTTACACATTTACAAAAGATATTATTCTAGATCTAACTACATCAATTTCTACATCAATGTCAATAACTTCATATAAAGTGTTAAAATCAATGCACATTCTACGAATGGGCTCTGCCGAAGCATAATTTGTGCTTCTCAATTCTACTAAAGTTCTTATCCGTTGTGTCTGATACATCGTCAATGCAATAACAGATTACTGACATCAATAAGGGAAAAGCGAGTCTCCTACTTTTAAAATGAGGAAAATACAGATGCGTACAATACAATTTACGCAAGGTCGAAATAACTTTTGGAAATATTAAGTATATAATCAAGAATAACTCCTAAACATTTCATCTCATCAACGAACTCTACAGCATCTCATCAACGAACTCTACACCCATTAAGAGTGTGATCACTTGACGCAAATGACCAAATAATATTGATGTAGTCATAGATACATTGATGGTGAAATTATTATTCTCCAGCCAACAACACACTGCACGTATGGTGCAATCAATATTATTTTCCAATTGTACTTTAGTGGTGCCTCGGAAGAAAATATTTATTTTCGAAATAATATATTTCGTCTATATCTTTTACTGCCTCTGAGCTAGAATTCTACATAAACTCTAAGGATCATGTTTTCTCAAAGGTTAGGTTGAATAGAGGAGACGTTTAAACGTCTCATGTCTATGGACATACACTTAAGCCAGTGGTTCGGCCTGTTGTGCGAAAATCGGTACTAGACACGTATTTTCTCAGTATCTTCCAGTCATATCCACTGAGATGAGTCAAGTCTGGCAATATGTCGGAACCAAAATATCGGGATCTTGCATGTGTGAAAGCTGGGCAGTGACACAGAAAATGTTCCATCGTTTCGATGTTTTCCCTGCATGCCCTGCACTCGTCGTTTTCTGCTAGTCCTATGCGATGAAGATGTGCCTGTAAGCTTGAGTGTCCCGTTAGAACACCCATCATCTTACTAATCTCGATATTGTCTAGTTTCAGAAAACTACCTGTTTTCTTCTCATTTGGGTCACCCCACAGTATCTTTGCAGTTGCTCTATTCCACACAGTTTTGTAAGCCATCACTGCCCAGTGCTTCAACTCATCCCTCGTGGCTTCGAAAAGTTTCCAATTTTCCAAGTTTATTACTCGAAGTTCTCTGCCCTTTGAAGCCAAGCTGTTTGGAAATGAGCGTTCCAATCACTCCGTTGTGTCCCGTTACCCAGAAAATACGCAGTTGACCATGGACTGAGTAATTATTTATCGTTCTTTTACAGTCTAACACTGTTCTGGATTTGACCTTTTCCGATGTTATTGCTTTGATCGCCATTTGGCTATCTGTGAATATGTTGGCATATTTAGGCTTTGTGGTTTTTGCTCAAAAGCACACAAGTGAAAGAAAATTTGTGGTAGTTTTTCAGGTTTTTCATATAAGGCCGTCTCAAACGGAAATATACTAAAGCGACCCAAAAAAGTGCGGCGCGACGCCGGATAATTTAAAAAAATCCGAATTTAACAAATCGTATACAACACATAGACACATTAACAGAATTGACAATTGTGACGACACATCTAAAATCTCTTGATTAAATACTGTTGGTTTTATATTATAGTATATCTATAATGTAATGACAAAAATCTAAAATTGCTACAGCTGAAGTGAGAAAACTTGTCTAGGAATGAGTTGTTGTTTTATTCTTCTTTGGTTCGTTACCAAGTTGCTAGATTGTCTGTCATTCGAAATGTGTATAAATTTCACGAAGAAATAATAAAAAAAATATGGAAACGCCAGCATTTATTCGGACGCGTCTCGGAAAATAGTTGAATTACGGTGTCCATCATAACTCGGTGATGGGTTATCTAAAACGAAAAAACCAAAATTATTCCGTTATGGAAAACGCAACTTTTGCATAAAAAAAATCGGCTAATTTGTTATTGTAAAATAAAAAATATAAACAAATTTGAAAAAACCTCTCCAGTGTTACCTCGTAAATTATGTATAGAAATAGTGTTCAATTCAAAACGATCGGTGTAGTAGTTTTGAAGTTATGATGGACACCGACTTTGAAAACGTGGGTTGTGGGAAAAACGCTTTAAAGTTTTTCTGATCTACTGAGTCACGTATATGGCGCGGTTACTTAGACTGCTGTGTCTTCGTTAGTTTTGCTCCGATTCATCTCAAATATTTACACAATATTTTTAAGAGGTTCTCCATTCCCAAAATACCATAAAAAATTTCAAAAAAAAAGTTTACAAACGTTACCCGCCCTTAATGAAACTAGCCATTAAACAATTCTCTACATTGAAACATGATTATGAGAAAGCATTTGATAGCGACACTGTCATGGGAAATAACATACGAATTATTCCTAATATGACTAGCGGCCACCAGGGAACCGAAAGTTCGAAAGATGCGTTTGGCGTTTGCAAAGACGGTGTAAGAGGTCTTCAAATCTTACTCCACCAATAAAGTTCATGAAAAGTTATTTGACATTAATGGACAAAACCATAATATATTTAGATACTCCACGATCACTAAAATTTGCATATTTCTCTAATGAAAAACAGTATCTTCCATACCAAACACCCATATTTTTTTTTTTTATTTATTTATTCAAACAAGTAATTTGAAGCCTTATGGCCAATGTAGTAAATTACAGTACAATACAGTTGAGATAACTACTAAAAAATACATAAATGCTTAGGCTAATACAGAGGGTAAAAAGATAAGAGAGAGAAAAATAGTAGCCACTATGTCTTCCTATTTTTTATTACAAGGGAAGATAGTGAGCTGGCATTAAAAAAAAATACTAAATTCTTACTCGAAACTATTGTCGAGTAGTCATAGCATATATAGTCTTATTTATAATCTTCTTGCTATTCTGTTTTTATATTTATACATATGTATTTATTGTTTATATTATTTTTAATTCATTTTGCGACATCCACTCCGCATATCTATTATTGTTATTTTTAAAGATACTATTATTTTTTTACGTATTAGTATGTATTAACTACTCTTAAACGTTATTAATATTAAAGAGATATAATTAATTAAATACATATAATGAAGTAATAATGATAATCAGATTCCTTGTTTCCCAATTTATCATGTATAATGTTAAAATTGTTGTTGATATACAGAGTCTGTATGAGTGATGCCAAAGTGCTGCAGAAGTTTTTCTCGATATGTGTAAGCAGTAATAGAAAAAATTTTCAAAGTGTTGGGAAGGCGGTTATATAGTCCCTTGTAGAATAACATCAACGACCTAAAGTCAACAAAGTCCCAAAATGGGCAGCCTAAAAAGAGTTTCACATAAGGGGAGACGTGGTCAAATCGCTTGACCGAATATAAATAGCGTGCTACTCTGTTTACTGCAAGCTAAATTCTTTCATGTTATCCTTAGTGGTACCACAAAATACTTCGGTGCAGTAGAGAATGTGCGGCATAATTAATGCGTGTACTAATTTTTCTTTAATCTGACGAGGCAACATCAAATCAGTGCTGTATAATTGACGTAAAGCTGAACGTCGTCAGCATAAGAAAAAGGTAGACACCAATCATTCAAATTGCTGAATAAATCGTTCAAATATAGTATGAATATTAGGGGCCCGAGGACAGATCCTTGCGGAACTCCACTCTTTACAGATAATATATCTGACTCTTCACCATTCACCCTAACAAATTGTCTTCTACCAACTAAATACGAAAATACCAATCTGCATGCATCGTTACTAAAACCATACATCAATGTCAGTTTACGGATCATAATATAGTAATCCACTCTATCAAATGCTTTTTCAAGATCAAGAGAGAGTAGTACACACATCTTATCATCAACAAAATGCTTCCTTATGGAATCAGTCAGACCAACCAGCAACATTGCTGCGCTTCTGTGACTACTGAAGTCGCATTGAGTATCATTAAGATGTTAGATAAGAGAGGCAAGATCGCTATTGGTCTGTAACTGGCAGTTGCAATATTTGATTTTTTCTTGATTGGGGTAATTTTTGCAGTTTTCCATTCTGCAGGGAAAGTAGAAGTCATAATGATAGTATTAATAAGATGAAGAAAATAGTTTGAGATGTGCGGAAATATTAATTTATAAAACTTCAATGGCAGACCGTCTTTGCCAGAGGCATTTGATTTCACCGAAGAGAACGCGGAACATAACTCAGCAAGGGAAATGCAAACCCAGATACCGTCGGCGAAGAACTCAAATAATTTTCGGCGTCACCCGCCACATCAATTTGGCTATTCACAAACGACGCGTTCAAAGCATTAAGATAACTAGTTGTTTAAATGTCGATATCATGAGATCTACTACCAATTATGCCATTATGCCTTACAATGTTCCAGAGAGCTTTAGGATTACTACATCCATTGAAAAGTGCTGTATGAAATTCCCTTTTCATTTTTCGTTTTATAGTTTTTGCACGGTTCCTAGCCCTACAATAGATGCGCCAATTCTGATCACTCCTGTCGCGCATAAACGCATTAAGTGCCCGGTCAGCTAATGACTGCTGATATCGAGCCTGAGGCGAATTTAACCAGTTATCCTGGCAATTTCCACCAATTTTTCTTATTTTCTTGGGAAAGCAGAGTGTATGGCATTAATTTCTCTCCAATTTCCAATTGATCGTCTACATCCGTTGTAGAGAACATCTTAGAAAAGTCTGAGGATGAAGTCAAACCTTGCAAAACGTCAATATTAATGTTGTAATCAACATATTCAAAAAGGATTTCATTCCGCTGCACTGAAAAGATGAGAAACATATATAAAAGCGTGTTTCGATATATTTGGACATATAAATTGGCCGGAGAGTTTCACATGATTTAAAGAAGATAGCAGGAAATAGTCAATAAGCGAGGAAGATTGATGAAATACATCAAAGTGCGTAGGATTTGAATTATGCATAATAGATATGTCCATCCTACAACAAGTTTCCCGAACATGTCGAGATTTAGTGAAATCAAATAAATTGTTATTAAAGTCCCCCATAAGAACTATATTGGAATATCGGACAAGTAAATCTGAAATTTCAGATTCTAGAGAGAAATCCCCACTAGGCAAATATATGACACCAACCAGAACTTTTTCGAAACCTGCCATTATCTCCACAAAAAGGCATTCAACGGTGCCATAACTATCACTAGAGTACACAATTTTACAACTTAATTTGTCTGATACGAAGAGGGCTACTCGCCCGCCTCTTTTTTATGAATATATTTTATGCACTCATATTGTTATTTTGATAAAACACCTACAAATTGCTCAATCCAATTCGGGTTCTACAAGCTTACTGTACGAAAACTTTGTTAGAAAGTTGAGAAGGTGGAAAATAAATACTTGCTCTGTCTGCAAAATGTTACGGCCAGCTTTATAAAAATACGAACTCCTCCCTGTTTTGGAGTAAACTTCTAACATCCACAAAATCTATATAGCTCTCAATATCTATTTTAAATGTAACAAACAAAACTACAAAGGTCAGCTGCCTTTTGTTAACAGCGTATTTGGGTAGAACGCGCGAACAAAATTATACTTCAGGCGTATTTTGACAGACGTCGACGCATTCACTGCTACTTAAGAGATGCCCTAAATATGAATTTTCAATGAACCGTTAGGGGGGTTTACATTAATACAAATGTCACGTGACTCGAGAGAGTTTGCTTTTGATTCCCTCTTATTTGTTCGAAATAGCACAGTGTTGCCAAAAGTGTGGTTTTGGCCCCAATACTGTGGTTTAGTCAATGCAAATTGGGACAAAAAAACATTTGGGGTTAGGGGTTTTGTTAGGCTATTTTGTACAATTTATTGGGGTTTCTTGGGGTTACTTGATGCAATACAAAGACTTTCTTAAATGTTAAATTTTTAATAAAAACTCAAGAAATGCTGCAAGTTACTAACCGTATTCATAAAAAAAATCCTAATTATGATTTAAGGTGCACTTTAGTTAATAAACATTTTTGGCCTAATAAACGATTATTAAAAAATCGTATTCATAAACAGCATTTTAACTTTTAATGAATTCGTCAATGTAATGCTGGCAACACCATCTTTTTCACACACCATTTTCTCTCTTAATGATGCATTAATAAGATCAAATATATGACGAATTCAGATAATTTTTTTTATTACATACATACAAAAAGGTATTCGAATAACGAATAATATATAACACATGTTGACTGTTTACATATCACTAGTGGATTTTGTACAATTTGCATTTCTTGTGTTGTGGGTTTACAACAATAAAAGTTGTTGGTCAAAAATGCATTTTATATACCGATGGACGCAGAATCATGCCCAGGGGCCAAATCACGGCATTCGATATCGAGAACTTTTCGATCGAAAATGCATTTTAATTTTTGTTAATAAAAAAAAAAGTAGACATTGGAATTAATTAAAAGCTATCCAGATAAGCTATAAAAGAATATATATAAACAATTTATTTGAATTCGACAGATGCTAAACTCTTTTAACGAAAATAAAAAACACATTTCGATCGTAAAATACTCAATATCGAATGCCGTGATTTGGCCCCAGGGTCGATTTAGCCAAATCCGCCCGTCTGTGACAATCAAAGTACTGCTCGAAAAAAGGAACCAATCCTTACGAAATTTTTGGAATAAGGAGCAGCTTATGTTGCACAATGCCTTTAACTCTTCCTGGAAAAATGCGACAAATCGGTCCACGTTTTGGTATACCTCCCATTTAATGGTACATTCCATGATACAATTAGAAGGTAGTCGCAGTTACCCAACAACAACAGCAAACTATCAACTCTGTTCATAGCTCGGGTGTTTTTGGTTGTCAAAACGTAGATGACAAATTGAATAGAAGTGTCAAAACTACATCATTCATTTTTGACACAATAATAAAAAATAAAATTGGAAGAATTCGCCACAATTGTGTTTTTCTTACCGCCGTCGTTAGCGACTTGTGCTTGGTCTGGTCTTCTGATACGTAACAGCTGATCATTACAAAGGTAGTAAACAATAACAAAATAATTTTTCTGCTTTTTGATCGCAGTAAATTTGTTGTTGCTGAAAAAACCAAAATGTCCTTTCCTTGCGGAATTTGGAAGCTTGAAACCTCTGGAACCAGATGCTTGTTGTGCAGGACCTGTAATACTTGGCTCCATGCTGATTGTGAAAATGTTTCGAAGACATTATTTAGCACATTAGACAAAAATCGCAACTTGGCCTATAAATGTATACGTTGTATGGAAAATCCACCAGATAATTCTGACCTTGCATTCAAAACCGAAATACGGAAGGAATTTGCCAATCTTAAAGAGAGTCTCCGTGTTCATGCTGATGAAATGAGGAAGGAAAACATCGAAATAAAATCTAAATTTGAGTCTTTTGTTGCTGATATACGGGCTGAACTGTCTAGAAGTGTCGAGGAATTAAAGAAAGATGTCGCAAACTGTAAAACTGTTGTGTTTGATCATGATGCAGCTTGCAAAACCAAATTTATGGAGCTTGACTTGTTTAATCATGCTCTACAGCACCGGCAAAATAGATCCGACATCATAATAACTGATCTTTCCGACAATTTGGACAGCCTCAATGAGATGGTTGTGTTTTTGTGTGCCCATCTGAAAGTGGATATTACTCCTACAGATATACTTAAAGTTATGTATGTAAAAAATCATCATGCAGTCCTTGTCAAGTTTAGCGATGTTTACAAGCGCGACAAATTGATGTCTGCATACTTTAAATCCAAGAGTCTTACTGTTTCTGATGTTCTTGGTGGCAATGATGGTAGTCGGGTGTACTTAAACGACAATTATTCTACACTAGCTAATAAATTGCTAAGAGTTTGCTGGAAGTTTAAACATGAGGGCAAAATAAAGGGTTACAGTATTATTAACCGTGAAATTTTGAAAACTAAGATAATTATGATCAACAATGAAATTAAAATTCTCAATTATCAGGAATGTATTGATTTGTTTAAAACTAACTCTCAACCTACATAACCATTGTCTTTTCTGATGTATTCTTTTTGCTTTCCTTATACTTTGATCTCATCACTCGCTATTTTTTATTATCTCTTAATTACCAATCAAGTGGGAACATCATTTAATGAATTTTTACTTCATATTGAAAATGTTAAAATTGAATTATTTTATAATATATATTGTTAATGATATTAATTGGCTCCCCTTTAAATATGAATATTGCTTAAAATATAGTGATCCATAATTACAATCTTGGGCCTATAGCCAGTAATAACTGCTTATTGAAGAACAATTTATCCTCTTTTTCTGAAAACTTAAATATTGGACACATTAATGCTCAAAGCTTAGTCCCTCAAATTCAAATGTAAAACTTGAGGAATTCAAAAACACATTTGATTCAGGTCTAGATATAATCGGGGTTTCAGAAACATGGTTTAAATCTGATATGTATTCTAGTTCCTTGACTATGCCCTACTATAATTTGGTTAGGAATGATCGTCCTAGTGATGTAAATCGATATGGAAATGTTCACCCAAGAAGAGCTGGTGGTGTTTGTTTATATATCTCTAGCAAATTACGTTATAGAGTAGTCTACCATGGAATGCAGTATGGTGTATGCGAGTCACTATTTGTAGAAGTTTTTGGTAGAGGTACTTCTGTGATTGTTGGAGTTGTTTATCTACCCACAGGCTGTGTTGATGCATTTGAGGATCTACATAGCAATCTATTTGACCGTTACTCAAATATAGTTGTTATGGGCGATTTCAACTACAATCTTTTTGATACCATTAAATCTTCACATTTCCGATCTCTTGCTTCCAGGTGTGGTCTTGAGTGTGTCCACAACTGTCTGCCGACTCATCTTCATTTACCTAACAATAGCACTTCCTTGTTGGACTTTTTTCTATTAAGTCAACCTTCTGAACTTGCCTATAAAGGTCAGCTTCAATTTCCTTTTTTCTCCTCTCGCCACAGTTTTATATTTATTTCTTATCAATTTTCTTTTGAATCACAACAATTTGAGACAGGGTATAAAGATTACGAACGCTTAGATATTGATAATCTAATTGTGCATTATAATATGATTAATGTATCTCCAATTTTTTCTACAAATGATGTCGATTTTCAGTTATCTACCCTTAATGATGTTGTTGATACACTGCATACCTTTGTACCCACATCTAAAACTAGTTCTAATATTAACAATAATCGATGGATGAACTCTAGACTGATGGTTCATATCTTAGAAATCGTACTAGTGAAACTTGGAAGGAATACTGTCGCTTAAGGAACAAAGCCAAATCTGTTATTAGAAAAGAACGTTTGAAGTATGGAGTTGATGTGTTTGCAGGTGCCAGTAGTTCTCAGATGTGGAAACAAATTCGAAGACTTGGATGTATTGGTTCTAATAACCATGATCTTGATGGAGATGATGTAGAGTCCATAGCAGCCACATTCCTAGCCAATCTAAATCCTAATAATAATCAATCTTATAATTTCGATAATTTCTGGGAAAATTCAAATTCTTTCTCATTTCATCCAATCACTGAGCATGACCTCATTCAGGCAGTAAGCTCGATAAAATCAAATGCTTCAGGTTATGATAAAGTTCCGATTAAGTTTTTAAAAATTATTTTTCCCCTTATTTCACCGCTGCTCCTCCACATAATAAATACTGTTTTTATGGTTTCTAAGTTTCCAGTTGCTTGAAAGTTGGGCCGGGTTATACCAATTTTAAAAAAAAGGCAATCAAGGAAATAATGATTTCAGAACTATAACTATACTTCCTTGATGAAGATTCAGATTTTGGAGCACTGTGAGGGTTCCTCTATTTTTCACCCAAATCAATTTGCTTTCCGAAAAAACCATAATACTACCTCAGCCTTGCTTTCTCTTACAGATTCCATAAGACAAGAATTGGATACTCATGAAAGTTGTAATTTAGTTTCGCTAGACCTTTCTAAGGCTTTTGACCGCATTAATCATACTGTCCTGATAGAAAAATTACGTGCTAGATTTAACTTCTCTAAAACAGCTTGCAAACTAGTTTACTCTTATTTAAGTGATCGATCTCAGTACGTTTCTTTTAATGGATTCAGTTCCAGTATTGGTGTTGTTACTTCAGGGGTTCCTCAGGGGTCAGCTTTGGGTCCTATACTTTTTTTGGTTTATATTAATGATATTATTTCACAAATGGAAACTAGTGTTTGTCGACCCTATGTATTTGCAGATGATATTTTACTTTTATATAGATCAAATACTGAAGAAAATTTTATTAATATACATCTTGTTTTCGTAGCTAATTTGATGTGTGCAGATAATCTTTTGATCAACCCAAACAAGACAAAGGCTATAAGTTTCCATTTGCGAAATCGCAATATTTCATGCCCGCGACTCTTCGTTAATGACCAATCAATAGAGTTCGTTTATTAACTTAAATGCCTTGGAGTTACTCTTGATTCCAATCTTAATTTTGGAAGTCATATTGATAATCTTACAAATAGAGTCTGCCTTACTTTAAGAAGGTTATACTCTTTGAAAGCATATACACCGAGACATGTAAGATATCTTTTGGGTCATTCTTTGTTAATGTCTCTGTTGAATTACGGAATTGAAGTCTATTCTGGGACTTGGTCCTATAATCATGGTAGAATTGAGAGGATTTTTAGGAAGATCGTACGCTATGTCTATGATTTGAGAATACGTGACCATTACCGTGTTACTGAACTAACTCAAACATTTCTAGGATGTTCATTTCGCGACTATCTTAACTTACGAACAGTACTTCATTTTTATAAAATCATGAAATCAACACAACCCCAAATTCTAGTTAATCAGTTTTCATTCATAAATTCGACGCGCAATGTACAAATTGATATCCCTCTCGCGCACACTTCGATATATGAGCATTCATTTTAGTAAGGGTCTATCGATTTTGGAACCACTTGCCTAATATACTAAAACTATTCTCTTACTCCTATTCTTCATACAAGAGTAAAGTTATAAACTACTTAAATGACATTTCGACTTAATATTTTATATTATACATAATTTTCTATTTTATCGTCTGATTGCTATGGGACCATAATTATTTATACCTTTATTTTCTGCAATGTTCATATGGCTGGGGAGCCATTTAAATATTATTCTTTATTAATAATTTTTAAAATATTAACCTCGCAGTACATGCATAATTGGCCTTTTGGGCTTTCTATGTACTGATATTAAATAAATAAATAAAAATAAATTCGAGAATGCTGTAAATAATTATTGAAATATTTTCTTTTTTGTGAAAATTGAGCTAAGAACGTAACATATGCTCGGGCAACATACAGTGGTGTACAATGAAATAGAGACATCCCTTCCTATACAAAAAATTTTTTAATTAAATTAAGCCAAAGTATTTATCATTTAAACTTAAAATAACACAAAGAACTACTAAATATAAAAAAAATTCCTTGGTTTTGGCTGTGAACAAAAAGTCTTGATTGGAATGTCCTTGAGCAATTTTGGCAAATTTGTCTTTTAAAAATATATGGTACTTTTCGGGCACCTTTCGCTTTTAAATCGTTTTTAATTAACATTTTTATTATTGCAGAGGTGTCAAAGGATGTTGAGAGTAAATGGTGGAAAATGTTGTAACGTATTACAAAATATCTAAAAAACAAGAAAAATCAATTTTAAAAAATAAAAATTTCCAAACCAAAAAAAATTGCAGAAATGTAAGAAAGGGTCCTTTCGTTACATCTTATGTCCTAACAAGAAGTTCGAAATTGACTTTGCCACATCTGCAATAATAAAAATGTTGATTAAAAACGATTTAAAATCAAAAGGTACCCGAAAAGTACCGTATCTTTCTAAAAGACACGAAAAAAGAAGTTTGAAATACGCCAAGGAACAGTGTATTTCATTGTGTTATTTATTTTAAGTTTTTAATTATCACACTGATACTTGAATTTGATAGTTTATTATTGAAAATAATTAAAATCAACTAAAAGAAAAAAAAAGATTTTTTTTGACGAGTTTTCTTACTTTGAAAATGTTTGATAGGGGTCTCTATTTCATTGCACACCAGTTTGGTCGACTCTAGTATAGGGGGAAACCTCTTAGGTCGGCCAGTAATGAAGAAGACCACAGTAGTCGACTCTAGTATAGAGGAAACGACTCTATTATAGAGGAAGACCACACTGGTCGACTCTAGTATAGAGGAAACGACTCTATTATAGAGGAAGACCACACTGGTCGACTCTAGTATAGAGAAAGGCCACAGTGGTCGACTATAGTATAGAGGAAGACCACAGTGGTCGACTATAGTATAGAGGAAGACCACAGTGGTCGACTATAGTATAGAGGAAGACCACAGTGGTCGACTATAGTATAGAGGAAGACCACAGAGGTCGACTCTAGTATAGAGAAAGGCCACAGTGGTCGACTATAGTATAGAGGAAGACCACAGTGGTCGACTATAGTATAGAGGAAGACCACAGTGGTCGACTATAGTATAGAGGAAGACCACAGTGGTCGACTATAGTATAGAGGAAGACCACAGTGGTCGACTATAGTATAGAGGAAGACCACAGTGGTCGACTATAGTATAGAGGAAGACCACAGTGGTCGACTATAGTATAGAGGAAGACCACAGTGGTCGACTATAGTATAGAGGAAGACCACAGTGGTCGACTATAGTATAGAGGAAGACCACAGTGGTCGACTATAGTATAGAGGAAGACCACAGTGGTCGACTATAGTATAGAGGAAGACCACAGTGGTCGACTATAGTATAGAGGAAGACCACAGTGGTCGACTATAGTATAGAGGAAGACCACAGTGGTCGACTATAGTATAGAGGAAGACCACAGTGGTCGACTATAGTATAGAGGAAGACCACAGTGATCGACTATACGAGGGCTGCTGTATATATTTCTGGCCTAATAATGAAAATGCTAATATTTATCATCAAAAATGGTTTTATTATTTTTCAAAGTATTCTCCAGCATGATTTGTACACTTCAGCATGCGCTCAAACCAATTGTCGAAACACTTTTTCCACTCCGATTGAGACACCTCCAAAACATGGTTTTTGGACGCTTCAACAGCTGCTTCAGGCGTCAAAAAAGGTTGACCAAGCAGTTTTTTCTTGATGTGAGTGAATAAGAAGTCATTGGGTGTCAAATCAGGGCTGTACGGCGGATGACCCATCAATTCGACGTTTTGAGCCGATGTGTGAGAGCTCGCATTGCCATGGT
Source organism: Eudasyphora cyanicolor (assembly GCA_963930755.1). Lineage (NCBI taxonomy): Eukaryota > Metazoa > Arthropoda > Insecta > Diptera > Muscidae > Eudasyphora > Eudasyphora cyanicolor. The sequence continues at coordinate 107,097,921 of OZ005737.1, forward strand.
ACACAATGATTCGTTTTCTCTTGTTCGTTTTTCGAATTTCTCCGAAGACTTCAGGCAAACAAATTGTGGTGTACCACTCAGAATTGACCGTACTACGTTGCTTAAGCGGAACAGTCGCCACATGACCACTTTTGCCGGAGAAACAGGCGACCATTTGATTCGAAGTGCTTCTTCCACGAAGAACTTTCGTTGGATTTGGCTCGTCTTCGAAGACCCACAGGGTCGATTGCTGTTTTGTTTCGGGCTCATACGCATAGATCCAAGATTCGTCACCTGTGACGATCTTATAAACGTCTTTTCCAGCACCGCGATCGTATTTTTTCAAAATTTCTTTGCACCAATCGGCACGAGCCTTTTTTTGAGCGATTTTCAAATTGTGCGGGATCCAACGAGAACAAACCTTTTTTACGACCAGGTGTTCACGCAATATCGAATGTATGTTGGTGGAAGAAATGCCCAAGGATGCCTCTATCTCACGGTATGTCACATGACGATCTTGCATTATCAGTTCACGCACGGCATCAATGTTCTCTGGCACAACGGCCGTTTTTGGACGACCTTCGTCTTTGAGCGAGCGTCGGCCACGTTTGAATTCATTAAACCAGTTTTTCATAGTGCTATAAGATGGTGCTTCATCGCCATACAAAGATTTAAGTTCATCGATGTAATCTTGTCGTGATAATCTTGTCGTGATAATCCACGTCGAAAGTTGTGAAAAATGATAACGATATTTTTAATTTTGAACAAACCAAACGTAAACATAGCAAATGTCAACGATGAATTTGACTCTCACTTGACAACCAAAAACAGCTTCGAGAAAAAATTGTAAACAGCTGATTGCTGTAGACTACCTTATGATTATACCATGGTACATTCCGTTTTGACATAAGCACGTTCTAGAAGGCACAGTTACGTATTTTATTCTTTTTTTTCTAATTTTAACCTAAATCATTTCTAGAAAATATGTTCAAAAACAGTCTTATAATATTTTTTTTTCATTTAATTAAAAAATTCCATAAAAATGTTTTGCAAATGCACACGAAGAAAATGCAAATGTCACGTTAACAAACGCTTAAAGTAGGGTCAAACCTATATTAAAATCCACGCATTTAACAATGGTTTACAAAAGGTGTTTTAGGCTAATAATCGTTTATGAATACAGTTTTAACAAATTTTGCTTAACAAAGGTTTGTAAAGCTGTTTTAAGTTTTTATGAATACGGCTGTAAGAATTCATGCCACAGAATGAACTTTTAATTGATTGATTTGATTTTAATCTTAAAATCTTTTTTTCCTTAGTAAACGACTTAAATTCCTCGAAATATAATGTTTGTCAAACAATTTTTTGAATTTGTCTAAAATTTATTATTACATTGCAACTATTTTAAATGATCTGTTAAATCCTTAGTAATTCAAAAGCAGTTCGAAAAACGCAAAACATTTCCCATCTTAATTTTAACCAAATAATGCGCAATAATTCTCCTAGTTTGTGGGAATATTTTGGTACATAGCTTCAAATTTACATGTCCCAGGGATTTTTTCTCAGCATTTGTTTGTAGTTTTTACCCTTGCTTAAGTTATTGGCTCAGTTATATGGTACAGAGCTCCAAATTTACTGAGGTCAACATATATAAAACATTCTTAATCTTAAATTATAAAAGTATCAAATTTAGGACCTCTAATTATTTGGTACTAAAGGATCAAACTATTAAGAACTGACCATGAACATTTCTACTGAAGAGTAGCTGAGCTATTCATTGGTATTAATATCTTTAAAATAAGTTCCGAATCACACGATGCAAGAATAGATGCATCTACAGGGTTGTTCTAGGAGAGAGAGGGAAAGTGACGAATTCCCCCTTCCATTCTTCCTGTGTCTCTATCCTATGAACTTCCGATTAGCCGCAACAAATGTTGCCTCGTGTTATTCGAAACTTCGTGAAGCGGCTAGGAAGATGTGACAATTTTAACAAATGGCAGTTTTGAAAAAATATTTGAAATAGGTAACAATGGAGCTCTATACCAAAAAAAAAAAAACGAATTTTGAAAAACCATAAACGTGGAAAAATGCACAAGTACTAGAGGAATTATTGTACCATAGTTTATTGAAATAAATTCTCATTTTCTCGTTCCACAAGAAATCCGCAAATAATTATACCTCCCATTTCTACTACGGTTTTTGAAAGATCGTTCGTTGTCGCAACGTCAAGATCTTGGAATTGTCTTCCTGTTTATCTCAGAAATTTCAATCTTAGTGAAAACAATTTCAGAAACCTCCTTCTACTTAACTTCAGAGAAGGATGATTATTATTATTTTAATTTTTTAATCGATTTTTATATATCGTCATCTGAAATCCAAAATCACGTAACATCAAAAAATCAAAATTAATTTTATTATTTATTATAGTCTAAAGGCTAAACTACACATTCCTACAAAATTTTGGAGTTCAATATCAAAAATTTACCATTTTATGAGTGATATTCAAAATGACGTTACAGCAAACAAGGTCATTAAAAAAGCGGAAAGATTCATAAAATTTTATTGGTTTAATTCAGAATGTACGCCACAACTAATTGCGCTAGATTTGTTATTTGATTTCGCCTTAATAGTCTGAAATCCCTAAATTTGGTCAAAAGCTTAAAATTACTTTAATTTGTTATTTGCTTTTCCTGAAAAATCATGAACATGTGGGTTACGTTATTTTGGATTTCAGGTGACGATATATTTTTATCACCAATAGTAGTAACTACTTTTTGCTAAGTACATATTTCGAACCTTTAGCCACATTATGATTTATTATTTTTTTAGATTTAGATATTAAGAAATTTTGTAAATGTTCTTGTATTCTACAATTGCAATACGCTATCATTGGCCTTGAAGGCTTATTGTATTGCTTAAATGAATGAAAAATTAAATGAAAATTTTCAGTGAAATTAAAATATCGTTGAAATTGTTAAACATGTCGAAGGCATATACAAAAAATAAAGAAGCTGTCTCTTTCAATGATGAAGAAGGTAAATTAAAAATTGTTTACAATCAGTTTGAAGACACTGTTTACTTGCAGGTAGAAAATGGTCACTCAATTATCTTCGATGAAGCGTCAACATCCTCACAGGCCATAAAAAACGTAGAGGTAGAAATATTATTGTGCGCACAAATTTCATCTATATTGTTGGAAGATAATCTGCCTTTAAATTCGCCTCTCCGAACACTTCAAATACACTGTCTGAATAAAATAATAACTCGGATTGGGACGTCCAATTTATAGCCTTTCTAAATTCTTCGAGTTTGACAACATAATTCGAAAACCGGAATTTGTTGTTTTTTGTTGAAAATTTATATCAAATGTTACCTTTGTATTACTTATCTATTTCTCTTTTTATAGAAAGAAATTTTAAGCTTGAAGACGCATACGAAATGTCTACGCGGTGCTATTGGAGCAACATTTTCCTTGGTAATGTCCACCGAAGTGAGTTGGCAACACTGCAATGTGCAGTCTATAAAATCTTCGCTCCGTCAAATAAATTAATTAAAATTGAAAAAGAGATTCCTAAGTAGTAATTTGCCGTGATTTTGATAAAACAATTATTGCTGATTTGCCGTAAAACCGTAAATTGTTTAAACTGTTGTTTGCCGCTTAATTCAACGATTTGGTGTTGATCGATCTGCTGTGTCATCGCTCTTCTGTTTTGTTTTTTTTCGTAGTCATACATTCACACACACATTATTATGCCGCTTTGCGTTTGCCCTGTTTGTAATGGGACTATAACTAAATCCAAGTACAAGATGGGATGTACTGGATGTCCACACTTTTTCCATCTTGATTGTGTTGGTATCTCTGAGGTTGAAGCTCGAACCAATAAATTTCTGAGATACACATGCTTGAGCTGTGTTGGTGGCGACGCGATGCCGGTGTTATTGATCGGGGAGTTGGCGATAATTCTGTTTGTTTGAGGGGTGCTGTTGTTGTTTCTGGTTGCGCTGGTAATAATGCCAGTGATGTTGCTGTTGATAATGTTAGTGGCAATGCGGATATTCTGCAACAACGTCAAAACGATTTGATGACCTCCATGAAACAACAAATGGATGAGTGCGTGATGAAGTGTATGACTGAGCTGAAATGTAAAGCTGATGCCCTATTTGAGCTCTTTAAGGTGGAAATTGAGAAGTTCAAGACAGAAGTCAATGTTCAAATCCGTGAATTGAAAAGCGATGTCAGTGACATCAAAAAATCAGTTTCTGAAATTAAACTGGCTGTCAGGTTCGTGTAGAAACTCAGTAGCTGCATTGGAGGAAAAACTTGCTAGCAGAATACTACAATTAGAAACGTATAATGTTGTTCATCAGCGCAGATTAAATCGGGCTGATGTAATCGTTAAAGGACTTCCACAAAAGATAAAAAACCTCAGGGAGAAAATTATACATATTGCTAGAACTTGCAATATGCAGCTCTTTCCTGGTGACATGCAACATTGTTGCTATATCTCTGGTGGGAAGTCTGTACTGGTGAAGTTCAATTCTATCCAGACCAGAGATAATCTTATGTTTAATTACGCCAAGAAGGGCCGTATTCATCTGAACGATATAATAAGTGATTGTCAGATTAACTCCCGCGTCTACATTAACGATCACCTTACTCAACCTGCATCTCGGTTGATGTATACATGTAGAGGCTTGCTCAAGAAGAGGCTGATAAAGAAATTTAAATTAATTAATGGAGACGAACCAGGAGTTAATGTAGTTTTTCCTGATGGTGGTGAATCTTTTCTGGAATACGACCAATGTGTTTCTCTATCTGAAGGATCGCTTTCTTCAAGTGGTGGTTGTGTAGTAGCACCTTTTACGGACTAACATACTGCCATTGCAAGTTTTACATTTTGTTCTATATTTTATTATGATCTCAATTTTAAATTAATTATTTTTTTTTGATATACTAGCTATTGGTTCCTACTTTAAATTTTTCGGTATTTTTTCTTTTTTTTTTGCTTAAATTGTTCTACTATGCCATCTAATTACTACTTCCTTATTTATTTTATTATTACAACTATGCTCCCCAGTCGATTTATGTCACATTTTAATGTCTCTTGACAATAACCTTGGCCCTGTAATCAGTGATGCTCAGTTTTTTCAATGTGAGTTCCGCAGATTTAATGGTAAATTTGCGTATGGTCATATGAATTTTCAGAGTATTCGTCCGTCAAGATATAATAATAAACTTGATGAACTTAGGTATATGTTGGTTGGTAGTGGTATTGATGTCTTCGCTGTCTCTGAAACCTGGCTTAAGCCATCAGTTTCGTCTAGGTCTCTAGCAATTCCAGGCTACAAATTGTTGCGTAATGATCGTCCCAGCCGGATGGGTGGCGGTGTGTTAATATATGTATGTGATAAGCTGATTTACAAAGTTATTTTCCGTTCTGTTCATTTTGGTGTATGTGAGTCTCTGTGCATAGAGTTGCGGATTGGTGCAACTGTTTTGTTTTTTGGTGTAGCATACCTTCCTCATGGAGATATCAACTCTTTTCATAGTGTTCATGAGGAATTACTTGACTCATATGCTAATATTATTATTGTTGGGGATTTTAATTGTAACTTATTTAGAGCTTTTGATTCTTTTGCTATGAGGAATATATGTAGTACATTAGAATTGACTATTGTTCATAATTCACTGCCCACCCATTATGACTTGGCTCACAACTCTTCATCCTTAATTGATTATTGTCTGTTAAGTGTTCCTTTAACTTTAAATTTTTCTTCACAGGGACAATGTCCTGGTATATCGCACCATGCATTAATTTTTGGTTCTATAAATATAGCAGTGACTTGTGATGACAGAAATATTGAGTATCGTGACTTCAGGAATATAGATTGGGAAGGTATATGCAATTATTTATGTAATTTCGACTTTGACCCACTATATTCCACTTGTGATGTAGATCAACAACTCTCTATCATTGACTCTTTGATGAATACTTTGTTTTCATTTGTTCCATTCGTCACGCGCAGAGTTGTTCCCAAGAATGATGTATGGCTAATGTCAGATGCTGTAGTTTCTTCCAAGTCCCTTAGGGATCTTGCCTATTTGGAATACCGTAGACATCCCTCGGATGAAAATAAACGGATTTCTCGACATTACAGCAATCGTTGTAAGGCTGTAATGCGTAATGAGAGGAGAAAATTTTACAATAATTTTTTTGGTTGTATGGACAACGCTCAGCTATGGAAATCTCTTCGTTCGTTTGGTTGTTTGGATGATGGTGATGATATTCCAGATATTGATGTTAACGGTGTTAATGACTATTTTTGTTGTTCTCGGTCTTCTAATGTTCATTTACTTGACCGTCGTGATATTTTGAATAACTCGGATGATGTTTTTCAATTTTATTGTGTTTTTGAGATAGACGTTGTTAAGGCGTTAAGTAGAGTGAAATCTGGCGCTATTGGTGTTGATAGTATCCCTGTTAAGTTTGTGAAGTGTATTTTTCCTTATATTTCTAGGCATTTGTTGCATTTTATTAATTGTATTTTCATTACCTCCACGTTTCCGCAAGCGTGGAAAGTTGCTCGTGTTGTGCCTGTACCTAAAAAAGGAGAGTCATATCATTTCTCAAACTTGCGTCCTATTAGTGTTTTACCTGCCATATCTAAGGTTGTAGATCATTAAGGATGCCATTCTTGAATTTATTGATGACCGAGGTCTTATTGGTAACCATCAATATGGCTTTAGACATGGGTTCAGTACAACAACACATTTGCTACACTTTACTGATTTGATCAGAGATGTTTATAATAGCACTGATATTGATGTGCTTGTTGGACTGGACTTGTCTAAGGCATTCTATCGATCATGCACTACTATTGCAAAAGTTGCAGCGCAACTTTAGATTTTCTCCATCTGCCTGTAAATTGATTTCTTCCTATTTAACTAATCGTTCTCAATTTGTGGTTCATCGTGGTGTTCAGTCTGACTTGCGTAGTATTGAATGTGGAGTTCCTCAAGGGTCTGTTTTGGGCCCGTTGCTGTTTATTATGTATGTTAATGATATCTCGTGTGCTGTTTCAGTTGGTAATTGTAATCTTTTCCTCTACGCTGATGACATTCACGTCTTCTTTCGTAGTGAGTCTCGTTCTTCGCTTGAAATTGTTATAAATTCATCCTTACATTCGCTTGCTCTCTTGCTGAGTAATAATGGTCTTAGTATTAATTTGAGTAAAACAAAAGCTTTAGGGCCTTATTCATAAAAAGTTAATGAAGGTTTGAAGAAAGTTTTAGCAGTGTTAAAGTGTTCTTCAAACCTTCATTAACTTTTTATGAATAAGGCCCTTATTATTTAACAACTCTAGGAGTGTTGATGTGATTAATATTTGTGTTAATTCTATGTCCGTGGAAATTGTTGATGAGATAAAGTGTCTTGGTGTCGTAGTTGATAGTAAACTTGACTTTAACGGGCATATTGACATGCTGCTCGCGCGTGTCAGGTTTCAACTACGTAGATTATATTGCCTTGATTCGTATTTACCGTGTTATGTCAGACAGAGAGTTCGCATGTCTTTGCTAATGTCACATGTTAACTATTGCCTTGAAGTTGTATGTGGTACATCTGCTGTCCAATTGTCGAGAATTGAGAGAATTGTTAATTCGATTGTGCGATATGTTTATAATCTTCTCCGATATGATCATATTTCTTCTTATGTCGTTAAATTTTTAGGCTTGCCTTTCAATAAATATGTCGATCTTCGCATCCTACAATGTTTTTATAAAACGGTTACTTCTAATGTTTCACCCTCTCTACGTTTTATGTTTAATTTTTGTAGATCTTCCCGTAATCCTCAACTATTACTACCACGTTTTATATCGACAGTTGGCAAAAGCTTGTTTGTAGTAAGGGTTGCTAGAATATGGAACCATTTTCCGTTATATTTGCGCAATTTCTCATTTACTCCGCATGTATTCAGATGTAAATGTCTTGAATATCTGCTAGGTGGCCTATAATACTTGCATGAAAATGTGTGTTCCGTCTACGGGGTCGATTACTTCTACCTTAAAATTTAATTTGTTATCTGCTACAATGGCTGGGGAGCCATAGTTTTAATTTTAGTCAATTTTATGTCACTGAATGTTTTGTAATATTCATGATTGTTGCTACTTTTACTCGGTAAAAATCTCCGAATAAAATCTAGCAAAGAAATAATTTTAATATTACTCTCTCTCTTCTCAGTTTACTCCCTACCTTCACTAGTATGGATCTTTTAACTAGCGAAATTTAGGGGATAAATTTGATTTATGTCCAGAGAGTGTCATTTTATTTACATTCAGAAAAATATTTTCTTTAGGTTAATTCTTTTTATCGTTATTAATCATTTTTTATTTTTACTATACACAAGTATGTAAATATATCGATTATTGTGTAGCTATGTTATTATAGTTTTAACTTATGTTATATCTGAATGCTTTAAAGGTGGTTTACTTGAGTGTAGATCTTAATAATTAATCGAAATTTGTATAAAGTTAATATACGATTATTGGCCATATTGGCTTGTTTATATTACTATTATAAATAAATGAAATGAAAAATGAAATGAAAGAAAACTTCAGCCGTACATATTTGCACACAGAATAGCTTTTTCATTTATTTATAGATTTCTTCCCACAGACTACTTGTTGATGCAACTCGAAAACGAATCTGTGTCTTCAATTCTGACTAAGTCAAGTCGTTGACTCGCATCAGCTAAAGACAGATGTGGAGGACGAAAATAAAACCCCAACCACTTTATTTCTGTCCGACGACCGTGCACAATGCTTTTACAGCCCACTACGGGTTGTATTTTTCTGGCTGGGAAGCCTTGAACCATTTGTTTAATTTTCAAGCAGTATAAATTGATCTCGGAATATAAATATTTAATGAATATATGGCTTTTGACATTCAACCAAAGAATAGCACATCGCAAAAAATCGTCAGCATCCTCATTTATATAAGCTGCCTGAAGTGGCTGGGGATGACAACCGCCCATCCATCTGCCTAAACGGCATTGCCTACTGCAGAAACTTCTCTACCCTCTCCTCTTGTAATTCAACATTTCTTTTTTCGCTCTTCTCACTTATTATTGGGGTCCCCCTCCACCCCCTCTCATTTTTATACCCTCACTTTAGTGTGACGAGGGTATATATCATTTGCTACGGAAAAAAGTGTAACACGTCGAAGGAGTGACCTAAGACCCCAAGTATGTTCGGAGGAAATTGACCGTTTTGGGTCATTTTAAGTCGATTGAGCAATGTCCGTCCGTCTGTCTGTCTGCTGGCTGGTGCGCACGACAACTCTCGAAAGGAGTAACCGATTGACCTCAAACTTGGTATGTGGTAATATTTTTTTCTATCTCCGGCTAAGTTCGAAGATGGACCATATTGGTCCACTCCTTCTAGTACCTCCCCCACAAAGGGTTAAAATGTTGTGAAATATAGATTCTTTAATAACTGCTATACTACTTATTCGAATCTTTTGAAATTCCACACATAGTATTAGCTTATTAGTCGCTATCAACTCGAGAAAAATGGGCGAAATCGCCACGTCCCTTTTGGTACCTCCCACACAAATGCACCATTTTGCACCAAAAGTTAACAGCTTATAACATTAAAACCAGTGTATAAAAATACTTGAAATTTTGTACAGTGTAATGTTTTTGTATTGCCTACAGTCCAGGGAAAAATGAGTGTTGTTGCCACGCCCCTTTTGGTACCTCCCACACAAAGGTACCTTTTTGCACCAAAAGTTAACAGCTTATAACATTAAAACCAGTGTATAAAAATACTTGAAATTTTGTACAGTGTAATGTTTTTATAGTGTCTATAGCCCTGTGAAAAATGAGCGTTGTTGCCACGCCCCTTTTTGTACCTCCCACACAAAATGCCCAAATCATACCACAATTTAATGTCTCATAACGTTTATACCAGTGCACATAAATGCTTATAAGTCGGCACAGTGCAATGAATTTAAAGTATCAAATGTTCAGCGAAAAAAAGGTGTATTTGATAAACCCCTTCCGGTACCTTTCACACAAATTGACAGAATAATTCGAGTAATATTCAATATTACATTACTCACAAAGTGAGGGTATACCTTAGTCGGTTTACCCGACTGAAACTTTCTTACACAACAAATCTTTAACAAATCTTTAATTCTTTACAGGACTAACACAATGGACCTTTAAGTCTCCGAGTGGAGTGGTGCACGCTAAATTGATAGTGTACTACGCGTCCTTTAACCTAACCAAACCTAAAGAATAGCACATTTATTATTTTTCGATTATACAAAAAATTATATTTACAACCGTATTAATTTATCGTTTATAAATGCGTTTGTACAATACCAACTTGAGGCGGTTTACGGGTCAATTAAATGTTATCGGATCGGCCCCAAATTTTATATATGTTATTTTTAGACCAAACGGAAAAAATATCCGGCCGGCGGTCAGTGAAAAAATAATTTTAATGTTTTCCCTTACTGCTAAGAACACCTCTTATATGCTGTGAAAATAATACGTTTGAAAAATTTGTTCTTTGCATTTTATAACGTTTTTTTTTGCTTTTACTGTACTGAGGGTGACGATATAGAGCTTACGTGGAAAATCCAATGGAGGACAACAAGAATATCTTTATAAGGTACAGGGCTATTGCTTCTAGCTTTATTCAAAGAACCAATAGATTGATTGTTGATGTCAACAATTCGGATGATCTGTTGTGCGACATTAATCCACTGGAGTAACGGACTGCGATAACAACTACTGTGATATAAAATAACCAGTTTACCTCATTGTCATTGTTCTTGTCAAATGTGCCTTCCATTGTCATTAATGTTAACATCCAACGGAACTCAGTAAAAATTACCGTAGTTTGGAATTATATAGTGCAATATACAGCATTAAATCTAACGCTGTGAGTGAGGATGTCAGCGTCAAGATCAGCATATACATCATATCAACACTATTATTATGACCAATGTAATAACTCTACGGAAAAAGGAATCCTATGATATTAGGTGTGAAGATAACCGACCAATTTCAATAATGCCAGCTTTATTCAAGGTTTTGGAGATCCTGTTAAAAAATCAAATGGTAATGCATCTGGATAGATTTGCTCTACTAGATGATTGTCAATTTGGATTTCGCAGGAACCTTATTGGACATGAATTTAACTGAGAACATCCGCCGTTAAATTGACAGTAGACAGTTCTAGCGTCATTCGCTGATTTGAGTAAATCATTCGACAGCTTACTTGTTATGCAATTATTTCATCAGTTCAAATTTTCGTATACCAGTTGTAGACTTATTCCTACGTTACTTTTAAATCGTTCTCATTTTGTTGTCCGTAACAGTTTCAGCTCCAGTATGATTTTTCTTTTTTGTTTATTTTATTCAATAATAAACCGAGTCTTATATGGTTATAAATACTACAGAAACAAACAAAAAAATAGTACGTATTTATAAAAAGTTATAAACTAAAAGGAAAAATATAAGTAAAAACGAATGTGAGAATACTAACTTTAGACCTCGAATTTTTGCATATTTTTAAATTTTCATCCGAAACAAACAAACAAAATGTAGACGTTTGTTTTATCGTTCAACATAGACAATTTTAGAGCATATCGAAAATATGTAAAAAATATATTTGAACCATAATAAGTTTGAATGCAAAATTTGGTTTCAATCGGATGAAAAATGAAAAATATACAAAAATCCGAGGTTTAGTGATATTTCAGCTGAAGCTTCGCAGGGTTCCATTACTGGTCTACAGCTTTTTATGTTATATGCTAAAGACCTGCGGAAATGAGTTTATTCTTCCAACTTCAGTCGATTGACTTGAGATTGCTCTTACTTGAAAGTAATTCCTATATGTAAATTTGGAATAACTTTCGTATAAGTAGAAGTAATGACAAGTGGACCGCAGGCCAAACAAAAAAAAAACGACTGCATCCGACGAGTTGATTGGTGTTGGATTTCAAGGTCGTTTTCTTTTTCACTTGACTATTCAAAATACCTTCCTTCCAGCACCTGTAGCGCAGTATCGTGCTCGGTTTTGAATTAGATTGCAGACATAAATTCACATCTCTTATTGCGCAAATCATTTAGGTTTAGGTTAGGGTGGCAGCCGTATTTTTTTTTACAAGCTCAGTATATGGAGTAGGGCTTGTAGAGATATTCCTTAAGGCTCAGGCATGCTGTTCTCTGAACCTTTGTTAGTACGTTGGTGATAGTTAGTTTGTCAGTTGCCGTCCACCATGCCACTATGCCGTATAACAGTATTGGACGAACTACTTCTATATATATCCAGTGGACGATTTTAGGAGAGGCCCCACCGCGAACCTACAGCCTTTTTGCAGGAATATAAGGCGACGTTGGTCTTCCTTACACGTTCCAATACGTTAAGTCTAAAGGCGCCCATAGACGAGTACTGCCGCAGTTCATGCCGATGAACCCCTTGTGTAAGTGTGTAATTGACATTTTTCGGTACACACATATCAACCAAAATTTAATTTTTCCCTGTTTTTAATTTTTCACACAAAACTATTTTAAATTTTCCTGGTTTACATACTTACATATAATAAAATTTCCAATAATCTGACATATAATGATGAACAAAGTTCATGTTTGAAAGGTATTCATTTTAAAAATTAAAAGTATTTTGATTTTCATACTGCAACTAACACATTTTCATGTTGTGTCAAATTCAATACACACATATTGCCCATGATTCAATTATACAAGGTTGTGTTACTAGCTGGTGGTCTATCTATTTTTTTTCATGTTGATAGTAGTTGAAATGTCATTATAATATATTTGTATTTTGTTTGTCAAAAATATTTTAAAATCTATTCGGTCAATTTATTGAATAAGTCAATAAAAAGAAAATACGTTTTAGATTGGCGAAAATAAGATGAACGCGATAAAGGACCGTTATTTAATATCCCGAAGGATGAAAGGTGAAAAATAGAATACCAATAGCCGTGACGATTTTTGCCAAATACTGCCCACGTGGGGATGTCTTTTTGACTAGTGGCGTGATAAAAGTGGTTTAATATATGTGCAGAATAAAAGATTAACTACAATAAAACGATAGATATCAAAGGACTTTACCTCCTCATGATATATGCACTTTGTATGTGTCCACTTCTACATTATTGAAAATTGAGTATACAAGGACAGGGTCAAAAAAGCCCATTAAAAATTAACTGCCTTGGAATTATATTACCAAAATAATATCCATAGAAAATATGAATCGGGTGTTTTTTTAGGGGTATAGAACTTCGAATTGAAATAAAACACAAGAAAATCGTTTTAAGGTCCATCAATTTGGCTTTATTGGAAGGATAATTTTATGCCATTAATGTTTAAATATGACTTCGGGCATGTGGCCGCCGCCACATGCGAAAACGATCCATGGTTAACCGAATTAATTGCTCTGATGGACGATTATGTCGACCATAAAATGGACGCAGTTGACGGTACGCAGTAAACTTCGCGAACTGAACCATTATTTTCGAAATAAATTTTATTTATTTATTTATTCAATATCAATACAAAGAAAGCCAAAAAGGCCAATTATACATGTATTGTCAGATACTCAACTATGTACAGCATTAACAAACTTATTAAACTAAATGTATTATTATAAATTATAAAAATAGTTCAAGAAATAATTAAAGATTTAAAAAATGGCTCCCCAGCCATATGAATAGAGGAAAATGTGGTTATAAAAAAAAAGGCCTTAGAATAGCTAGGACATGCGTAAAATTTCAAGTTAGTATTACGGCAGAGTGCCGTTATAGTAATCAGTAAGGTGTCTCTTATATGTGGTATAAGAGTAAGAAAACATTTTCAATCGATTAGGAAGGCAGTTCCAACTACGGTAGACTCTAACCAAAAAAGAAAATTCAAGAGCTGTAGAGTGAATAAGAGGGGCATCAATCTGAACATTACGCGTTGAATTTATAAATGAAAATTGATTCACCAAGATTTCAGGCTTTCCTATTTTCATTATCTTATAAAAATGTAGTAGAATACGAGAGTTTAGATAATCCCTAAAAGTACACCCTAAAAATACTGGGGTAAGTTCAGTTACACGCTCATGATCTTGTATTTTCAAATCGAAAACATAACGTACAATTTTTCTTAGAATCTTTTCAATGTTATTAATGTTATATAAATTTGCACGATTTGCAAGCGTTGTTCTTTTGTCAACCTGTTGATGATGAAATGGCAAACCAAACTGAACATAAATGACATTAGAGTTGCCAGATTTGACCACAAAATGCCAGTTTTATCTCTATTCGAAAAACAAAGCTGTAAAAAAAACACCCAATATATAGTTGTAGCAGAAGTAAGATTGCTACAGAAGTTATAGGGAAACAATTTGGGACTTTTTGAGACTGTTAAATTCAGTTATTCCGTACCGAATTTTAGGAGTTTATTTACGCTGGTATTAAGTACATGTGTGTGGGATGTTCCCATACGGACGGACATACATATCTCAAATGACTTAAATGTCCTGAAACGGATATCGTCAAACATATAAACAATTGTAGATTATTCTATGTGTTAATTTTTGATCCGTTGTAAATGTAGAATATAGGCTCCTCCAAAAATGATGGTACACTAATGTAAGATTTAGTCCATTCGTTTCAGGGGAATTGCACAATTTCATCATTTGTATGGACTTATATGACAAAAAAATATATAATTTTGTTTATTTGTAAAAAATTTTACGATATTTGAACATATTTTTTTTATTTTTCAAAAAAAAACTGGCATTGACATTTCAACTACGAATCCAACAACAAAACTTCTTGTGGTTGTTGTAGATTTGTTGTTGTTGTGCTAGTAACACAACCTCGTATAATTGAATCATGATATTGCCGTTCCTGCGGCAGTACTCGTCAATGGGGGGGTTTAAAAGATATATCTATCTAGATATATTCCTAAAAATTTTGCACATTCAGAAAAAACTAGATCTGTTCCATTTATCCGAGGTGGAGTAAAGAGAACCAATTCTGACTTGTTTGGGTTTGAGCCCAAACCGCTGCTTCTGGCCCATCTAGCCGATTTGTTCAGAGCCACCTGTAGGATGTCTCTGAGGACGTTTACGAATTTGCACTCACTGCGATTGCCATGTCGTCCGCATATGGCACGACCTTGAAGCCACAACGTTCTAGATCTAGCATGATTTCATTCACCGCTAGGTTCCAAATTAGTGGAGACAGTACTCCTCCTTGTGGGGTCCCTCTGCTTACAAACCTTGAATGTTGTTAAAAGCCCAATCTATGTCAAGAAATGCCACTATGGTGAATTCCTTGAACTGCAGGGACGATTCGATAGTGCTCACAAGTTCGTGCAGGGCTGATTCTGTAGACTTCCCCTTATTGTAGGCCTGTTGGTTCACCGACAGGTGTTTTGTATCCAGGTTTTCCCTAATAAAATATACTAAAAGTCCTTCCAGACCTTTCAATAGGAAGGAGGGTAGGCTAATTGGTCTGAAGTCTTTTTTTTACGAACGGTCCCAACGCATCCACTCTTACCCGCCCCTTCCGACCGAGGGGGCACATCCCCATGACGTAGGTATTGCGTACACACCATGATCCGGACCATGGCGGGTTAATAGTAGAGGGTGGAAATACCAGCTACAGAAACATTTCAACAAAACATGCAAAAATTCAAACGTTTTTCTATATATAGACATGTAGTGAACCTCTAAACAAATAACATTAGTCTACTTACATATTTAAAAAAGAGATTATTCTAGATATAACTGCATCAATTTTTACATCAATATCAATAACATCATATACAGTGTTAAAATCTATGCACATTCTACGAATGGGCTCTGTCGAAGCATAATTTGTACGTTGAAAATCAATATGTAATAGTTGGTAATATCTGTAAGTTCTATATGGTACATTGAATCCAATTCTAGACAGATTAAAATTAGAGGACACTCACCATTTACCATTCAGCACCATTGTGGTGTTCAGCATAATACGTCTGCTTTTAAGAGTAGGCAGTCTTATCAAACTCAACCTGCTAATATAGGGTGGAAGACTAAAATCACTATTCCAATGAAGATGAAATAAAGCGAATAATAAAAATAGTTTTTGAACCGATTCAATCTTTTCAACGTAAGTCCCGTATTGGGGGTCCCACACTACAGACCCATATTCTAGAATAGGTCTAACTAGGTATACAACAGCCTAATTACTTATGGATCTGCGAATTCTTTCGCCCATCGCTTAATGAAACCGAGCACGCCATAAGCTTTATTCACCATGGTAATTATGTGATTATTGAAATTGAGTTTCGGATCCATTAATATACCAAGATCCACAAAGGATTCAACAGTATCTAAATTTCTTAACATTAAGGTCCATGCAATTTATATCACACTAATTTCCAAAACTAACCAAATAATTTTGAAGGAGTATTGAATTTTCAGATGTTTTAAAGGAATAAAATATCTTAACATCATTTGCATACATCAGTAAATTAGAACTAGAAATTGATTCTGGCAAATCGTTGATCAATAGCAGAAACAGAATGGGACCAATATGACTACCTTGGGAAACCCCAGATGGAACCAAAATCGGATCAGAACAGGATCTACCAAATTTCACAATCTGAATACGTCTATCAAGATAAGACGATATCCAACGAAATAAGTTGTTACTAAAACCAATAAGATCTATCTTATGTATGAAGAGTTTGTGATTGACTCTGTCGAAAGCTTTACTAAAATCTGTATAAATTACGTCTGTCTGATTACCAAGAACAAACTCGTTTATCAAGTCACCTTTCAAGTCACCTGTACCAGACGGCATCACTCCAGCAGAAATGCAGAAAATCTTAAAGTACATTATCCCCTGGCTGGAGAAAATTTATGTACCTAAAGCGGGGAAGATATCACACACTAGGCCAAAATAGTGAGGAATTCTGTGGAGACCAATCAATCGCCACTGCTTTTGGAAAATTTTTTACATCAACTTATTCTCATCAATAGAGACAACTAGACGTCTCTTACCCTTACAATATTTCTTCATTGAATCAGTTGAGCATACCTTATTTTGATTTCCCATTTGTATTTTCGGGTTTCCTTACGGTGTACCTAGTATAATCCTCAAATATTGTGCTCAATGTCTTGCTGTTCGGCTAACATTGATATTTAATATTTCATTAAAATATGGCTATTTCCCATCCATTTGGAGAACATCTTACCCTTCTTCATAAATCTGGAAGCCTCGCTGATGTGGGGAATTGTCGTGGAATCGCAAAATTAAGTATAATTCCAAAAATTTTTGAGAAAATGGTTACTGAGATTTTATCCCATAAAGTATCGTCTATTCTAAGTCCATTCCAACATGGATTTCGAAAAGGTCTCTCAACTGTGACAAATTTAGTGCAATTTTCTTCTCAGGTTATAAACGAGTTTGTTCTTGATAATGAGACAGACGTGATTTATACAGATTTTAGTAAAGCTTTCGATAGAGTCAATCACAAACTTAGTAACAACTTATTGCGTTGGATATCGTCTTATCTTGATAGTCGTATTCGTATATCGTGAAATTTGGTAGATCCTGTTCTGATCCGATTTTGGTTCCACATGGGGTTTCCCAAGGTAGCCATACTGGTCCCACTCTGTTTCTGCTATTCATCAACGAATTGGCAGATTAAATTTCTAGTTCTAATTTACTGATGTATGCAGATGATGTTGATATTTTATTCTTATAAAACATCTGAAGTTTCAATGCTCTTTTAAAATGATTTGGTTAGTTTTGGAAATTGGTGGGATATAAATTGCATGGACCTTAATCTTAAGAAATATAAACATATGTGTAGGTCGAGGTCGATTCCACCTAGGTTTAGTCTTCATGGCTCCAATTTACATACTGTTGAATCCTTTGTGGATCTCAACTCAATTTCAATAATCACATAATTATTACATATTGATTTTCAACGTACAAATTATGCTTCGGCAGAGCCCATTCGTAGAATGTGCATGGGTTTTAACTTCATATGAAGTTATTGACATTGATGTAGAAATTGATGCAGTTAGATCTAGAATAATCTATTTTTTAAATGTATATGTAGACTAATTTTATTTGTTTAGAGGTTCACTACATGTTTATACATATATAGAAAAACATTTGAATTTATGCATGTGCGGATTTACACCGGAACTAACGCTCACAATCTTACTTTGCGTCCACAGAAATTTGAGGTTTGTATATGGTAATCGGTGTCGCGCTGATACCCATTTTACATCTGAATTTCTGGGATGGTCTTTTAAAATTTTTTTTTTTTGGTTGTCTTTATAATTTTTTCTGTATTATAAAAATCCAGAAAATCTGAACACTAGTAGAAACACTCAACTGCTTATAGAGCGCTATAATGGCAGTATGTTATGTCGTTCTTTACACAATCAAGTATTGTGGTTATGTAATACTCTACTCTTAACAAGTTACTACTAGGAGTCAAATAATAAAAATTTAGACATAAATCAATCCTCTTCATAGTCTTATATTTCTGATTAGTCTGACAAAACGCATCACTTGCTATCAAATGCCGTATGTCGCCTCGCTGACAATCACTTTCATTAGGTTTAACATCTTGTTTAGGTTTAGGATAAAGTGCGTTAGATTTTTCATTTTAGTTCAGTTAGGTTTAAGTTTTGACCTCTAAAATTGTAGCTTTAATTAATTTACTTTGTTATTTCATATTAATTAATTTGATGGTTATTTCGATTCTGGAAATGGTACCCGGTCGACGTAAAATACTATAAAAACCAGTAAGGAAAGGCTAAAGTCGGGCGGTGCCGACTATATAATACCCTACACCACTCTCGTAATATTCAATAACTCGATATATAAATTTTGTAATTCATGAAATTGTTTACATAAATTTACTTTTGGGACATTTTATACTTAAATAATACCCTGTACCACAGTGTGGTGTAGGGTATAAAAACGATTGGATCTGAAGACCCAAATCGGACGAAACATATATATGGGAGCTATAGCTAAATCTTAACCGATTTTCTTCAAATTCGGCAATTTTGGTTCATGGATCAAGAAACTCTACCATTCTAAATTTCAAAACGATCGGATGTAAAATACAGCTTCTATAGGACTAAAGGGCCAAATCGGACGAAACATATATATGGGAGCTATATCTAAATCTGAACCGATTTTCTTCAAATTCGGCAATGTTGGTTCGTGGATCAAGAAACTCTACCATTCTAAATTTCAAAACGATTGGATGTAAAATACAGCTTCTATAGGACTAAAGGGCCAAATCGGACGAAAGATATATATGGGAGCTATATCTAAATCTGAACCGATTTCAACCAAATTCAATAGCGATCTTAACAGCCGCGAAATACTCTAAACTGCAAAATTTCAGAACGATCGGAGTGAAATTGCGACCTGTAGTCGACGAACAACTTTACATGGACAGACGGACGGACGGACAGACAGACATCGTTAAATCGACTCAGCTAGTGATTCTGAGTCGATCGGTATACTTTAAGGTGGGTCTAGCTGTGTTATTTTCAGGTGTTACAAACATCTGCCGTGAAACAAACTTATAATACCCTGTACCACAGTGTGGTGTAGGGTATAATTAAACATAGCTCATATTTCAAAATTCCAAAAGTTGTTATAAAGGTAAAGTTTTAGGGAAAAGGGCAACGAAAATGTTACAGTTCCGTGTAGAATAGAAATCACCATAAGACTTATTAATGTTTAATAATTTTCTTTTTTATTAATAAATAAATAAATAAATATGCGTATGACAAAAGCTATTATTTTTAAAATACATGAATAAATAAATGTTATGTAATACCTTCATGTTTTAATAGCTGGTGCACAATTTTAAGACACTTAGTACCATACGAATCCTTTCCAACATAATACTTCAAATTGACATCGAAACCGGTATTGATATATTTAATTAACTTCTCAGAGTGTACAGAGTTTTTGGAGTCGTCAAAAAGATCCTGCGACATGCCTTTCGATACGAAGGCATAAAACAATGCTAATAAAGGTGTCGGCACATTTGCTTGCTTCTCCCCACATTCAAATTTCTGTACAAAATTTTGTATACGTTGCATCGCCTCTAATTCAATCTCTAGGCGGGTTGGATCATTACCTCTGGCATGTTGAGTTAGGGGCACATGTATGTGAGTAGTATGTAAATTATTACTCAGTTTTTGTGATTTTGTTTCGATTTGATGCTGTAGCAATTTAAAACTATTTTCAAATCCTTTACTGGAAACAGATGGCTTTTTCGTTATATTTGTTGTCATGTGTTTGGCACGTGATTCTTCATTTTTGGAAAAATGTGTTGTTTTATTCATACATGAATAAAGCGGGAGTGATGTCACTGCTTCGCTCCCATTATTTTGAGTGAGTTTTGGAATAGATTCGTGGAATGAACTTTGAAGACAATATTCACTCGCATAGCGATCAAAGCATGTATATGAGTCATCACCTTCAATTGGAGTTTTTTTTAAAATATAATCTTCGACGCTTTCAGGTATTTCGCGAATTTTATGTAATTTTCGTTTTTTTGATACAACGTCGGCATCACCGTACTTATTTTCAACAGCTTCCGTTATAATTTCAATACTACGATCCTTCTTCTTAATTGTTGCCATGGTCCTCGCACATCTTTTCCAAAGTGGGATAAGTTCGACGAAATTATTTTCCGAAATAAAGCGTAATTGCTCAATCTTTTAAAAATGTTGTTAACAAGCGTCCCTTTAGGAGTCTTCAAAATATTTTTTTATTGCTGATGTAATAGTACGTCAACGTGCGAAAAATTAACTCACAATAGCCTGCACCAATAGTATAGATTTTTTAACATGAGGAAACAATTACATATAAAATCGCATATTTACAACTATCTTTTCGTGTCAGACCGATGTTTTAAAGCATTGTTGAACGGGTCAGTTAGGCAAAAAACACCGTAAAATAACTAGCGCAGACGTAACGTTGCCCGCTGGTGCAATTACGTTAAACTTGAAAAACGTTCATATGACTCAGACATTCACAACAAAAATAGTAACAACTTAATTTTATTTTATATTTATTTGGTCTTATTTTAACATTTCATTACTTATTTTTCGTTCCAATTCAAAAGAATCGCATAAATTTCTTCTTATTCCATTGTTTAACTGATACTGATCTCCAATGCAAGTAAACGTACCATCCAAATAAACAATCTGCAAATTATCTCACATGACTTTTTTGCCAACGCTGCAAGATAAAAATTATATGTTCACACGGTTGTACGTTCACAGGGTTGCATGTATCTGACAATATTGTCAGATCAGGAAATCGCCTATACATAGCTTTACATCGATTTCGCGTACACCCTGCTTGTACTGCTGCATTTTTATGGTCGGAATCGAAACTAAAACAAAGAAATATATTTATAAAACATCTGTTTAGCAGGGTAGCGTCCACCCCTTCGATTAAATACAGGGTTGTTTTATTTTTGCAGGACATTTTTTACAAAAGAAAACGAAACCCTTTCGCATTGCACATTTTATTACAAACAAAAAAGAAAATTTTTGGAGAGAAATGCCGAAAAATGTAGCATTTTTACGGCTAAGATTCCCTAAAAACCCCCTAGCCTCAAGTGTCGAAATACATTGATGTCGGTAGTCGGTAGAAGTTTTTTTACATGTATTCTTATGGAAGGTTTGTATCACTAAAAAAAATATATATATAAATAGAATAATGATATTAAATGAATACTATTGTTGCAATGTGTTGTTAATTTACAAATCATTAGCTTAATTCGGAAACGGCGCAACAGACAATTTTTTTAAAACGCGTTTTTTCGTATTCAGTTAGAATAACTTAAACACATCTCCTCTAAATAATAGTGTGATTCGCGAAAAATATCGGTTTTATAGGCCATTCCAAAAAAGCGTAACTTATTTAAAAAAAATATATGAAAGAAACTGACTAATCAAATAAAAATTTATAAAAATCCCTATCATAACTTTCCTAAAAATAAGAAAAATTAAAACAACGTTTCAAGACAATTTTTTTATTCGGTTTTTAATTCGAACTGCATTAAAAATGTTTAAAATTTATAAAATTTGGAATTTTATTCAGTTTTTTCTTCCTCCAGTAAAATTTCTAAAATGTCAGTAACACCATTTTAAATTAAAGTGACGATATGTATGTTGAAATTGTAAAGTTTAGCGAAATTTGTTTGAAAACCCTGTATGTAATACACACCAAAAATTATAAAGTAAGAATATATTCCTTCCCGAAGCGTGTTAATCGATAAGTGCGAAAAGTTCAAGATATGTTTCCGGAAAACTGTTTTTTCTTGAGAAAATCATTTCTATTCGTTCGTAACTGACAAATTTTGACATTTGATCAGGATAAAATGTCTTCTTATATTCTGATTTTTTGATACATACTGTGTATTGCGGAAATTGTCATTTTTACCATGATACAATAATTGTAAAGGTAGTTTCATTAGATCAACAACAAATATGCAAATACAACTCTGGTTCGTTTGCCATTTTTATTGTCAAAATCAATTTTCCATTGAATAAAATAAAATATTTTTATCAATTCAATTTATCAATTTATACTTTTAAGTTTTAATCAGCTGTTCCCTTGAGACTTTGTTTACAATTATTGTACAATAAATTTTTAACGTCAAGGTAAGTACAGACGATTTGCAGATCGGACAACATTGCCAGAAAAATGCAACCCTGTGAATTTACAACCCTGTGAACATACAATTTTTGTTTTGCAACGTTAGCAGAAAAGTCATTGCGAGATAATTTGCTGATTGTTATATGTGCGAAGTTTATGCATGTGACAACGGCGCCATTGCCAGAAAATCATTTTATTTGCAACACTGTCTATAATGTATTTTTATTGGAAATCCTGCATATAAATATTTACAAAATATATTGTAAATATATGAAATTGTAATGTTTTCTTGCAATCGTCTGAACTGTCAATTCACCTTTGCCTAACAATCTGACATTGCCCTATATATGCAGCACTTTAACAGGGTTGATAACGTTTGCCGATCTGGCAATCGTCTATACTCAGCTTCAGCCTCATTGTGTTCAACCGTCACGGAACCGATTACTGCCGCTGGAACGTCAATATGTGTGTGCATGATACAATTAGTTACAATTTAATTAATTAAATTAATTAAAAATATAGCGGTTTTTACATATTATTTTTAGACTGTCACCGATTTAGCCAAGTTACGAGGACAGTCGACATCACAGCCACGAAGAACTGCAATGTGGTAGCACAACAGTTGTATGGGAATGACGGTGAGTATACACTGAAAGCAATCGACGGTACGCGGAATTTGCAGATTTCTGGAGGAGAAGGATTTCGTGCCCTCAAAAGCTTCCTCGCAGATAATAATGGAACGTCTTCGCCCGAGGTGACTTGCTGCAAGAAATTCATGCATTTGGTGTAAACCGGATTACATAAAACAATCATTAGAATTTGCATTTCGTTATCGAGCAAAGCGAGAGATCCATGTTTAAGTTCATCCGGATAGTAGTGGTGCTGGAACGAACACCTATCTTTTGAGACGGCGGTGTGTGTTTCTTAACCCGAGAAAATATAAGTTCGAAGTAATTTAAAATATTTACTGCCGATCCATATGGGACTTTCCATATTCTACTAATTGTTATTTGCATTAGGAAACTCGGCAATCCGCAAATTATGGAGAATACAACGGATGATTCGGGATCCCTCAAATGTATGATGACATTGGCCCAAAATCATCATATCTGAACAAATTGCAACTCGTCTGTCACTTGGAAGTACTTTGGAAAGAATACACCCAAGGTTTAGGTTTAGGTTTAGGTTAGGGTGGCAGCCGTATTTTTTATACAAGCTCACATAGACCAGTTTAGGTCCCTAGTGTTACCACGGGCTGAAATGCCCCTCATCGAAACCAACCTGTTTGATATACAAATTTGTCGATATTACGAATATCGGTACTGGAAAGATCTGTTAGGCTGCCTAGAACAGCCGACCCCAGTATGTCCAGTCGTCGTTTACTCAGAGCGGGACAGTCGCATAGCAAGTGCTCAATGCTCTCCACTTCTTCCTCATCTCCACAGCTTCTGCAGAAGTCATTAGAGTCAATACCCAATCTTTTGGCGTGTTCGCCGATCAAGCAGTGTCCCGTCAGAACTGATACTAACGTAGACAATCTTTGCCTCTCTAGTGCGAGG
Organism: Eudasyphora cyanicolor; assembly: GCA_963930755.1. NCBI lineage: Eukaryota > Metazoa > Arthropoda > Insecta > Diptera > Muscidae > Eudasyphora > Eudasyphora cyanicolor. The sequence goes on from OZ005737.1 coordinate 107,122,201, forward strand.
AGATATTTTGATCTTCTCAGGTCATACCTTGGCCAGATTTGTCTAGCTACCCTGCAGGTGCCGATTTCTGTCCATCTTTCGTTGGACTGCCTGATTGCCTCTTGCCTAAGCCAAAGCTTGCACGTGGATAGTGGCGCACCAATATATGCAAATTCTTCGAGAATTTCTAATGTCGTCCCTTTCCTAGCAAGTTCATCGGCTTTGCAGTTCCCCGGGATATCCCTATGCCCAGGCACCCATATGAGGTGTATGTTAAACTGCTCAGCCATCTCGTTAAGAGATCTGCGGCAGTCGAGGGCTGTTTGTGAATTTAGGGATGTTGCCTCCAGAGAATTGATGGCAGCCTGGCTGTCCGAGTAAATGACAATGCCAGTGTTGGTTACTATGTTGCGACTCAGCCACTTGGCTACTTCCCATATTGCCATTATTTCGGCTTGATAGACACTGCAGGTATCTGGTAGTCTGTGAGCTATATCCAATCTAAGCTCTGCACAGTGTACTCCGAAGCCAACCTTTTCATCAAGCTTCGAACCATCCGTGTAAAATTGGAGATGGTTTCTATTACCTGGTTTTCTTCCAACCCATTCATCTCTCGCGGGAATCATAGTGATGTAATTTCTCTCGAAGGTGTACACCGTTGGTATATAGTCCACTCGGTCGGTTACCATAGCACTACACTTTGATATTCTCATGTGACCGTAGGTTTTGTACCTCCACATTGATAGGCAGTTTAATCTTATTGCCGCTTTGGTTGCAACTTCTCTCGCCACAATATTAATCGGCAGTATATGGAGTAGGGCTTGTAGAGACTCGGTCGCTGTAGTCCTTAAGGCTCCGCTTATGCTCAGGCAGGCAGTTCTCTGAACCTTTGTTAGTAGGTTGGTGATGGTTAGTTTGTCAGTTGCCGTCCACCATACCACAATGCCGTATAGCAGTATAGGACGAACTACTGCTATATATATCCAGTGGACGATTTTAGGAGAGAGGCCCCACCGCGACCCTACAGCCTTTTTGCAGGAATATAAGGCGACGTTAGCCTTCCTTACACGTTCCAATACATTAAGTCTAAATAACAGTTTTCTATCTAGAATTATTCCTAAAAATTTTGCACTTTCAGAAAAGACTAGATCTGTTCCATTTATCCGAGGTGGAGGGTCCACATGTGGGACTTTATTCATCCTAGTAAAGAGAACCAATTCTGTCTTGTTTGGGTTTATGCCCAAACCGCTGCTTCTGGCCCATCTAGCCAATTTGTTCAGAGCTACCTGTAGAATGTCTCGGAGGACGTTTTCGAATTTGCCACTCACTGCGATTGCAACGTCGTCCGCATATGCCACGACCTTGCAGCCACAACGTTCTAGATCTAGCAGAATTTCATTCAACGCTAGGTTCCAAATTAGTGGAGACAGTACTCCTCCTTGTGGGGTCCCTCTGTTTACAAACCTTGTTAGAGTTGTGGACCCAAGACATGCTGTTATGCGTCTTCTGTTGAGCAGACTTTGAATTAGTCTAATCAAACTAAAGTTAACATTAAGATGTGACAGTGCCGCAATTACTGCATCTGAGTGAATGTTGTTAAAAGCCCCTTCTATGTCAAGAAATGCCACCATGGTGAATTCCTTGAAATGCAGGGACGATTCGATAGTGCTCACAAGTTCGTGCAGGGCTGATTCTGTAGACTTCCCCTTATTGTAAGCATGTTGGTTCACTGACAGGAGTTTTGTATCCAGGTTTTCCCTAATGAAATAATCTAAAAGTCGTTCCAAACCTTTCAATAGGAAGGAGGATAGGCTAATTGGTCTGAAGTCTTTTGGCCTAGTGTGTGATATCTTCCCCGCTTTTGGTATGAATACCACTTTGGTATCCCTCCATCGATTCGGGATGTATGAAAGCCTGATACAGCCTACATAAATTTTCTCCTGCCAGGGGATAATGTATTTTAACATTTTCTGCATTTCTGCTGGAGTGATGCCGTCTGGTCCAGGTGACTTGAAGGGCTCAAAGCTATTAATAGCCCAGCTTATTCTGGATCTTTCAGTCAACAAGCTAGCGACGCTCGCAGTCCACTCGCACTCTTGTTGGTCCTGCTGATCCTCTGGTTCTGTTAGAGAGTTCCCCGGGAAATGTGTGTCGAGCAGTACATTGAGCGACTGCTCGCTGTTTTTGGTCCAATTATTTGCCTCATCCTGCAAGTAACCCACTGTACAGGGTGAAGCTGATAATATTTTCCTCAGCCTTGCGGCGTCGGAGACCTTTTCCACTTCGCCACAGAAAGTATACCAAGAGCGTCTTTGCGCCTTTCTAAGCTCCTTCTTATAGATCTTGAGTTGCTCTTTATAGGCATCCCAAACATTAGCGACCCCAGTAGATTTAGCCTTGTTGAATAGCTTGTTGCAGGTCTTTTTCATAGCCGTTAGCTCAGAAGTCCACCATTGGGGTTTAGTTTTACCCTTGTACCTTGTTTTTGGACAGGCTTCTTCAAGGGAACTATTGAATGATGTGGTGATATGCTCGACCAGATGATCCAGACCGGCTTTGTCATTCGGTTCGTACAGAAGTTTGGAGTTGAGGACTTTCTTGAAATTCTTTTCATACAGGTGCCACTTTGTCTTTCTCACATTTCTGTGGACGGCAGGTTCAGGCGCTTTTTCAGCGAGTTTGAACTCAATATAATGGTGATCTGAGAATGAGTGGTCGTCTAGTACATTCCACCCAATAATTTTGTCTGACAGCCGGTCAGTAGCAAACGTTACGTCGAGTACTTCTTGTCTGTCTTTAATTGTAAAGGTCGGTTTATTACCTATGTTACAAATACTTAGGTTGGTAGTTAGAATAAAGTCAAGAAGCGAATCACCCCTATTGTTTATATCCGTACTACCCCAGATAGTATGATGAGCGTTCGTGTCTGCGCCAACAATCAGCTCGACCTCGTCAGATGTTGCTTCTTCTACTACTTCCCTGAATAGAGCAGTCGGTACTACAGCTTCATAAGGCAAGTAACTGGAGACCACCCAATATATGCGATTACCGATCTCCAGACTAGCAGATGTTTGGTCTTTACCACTTAAATTAGCCAGGAGAAAGATACTTAGATCTTTCCTGGCCAAAATGCAGGTTCTTGGAGTGCCTTCACAGTTGGCCACAAGCAGTTTAAAGTTGGGTGTCCTGATACCGCACACCCTTCCTCCCACTGCGTAGGGCTCCTGTATCAGGACGATGTCTACTGCACCTGTGGACAGGCGCAGCAATAGAGCCGCTGAGGCTGCTTTAGCGTGATGGAGGTTAATCTGTAAAATTCTTACCATCATTGGTAATTGACAGATTAACTTCCACCCCTACAAGGGTGTTATCGAACTCTTCGTCCGTATCATCGAGAAGCGTGTCCCCGCCAGATGCGTCAAAGAGTCCGGAGACTCCCCTCAGCCCCTCTGTGTCAGAAGTAGAGCTTTCGTCCTCAGAGTAGGACGTTACAGATCTTCTGTTAGAGTTGGAGTCACCCGAAATAATGGGCGTTGATACCTCCGCACTTCCAGAAAGCTGTGTTTCAACCGCGGTGGACGACTCACCTTCCGCAGTGGGAACTATATCCTGCTTGTATACCTTCAAGACTATAGTCTCGAAGCCATACTGTAGGGTTGCACTTGCAAGTTGTATATGGGAGGTGGATTCAGCGTTAAGGATCAAATTGACCTGCCGCTTTTTACCATCCGCCTCACCCACCTTGCTGATTCTCCAATTATGGGCGGGCAGACCAGGATTGGAATCTTTTATTATTTCTAATATGTCAGCCGGGTTGGAGGGCTCTTCTGTAACCCAGGTGATGGCTCTAGGATGACTAGGGATGTTGTTTTTTTCGACAATATCCAACTGGGCACCCGGCCACACCTCACCCGCTCGACTCAGAGCAGCCTTATACAGGTCTACTGATCTGGCATCACCGAAATGTAAGAGCTTTACTCTCCCCTGATGCCATCCTGCATCGTTGCAGATTGGTGGTGTGCCCGGCATCTCTCTACGGACATCGAGGTAATGAGCCATAATGGCTGATTGCACATGGCTCCATTTGTCCTTGAGGATGGATCCATCCTCACTACTTCTGTCTATAACGGCCATCACTAGACTCTCCTTCGCCACTTCATTGAAGGGCTTGGTGAGTGTCCTGTTGATAGTGACATTTGGGCCTCTTGCCTTTTTCGAGGGCAGGGGTTCATCAGGTGATCTGATTCTTTTGACTTTATTAGCCGTTAACACAGCTGAATTTGTGGCTCTTTCAGCCGGCTGATTGGCCTTAGAAGCATCTAAGACGCCTTTAGCCCAGGTAAGTGACTCTTTTTGTTTTTCGGTAAGAGCCGAAACCTCAACAGCCTCCAACTTCGTCAGAACTCTGAGCGCTATCCGGTGCTCATTGTGTTTCCGTTTTGACGGTCGGACGTGACGTTTTCCCCTCACCGTACCACCTGTTGTGAGTACTAGGGGGAAATTTTCACCATGTTTGGTGTGGTCGGCTTTGGCCAAGACCAACGGACGGACAGTAGGACGATTGGGGAACCCCGCTCCATCGGAACGCGAAGGCATCCCCGCCAATGATTTTTTTTCCGTATTAGCCCGTAATAGGTACTACGATGTAGGCCTTCCAGACTTTGTACAGATTTTGTTTTATTTTTTGCGATTGCGTAATAGGTATAATAGATTTTAACTATCCGCTCTGTGCTAAACACGTCCGTTCACTACGACTGATCAGCATCCCAATGTACTGAAGCTTTATATGGATTTAAAACTAATGCGTCAATCCCGTAGAAGATCTTTCCGCCAGTGAAGAATGTGATTGGATGTGTGACACCAATGTGATTGTGCAACAACAACCAGATATTAGGCATGTTTTCGTTACAAGCTAGCAATTTTAGTTTAGCACTTTGCAACGAAAACAACTTACTGCCACTAACCGACACATAAGCAATAAGTGGCGGATTTTCACTATCTGGTAGCAATGGTGTCATGAGTTGCGAAGAATGAACAGTGCGAAACAGGCAAAAAAATCGTGAAAAGTATTTATAAAACATATATTTACTATTCTATGTTCAATTGTTTACAATCTTTTTGCAAATATTAAAATAATTTCCCAATTTTTGTTCTTCTTCTTCCCGTTAATTCACAATAATTGATAAAATCTCTCCAAAAATGGGATGCCATATTGCTAAATGTAGGGTGCCCAATCTGGCAACATCATACTCGATTAAGACAGGAACACAAGCACCAAACTTCATCGGGAACTAATAGTGCTTAAAAGTGCTTAGCTCCCCATACAAATTAAGCACTTATGGTGTAACGAAAACACGCCTATTATCAAAGAGCTTACTGAACGATTAAAGAAAATGAAATCAACATCATCGGCAAGCGGTTCTCCCCCAATAAAGGACAATAAATTTTTCGCACAAATCATCCACTATCACAAACAACCACTACATCTCAATTTGGACACCAACAGCATATGCCTAAATATAATTTTCAGTAAATGTTCTGTGAAAATATACAAAAAGTCGTTACCTTGACTACTAGTTATACTAGAGACGAAGTATCAATTGCAAAGGTTTCGCATGAAGTCTATTTGAACCAAAAACCATTGACTGACATATCCACAAATCAACCGCTGTCAACAAATGTTTTAATTTTAACAAAAAATCAGTGGTTGGTATATCTGCAAATCCTCTATCAGAAAAAGACCCACCGTCTCGATATGGACAGGGGCAGAATATACAAAATTCTCACCAAATACCCCCTCAAACTCCATCACCTTTTACTTTACTCACAAATACTTTAGGTTTAGGTTAGGGTGGCAGCCGTTTTTTCTTCAGCTCAGATGGACCAGTTTAGGTCCCTAGTGGTACCACGGGCTAAAATGTCCTTCATCGAAACCAACCTGTTTGCTATACCAATGTATCGATAGCACGAATATTGGTACTGGAAAGATCTGTTTGGCTGCCAAGAAAGGCCGACCGTAGTAGGTCCAGTCGTCGTTTACTCAAAGCGGGACATTCGCATAGCAAGTGCTCAATGCTCTCCACTTCTTCCTCATCTCCACAGCTTCTGCAGAAGTAGTGCCAGATATTTTGACCTTCTCAGGTCATACCTTGGCCAGATTTGTCTATCTACCCTACAGGTGCAGATTTGTGTCCATCTTTCGTTGGACTGCCGGATTGCCTCTTGCCTACGCCAAAGCTTGCACGTGGATAGTGGCGCAACAATACATGCAAATTCTTCGAGAATTTGTAGTCGTCCCTTTCCTAGCAAGTTCATCGGCTTTGCAGTTCCCCGGGATATCCCTATGCCCAGGAACACATAGGAGGTGTTTATTAAACTGCTCAGCCATATCGTTAAGAGATCTGCGGTAGTCGAGGGCTATTTGTGAATTTAGGGATGTGGCCTCCAGAGAGTTGATGGCAGCCTGGCTGTCCGAGTAAATGACAACGCCAGTGTTGGTTACAATGTTCCGACTCAGCCACTTGGCGACTTCCCATATTGCCATTATTTCGGCTTGATAGACACTGCAGGTATCTGGTGAGCTATATCCAAATTAAGTTCTTCACAGTGTACACCGAAGCCAACCTTTTCATCAAGCTTTGAACCATCCGTATTGTATTCTGCCATCCCATTCATCCCTTGCTGGTATCATAGTGATGTAGTTCCTCTCAAAGGTGCGCACCGTTGATATATAGTCCACTCGGTCGGTAACCATAGCACTACACATTGATGTCCTCATGTGACCGTAGTTCTTGTACCTCCACATTGATAGGCAGTTTCGTCTTAGTGCCGCTTTGGTTGCAACTTCTCTCGCCACAACATTAATCGGCAGTATATGGAGAAAGGCTTGTAGAGACTCAGTCGCTGTAGTCCTTAACGCTCCGCTTATGCACAGGCAGGCAGTTCTCTGAACCCTTGATAGCAGATTTGTGATGGTTATTTTGTCAGTTGCCGTCCACCATACCAAAATGCCGTATAACAGTAATGGACGAACCACTGCTATATATATCCAATGGACAATTTTAGGAGAGAGGCCCCACCGCGACCCTACAGCCTTCCTGCAGGAATATAGGGCGATGTTGGCCTTCTTTACACCTTTCAGTACGTTTAGTCTGAATGACAGTTTCCTATCCATAATTATTTCTAAAAATTTTGCACTTTCAGAAAAGACTAGATCTATTCCATTTATCCGAGGAAGGGGGTTCACATGAGGGACATTATTCATCCTAGTAAAGAGAACCAATTCTGTTTTGTTTGGGTTAACACCCAAACCGCTGCTTCTGGCCCATCTAGCCAACTTATACAGAGCCACATGTAGAATATCTCGGAGGATGTTTTCGAATTTGCCACTCACTGCGATTGCCAGGTCGTCCGCATATGCCACGACCTTGCATCCACAACCTTCCAGATCTAGCAGGATTTCATTCACCGCTAGGTTCCAAATTATTGGAGACAGTACTCCTCCTTGTGGGGTCCCTCTGTTTACAAACCTTGTTAGAGTTGTGGACCCAAGACATGCTGTTATGCGTCTTCTGTTGAGTAGTCTTTGAATTAGTCTAATCAAGCTAGAGTTCACCTTTAGATGTGACAATGCCGCGATTACCGCATCTGGGTGTATGTTGTTAAAAGCCCATTCTATGTCAAGAAACGCCACCATGGTGAATTCTTTGAAATGTAGGGACGATTCGATAGTGCTCACAAGTTCGTGCAGGGCTGATTCTGTAGACTTTCCCTTATAGTAAGCATGTTGGTTCCCCGACAGGGGTTTTGTATCCAGGTTTTGCCTAATGAAATAATCTAAAAGTCTTTCCAGACCTTTCAGTAGGAAAGAGGATAGGCTAATTGGTCTGAAGTTTTTTGGCCTAGTGTGCGATATCTTCCCCGCTTTGGGTATGAATACCACTTTGGTATCCCTCCATCGATTCGGGATGTATCAAAGCCTAATACAGAATACATAAATTTTCTGCAGCCAGGGGATAATGTACTTTAACATTTTCTGCATTTCTGCTGGAGTGTTGCCGTCTGGTCCAGGTGACTTGAAGGGCTCAAAGCTGTTTATAGCCCAGCTTATTCTAGATCTCACAGTCAACAAGCTAGCGACGCTCGCAGTCCACTCGCACTTTTGTTGGTCCTATTAATCCTTCGTTGCTGATCATTCGCAGTGAACGGACGTGTTTATCACATAGCGGATAGTTACCAGTACCTATTACGCAATAGCAAAAATCTGTACAAAGTCTGTAAGGCCTACATCGTTGTACCTATTACGGTCTAATACAGACAAAATAAAAATAAATTCTCTTGACGGGGATGCCTTCGTGTTCCGATGGAGCGCGGTTCCCCAATCGTCCGACTGTCCGTCCGTTGGTCTTGGCCAAAGCCGACAACACCAAAAATGGTGATAATCTCCCCCAAGTACTCACAACAGGTGGTGCGGTGAGGGGAAAACGTCATGTCCGACCGTCAAAAAGGAAGCACAATGAGCATCGTGTAGCGCTCAGAGTTTTGACGAAGTTGGAGGCTGTTGAGGTTTCGGCTCTTACCGAAAAACAAAAAGAGTCACTTACCTGGGCTAAAGGCGTCATAGATGCTTCTAAGGCCAATGAGTTGGCTGAAAGAGCCACAAATTCAGCTGTGTTAACGGCTAATAAAGTAAAACGAATCAGATCACCTGATGAACCCCTGCCTTCGAAAAAGGCAAGAGGCCCTAATGTCACCATCAACAGGACACTCACCAAGCCTTCAATGAAGTGGCGAAGGAGAGTCTAGTGATGGCTGTTATAGACAGAAGTAGTGAGGATGGATCCATCCTCAAGGACAAATGGAGTCATGTACAATCATCCATTATGGCTCATTACCTCGATGTCCGTATACAAGCAGGATATAGCTCCCACTGCAGAAGGTGAGTCGTCCACCGTGGCACTTTCTGGAAGTGCGGAGGTACCCACGCCTATTATTTCTGGTGACTCAAACTCTAACAGAAGATCTGTAACGTCCTTCTCTGAGGACAAAAGCTCTACTTCGGACACAGAGAGGCTGAGGGGAGTCTCCGGACTCTTTGACGCATCTGGCGGGGACATGATTCTCGACGATACGGACGAAGAGTTCGATAACACCCTTGTCGGGGTGGATGTTAATCTGTCAATTACCAATGATGGTAAGAATTCTACAGATTAACCTCCATCACGCAAAAGCAGCCTCAGCGGCTCTATTGCTGCGCCTGTCCACAGGCGCAGTAGACATCGTCCTGATACAGGAGCCCTACGTAGTGGGAGGTGTGCGGTATTAGGACACCCAACTTTAAACTGCTTGTGGCCAACTGTGAAGGCACTCCAAGAACATGTATTTTGGCCAGGAAAGATCTAAGAATCTTTCTCCTGACTAATTTAAGTGGTAAAGACCAAGCAGCTGCTAGCCTGGAGATCGGTAATCGCATATATTGGGTGGTCTCCAGCTACTTGCCTTATGAATCTGTAGTACCGACTGCTCTATTCAGGGAAGTAGTAAGAAGCAACGTCTGACGAGCTCGAGCTGATTATTGGCGCAGACACGAACGCTCATCATACTATCTGGGGTAGTACGGATATAAACAATAGGGGTGATTCGCTTCTTGACTTTATTCTAACTACCAACCTTAGTATTTGTAACATAGGTAATAAACCGACCTTCACAATTAAAGACAATCTGTTTTATGTGTGTTCTTTATTTAACTAAACAAAGTTAACACTTTTTATGCATGTATGTATCCACATACCGGCTGTTGATATATATTCTGCAGCTGGTATTCCACCCTCTACTGTTAACCCGCCATGGTTCGGTGTGTACGCAATCCCTACGTTATGGGGATGTGGCCTCCGCCCGCGGTCGGAAGGGGCGGGTAAGAGTGGCTGCGTTGGGAACGTTCGTCAAAAAAAAAAAAAAGAAGTACTCGACGTTACGTTTGCTACTGACCGGCTGTCAGACAAAATTATTGGGTGGAATGTACTGGACGACCACTCATTCTCAGATCACCATTATATTGAGTTCAAACTCGCGGAAAAAGCGCCTAAACTCGCCGTCCACAGAAATGTAAGGAAGACAAAGTGGCATCTGTATGAGAAGAATTTCAAGAAAGTCCTCAACTCTAAACTTCTGTACGAACCGTATGACAAAGCCGGTGTGGACAATCTGGTCGATCATATCACCATATCATTCAATAGATCCTTTGAAGAAGCCTGTCCAAAAACAACGTACAAGGGTAAAACTAAACCCCAATGGTGGACTTCTGAGCTAACGGCTATGAAAAAGACCTGCAACAAGCTATTCAATAAGGCTAAATTACTGGGGTCGCTAATGATTGGGATGCCTATAAAGAGCAACTCAAGATCTATAAGAAGGAGCTTAGAAAGGCGCAAAGTCGCTCTTGGTATACCTTCTGTGGTGAAGTGGAAAAGGTCTCCGACGCCGCTAGGCTAAGGAAGATATTATCTGCTTCACCCTGTACAGTGGGATATTTACAGGATGAGGCAAATAACTGGACCAAAAACAGCGAGCAGTCGCTCAATGTACTGCTCGACACACATTTCCCGGGGAACTCTGTAACAGAACCCGAGGATCAGCAGGACCAACAAGAGTGCGAGTGGACTGCGAGCGTCGCTAGCTTCTTGACTGAGAGATCCAGAATAAGCTGGGCTATTAACAGATTTGAGCCCTTCAAGTCACCTGGACCAGATGGCATCACTCCAGCAGAAATGCAGAAAATGTTAAAGTACATTATCCCCTGGTTGGAGAAAATTTATGTAGGCTGTATCAGGCTTTCATACGTCCCGAATCGATGGAGTGATACCAAAGTGGTATTCATACCTAAAGCGGGAAAGATATCACACACTAGGCCAAAAGACTTCAGACCAATTAGCCTATCCTCCTTCCTATTGAAAGGTCTGGAAAGACTTTTAGATTATTTCATTAGGTAAAACCTGGATACAAAACTCCTGTCGGGGAACCAACATGCTTACAATAAGGGCAAGTCTACAGAATCAGCCCTGCACGAACTTGTGAGCACTATCGAATCGTCCCTGCATTTCTAGGAATTCACCATGGTGGCATTTCTTGACATAGAAGGGGCTTTTAACAACATTCACTCAGATGCGGTAATTGCGGCACTCTCACATCTACAAGTTAACACTAGTTTGATTAGACTAATTCAAAGTCTGCTCACCAGAAGACGCATAACAGCATGTCTAGGGTCCACAACTCTAACAAGGTTTGTAAACAGAGGGACCCCACAAGGAGGAGTACTGTCTCCACTAATTTGGAACCTAGCGGTGAATGAAATCCTGCTAGATCTAGAACGTTGTGGCTGCAAGGTCGTGGCATATGCGGACGACGTGGCAATCGCAGTGAGTGGCAAATTCGTAAACGTCCTCAGAGACATCCTACAGGTGGCTCTGAACAAGTTGGCTAGATGGGCCAGAAGCAGCGGTTTGGGCGTTAACCCCAACAAGACAGAATTGGTTCTCTTTACTAGGATGAATAATGTCCCACATGTGGACCCTCCACCTCGGATAAACGGAACAGATCTAGTCTTTTCTGAAAGTGCAAAATTTTTAGGAATAATTCTAGATAGGAAAATGTTATTTAGACTTAACGTATTGGAAGGTGTAAGGAAGGCCAACGTCGCCTTATATTCCTGCAAAAAGGCTGTAGGGTCGCGGTTGGGACTCTCTCCTAAAATCGTTCACTGGATATATATATCAGTAGTTCGTCCAATACTGTTATACGGCATTATGGTATGGTGGACGGCAACTGACAAACTAACCATCACCAACCTACCAACAAAGGTTCAGAGAACAGCCTGCCTGAGCATAAGCGGAGCCTTAAGGACTACAGCGACCGAGTCTCTACAAGCCCTACTCCATATACTGCCGATTAATATTGTGGCGAGATAAGTTGCAACCAAAGCGGCAATAAGATTAAACTGCCTATCAATGTGGAGGTACAAGAACTATGGTCACATGAGGATATCAAAGTGTAGTGCTATGGTAACCGACCGAGTGGACTATATACCTACTGTGTACACATTCGAGAGAAATTACATCACTATGATTCCCGCCAGAGATGAATGGGTCGGCAGAATACCAGGTAATAGAAACCATCTCCACTTTTACACGGATGGTTCGAAGCTTGATGAAAAGGTTGGCTTCGGAGTACACTGTGAAGAACTTAGTCTGGATATAGCTCACAGACTACCAGATACCTGCAGTGTCTATCAAGCCGAAATAATGGCAATATGGGAAGTCGCCAAGTGGCTGAGTCGCAACATAGTAACCTACACTGGCGTTGTCATTTACTCGGACAGCCAGGCTGCCATCAATTCTCTGGAGGCAACATCCCTAAATTCACAAATAGCCCTCGACTGCCGCAGATCTCTTAACGAGATGGCTGAGCAGTTTAATATACACCTCATATGGGTGCCTGGGCATAGGGATATCCCGGGGAACTGCAAATCCGATGAACTTGCTAGAAAAGGGACGACATTACAAATTCTCGAAGAATTTGCATATATTGGTGCGCCACTATCCACGTGCAAGCTTTGGCTTAGGCAAGAGGCAATCAGGCAGTCCAACGAAAGATAGACAGAAATCGGCACCTGCAGGGTAGCTAGACAAATCTGGCCAAGGTATGACCTGAGAAGGTCAAAATATCTCCTCGCACTAGAGAGGAAACGATTGTCTACGTTAGTACAGGTTCTGACGGGACACTGCTTGATCGGCGAACACGCCAAAAGATTGGGTATTGACTCCAATGACTTCTGCCGAAGCTGTGGAGATGAGGAAGAAGTGGAGAGCATTGAGCACTTGCTTTGCGACTGTCCCGCTTTGAGTAAACGACGACTGGACATACTGGGTCGGCCTTTTTAGGCAGCCTAACAGATCTTTCCAGTACTGATATTCGTACTATCGATAAATTTATATATCAAACAGGTTGGTTTTGATGAGGGGCATTTCAGCCCATGGTAACATGGTAAACTGGTCTATGTGAGCTTGTAAAAAAATACGGCTGCCACCCTAACCTAAACCTAAACCTAATCCTCGGGCTCTGTTAATGAGTTCCCCGGGAAATGTGTGTCGAGCAGTACTCTTAGCGATTGCTCGCTGTTTTTTGTCCAGTTGTTTGCCTCATCCTGCAAATACCCTACTGTACAAGGAGAAGTGGATAGTATCTTCCTCAGCCTTGCGGCATCTGAGACATTGTAAAAGCACTGTTTTGGGACGCTTTCACAACGCTTGCTTAAAATGTCTTTAAAGCGCTGTTTCATGATGGATTTACAATTCTTTGAGAACAAATAATTTGAGAAAAAGAATTCTTTTTGTAAGGTAAGTCATTAAATCGATACCTCCATTCCAAAACATGCTAAGTCGAAACAGCTAGGTTTTTATTTTTAGTGTACTATGTATAAAAGCAAAAAAATTCTAACTTAATAAAATTTTTAAAATAACTTCACCAGCATACAACAAAACATTTCAATGTGGCTTTCCGATTATTTCAGTAAAATAAATTAAACGATTTTCTATGAAATTTATGTGGAACATCTTTTCCTGCAAAAAATTAGGCTTAATTCCGGAAAAAACGAAAACGATTTTTTCTAAATAAACATGTGAAGTATATGGCATGTCAAAAACTACGATTTTGTTACCAAAATTTAGAAGTTCCTATAAGGAACTATTCTTTTTGTTAAGGTGGAAATTGTCTTTTCTTTAAAAGACTGCAGGATTCGCTTTTACAGTGCATTTTTGACATGCAAAAACCAAGTGCTACCTTCACAACATTTAAAGAATGAACAAGCTGGCATGTTACAGGGACAATTTAACTTATGAATTCATTTAAATGAATACCTTAAAAATAATATATTTCATTTGATTCATTGATTTCTAAATACGATTTTTTTTGGGAATTATTACCTTCAAACCATCGGAAAAACGTCATGAATTTTGTTTTTTACAGCGTTTCAAAAGCGTTGTAAATTTTGAATGCTTGGCAATACATGCTGGTGAAGGATATAGATAAGCCGGCGACGTAAATATTGCATACAATGGTGTTGTGAAAATTAATGGATATGCACAAATGATGTGAACAATTTGTTTATATTATTTTCAAAATTTAAGTAGTTTTCGGGTTTAATAAATATATACTTTACACTGATTTAGAACACCGAAAAGGCCAAACAAACCGGCCTGAAAAATCTGACCTTTCGAGTTATTCGAAAATACAGAAGACCCTATAACATATAGATAAGTTTAAAAAAACGATCAACCGGTGCGGTTTTTGATCGCCATAGCTACTACCTTCTAACTGCATCATGATTCATTCGACCGACTACAGGCATAATTGCGTTTCGACAATGACTGTTGTTTTAAATTCTAGCTGGCTATTCAGCCTTGTCTGTTAAAAATATACACAATAAACAGAACAATGATAGACTTTAGTATCAGTAGTATCATAGTAATGCATTCCCCTTTTATTTTAGATTATTATTTAAGAATAATAAAAACAAAAATTATTGTTAAAAAATCTATGCTTTTGATCGGCATATATTAGATGATTTGTGGTGCTTAAAATTTGAAGTAATGATTGATTTTTAATGTGTTGTGTATTAGTGTGTTTGTGTCATGCGTCATTGCGGTGTGGTTACAAGCTTAGATCAAACAGCAGTTCTAGTTAAACCAAACTAGATGCTATTAGACTCCGCGATTCACTTATGTGGCGCAACTCAGACTGCGTACAATCAAAGATCCTTAATGAGGCATCTAACTGGCCCAGGCTGATTATTTGCCACCTGTTCTGAATTTCTCCACAAGGTTGGACACGACGATCCCTTCTAGATCAGATTGGCTGGATGGCGATCTCCCTTTCGTGGTCATGCGATTTACACAGATGGATCAAAGATGGATGGGGGAACGGAGCAGGCATCTTTAGTGAATCTCTTAGCATTAGCAGATTTTATAAGTTGTCAGACACCTGCAGTGTATTTCAGCCGGAGGTTTTTGCCATCCTGGTTACCTTGGGTTTAATTAACGAAGGTTTTTCCAGGCAGGGTGAAAACATAACTATCTATGTTGATAGTCAAGCTGCTCTGAAGGCACTGAACTCCAACGTCATTAAATCCAAGTTCGTGAATGATTGCATATTAGAAATGAAAAAATTAACAGTTAAGGTCAAGCTCTGCTGGGTTCCAAGACCCTGTGACATCAACGGAAACGAGAAGGCTGATGAGCTCGCACGGAATGGGTCGGCGATGGAAACCACTAGTGCGGTGTCATCACTGTATCCACCAATGTGTGAGTTCTTCGGCATGATAGAGAGCTTCTACAGGGATCAAGTTACCCAGAAATGGTTAGCCAGACCGAACTGTAAAACCGCTAGGTCTCTCTGGCCTCTTATGTCACAATCCAGAACAAGGGACGTGCTGAACCTCACAAAGAGGGATTTACGCCTGTTAGTGGGCGTTTTCACAGCCAACTCTAACGTTAGAGCACTTACATCAAAGTGGCAACGGGACACCGAGGTCTCTGTACAGACGAAGAGGAACTTAAAACGATCGAGCACCTTCTTTGCCAATGTCCTTTTCTTTCTAGAAGAAGACCCGCTACCTAGGTGACTTTACGATCGAAGATCTCAAAGCTCTGTCATCGCATAAAATCGTCAGTATTCTCAATTATATTAGTTACCTGAAGTGGCTGGGAATGACAACCGCTCATCCATCTGCCTAAACGGCATTGTCTATTGCAAAAATTGTTCTGCCCTCTCCTCTTTTAATTCAACATTTCTTTTTTCCGCTCTTCTCCCTCCTTATTGGGGCCCACCTCCACCCCCTCTCATTTTTCAATCTATTGTTTTTTTTACTGTTTCTCCAATTCTTTATAGGACTAACACAATGGACCTTTCGGTCTCCGAGTGGAGTAGTGCACGCCAAATTGGTAGTGCACTACGCGTCCTTTAACCTAGCCTAACTTAAATTAGATAGATGTAATTATATAAACTAGTATAGTCAGATCCATAAAAAATCCAAATCTACCCAGCCAGAAATCGCCGATGTACAATGGTCTTACTTTTAATGGAAGGTGCGACAAAAAAGTTTGAATAAAGATATCGGTCTAAAATGTTCCTTTCCCCACAAAGAAGGACATATCGTCGAGTAGTGAGAACTCATATGTAGGTTTTCTGATTATTTTCAGTATTAGTAACATTTTTAAATTGTGAAACAATTTGAGTACTCCTTGACACATTTGTCATCCCTGATACATAAAAAATCTGAAGAAATTATTGAAATATTAAGGACAGTAATTGATATGTTGAGATATGAAAAAATTAGTAACGTTGCCTTTAGAATATCTATAGATTATCTAAAATATATTTTTCTTAAAAGTCTTGATTTGATCTCTATATTTTGAGATATGTAGGTCATTTCCACAGTTATTTGCAAAATTTCCTTCTATCTAGACAATATTTTTGAAAAATCATTTTGTTAAAGTACATTTAATTACACAGCACAGCGGAAGAAATAATCCATCTCTTTTTTCTCACTCACTTTCCAGAGGGTGAGCAAGGGGTAATAGGAAACAAAGTAACAGTGGGGAAATATACATGGAATCGTCACACCATGACAATTTTAGACTTTATAAATCGCCGGGCTCTCTGTTACAGAAATCATGGGAAATTTTGGGTTGTACCCTTATGCCTACTTTTAAGGCTTGTCTTGAAAGGTCATATGTCCACTTTCTTGACAAAAGGTAAAAATAGTATTTATCCCCAAAGCGGGAACAATTCAGGATTGCAAGGGAAATAGTTCGGACCAATACGTTTATGTTCTTGTTTATTGAAACCCTTGAGAGAATCATAGACGAACACATTAGAGTAAATTTTTATTCTGATGGTATATCAGTATGTCAACATGCTTATATGAAAGGTAAATCAGTTGATTCGGCGCTCCATTCAGTTGTATACTACGTAGAAAGATCCTTGTCTTTCAATGAGTATACACTTGCGACATTCTTGGATATCGAAGGAGCTTTTAAAAACACAAAAAAGAAGGATAGGTTAAGGATGTGCGGCACACAACCATTGCTGGCGTGCACCACTTCACTCGCAGACCATTTGGTCCAATGTGTTCGTCCTGAGAAGATGAGTAAAAGAAGAGGGAGAGGTCGAAGAAGATGAAGAAGGTGATGAGTATATATAAGAGAGAGGAGAGATGGCTTTTTAGGAGAGGTTTAGATTAGTTGATGTAAAACCATCCATCTCTAGCAACCTATGAAGCCCATCCTATCGTCGTGGGATAATAGAGATTCCAGATTTTGTATCGTTTAATCACCTAGATAGCGATGTCTTCGTCGTAGGACATTGACAGAGAAGGTGTTCGATTGGTTCCAGTTCCTCCTCATCCTCACAGAGTCGACAATAGTCGGCAGAATCACTCTGCCACTTTGATGTTAAAGATCTAATATTACGGTGGCCATTCAGCGTGCCTATCATTAAACGAATGTCCCTCTTTGTGAGGTTAAGAAGATCTTAGGTCCTAGATTTCGATATGGCTGGCCATAGAGATTTTTTGATTTTAAAGTCAGATCTGCTCGACCATTTCTGGTTTGCCAGGTCTTAATAGAAACAGTCTATGTTACTGAAAAATTCGCATAAGGGGGGATATAGGGATGGCTCAACCCTTGCAGCGTCCATCACTGATCCATTTCGCGCGAGTTCGTCACCCTTCCCGTTTCCCGCGATATCACAGTGTCCGGGGACCCAGCACAGTCTGATTATGTCTGCCAATTGCTTTATTTTAAAATGGCACTCATTAACCACCTTTGACTTAATGGTGGTTGTTGTTGTTGTTGTAGCAGCTTGGAGACGCTGAGTTGATAATCCTTAAGTCTATTTCTATTACAGACTTCGTTCCGGCAAATATCCGATTATCATCTACTCAATGTTGTCCGGTTGTTAATTAACATTCGTGTGTTAATTTCAGGGAATTGATGTTATTTGAGTATTACTGTTTCTATTCTCCACTAGAAGCGCTGCATTTCTGCTAATAGTCGTCATGGTGTTATGTATATTTTTAGCTTCCCTGTTGTCTTGGGTGATCAGATGTTGTTGTAGTAGTAGTGCCACCGGTGAGTTATTTTTAGCTGCAGAAACTCGAATTATGATGAAAACATGAAAAGTTGATGTTAAATTTTGCCAGTGCCCTGGCTGGGAATTGAACCCAGAACCTTCGGGGTCCATGTCTAATGCAGTAACCACTGAGCTACCGAAGGTGGTTGACTTCAATGCCTTCAGAGCAGCCTGACTATCAACATAGAATGTTTTGTGATCAGCTTGCCCGATTATTCGCCTGGAAAACGCTGCAGGTGTCGGCTAACCTGTAGGACGTATTTATACCAAGAGATTCACTGAAAATGCCTGCACCTGTGCCTACATCCATCTTTGATCCGTCAGTGTGTGTCCAAAGGAAGGTTGCCGCATGACTAGACTGTTCTGTGGGGGATCATTATCACGAGTTTTGAGGAGAATTTCAGAACTGGTGACAAATAGTCTGTCGGTCCTGTGTGCGCACTATGGCTCCAATGTCTGGTTGAAGCCGGTAAATTACGGCAGTCAGCTGAAAGCTTTGGAGAAAGTACAAAGAATCACATCAGTATTTATAACCGCTGCGAGAAAGAGCACACGCGGCCCTCTACACTCTACTAGGCCTTCAATTTGTAAAGTGCGGTGCCACAAAGTGTGCTACGAGACTCCGCGAGTTACATATGTGATTCAGACTGTAGTCACATGACAAAATTCGTTAGGCTTTCGGCTTCTTTGATTTTGAATGTCTTCTGAAAACCCCTTAACCATGGGACAAACACATGGTTCTTGCCAGGCATATTTCATTTTTGAGCGTTAATTAATTTTTCTCTTATTTCTTTCTTTCGTTTGTGATTTTGGTTTTGAGTTCAGTTAGTTTATTATTGAATGCTGAAAACACAACATCGACAGTCGGAAATATAATTTTTTTGTGCGGAAACTAAAGTGAAATTATTACTATTATTATGGCAGAGAATTTAGAATTTGTGTACAATACGCACTTGCGTACAGGCAGCCTTAATGATAATTTCCAACAACAACTATCATCAGCGTTACAATCCCAATCCCACGGCAGCCGGTTCTTTGTACCGGATTGACCCGAAGCAGCAGTTCTTCGACCAGCGGCTGCCACCTCAGTACTATGTGTTTTATGTTCGTCCATTTTTTCGCCTTGGGAGAGTCACATCCCGGAGTGTCTGCTCCGAATTCTTCTGGTCCGTGCCGGGACCGAACAAAATCCCGGACCACAACAATATTTCTGCTCCGTCTGCGGGAACCTTATACGTGGCAACTCAACATCAGTAAGGTGTACCCGATGTATGGAGTGGTTGCATCTCAGGGGTTGCTCTGGCCTTAGGAACGCCGGGGAGTATCGCCGCATAGGGAGCTATGTTGGAACCTGCTGTGCCTCCATACCTCTCAGTGTGCCTCAAGAATCGCAGTCGTCGTCCCCGTCTACGCCATCTACACCTTCGGTATATGGGACACCGCCGCAATCTCCCCTACAGCAACATGCAGAGCAATCAACACCACAACTAACACCACACATTGCTGTACCAACCCCCGAACATGCATCCATCTTGCAATTTAATTGCAATGGTCTCCGCGCAAAATCAACGAGATTGTAGATTTTATGAATCGGAATAACATCAAGGTCGCTGCGATCCAGGAAACAAAGCTGAGCGGCACATTTGTCAGGGTTACAATGTGCTACGTAAGGATCGCACTAGAAGTGGAGGTGGGGGACTGGCTTTCCTATTACACCATTCTGTGCAGTACAGACCTATCTCGCCTGAGCTTGACTCTAGAGACCCATACATTGAATGTATGGGGGTAGCAGTTAAGTCCGGGACTGCCGAGATAGAGCTGTACAACGTATATATACCGCCGATTGGTAGCTGTTCTCCGCCTTATTTGCCGGACATCAGTCCGTTACTGCAGGGCAATAATCACGTGGTCCTAGGAGACTTTAATGCCCATCATCAGCTTTGGCATTCTCTCCTAGCTAATGACCATAGAGGAATAGCTTTGGCTGAGCAGATAGATGGCTCTACGTTCTGCACAGTGAATGAGGACGCCCCCACACGGATTATGGGTGATTGCAGCAGCTCGCCAGATATCACCATCGTGTCGCCTGGTCTGATAAATGACGTCACCTCCCCATAATCCTCTCCATAGACAGACCAGCCGATTTTATTATCTTTGAACGCCGTACTTTCCTAAATCAAATGAAAGCGGATTGGAACGGGTTCAGAGAATTCACCAACCGCAGCTTCAGTGAACTACCCATCCCCTCAGATGTTCGGGTAGCTGAGAAGAAATTCCGAGGCATCATCAACGCAGCAGCCGCTCGCTTTATCCCTGCTGGTCGAATACCCGAGATACGACCTAATTTCCCAGCAGATGCAGCGGGACTAGCAGACGTGCGTGATGAAATTCGACGTTCTAATCTTGCTGATCCTAGAATCGGGGAACTGAATCTAGAAATCAGTAGGAAAATCGACGAATATAAGCGGAATAAATGGCTAGATCAACTGAAGCAGTGCAACTTAAGTTCCGGTATTGGTAAATTGTGGGCAACGGTTAAGTCACTCTCGAATCCAGGCAGGAATGACGACCGGACGGCAGTCACATTTGGTGCCACCACTGTGACTGACCCGAAGAGGTGCGCGCGTTATTTTAACCGACAATTTATAGAGCACCCCGTGAGTGACAGAGCGAGAAGGAGAGTAATGCGTCGTATCCATGCTCTCCGAGCTGAAGAAGTACCACCACAGTTTACAGTTGGAGAAGTTGCAGATGTCATCCGTAGCGCTAAGTCATCCAAAGCGCTTGGCCCCGACGGAATTTCGATGCTGATGTTGAAGCAATTTGACAAACCGGGAGTTGAGTACCTGACTAGGGTCCTCAATCTGTCCTTGACCACTCTGATAATACCCGAAGCCTGGAAAATGAGTAGAGTGGTCCCGCTACTAAAACCGGCAAAGATGCGAGCAAGGGATAATCGTACAGGCCTATCTCCCTTCTCTCGCCAGTAGCAAAAACGCTTGAGGCGTTAATCCTCCCGAGCCTTATGACAGGACCGTCCTCGTGGCGCTAGACCTATCGAAGGCCTTCGATACCGTCAGCCACGCCACGCTGTTTGAGGACATAGCCAACACGTCCCTCCCGAATAGTTTGAAACGTTGGACCGTCAATTACATGTGTGGACGCCAGTCGTATGTGGAATTCAGAAACAAGAAGTCCAAACCCCGTAGAGTGAAGCAGGGAGTTCCCCAAGGTGGGGTGATATCTCCGGCACTGTTTAACCTCTACCTTTCTGCAATTCCACCCCCACCTGACGTATCATATGCTGATGACTGTACGATTCTGGCGTCGGGCCCTTTAATCGATGACATATGTGGAAGGCTGAACATCTACCTCGCTAAGATTGCCAATTTCTTCGCTGCGAGGAACTTAAAAATATCCGCCACCAAATCATCGGCCACCCTTTTTACTGCATGGACAGCGCAAGTGAAAGAGCAACTCAATGTGATAGTCGATGGCACAAGAATTCCGACCACCAACTACCCTAAGGTTTTTGGTGTCACATTTGATAGCCTCTTCAGGTCTAACGCGCATGCCACAGCTATCTGCGAGACGCAGTGGAAGAATATACAGACCTGCCAAAATGCCGCCCTGAGAACTGCGACAGGGTGCCTCCTCATGTCTTCTGTGGACCACTTACATGAGGAGACGAAGATCATAACCGTGCGACGACACACTTTTATCCTGTCGAAGCAGTATCTGCTTGGTTGCTACCGTCCCAGCCATCCCAATCACCATCTAGTGGATAGCCGCCCACCTCCCAGGCAGATCAGGAAAGACCTTCATGATCTAGAGCGCGAGGTCCAACGCTACAAGAGAGAACCTCTAGACCAAAGAGCTTTCAAGGCAGGTCTGGCTGACATACACTCTGACGCAGTCGCTGAAGCCGTGAATAACTACAGAGTCAATGTCGTACTAGGAGACCACCCTCCATCAGTGGCCTCAGAGGAAGAGGAATTACCACGACAGACAAGAGTACTTTTGGCCCAACTAAGATCTGGCTGGTGTAGCCGCCTCAATTCATACTGGGCAAGGATTGATGGCACCACGTCGAACATATGTCCCGCCTGTAACCAGGGACCACACGACACACTACACCTCTTTAACTGCCCTGCCAAACCTACTCAACTTGTTCCCAGGTCTCTTTGGACCCAAACAGTGGAAGCAGCCATCTTCCTCGGCCTGGAAACCAATACAGCAGAAACCACTATACAAGGCGAATGAAAACAACTAATGGATAACAAACACATATACTGCTACAACAACAACATCAGCGTTACAACGTGATTTCGCACTTCACACAGAAGCAGACGAAGAACTAGATTTATTTGAAGACCAATGCGGTGAAAACACAGATTTTGTGCCGAAGATGACGCCTCGGACATTGAATATGAATTGGAAATTGAAGCAAATGAAATATTCGACAGTGATGAAGAATCCGAAGAAGAAAGTGCGAATGCACCAACTCAAGCTGCAGACGGTTTTTTGCTTGGAAAATATGGTACCAAGTGTAGTACAGCTGAACCCGCTACAGTGAGATTCCGCCAGCATAACATCATGCGTTTCGGAGGTAGACCCAAAACAAACCTGACCACTCCGCTTGAGGTGTTCAAGTTTTTCTTTTCACCGAATATTACGTTCATCATCGTAACACAAACAAATCTGCATGGAGAAAAAGTTACACGCAAATGGAACGCAGAAAATGCAAACTGCACACCAAGAGTATGTGTTGATATGACAAGCGATGAGCTTGAAGCTTTTATTTGGATACTATTGGCTTTTGGTGTCAGTCATAATAATACTATGCAGCTCTCAAGATTGATGTGGCAAACTGATGCACTTCCAATATTCCGCGCAGCCATGTCATTCATATATACGATTTGTTACTTTGATGCGGTGTATTCGATTTGACCATAGTCGTACGCGCGCATTTCGTCAACAAAGCTGCTCCCATTCGCGACATATGGAACTTCTTGAATAACAATCTTGCCAGTAATTTTGAACCATACGAAAGTGTAACCATCAATGGGCAGCTATTTCCATACCGTGGGCGCACAAAGTTCACGCAATGCTTCCCATCAAAGCCCGAAATGTATGGCATAAAAGTATTGTGGGCATGCGATGCGAAAACCAAATATCCGTTGCATGGAAAACTGTACACTGGTAAGGAGGGAGAACAACGAAGGACAAACCAAGGCGAAAATGTGCTCATGAGTTTGGCTAATCGATACACCAACAGCGGCAGAACTATTATTGCTGATAACTTCATAACAATGGACTAAATGGTAACGCATTACTCCACAAAACGGTCAACCACACGTTGGTCATTAGCATTTCTTTGCAACATGATGGGCAAAAAAATGCTAATGGCCATGGGCTTAGCCCATGCATTCCACAAAAAAAAACCCGTAAAAATAAAGAAAAATGAAAATAAATTGAAAAAATCACGCAGGTTTTTTCAATTATTTTTCAAATGCGGCGCTTTTTACAAAAGCAAAGATGCATGCGGCGCTTTAAAAAAAAAAAAACAAACGTGCACGTAAAAATGAAAGATTATTGAAAAAATCGAGCAATTTTTTTCAATAATTTTTACGCCTGCTGCGCTTTTCACACAATAATTATTATTTTCAACAGCGGCGCTTAATAGCAATAAACAACAACAAAAAACTTAATACTTTAAAGACAACTAAAAAATTGGGATACCAATCCAAAAAAGAATCGCCTTCAGTGATCTGAGAAAACGTTGGACACTTAAAATTTAAGAAAAATCGCGCTCTTCTCAATAATATTTTTTTATTTATGGGAGACGCAAATGGTGGTTGCAATCGAAAATGATACACTGGATGTATACATCGATCATTTGACCGATACTCACTTACGGATCAGTTGTATGGTGGAAATCGGTAATGAAGAAATCACATCTCTCGCATCTAGCCAAAGTGCAAAGACTGATTTGCGTCGGGATAACTGGCGCCCTCAGATCTGCTCCACAGCTGGCACTGGAGGCGATGCGGAACCTTCAACCAATCGATCTATACATAAAGTGTACCACAGCGAAAGTGACCCTTCGACTAAGGGAATCAGGAATAGCCATCAATACCACACACGGACATAGCTCAATCTTGGAAAGCATGGGCATAACAGACAAAATCAATAGGCCAACGGACTACTTGGCACCAAGAACAATTCGAGGTAAAAATTTTAATGTAACGTTTCCTAGCCGTGAAGATTGGGCATCAAATAGCGTCATAGAGGACGACGAGATCTCAATCTTCACGGACGGATCGAAAATGGAGACGGGCACGGGATCAGGAGTATATTCCGATACCCTTAATCTCAGAATCTCCACCAGACTCCCAGAAGAATGCACGGTCTTCCAGGCAGAGATCTATGCCATTAACATTGCCGCTAAACAGATTTTGGAACGGGATTATTCTCCGAAAAAATACAAGATCTACGTCGACAGTATGGCAGCTCTCAAGTCCTTGGGCTCTAGAGCTATCAAATCACGCTGCACGATGGACTGCTTTCTAGCCTTAACCCATATTGAGGCGCACGAAATCACGCTCAGCTGGGTGCCAGGGCAACGAATTAGCAGATGAATGTGCCAGGATAGGATCCGGTGCGCGAAATGAAACCGCGACTATGGACGTGCAAATTCCGTTCGTGGAACTTAAAAACCAAGCGGAGCAGCACTAACCAGATCGAGGTGGGATATCGTACAAAAGTGCAGAACTGCAAGAACCCTTTGGCCATCCATTGATGTGACCGTACCAAGGAATTGCTGTCCTTCAGGAAGAACACACTTAGCATCCTCACAGGGCACTGCGTGATAGAAAATATGGCTGCGCGCATGAAGCTTCCTTACGAAGACTTCTGTAGAAGCTGCTTGGATGAAGAGGAGGAGTCAGTATAGCACTTGCTATGCTCATGCAAAAGGATGCAAGAGTACCGTTTGGCCTATTTAGGGCACAGGCTCTTCGAAAACCTAGACGACCTAGCAGATGCACCGCTCAAACCCCTTCTCAAATTCATCAGAAAATCTCTCTGGTTTAGTAAAGCCACAAAGACAAATGAAAACACGAGTCACTAGATCTTCTCTCCCTCTTCTTAAATCTTCTCTCCCTCTTCCTAAACCTTCTCTCCCTCTTCCTAGTCTGTCAACCTCCAACTATTTCTTCTATTCTGCTCACGGGAAACACAATGGACCGAATTGTCGGCCCCGAGTGAACTCGTCAGTGTATTCTGACGGACGTCCCTTTCAACCTAACCTAAACTAACCTATGGGAGATTTTGCATTAAATATTACACATATCGTGGGTTTGCTTAAAAAATGGGGTTTTACCACAATATTTCTTGTTTTTCATATGCGCCAATTCATATTTTTTGGAGTCTAGCAATAATTTCTATAACAGGCTCGAAATTTTCTCTTCGACATTCGCAATCAACTAAAAATTTCCTTTAATTTGATGTATCGTATGATATATGGACCCAAGGACCATTTTTCAACATTTCACTTGACATATTTGTAAGTCCAGATTCTCTCTCGGCAACTTTTTCCAAGCAAGTGTCAATGTTTAAATGTGAGAGAGGCTGGCGGAAAGAGCTCTCTGCCTCTCTCCTACAAACATAGACACTTGCTTGGAAAAAGTTGCCGAGAGAGAATCTGGACTAATTTGGCTAATTCAAGAAAGTATAATATTGAGTGATGTATAATATTGATCCTGTCCGGGACCGAGACCATTTTTGACCAAACTTTTGTGTTTTTTTTGGGTCATTTTGAAGGGGTAGTGACAAAATTTTTAATTTCTGAGACAGAGAATAGTTTTTTTCGGCGACTGAGTTCAAGTCGGGTTAGGAAAACTTAACCGTAACTTAACTTTAGCGTCACCGTAACGATGCCCGCTGGAGATATTACCAAAAACCTAAAAAACGTACTGTATCACTCAGACTTTCACAAAAAAATAGCAAAAAATTAACTTTATTTTATATTTATTTGCTACTAATTTAACATTTTATTACTTATTTAAAATTACTTTTCAAAAGTTTCGCATAAATTTATTCTTTTTTCATTATTTTACTAATTTTGTTTGCAAGTGGACGTAAACGTACCGTCCAAATCAAATTTCAGCAGATTCAGACGTCCGTTTACGTTTCATTTCCGTCTACAATGATTTCCATACGTCAGATTGAATCAGCTGATTCGTTAGTCTGCATTTACATGATACTTTTTTTTAAGTATTAAGTATACTTATCGGCGTTTTGTAGGAGAGAGGCAGTCGGAAACGGGGGGAAAAAAATTTGCCGTACTCGTACTTGTCGTACTCATCGTTTTGTGTTTTTTGTTCGCACTTGGAAACAACAACAATTCACATAGGAAACGCCGAAACAAAACAAATGAAAATAAGTATAAGTATTGAAAAGAAAGTACGTGTGTGAACGTAAATACTTTTTCAAAAGAGAATAAGTCGATAAGTTACATTAAGTACTAAGTCTGCGTTTACATGATACTTTTTTTAAAGTATTAAGTATACTTATCGGCGTTTTGTGGGCGAGAGAGGCAGTCGGAAACGGGGGGAAAAAAGTATGCCGTACTTGTACTTATCGTACTCATCGTTTTGTGTTTTTCGTTCGCACTTGGAAACAAAAACAATTCACAAAGGAAAAGCCGAAACAAAACAAATAAAAATAAGTATAAGTATTGAAAAAAGTACGTGTGTGAACGTAAATACTTTTTCAAAAGAGAATAAGTCGATAAGTTACTTAAAAAAAAGTACCATGTAAATGGGGACTTAAAATAAGTACCATGTAAATGGGGACTTACTCATTACGCTACGGGGGCGTTACGTTTGCCTAACCCAGCCTTTAAGCCAATTGCTTCGGCGGCGGCGCATAGTCTGTATTCACACATGCAATTTTTCCCCGCTGAATTGCAGTGCTTGTGGGAGAGGGACGCAGTCGGTAAGGGGGGAGAAAAAAGTCTTCCGTACTTGCAATTTTTTTGCAATGCGTTTTGTATTTTCTTCCGCTGTGAAGTGGTGATTTTTTTTTTGGCATTACCGCATTCCTTTTTATTTAATTTTCGTAGTTTTGTGCTCGGTTCAACATATGTAAATTTGTGCGACATACATGAAATTTAATGAATTTAATAAATTTTAATGAACCACGAAAATAAAATTGTCGAAACATAATACGTTGTCTGAACGCAAATGCAACTTCAAAAGAGAATTGCAGAAAAAAATTGCAAGTGTGAATCTGGACAAAGATTGGCTCCTAAGTCGTGCTACACACGAGGCAATTTTTTCCAAGCAAGTGTCAAAGTTTGTAGGAGAGAAAGGCAGAGAGGTCTTTCCGCCTGCCTCTCTCTCCAACACACTTTGACACTTGCTTGGAAAAAATTGTCTTGTGTGAATCTCGACTAACTCTGTTCCATTATCTGTTTACGCAACGCACTTTGTTTAGGTACATTGATGAGTTTCAATGCAAAATGACAAAAATAACTTCTGGCAACGCTGTGGTATTTCATACATATATCTATCGTTAACAATACACTGTCATCAAATATATGCCATCACATCGCACTGTACGTCTCATCAGACATCGTCATAGAAAATAATATACGAACTTACAACGACAACACTTGACCATTTTTGGCACTTGCAAAGGTGCACACCTACTACAATGTTAAATAACATTGCAAACAAAGCCCAACATCGGGAGAAATTAACACACACCGCGATTGCATGCATGCATTTACTATATCTGTCATATAGCTATTCTTATCAAATACAAATATTTTTTAAAGCCTCTAAAAAGAATTTACATAATACACAAAACAAAAAGCACCACAAGTCACGAAGATTGTATTTTTGAATAAAAGTTGCAAAATTAATTTCTAGGCATATTCTTTAATTTGTCCTATAAGAAAACTATTGCAGCAAATACACTCGAGACATGAACGCACTCTTTATACAATTATGATGGAGTAATTAATGCCTTATGGCCTTTCTTTTCTAAGCAAATAATTACTCAAATCGCACACTAGATATACATTTTATTTTGTTTTTTTCGAGACGCTTTACAAACAACACCGGACGGGACGATATACACAATTTAATTATTGAAACGACACTGGTTAATGGGAAATAATGTTTTTAGGCTGTCTCTTAAATATGGGTGAAAGCGTACGACGTCTGTCAAACTCGATTTCCAATGCAAAAGTCGAAAATTTGGAAAAATCAAAGTTGACGGAACGCACTAGCGAGAGATAGAAAGAAAATAGATACTATGTCTTTCTAAACAACGTCAAAAAGCATTATAATAAAAATTATGCTATGTAAAATTACATATTTGTTCCAGTAGTTTGTTAAAGCGTATTGTGGTAGTGCGCGCGTATTGGAGCGTATTTTTTGGTATACGCAGTATGTTCTCACTCGTATTTAAGTTGCAGCCAGGGTTACCATTGGGTATTTCAAAAAGGGGCACACGTTCATCATATAAAGTGGCACGTTTTTTAAGGTTCTTATATAAAGAAAACTGCTATAAAAAATCAAAACTTCACATAAAAAATAAAAGGTTAACATAAAAAATCCATTTGAGTACATCTCGTGTAAAGTAATCTTGAAGACTTAATATGATAATGCATAAACTAACAATAAAAGCACGGTACTATGTTCCCGTTTCACGGTGAAATCCCATACAAAAACCAAAGTTGTGAAAAAATGAGTGAAATTTTTTCATTAGTGGTACTGTGTTTATTTCAACGTGAGAAATTGACATTTTGCGCCGCTACAAATTAATTGAACGCCGCCACAAATTGAAGCCGCCAGCATTGTACTCCTATTTATTTATATTTATATTTGTCCGCGAGAAATTCAACTGTTGTAAATATTAGCAATAAAATTTCCTAATAAAGAATACTAAATTAAATTATCTGAAACAATGAAGACTAATGAAAAGCTTTGGAACGGATAATAATTATGTGTATATGGAATAAACGAGAAGAGCGACATTCCGATTGTATAGCAAAGCAAAAAATGTGCAAAACTCTGGAAGGACATGTAACTATATGTAATAATGTGAAATTTGTCTTGTAATTACATATGTACATTTACGTTTGTATGTTTAGAACAATCGTGACGAAAAGCCTGGAAAAATATTGTGGACGGCTATCGCTACCGAACCAGTTAGACAATGGAATGGGGTAGTGCCTGTGATCATGTTTTTAAATGGTTATAAAGAACATAGTGAGTTCTTGCCAACCATAGAAGTTGGAAGAAGAAATTCCGTTTATGGATGGAAGTATAATGTGTATAAGTCAACAAATATAATGCAAATCCTTAAAAATAATAATAAAACATCTTTTTCGGTTCATCAAAACATCATTTAATTTATTTATATTCGTACAACAGTAGGAAATTAGTTTGTTATTAGTAACATTGTATTACCCTGGCATCTGATGCCTCACAAGCATCGCCATCGTATGTATAACATTAGCACAATTAACTTCAAAAATATTTCCTTTCTGCAATTTAAATTAAATATTTTCTAAGTCGGCATTATTTCATTTAATTGTTTATTGATTATAATTTAAACTCGTGTTTGTTTTCAAGAAAAGCAAAAAGGAAAAAAATGCACATGCTTACACACACACACATTCATATAAAAGTGACATTTCGACACACACACACTTCAAAAATGTAATGCGACTTTAGTAAAAAAGCGTTCCATTTTTCAACTTGAAATAACATTTTGTGGAATTTTCGAAAAAATGTTTTTTATCGAAATGGATAAGTTCCTGTGTCTAAAGCAAACTTCAGAACCAAACCTAAATTAAAGCGTCATTCTTAATACACTACCAAATGGGTGCGCAATAACGTAAGTAGGTATGGGTTTTACTCACCGCACGATTTTTGTTCGATTGTGCGCATGCAAAATGCGAAATTTGCAGAGGATGCAGGGGGAATTTTAAAAATGTCGCAACATGATGTTGTGACTTTATTTTTCAGAATCGAAATTACCTTTAGTACAGGCTATATAGCCGACGAGGCGCAAATCCGCGGCGCGCCGTACCGACATTTTTTCTAGCCGGCGCCGCCGCCGATTTTAGCGGCACACATCGGCTGAAACTCAGCCGCCGAAGTTTATTTGGTGAGCCAAGAAGATTTGTTTTATGCAACCATGAAAATTTAGAAAGTGACTAATAGTTTAGAGTTTATTTTAGCTTACAAAGTTTATAAAAATATTCTGAGTGGTATAATAAGATATGGCTATCGTTTATTAAACAAAATATTCCAAAAATTTTATCGAGATTTAAAATTAAAAAAAAATAAAAATGTGTTGACGGAAATTGACAGCTGAACCGACTTTTACAAAGTCTACGTTGTTTTAAAGAAAACACCAATGGCCTTTTTCTATAGTATTTTTTTTTTGAAATTGTAAAATTCTTTTTAAAGGCACGAGTTTACAAAAATTGCTTCCCTCGATTTTCTTCAAATTCACACAGAATATTCTTTCACGAATCCAAAACAGTATTTGGGTTTTAGTTTTAGTATTTGGATCATATTTATAAAAGTTATGGATGAAATACTAAGGGAGGTCTGGCATTTTTGAATTTTCATTTAATTTATTAATTTGTAATTTCAAAGCCCATTGGCCAATTTTAACAAAATTACATTATACATCAATTGAGTACTGTACAGAATATTCATGTGCTTAAATCTAAAGTTTTAAATACCTAAGTATAAAATAAATATACACAAAAGTGTTTTGTTCCCTACCTATATGGAACTGGAAAACAGTACATGTCAAATAATATAATAAAATATAAATAATAACTTTTACAAATATTGAGGTCCAAGATCATCGGATATACACTCCGGAACGACCCAATTCCTGTTTGGCCAAGGATCGTCAACTCAGTAACAAATGTATCAACCATTTGACCTATTGAATTGTTATAAAGATTTATTGAACCAATTTTCAACATTACATCAAATTTTCATAACTTTGTGTTAATTAATTGAGCCTGAGGTCAGGACAATGAATTAAACATCCAATAATTTAACAAATAGAAAGGTCGAATATAAAAACAACAATAATAGAAACTTTGTGTTCATTTTAAGTTTTTTCCTCTAACGCTAACAGCCTGTTTCTGTAACTCGTACGAAAACGTAATCATTTCAGAGTAAATGTTGGTTTCTCTATCTCTCTTTGCTGTCATCTGTACGAACACAATTATCAGATCGAGTCACTTTGTTTTATTTATTTATTTATTTACAATATATCTTACAAAATTAATTCATAAAATATAAAAAGAGGCGCCGGGTAACTAAGCCACTTTGTTTTATTTGTCGATTGATAGGAACAATGACACAAAAAAGTTATTTTTCAGACCGGAAGTTGTGAACCAAATTCCTGACGAAAGTGAGTGACTAATTTTCGTTCGCAGAGACTCTCGTTAGAAATACAGAAACAGGCCGTAAATATCTCACAACGCCACTTTTGTCGGAAAATGACATTCGTGAGCCTTCGTTGTAGCGCTGCCAGTTTAGGGGATTTTTTGTAAATGGGGATATCATTTTTGGATTGGGGATCCGGGGATTTGGCGGGGATTGCAATTTCTTATTATTACATGTTTTTATTTACGTTAAAATTTTGTATTTATTTGCTGTTAAATCTTTTTTACAAAATGCGTCCGTAAAACTTGTGTCAACGTTCGTACAAAAAGACGCTTTGACCAACGCTCTCGCAGTGCATTAGAATACGACTTAAATAGACAACATGTAGTAATTGCAAATAGGTATTTCTATAGATATTTATAAATCTCAATGGAAGCAAAATACGGTTTATAAAATGGAAAGAATTCTTCGGAGACGACATTACGAACAATTTAAGCGCATTTCGAGTAAAGTTTACTTGTATCAGGATTCTGCTGGTCAAACTCCATTTTAAAGAACTGGCATCGCTAGTATTAACAACACTTTGATGTACTTTGATATAATTCAGTACGTTTTCAATTATTTAGTCCATTGGCAGAAATAATCAAACTTTTAATACCAAAAACATGTACAAAAATTAGATGATGACACGTCTCACACGTGATCGTAAGACCCGATTATGTTGACCATAAGTTGAGCGAAGTGCACAAAACACATTCCTCACAGAACGTGAATTTTCGTAATAAAGTTGAACGATTGGTAAACGTTGTTCAGGCGTAAGTCTATCCATGATAAAATGCCAAACAATACTTAACAAAAATAACATGACAGCATGACACGACTCACACGTGATCTGTCAAAAAAAGGCTATTGAAAAAAATATCTCTACTTGGATCACCCGTTATAAAGTACATTGAATTTTAAAATACTTTCTTCACATGAGTTAAAATATTTTCTGGGGATTTTGTTGAGGATGAGAATTTTTTTTGTGGGATTTAGGGGATTCAAAATAAAAATTTGCGGATTCAGCACCAAAAAAAACTGGCAAGCCTGCTTCGTTGTTGGAACTTTATCGGCTCAGTCGATTGTTGAAATTTGATCGGCTCAGCCGATCATAATTTTTGCCGGCTTCATTGCCTGCTTTAGTATCACAGAAGAAAAGGGGAGCAAAAGTATCACGGCGGAAAAAAGGGGGCAAAATCGCACAACGGTAACACTGGTTGCAGCCTCATACCCCTATTTCAGGGCTGCATTTAGTCGAAAAAGAGTTGTTAGACATTCCCGTTTAATGCGCAAACGAAAAATCGGTGTTTTAATAGGGAGGACATCGAGAACAGGGTTATACCGTTGAGCACTTTTACCCTTTTTTCCCACTGAGATACTTTCCCTGCAGCTAAAATGATAAACATTTAAATATGTGTGCTTTCTATTGCATTTAATCATGTCTAGTGAAAATGAGGCATATCGATCCATATTTTGATATAGCCCCCAAACAAAGGTACTTTGGATGACATATTTACGCCCTGAAGGCGCGTTTTTTAACCGAACATGCTGAAATTTATATATTTGTACTTTGTATTACATTGTGTTACAAAAGGCACGCTTGAATGGTTGATTTTAATAACAACTTGTTTGACAGATTTTCGCGTATTCCTAATGATGAAGGAGGTTTTTTGTTCCATTCTGTAACGCTTACTGAATTAATTAAAGCGTATGGTCAAATAAAGTCAAGAGGTTCTGATGGTTTGACTTTGAAATTCCTAAGTATAGTGTTTCCTTATATAGAAGGTCATATACTACACCTAGTTAATACGACCTTGATGACATCTTCGTTCCCTTCAAGATAGGGAAAGTGATTCCACTAGCAAGAATGACGCTGCGGACAGATACAAACCAATCTCTATTATGTCTATTTTGTCCAAGATGACACAGCATATTATGAAAGCCCAGAAGATGAAACATATTTGTTCATCATATTTGCTTCATGATAGCCAATATGGATTTAGGAGTACGTCTTCATTGCTTATTGGGCTTTTGTCGCTGGATGTGGAAAAAGCTTTAGATAGGTTGGATTTTTTTCGGATTGTGGGAGGTTGTTCCAGAGACGTATACAGGGTATAAAGAAGTTTCTTTCAGATACTACAGAGTCATATCTCGGTAGAATTAGTAACATTCCTCTATTTGAACGAGCAAATGTTATGCGACTAAACAGGTATTCAGGATCCTTTGTATATATGATCTTGTGTAGAAGAGTCAAACATTTGACACTTAACAGATTATTAAAGGATATATTAAAAATTTTATTCGAGAATTCTGATATATGTTCAGACCGTTTTTTGTTAAAAATGTATCTGGCTATATCATTATAGGCTACATTTAATTTTCTTTTATCTTCAGCAGAACAGTTTGCAAAGACTTCGCATCCGTAAAGAAGAGTAGGTATCAGATAAGATTTTGCTAACAGCATTTTTATCTGGAACGGTGTAGAATGTCGGACTGCCCATAGATTTCTTAACATACTATGAACCTTACAAACAGAGCAGTTTATATGGTTTGTCCAAGTAAGTGCAGAATTAAACGTTAGACCTAAATTAATGCAGTACCCACACTGTCTATAATAGCGTTTCCAATTTTCACAGTATGGGGCTCAATGATGGCTCTTTTGTATATTGGTATTAATTTAGTTTTAGAGGGATTAAGACATAATGCGTTTATTTGGGCCCAGTTATATATCAGATTCAGGTCTGTGTTAATATTCCATATGCAGAACTCAAGGTCATTTCGTTTGCTACACGTGTAACACATCATCTGCATATATTTGATCTTGGCAAGTTACAGGTACATCAGGCAGATCATTTATGTATATGAAAAACAGTAAGGGTCCAACGATTGATTCTTGTGGAACGCCCTTTGATACTTCTAATATATCGGATCTTTGGTTATTAGCCACAACTAACTGTGAGCGTACAGAGAGATATGATGAAATTAAATTGCAGGCAGTATTTGAAAAGTGGAATAATTTTTGCAGTTTTAGTACCAAAATTCGGTGATTAACAGTATCGAATGCTTTGCTGTAATCCAGAAGAATTAGGAAGGACACACTTTTGTCCTCCAGATGCTGACGAATACTTTCAACGACATCGATCAGAACTGTTGTGCAGCTTCGTTTCCTCCGAAAACCAGATTGTCTGTCCGATAATAGCTTATGCAGGTACAGATAGTCGCTAATTTGGTCGACCATTATGCGTTCCAGTGCTTTCGATATGTACGACAGAATGGCAATGGGACGATACTCTTTGTTTTGTTTGGGCACATGGATAACTTTTGCTCGTTTCCATTCTCTAGGAAAAACTGACTTAGTCAGTATGTTATTGAACAAGTACGTCAGATATGGCAACAGTTTCTGTATTATCATTTTGAGAAATCTAGGACATATTTCATCAGTTCCAGCAGCATTTGATTTTATGGTAAGAAAGCAATGAAGAACTTCTGCTTCATTTACTCCGCGGAATGAAAACCCATTTTCTACAGGGACAGTACACAGATTTTCATAGACATGTACAGAGGGTTGTATGGTTGTAAATTGATTTAATTTGTCTATATCAGATTTGGTGAGTTTAGATTCTTTGTTTTTATCACCAATACCTATTTTGCGAATCTCTTTCCACCTCATTCTACTGTCAACAGCATTCTTAAACTTTTCACGATAGTGTGAAAATTTTGCAGCATTAATTGCATTTGTAACAGTTCTTCCAGCAGATCTAAAACACTCATGAAGCTCTGGAGAAACGCTTCCAACGCTTGTACGCAAGATTTCGTTCATCAATTAGACATTAAATATGAGTCTTAAACCAAGGGGGCTGTTTGCTTCTAATGATGATTGTTTTTTCTGGGACACACCCAGCGAAAACTTGGTAAGTACATGTCATTACCACTTGCATTACCAGGTAATGACATATCATTACCCCCAGCATTACATGTAGTCAACAAATAATGACTTACTTATATTGACATAAATATGTACTTATTTGTAATTAATTTTAAGTCGGGTATTGCAAAATATGCGACAACGCCAATTTTTATTTTCTTATCAAATCAACTTTTCTTCAATAAAAACTGTTGTTGCTGTTGCATATTTTACAATACCCATCTGAAATTGACTTACAAATACGTCAATATAAGTAAGTCATTATTTGTTGACTACATGTAATGCAGAGGGTAATGACATGTCTTACATGCTAATGCAATGTAAAATGTCATGTACTTACCATGTTTTTGATGGGAATATTCCGAGTAAAAAATATGTCTCGTCGTATTTAATTATATATGATAAGTAAATGGTTATGAAAATCATTACTGGTAAGGTGTTATTTAACCCCTTATTAAAATGGCAATAATAACTACTTATATGATGGATCTTCGTAAGCGTGGGGGTAAGTAGTTATTTGTTAGCTCTTCGTATGCTTGCATGGAAGTACTTTCCTCCAATATCATTCCTATGTAAAAATAATCTGAAGGGTGGCTAAATGGTAAGTCATTATTTCTTTTGAATTTCACTTACCCGCCAGGTTACCTGGTAATGAGAGTTTTTGCTGGGCAGTTGTTGAATAAGTAGTTTATTCGATTTTGGATAAATTGTAATTGATCATCAACTGATTCTAACCGATATAATTGCTCCCATGATGTTTCTTCAAGTAATTGATTTAACAACATAAAATTTGTATTCTTGAAATCACAATATGTTATACTCTGTTCACCTGAATCTATGCTGGAATCGTATGTTAAGTAAATGAGATCATGTTTAGAGAACCCTGAGGCAGAAAGCTGATCATACAGTAAGATTTTTGATTTGCGACTCACAAAGAAAATGTCAAGCAAGCTTGAAGAGGTATTGGTAAAGTGTGTAGGAACAGTGATGTTCGATGGGAATAGACCAATGGTTTCCATTTCGCAATCCTTTAAAAGGTTGCAATTAAAATCACCAGCTATGATAATATCTGTGAATTCGAGGGAGAGTATTCTGATGTTATTTATAAGGGAATCAAAGTTAGTGTTATTGTTTGGTCTATAGACACATCCTAGTAAGATTGGATTTCTATTTGTTTTTATTTCAACGATAATGTATTCGATAGGATTCCCTATGTCAGACTTGGCTTTTATTGTAAAAGGTATGACTGTTTTTAGATAAATAACAACGCCCCCGCCGTGAGAGTGCCGATCAGCTCGAAGAATATTATATCCCGGAATAGAGTAAATATTGTCACTAATGTTAGGTATGAACCATGACTCAGATACACAAACTATGTCAACTCCAGCATTTATAAAGGTGTAACGAAGTTCATCCATTTTATTGTTTAAGCTTTGGGCGTTAATGTGTGCAATTTTTAAGCCCATCGCTTGGTTAACGAGGATTTTCAACATGGTATGCAGATTGTCTCTGGAACTGCGATCATTTTCATTTATCATGATTAGTTAATGTACTCATAAGCAGATTTGAGTTAAGTAGCTTTGTGATATAAAAGCTGAGTGAGCTGGCTGATGACTTCGATTTGATTTGGAGAATCAGATTTGGTACACTTTACGTAAACTAGACCACGGCTAGTGAAAACGGATTCCAAATGTTTTTCCTTCTTTAACTTCAATGCATGCATTTCAAATGCATTTTCTGGTTTTTATAGTTATGATTTGTGAGGTTTTCATTTATGTAAAATGGTTTATCAGAGTCAAACCCAGCATGTTTCAGTGTTAGGTCAGATTTATTTTATTTACGGAACATTGCAACATTTTTTAGGACAAAATTTTTGCCGTACGGTGAAGTCAGATTTGCCAATATAGTTGAATCATTGGTACCTCCATTTAACCGATTACTGTTAATCCGGTAGATGGATTTAACTGTAGGAGTATTGATGTTAAGAGTATCGCAAATATTGTCAAATATTTGGAATAAATCTTCTCCATTTATTAAAGGCACTCCACTTATATGAAGATCGCATGCATCCTGTAAATTATCATATTTACGTTGATTTGCTTTAATATCTAATATATCAGATTTCATTTGTTGAACTTGTCAATATCGTCCTTAAAAACTTCAATTTAGTCTGCGAGTGTTTCAACTTTGTCTACTCTTTCTGTGAGACTCGCTATTTTGTCATGGAGTTTGTGCATGTCTCGTATACTGTTGTCTATTACAGTTAAGAGACGCGATTTTTTTAAGCGATGTAAATTTTTAATTTAAGTTTATATATCCATATTTATATATGTTTGTTTATACATGGTTTTCCAATAAGAGTTAAATGATTTCTTTGAAAAAAAAAAACACTTATTGTTAAGGAAATTCAAAAGTTTTTTATTTTATGTGAAGTACAATCGATACAATAAAGTTTTAAATAAAACTTCATTCAAATGGCCTCCACGACTTCTTCTGCAGGAACGAATTCGATGAAACCAATTTTCGAGCACTTTTTCCACTAAATCAAGTTGTATGTCATGAATGGCACGTTCAATAAAAGCTTGAAGAGAGTCTGGTTTATTTTGAAAGACCAATGACTTCAAATAACACCACAAGAAATAGGTTAATCACAACTTCTTGGAGGCCATTCAATATCACAATTTCTTGGAATAATCGAATCTCCAAACTATTCTCGCAACAATTAAATTGTTTCATTTGCTGTGTGCACGTAGCCACAATCGGTTAATGGCAAAAAGGTAGCTCTTAACGAGAGCTAAAATATTGCTCAATTATTTTGATAATAAAACTGAATAATTTGAAAACGTTGTTCTTTCTTTCCATGATAAAATTGTAAACACTACTGAATACAATGAAAAACAAATGACAGATCATGACATATTACAAATGGCCGAAACGTCACTTCAAAATCATATCATCCCTATTGGAAAACCCTTTATTTATATATGTATATATGTCCTATTATTATTAATTAATTCCATAACTAATTTATTTAAAATTATAAAATAACATGAATATTCAATATTTGAGTACTTTTATAATTCCTCTATTTTTTATTTTTAAGTAATTTAATTTATATATGCAAAATATTGTAGTAATTTTATGGCATGGTTATGAATTGGAATAATAATAAATAAAAAAAGTATCCTTCTAACGTCGAGGTGTTATGCGACCTGGTGCCTATCTATGTTTTTAAAGTTCGTAGTCAGGGGTAATCGGCTATTTTTGAACGGAGCTTCGAGGATACCGTTCAATCATCGAGAATTTAGGCTTCTTTGCCAAGTCCCTTCCATAGCAATGGGGGCTATGCTATGGCTGACCTCTCTTCCCCTACAATCGTGGGACCAAAATATGAATTCTTCAAAAACCAAAACAACAAACACAACAATAACAACTCATAACGCCCTCATCGACTACGCCGCCCCAGTTTGGACCCTAGGGATTAGCGACAACCAGTGGAGGAAACTCCGGACGGTGCAAAACGCTGCCATGAGGATAGCTACTGGTTGCCATACTGAAACACCAGAGGATCACCTAAAGCATGAGACTCAAATGCTATCGGTGAGGAGACACTGCACACTCCTCACCCACCAGTACCTTATAAAGTGCAGCAGTGACGACCATCCAAATCACGCAACATCGGTAAGGAATCCGTCAGAGAGAGAGCTATCCCCATCAGGAATGACTTCCGTAAGGATAGAGATAGGGTTCAATGCTAATTGGAAGATAAATAGCCTTAACATAAAGAAGGCATTGAAGAAGATATACACTGAAACAGTTCAGAGTGCAATTGAGAGCTACCCAAGTAGCATAGTACTTGGTGGGAGACCACCGCCCATTAACCTTGAGGAAAGGGGGCCTCCGAGGGAGACCAGGGCGATACTATCCCAGTTACGCTCTGGCCTCTCAAGGTACCTTAACAGCTACCTTTGCCTGCTGAACCAGGACATCAAATATGAATGTCCAGACTGCGGGCATTCACCACACATTACAAGGCATCTCTTCGTGTGCCCTGCAAAACCACGGACTTGACACCCGAGTCTCTATGGACACACCCAATCGAGAGCACGTTTCCTGTGATTGGATGTAGTTGCGTAAAATGTCATCTTTCTAATTTCCAACCCTTTCTTTTCTTCCATATCCCTGCGTACGTAAAAAATAACCTTATAGGGGCTACAACAACAACAATAACAACTACAACTATAACCAGTAGCATTGAGGCTTCATCCCGAACAATGTCTACGGACAGTCATCGTCTAAATCCGATATCCGCTTCAAACTGTCTTAGTCCCCTCCCAAATAGTTCTATAGTCCGTCAGGATGACACAAATCCACCAACCCTAAACTGATAAGAGGTGAGCAAACAGAACTCAGGAACATCGACACGCTGAGCAGAGAGATAGCCCCTCAGTATGGTAAGCTAAATCAGCAACTGTCAGAGATGGTGGATGATGATTCTCTCATCGGATTCAGTCTGGGAGCGTGCCAGCGGAAATGATGGATGACATTATTTTGTCAGATGAGGATGGAGAGATTACAATGATCTCTGCCCTGATTTTCGAGAAAGGTAGGCCCGTAAAAGTAACGCCGGTAGACAACCAGGCCGTAGTAGTGAAGAAAGCCAATTTGACTCCACCGACTCCACTTTCCTTAGCAAGTGAACCGCTTAACGTGGGAGGCTTGACTCTGACTCGTCAAGGAGCGTTAGACCCAGCTTCTCCTGTGGATAAACTCTCGAAAAGCGGAAGAAAAAAGTCTACGACTAAAAGGGCTCGCGATGCTTAGCATCATTTAATTAACCTGCTGCCTCTATTCGACGGTCCCTCAACCTCACGGCAAGCTGCGGCCTCTATATGACCTACTGCTTAACGAACGTTCCCAACGCAACCACTCTTACCCGCCCCTTCCGACCGAGGGGGCCACATCCCCATGACGTAGGGATTGCGTACACACCATGATCCGGACCATGGCGGGTTAATAGTAGAGGGTGGAAATACCAGCTACAGAACCGATTCAATCTTATCAACGTAAGTCCCGTACTGGGGGTCCCACACTACGGACCCATATTCTAGAATAGGTCTAACTAGTGACGTATATAACTGCCTAGTTACATATGGATCTACGAATTCTTTCGCCCATCGCTTTATGAAACCAAGCACGCCATAAGCTTTATTCACCATTGTAATTATGTGATTATTGAAATTGAGTTTAGGATCCATCAATATACCAAGATCCACAAAGGATTCAACAGTATCTAAATTGGAACCATGAAGACTAAAACTGGATGGAATCGCCCTCGACCTAGAGAAACACATATGTTTACATTTCTTAAGATTGAGGTCCATGCAATTTATATCACACCATTTTCCAAAATTAATCAAATCATTTTGAAGGAGCATTGAATCTTCAGATGTTTTATAATAATAAAATATCTTAACATCATCTGCATACATCAGTAAATTTGAACTAGAAATTGAATCTGGTAAATCGTTGATGAATAGCAGAAATAGAATGGGGCCAATATGGCTACCTTGATAAGTCGATATCCAACGCAATAGGTTGTTACTAAAACCAATAAGATCAAGCTTATGTATCAAGAGTTTGTGATTGACTCTATCGAAAGCTTTACTAAAATCTGTATAAATCACGTCTGTCTGATTACCAAGAACAAACTCGTTTATAACCTGAGAAGAGAATTGCACCAAATTTGTCACAGTTGAAAGACCTTTACGAAATCCATGTTGGAATGGACTTAGAATAGACGATACTTTATGAGATAAAATCTCAGTAACCATTTTCTCAAAAAGTTTTGGAATTACACTTAATTTTGCGATTCCACGATAATTCCCCACATCAGTGAGGCTTCCAGATTTATGAAGAGGGGTTAAGTAAGATGTTCTCCAAATGGATGGGAAATAGCCATATTTTAACGAAGTATTAAATAGTAATGTGAGCGGAAGGGCAAGACTTTGAGCACAATTTTTGAGGATTATACTAGGTACGCCATCAGGACCAACACGATTTGAAGAATTAAGCTTGACCAAACTCGTAAATACAAACGGAAAATCAAAATAAGGTATGCTAAACTGATTCAATGACGGAATATTGTAAGGGTAGGGGACGTCTAATTGTCTCTGTTGATGAGAATAGGTTGATGTAAAGAATTTTGCAAAAGCATTGGCGATTGATTGGTCACCACAGAATTCCTCACTATCCATTCTAACCATAGAAGGTCTTGGATTAGATCTACGTTTCATATTTACAAAATCATAGAAAGATTTAGGATTAGACTTAAAATTGAGGGCTAACTTCTCTAAATAGATTTCATAACATCTGCTAGATTCAATATTAAATTGAGATCTGGCAATAGCATACTTTGCATAATCGGTCTCCGAACCCGATTTTTTAAATTTTTTAAATAGTCTGCTCTTCAAGTTCTTAATAGCAGTCAAAGCAGGAGAATACCATGGTGGTCTATTAGAATTTTTAACACGAATCTTCGGAACAGATTGTTGAAAACAATTATTCAATACGTTATAAAACTGCTCAATAGCTGAGTCAATGTGAGTTGAATCATCACAACAGCAGATACAATCCCAATCAACGTCGAGGAGCATAGCAATAAGCAAATCAAAATTTGTTCTTTTGAAACAAAAAACTGCACCCTCATCACTTGGGGTGTACACAGGGAGTATCCACCATATCATACGTCATGGAAATACCCAGCGTAGGGTGGTAATTATCCTCCGGTATAGAAATTGGAGAAATTCTGTAAACATCGAATAATTGGGAATTATCAACAAATACTAAATCAAGTAATTTATCAATTGAGTTAGGAATCCCATTAATCTGGAATAGATCGAGATCAGAAAAACGCCTGACAACATCGCAGGTCCACTCAAATGAGCTTGATGAAGAATTTCTGCTATACAGAATACTGTGAAATGGACGAGGTCGAACGAGGAGTCGCAACCGGCTGCGAAGAAGCGCAGGTTAAGCAGGGAAGTTAACCCCCAACCGACAGGTCCAAAAGGGCGAAGTACTTTCTGGTGGTAAAGCACCCTCTGGGTCTAGACCAATAAAGAAAATGACTAAGCTCTTTTCAAGACCTCAAGGTAGGAAACCCGTCAACTCTTCCCAAAAATCCTTAGACCAGCAGGTGGTGACAGTAAACATGGTCGATCCCGACCGAGAATTAGCCCTTCCAACTGGAATCTACTTGAACCGAAGTTGCCCAATTTAATGCTTTCTGATAGGTGGACAGGTGGCGATATAATCTTTGATGGAGCGCAATGGAAATAGGGTGTACAACTGGTCAAAAGTGCCAACAACGAGTCCTTGGAAGAATACTTAAGAGATAGAGGGGTACGGTAAGATGGAGATTTGGCTACAGCCACTTCCGCATTCATACCCCAAAAGAGAACTAGCTCGAGTAAGCTGAGAGTAGTGCAGATTAATATGTATCATTCTATAGCTGCCTCGAACGAACTTCTTATTGCCCTCTCTAATTCTTCAGTGGACATAGCTCTATTCCAGGAAACCTATATTGTTAAGAATAAGGTAACTG
The DNA here is from genome assembly GCA_963930755.1 of Eudasyphora cyanicolor. NCBI lineage: Eukaryota > Metazoa > Arthropoda > Insecta > Diptera > Muscidae > Eudasyphora > Eudasyphora cyanicolor. The sequence continues at coordinate 107,165,375 of OZ005737.1, forward strand.
GACTGAGCAATGTAAATGTTATCATATAATCACCTCCCTCCGAAAACAAGGTGAGAACTGGCAATGTACATAGGTAGGAAGAATTTAAACCTAATCCTTCAATATGATTACAGTAGTGGAGACCCAACAACTGTGAGGCTAGAAACAAAAAACAACCAGCCGTTACTACTCTCATCAATCTATATACCATATGAGGAAAACAACCCGCCAAATGAGTCAGTGAGCAAGCTGGTGCATGGCAATCAAATATCAACTCTGGAGGTGAGTCACTTTATGATATTATTTTAAATTCTAGACTAAGGATTTGCAACGTTGGTAACGATTCTACTTTTCAAGTCAAAAATAGATCGGAGGTTATAGACATAACTTTGACAAATCTTGATGATAATGTTCTTTCAGGTTGGAGAGTGTCCAAGGAGAACTCCTTCTCGGACCATAAATACATTATCTTCGATCTGTATATGGTAAAAGGTAATGAAGCCCCCAAAGAAAAATAACTGGGCTCCGTTTAATGAACTTGCAGCTCCTTTCGATGAAGGATATCTTCGCCGACAACACCTGGCTAGAAGAAGCAGTTGATGACTTTACTGCAACCTTGCTAGTTATTTTTAGAAAACAAGCCCCCTTACGTATCCAGGTAAAAGGTCCCAACCTACATGGTGGACCAAAGACCTTCGAAATTTACGGCAGAATGCCAGAAGATTGTATAAAAAGGCTAACAATACCAAAACGAGTGCAGATTGGGATTGCTACGTGGAATCCTGGATCAACTTCTGTGAAAGCATAGAAGGTGTTAATGAGTCTTTCAAATTCCGACGACTGCAAGTTTACCTCGGACTCTTTGGACCTTTTGGCCACGACACACTTTCCCAGGTGCTCGGACATAGCCCAAGAGGATATTCCCAACGTTGGTACTGAATCAAGTATATAGTATATAAGTATCAAGTACGCGGAAAACGCTAAATTGGAACGGTAAGCGCTATTTTGGTGCGGTAAACGCTAATTTGCTACGGTAAACGCTAATTTGGTACGGTAAACGCAAATTTGGTACGATAAGCGCTAATTTGGTACGGTAAACGCTGGAGCGGTGAACCATAGCATATTGATTATAATTTTTTTATAACTGATTCAAATTTAAAATTTTAAATGGGCCACCCTTTATAATTTATAATAATATACATATTATTTTTTTAAGAATAAATGAAACATTTTGAAAAAATTTACCATTTGATTTTTAATTTAATTTTATTGACTATATCTGAAATAAAATTCGTACTCCTTTTCAAGCTTGTAAGGATAAAATATCTTGGTTGCTCCATCATATTATTTGTAATTATTATAAATCTTAATTAACTCAAAATGTATATTGGTTATTGTAGGCGTAATGAAAATTATTTTATAATATTTAAAAAAAATTTCAATATACATATTTAGTGGTACCACTAGATCTTTTTTTCAGGATGCTCTACGTGCAGCTCATTTAATAACCTATTAAGGCCCTGCAAAGTTGTGCGATGAACGCGCGTCTTCGCGTTCTAGGCGTATAAAAAATTATTTTATAATATTTAAAAAAATTTCAATATACATATTTAGTGGTACCACTAGATCGTTTTTTCAGGATGCTCTACGTGCAGCTCATTTAATAACCTTTTAAGGCCCTGCAAAGTTGTGCGACGAACGCGCGTCTTCGCGTTCTAGGCGTATTGAAAATTATTTTATAATATTTAAAAAAATTTCAATATACATATTTAGTGGTACCACTAGATCGTTTTTTCAGGATGCTCTACGTGCAGCTCATTTAATAACCTTTTAAGGCCCTGCAAAGTTGTGTGATGAACGCGCGTCTTCGATGGCAAATCACCTAGCAACCGATGAGAAAATACTGTGGGCTATTAATTCCTTTGAACCCTTTAAATCAACAGGACCAGACGGCATATCACCAGCAATGTTACAAAATGCAGGGCCAACAGCAATGAAATGCTGTCGCGGATTTTTAGGCATTGCCTACTTAGGAATTTTATACCTTCAAAGTGGCGTGAGGTCAGGGTGGTCTTCATCCCCAAAGCGGGAAAACCCAGTCACTTAACGCGTAAGGACTATAGACCAATCAGTATCTCATCGGAAGAAACTTTGGAAAGACTGATTGACACCTATATCGGGGGTTGTTGATAATGCTCTACATAAAGTGGTTTTAAATGGGCCACCCTTTATAATTTATAATAATATACATATTATTTTTTTTAAGAATAAATGAAACATTTTGAAAAAATTTACCATTTGATTTTTAATTTAATTTTATTGACTATATCTGAAATACAATTCGTACTCTTTTTCAAGCTTGTAAGGATAAAATATCTTGGTTGCTCCATCATATTATTTGTAATTATTATAAATCTTAATTAACTCAAAATGTATATTGGTTATTGTAGGCGTAATGAAAATTATTTTATAATATTTAAAAAAATTTCAATATACATATTTAGTGGTACCACTAGATCTTTTTTTCAAGATGCTCTACGTGCAGCTCATTTAATAACCTTTTAAGGCCCTGCAAAGTTGTGCGATGAACGCGCATCTTCGCGTTCTAGGCGTATTAAAAATTATTTTATAATATTTAAAAAAATTTCAATATACATATTTAGTGGTACCACTAGATCGTTTTTTCAGGATGCTCTACGTGCAGCTCATTTAATAACCTTTTAAGGCCCTGCAAAGTTGTGCGACGAACGCGCGTCTTCGCGTTCTAGGCGTATTGAAAATTATTTTATAATATTTAAAAAAAATTTCAATATACATATTTAGTGGTACCACTAGATCGTTTTTTCAGGATGCTCTACGTGCAGCTCATTTAATAACCTTTTAAGGCCCTGCAAAGTTGTGTGATGAACGCGCGTCTTCGATGGCAAATCACCTAGCAACCGATGAGAAAATACTGTGGGCTATTAATTCCTTTGAACCCTTTAAATCAACAGGACCAGACGGCATATCACCAGCAATGTTACAAAATGCAGGGCCAACAGCAATGAAATGCTGTCGCGGATTTTTAGGCATTGCCTACTTAGGAATTTTATACCTTCAAAGTGGCGTGAGGTCAGGGTGGTCTTCATCCCCAAAGCGGGAAAACCCAGTCACTTAACGCTTAAGGACTATAGACCAATCAGTATCTCATCGGAAGAAACTTTGGAAAGACTGATTGACACCTATATCGGGGGTTGTTGATAATGCTCTACATAAAGTGGTTGGTTACATTGAGGGACATTTAGGAAAACCCGAATTCACTTTTGTTGCCTTCTTAGATATAGAAGGGGCTTTTACACGTGGATTGTGAAATTGAAGTCCTTGGTGGTTGTGGGTTCACCTCCCCTTCTGTAGAAACTCCATAGGTAAAAGCTGAGGGCTCCGCCCAAGTGCTATCCATTGGATGTACACAGCGATTGTGCGTCCTATACTCACCTAACCTAACCTTGTTCATAACCGGCGCGAGAAGGAGTACACCACAAGCGGCAATAAATACTTTACTGAATGTTGTTTTCTCTTTAGTTTGTCAGTCTTTATAGATGTAATTTGATCTACATGCCTTTTTACTCTTTTTCCATGATACTCAATTTCGAAATGTAGATCTCCTTAGCGAGAAACTATTACTCCTGGTATCCATTTGTCCATTCGAAGATTTCCAAGTAAACATGTTCATTCTGCTGAAATGTTCGAAAATTTGGATTAAAGCTTATATATTATTTTTCAGTAATTTTCGAATTAATATTATCCGGTCGAATCAGATCTAAACGTGATCGAAGGTTGCGGCCCATGAAGAGAATTGCCGGTGATTGTCCTGTCGTCCCGTGGGGTGCATTCATGTACTGATGTAAATATTTATTTAAGTCGACATTGAAGTCGAATTTGAACCTAATGCTTTAAATGCATTATTTATAGTCTGGGACACTTCTTTCAGCTTGACCATTTCTTGCCGGGTGATATGGGGCCGATTTTTTATGGTAAACTACTCCTCTTTCCCTTGGGAAGTTGCGGAATTCCTCAGACGAAAAATTTGTGGCGTTATCGGACATTACAGTGTGTGGAGCGCCATAACCAGCAAAGAGTTCCTCCAGTATTGCAATCGTCGTTTGTGATGTTATTGAATCGCAATTTTTACTTCGATCCATTTGCTGAATGCATCCGTTACCACCATCAATATTTATCCTAGAAAAGGACTAGCATAGTCGATATGGGTGCGCTGCCAAGGTCCACTGGGATACTCCCAATGGTGGTTTCCGTGTCTTTAGTGCCTTCAATGTCCTTATCGATCCCTGGTCAGTATATAAAAGACCGCGCCATCCTTTCATTTTCACGATACTAAGGTGTGCCGCGTGCCGATCTTCGAGGACTTATTTACGTAATATTTCAGGGATAACTACTCTGTGCTCAACATTTATTTCTTTTAATATTAAAATGATTTGAAAGTGTTAATTTAATTTCTTAGAAGTTTAAGTCTTAAGGCTTTTTTTATAAAATTGATTGACTTTACATTTTATTTTGTCCAGTATCGATCCTTGTTAGAATTGGTTCACGTTTTGATATATCCCGCCATAAGCGAATTTGTGAAATGACACTAAAAAAAGTGTCATAAGGTCCATGGACATTGTGAAACTTTCAAAAGTGTCATAATGTCCATGGACATTGTGAAACTTTCAAAAGTGTCATAATGTCCATGAAACCTATGTCATTACGTCCATGGACATAATAACACTTCGAAAAGTGTCATAATGTCCACAAAATTTTAAAAAATAATTTAGAAGTGAAATACAGTTATTTTATTACTAATGTACAAAATTTGGTACAAAGCATCATCGAATAGACCACTTAGTCTGAAAGCGATTATTGAAGGCAACGCAAGACCTCCTTGAAGATTTAAACTAAAAAATGGAAGCGGAGAATTTAAGTTTAAAGTTCTATTTCATATCGGGCTTTCGTAAAAACTCAAAGTTATTAATATTGTTGGAAGAAAAACAAATATTTAGGCAAAAAAATATGTAATCGAACTATACTGATACAAGTGTTATTTTGAAAAATGTAATATTACAGTAGCCTTAAAAAATAATAAAGTTTGTGAACAACTTAGTGTCGACACTCATTATAACCACGCTCCTCCCGAGGATTTGTTAAAAAAATTCAAATGATGACTAAAGTTAAAGCAGAATGCGGGAAAAGTACTGTTTCAAAAAGGATGGGAGTTCGTGATATTTTCGATGAGGAATTCATGAAAGAAAAGGAACTTGTGTCAGCAGTGTCATTTCCGCAGATGAAGAGGCAACTCCACAGAATACGTAGTAATGGCATTCCAAAGAATCCCACAACTCCAAATGAATTAAAAAAAAACTTTTCGAAGATCCCGAATTTCTCGCAGAATTTGGAATGTCGAAGCATGTAGACAAGCAGTTTTACCAGGAGACAATCTTAGAGGATGATTTTCTATTACCTTTACTTACACCAACTTTTCGCTATATGCTCATATTTTGACACATTTATTGGAAACATTTTTGGGAAAAATAGTAACTAAAAACAAGTAAGAGTGATCAGTCGGCCCTTATTTTTCTGTTTTAATTAAATTATTATCAATTTAAATTGCATTTAATAACTTTAAAGTATGTAATGGTATTAAAGTCAAAACCAGTTAACTTTTTAAAAAATGGTCCATTTGTGTGGGCGGTACTAAAAGGGGCGTGGCAATAATGCCCATTTTTGACTGTATTATAGGTACTATTAAACTAAAGCACTGTACAGAATTTCAAGCATTTGTATGCACTGGTATTAAAGTTATAAGCTGGTAACTTTTGGTTCAAAATTGTCCATTTGTGTGGGAGGTACCAAAAGGTACCGTGCACTACGACTAATCATGTCGTTGCTGATCAGTCGTAGTGAACGGACGTGTTTAGCACAGAGCGGATAGTTAAAATCTATAATGCAGTACCTATTACGCAATCGCAAAAAAAATCTGTACAAAGTCTGGAAGGCCTACATCGTAGTACCTATTACGGGCTAATACAGACAAAAAATTCGTTGACGGGGATGCCTTCGCGTTCCGATGGAGCGGGGTTCCCCAATCGTCCTACTGTCCGTCCGTTGGTCTTGACCAAAGCCGACCACACCAAACATGTTGAAAATTTCCCCCCAGTTATGTCCGACCGTCAAAACGGAAGCACAATGAGCACCGGATAGCGCTCAGAGTTTTGACGAAGTTGGAGGCTGTTGAGGTTTCGGCTCTTACCGAAAAACCCAAAAAGGCCAATCAGCCGGCTGAAAGAGCCACAAATTCAGCTGTTTTAACGGCTAATAAAGTCAAAAGAATCAGTCTAGTGATGGCCGTTATAGACAGAAGTAGTGAGGACGGATCCCTCCTCAAGGACAAATGGAGCCATGTGCAATCAGCCATTATGGCTCATTACCTCGATGTCCGTAGAGAAATGCCGGGCACAACACCAATCTGCAACGATGCAGGATGGCATCAGGGGAGAGTAAAGATCTTATATTTCGGTGATGCCAGATCAGTAGACCTGTATAAGGCTGCTCTGAGTCTAGCGGGTGAGGTGTGGCCGGGGTGCCCAGTTGGATGTTGTCGAAAAAAACAACATCCCTAGTCACCCTTGAGCCATCACCTGGGTTACAGAAGAGCCCTCCAACCCGGCTGACATATTAGAAATAATAAAAGATTCCAATCCTGGTCTGACCGCCCATACTTGGAGAATCAGCAAGGTGGGTGAGGCGGATGGTAAAAAGCGACAGGTCAATTTGATCCTTAAGGCTGAATCCACCTCCCATATACAACGTGCAAGTGCAACCCTACAGTATGGCTTGAAGGTATACAAGCAGGATATAGCTGAGGGGAGTCCGGAGGACTCTTTGACAAATCTGGCGGGGACACGCTTCTCGATGATACGGATGAAGAGTTCGACAACACCCTTGTCGGGGTGGATGTCAATTTGTCAATTACCAATGATGGTAAGAATTCTACAGATTAATCTCCATCACGCTAAAGCAGCCTCAGCGGCTCTATTGCTGCGTCTGTCCACAGGTGCAGTAGACATCGTCCTGATACATGAGCCCTACGCAGTGGGAGGAAGGGTGTGTGGTATCAGGACACCCAACATTAAACTGCTTGTGGCCAATTGTGAAGGCACTCCAAGAACCTGCATTTTGGCCAGGAAAGATCTAAGTATCTTTCTCCTGGCTAATTTAAATGGTAAAGACCAAACATCTGCTAGTCTGGAAATCGGTAATCGCATATATTGGGTGGTCTCCAGTTACTTGCCCTATGAAGCTGTAGTACCGACTGCTCAATTAAGGGAAGTATTAGAAGAAGCAACGTCTGACGAGGTCGAGCTGATTATTGGTGCAGACACGAACGCTCATCATACTATCTGGGGTAGTGCGGATATGATTGTGATTGTGTGATTCGCTTCTTGAATTTATTCTAACTACCAACCTAAGTATTTGTAACATAGGTAATAAACCGACCTTTACAATTAAAGACAGACAAGAAGTACTAGACATAACGTTTGCTACTGACCGGCTGTCAGACAAAATTATTGGTATATAGTCTACTCGGGTGGACTATACACCATTATATTGAGTTCAAACTCGCTGAAAAAGCTCCTAAACCTGCCGTCCACAGAAATGTGAGAAAGACAAAGTGGCACCTGTATGAAAAGAATTTCAAGAAAGTCTTCAACTCCAAACTTCTTTACGGACCGAATGACAAAGCCGGTCTGAATAATCTGGTCGAGCATATCACCACATCATTCAATAGTTCCCTTGAAGAAGCCTGTCCAAAAACAAGGTACAAGGGTAAAACTAAACCCCAATGGTGGACTTCTGAGCTAACGGCAAGGAAAAATACCTGCAACAAGCTATTCAACAAGGCTAAATCTACTGGGGTCGCTAATGTTTGGGATGCCTATAAAGAGCAACTCAAGATCTATAAGAAGGAGCTTAGAAAGACGCTCTTGGTATACCTTCTGTGGCGAAGTGGAAAAGGTCTCCGACGCCGCAAGGCTGAGGAAAATACTATCAGCTTCACCCTGTACTGTGGGTTACTTGCAGGATTAGGCACATAATTGGACCAAGAACGGCTCGACACACATTTCCCGGGGAACTCTCTAACAGAACCAGAGGATCAGCAGGACCAACAAGAGTGCGAGTGGACTGCGAGCGTCGCTAGCTTGTTGACTGAGAGATCCAGAATAAGCTGTGCTATTAATAGCTTTGAGCCCTTCAAGTCACCTGGACCAGACGGCATCACTCCAGCAGAAATGCAGAAAATGTTGATGTACATTATCCCCTGGCTGGAGAAAATTTATGTAGGCTGTATCAGGTTTTCATACATCCCGAATCGATGGAGGGATACCAAAGTGGTATTCATACCTAAAGCGGGGAAGATATCACACACTAGGCCAAAAGACTTCAGACCAATTAGCCTATCCTCCTTCCTATTGAAAGGTCTGGAAAGTCTTTTAGATTATTTCATTAGGGAAAACCTGGATACAAAACTCCTGTCGGGGAACCGACATGCTTACAATAAGGGGAAAGTCTACGGAATCAGCCATGCACGAACTTGTGAGCACTATCGTATCGTCCCTGCATTTCATGTCGTGGGTCCACAACTCTAACAAGGTTTGTAAACAGAGGGACCCCACAAGGAGGAGTACTGTCTCCACTAATTTGGAATCTAGCGGTGAATGAAATCCTGCTAGATCTAGAACGTTGTGGCTGCAAGGTCGTGGCATATGCGGACGACGTTGCAATCGCAGTGAGTGGCAAATTCGAAAAAAATATAGCTCACAGACTACCAGATACCTGCAGTATCTATCAAGCCGAAATAATGGCAATATGGGAAGTAGCCAAATGGCTGAGTCGCAACTTCGCCCACTTCCCATTTCTCGAGGTCTTAGTGACTAATAAAGTAATACTATGTGTAGAATTTCAGAGGATTCAAATAAGTCGTACAGAAGTTATTAAATAATCAATATTTCACTAAATATTTAACCTTTGTGGGGGAGATACTAGAAGGAGTGGACCAGTGTAACCCATCTTCGAACTTAGCCGGAGATAGAAGAAAATATTACCACATACCAAATTACAGCAAAAGAGAGAGCTTTCCCGTCTTGGTCTTTAAAAGTCTTTGCTTCGCGCATTCAATATCACTTGCAAAACTTCAGCTGGCAATTTAAGTATGTTGCCCAAAAAACGAAAGATCAGCAACACTAAAGACAACAAAGTATATGGGCTCACCCAAAAACTTAACCGAAGACTAACTCTATAAGATTTCTTTAATTGCATAATTCATAAAGAAAATAACATACTTGAATATACTGATATTATCGAGGACACTGAAAGCCAAGACGGAACAGAAATTTATGTAACGGAGAATGATGTCCCGTTAAGCCAACCTACAGAGGTACTAAAATGTATAATTTGCACTGAGGAACCAAGAAATACTTTATTACAGCCATGCAATCATTTCAAGATTTGCTCTAGTTTTTTTGAAAATAGGGTACTTGAATTTTTGATGTACCAAGTGGGCGTGGCCCCACTGGTACGCCAAATTTTGAAATTGATATATCTTGCACAATTTGCTAGATTTAAAATTAGCTAGAGTGCTGTAATTTTGTACATATGTATGTATCTGGTGGCAGTCTACGTGATTGGTACAAAAATGGGCGGGATCGGACCAATGGGTGTGGCTCCGCCCATATAAGCCTAAATTTGAAATTGAGATGTCTTGCACAATTTGTTAGCGAGAGTGCTGTAATTTTGTGCATATGATTCTGTTGGTAGTCTACGTGATTGGTCCAAAAATGGGTGAAAACGGACCATATAAGCCAAATTTTGAAATAGACTTATCTTGCACAATTTGTTAGCGAGAGTGCTGTAATTTTGTGGATGTGTATCTGGTGGTAGTCCACGTGATTGGTCTAAAAATGAGAGGGATCACACAATTTGGTAGTGTTAGTACTGCAATTCTGTTTATATGTATCTGGTGGCAGTCTACGTGATTAGTTCAAAAATGGGCGGGATCAGACTAATGGGCGTGGCCCCGCCCATGTGAGCGATATTTTAAAATTGAGATATTTTGCACAATTTGTTGCCGAGAGTGCTGTTATTTTATGTATATGTTTTTGGTGGCAGGATTCGTGATTGGTTAAAAAATGGACGGGATAGGAAATCTTAATATGGGGCAACGAAATGGACCGGGTCCAGCTAGTACAACATAAAAATGAGTCGACTATGACAAGCCAATGTTAAAATTTATAGTTCATCACATGAAAAAAGGACGGAGATGTTAATAGTTAGAAGTTAAAAGCAACTACACTATTTTCAATTGTGATTCGAAAAAATCAATTGAAACTCGAAGATTCCATTTGAAATTCGAAAAACATCAGTTAAAATTCGATGATTGCATTTGAAATTCTTAAAAGATCAATTGAAATTCGAAGATTCCATTTGAAATACGAATAACATCAATTGAAATTCGAAATACATCAATTGAAATTCGAAACACATCATTTGAAATTCGTAATACATCAATAAAATTAGAAAAACATGAATTAAAATTCATGCTGTTTATTGGTTTTTAATCTATAATTTAAAAATAATATGTAAATAGGTTTTGTTTTATAACTTCAAAAGTAATTTTTAATAAATATTCATAAAAGATAAGATCATCTCTATGTTTTCTATTCGTCACATTATATGTTAAGATTTAGTCAGCAAAAAATATTTAAATAAATTCTGCCCAATCCAATGCACGGATTTGTATACATTTTCGAATTTTAATTGGTGTAATACGAATATTTTCAATAAATTCGAATTTAAATTGATATTTTTTGAATTCCAATATTTGTTTGATGGCACAATTTCACTGATATCGAAGCCAAACTGATGAAGCTAGCCGAACAGGCGAATAAAGCAGGATTAAAGATTAACTACAGCTAGACCAAATAACTTTTAAGGGGTTGGGTGCCTCGGATCCCGTAGTCGAAACAGATACAAGAGCACATCTAGCCTTTGGCAAAAGAAACGATGAGGAAGATAAAGAAAACCCAAGGGGGGCTCTAAGCAACCCCAGCTTTTAAAAGCTGGTGGGAACTCAGACTCTGAGTCATCAAGTGATAACAATATTACTATTGTTGAAAATCGGAAAAGACTGTCAGGGGCACAAAGAAGGAAACTGAATAAGATGAACCGGCAAAAGATATTACAGGATGAATCTGACTCTTCTACATCTACTAAAAGAGTCAAATCTCCCGAAGAGCATAGCGATGCGAAATCAATTAAGAAGAAAAAAATCTCACCGACACCCAGCACTTCGGAGAAACCTATTCAATCTACCAAAAAAGGAATTTCTAGTCAGAATCCGTTAATGGTGGGAGGTGAAGTTGATCCCGTTGTTGAGAAGGTGAGCAAGTCCAAAGAAGCACCATCATATTCCCAAATAGCCAAAAAACATATCCAGGACGAACTACACTATGCCATAATTGATAGCAGTAGTGTGTCTGGCAGAATTCCCGAAGAGCAAAAGAGTATCTTCGAAGATTTGACCTACACAAAGGTATTGGACCACATTCTCGATTCTAATGATGGACCAACAATCCAAGTAATGAGTTGCACGTTTGAGAGGGATGCGGAAAATGGCATCACAATGCTGTGTCGATGTCCTCGAAAAACTAGTGGAGAGCATCCCCTCACCTTGGGATGGCGCAAAGCTGAAACTGGTAAGGAAAAGCGACATCACCGTACTCATAAAAACATCTTTCTATGTCAGAGAATGGGCAAGTAACGTACCGTCAGAGCGAATACTCAGCGTCATTGGCAAACAAGATTCGAACCTTAAAGTGTGGAAGTCTTCCACAGGAAAAATGATCCCGATGGTTCTCTCCTGGTGGTAGGCATAGACCCGTATTCAAGGGATAGCCTTGTCAAGACAAAAGGCATGGCATTTTTCGGGATTTGAAAAATCTTCTTTAAGATTGGAAAAACCCCCATTGGCAGGACAGTTAAATCGAGCCCAATCACGAACGTACCGCCTGCAGTGGCAAACGAAAATAGTGAACAGAAAGAAGCGAGTGAGACAATTTCAAAAAGTGAGGCGGAAGTGGTCGATAACATCGCCAAATTGCCTATAACATCATCAATATTGCAGAAAGTTCCCAGCAAAAAAAAAAAAAAAAAAGCGTAACATGCAAGAGTGAACTTTTTACAATTACTGGCTATTACCTTAAATAAAAATAGATTAAACAACTATAATCGTTACTCAACGTTACAAATAAAGCATCAAGTTTCGGTGATCAGAAAACATATAACAACTTTTGTTTTCTTGCTTGATAAATAAATATATCACAAATTGTTGCATTCGTCGTTTTGCCTTTCTTCTTTTGTTTACGTTTTACACATGGCTCCGTCAACTAAAAGCGCAACAACATCACTTGTCTGTCTGTGGTACATGTGAAAAATCCATTACAAAGAATGGAAGCGTTAAATGCCATATGTATATGTGAGAGATGGTTTCATCGTAAGAATTGTTGTCAACTTTCTGATGAATCCTATGACATGTTGGTCAAGAAAAAGGATAGTCTTCTGTGGCATTGTAAAAATTGCTCATCCTTCAGCCCAGTTGTTGCCGGGGATGATAAATTGTGGGATGCCGTCAACAAATTGAGTAAGAAACTCGACGACCTAGTTGTTTCGCTGCCTTCAACTATAAAGTCGGAGCTACAATCCATCCTGTCTGCAGTAAAGGACTTAGTGGAGATGGAGACAAATAAATCTGATGAGTATCGGCGGACGACTGACGAAAAAGATTACACGAAAACCATAAAATTAGGCAGCAGCTTTGTCGCAACGATATCTTAATTAATGGTTTACCTACTAATTGTACTCCAATGGATGTGGCCCTTAAAATTCCACAGGCCCTTGGCATTCAATTAAAAGCTGAAGAAGTAAACGCATGCTTTTGGATTGGTAAACATAAAAAGACCATGATTTTAAAGCTTTTTTCTACAATTAAACGTGATAGTATTATGAAAAAATATATGGCTGGGAAAAACTTGCGACTGAATCAAATTATCACTACGGATATTGAATCCAGGGTATATCTAAATGATAATTTACCACCAGCGGCCATAAAAGTGAAAAATATTTGTGGCCTTCGGTAGCTTAGTGGTTAGTGCGTTAGACTTGGATCCCGAAGGTGCTGGGTTCAACTCCCAGCCATGGCACCGGAAAAATTTAACATCAGCATTTCATGTTTTCATCATAATTCGAGTTTCTGCAGCTAAAAATAAACTCACCGGTCGCACTACCACTACAACAACATCTGATCACACAAGTCAACAGGGAAGCTAAAAATAGACATAACACCATGACGACTATTAACAGTAATGCAGCGCTTCTAGTGGAGAATAGAAACGGCAACACTCAAATAACATCCATTCCCTGATATTAACACACGAATGTTAATTTGCAACCGGACAACATTGAGTGGATGGAAATAACATAAGGTTCCCGCGATAATCGGATATATGCCGGAACGAAGTCTGTAATAGAAATAGACTTAAGGATTATCAACTCAGCGTCTCCAAGCTGCTACAACAACAACAAAAATATTTGTCGCAGTTTGATGAGGGATAAGAAAATAAAAGGCTTTCGTGTTATACCGTCAATTCCAGCTGCTATTATTTTCAACATTAATGGAGTGAAGCAATTTTGTGACGTTAATAAGCTTAGTGAGCTTATGGATGAGCCGCCTACTTAGATTAGAAGCCGAATTTGTCGTAGGAGCACCTCGGTGGTAAGGGATGAGTTCGACACTCCAACTAGTAGTGCGATGGATGCAGAAGAGTGATTTATAATATTTATTAAGATATGGTAGGGTGGATATTTTAGGATCAAACTTAATTGCCTTTAAATACCAAAATAGCCAGAATTATAAAAACAATGAATTTTTTTACAAATATGTATTTGTTATTAGTTTTAAGTTTTTATGTACCTAGAACGCACATTTTCTCAAACATAATTTATGGCCACGGGTAGTCATATTGGACAGATTGTCAGTGATGAATCTTTTATAACAAATTTTTGTTTAAACCAAACACAGTTTAAGATTGGGTGCTTTAATGCCCAATCTTTAAAACCTGGTGCCCACTCATCTAAATTTGATGAAGTGAGGAATATTTTGTGTGGCGGACATCTTGATATGGTGGGGGTGACGGAAACCTGGCTTAAGTCGTATATAACTAATAAAATTGTTGATATTCCTGGATACAAACTATTTAGAAATGATCGTTCGGAATTTAGAGGAGGCGGTGTTGCTGTGTATTTGTCCAAGAAGTATAAAGCTAGATAGTTACTCAAGGTGTGTGATCCAGGTTTATGTGAAGGGATATTTCTGCAGATACGTTCCGGAAACTCGAGTTTAGTCGTAGGTGTTGTTTATCTACCGAACGGTAATATTATTGTTTTAGAAAGTTATTTAGCTGATATAAGTGCAAGGTATCGAGATGTAATAATTATGGGAGATTTTAATTATAACCTTTGAACCCAAATAATTTACCCAATTTTAATCATTTCCTGTTTTACATAACAATACATATTTCATTTCATTTATTTATAATAGTAATATAAACAAGCCAATATGGCCAATAATCTTATATTAACTTTATACAAATTTCGATTAATTAATAAGATCTACACTCAAGTAAACCACCTTTAAAGCATTCAGATATAACAGAAGTTAAAACTATAATAACATAGCTACACAATAATCGACATATTTACATACTTGTGTATAGTAAAAATAAAAAATGATTAATAACGATAAAAAGAATTAACCTAAAGAAAATATTTTTTTGAATGTAAATAAAATGACACTCTCTGGACATAAATCAAATTTATCCCCTAAATTTCGCTAGTTAAAAGATCCATACTAGTGAAGGTAGGGAGTAAACTGAGAAGAGAGAGAGTAATATTAAAATTATTTCTTTGCTAGATTTTATTCGGAGATTTTTACCGAGTAAAAGTAGCAACAATCATGAATATTACAAAACATTCAGTGACAGAAAGCTGACTACAATTAAAACTATGACTCCCCAGCCATTGTAGCATATAACAAATTAAATTTTAAGTTAGAAGTAATCGACCCCGTAAACAGAACACACATTTTCATGCAAGTATTATAGGCCACCTAGCAGATATTCAAGACATTTACAACTGAATACATGCGGAGTAAATGAGAAATTGCGCAAATATAACGGAAAATGGTTCCATATTCTAGCAACCCTTAGGTTAGGTTAGGTTAGGTTGAAGAGAGGAGACGTTTAAACGTCTCATGTCCATGGACATACACTTAAGCCAGTGGTTCGGCCTGTTGTGCGCTCCTTATTTATGATCTTTTTATACCTCACGAGTTACAGAAAATCGGTACTAGACACGAATTTTCTCAGTATCTTCCAGTCATATTCTCTGAGATGAGTCAAGTCTGGTAATATGTCGGACCCGAAATGTTGGGATCTTGCATGTGTGAAAGCCGGGCAGTGACACAGAAAATGTTCCATCGTTTCGATGTTTTCTCTGCATGCCCTGCATTCGTCGTTTCCTGCTAGTCCTATGCGATGAAGATGTGCTTGTAAGCTTGAGTGTCCCGTTAGAACACTCATCATCTTACTAATATCGATCTTGTTTAGTTTCAGAAGACTTCTTGTTTTCTTTTCATTTGGGTCACCCCACAGTATCTTTGCAGTTGCTCCTACTGTTGCGCTATTCCACATAGTTTTATGAGCCATCACTGCCCAGTGCTTCAACTCATTTTTCGTGGCTTCGAAAGGTTTCCAATTTTTCAAGTTTATTACTCGAAGTTCTCTGCCCTTTGAAGCCAAGTTGTTTGCCCGTTCATTTCCAATCACTCCGTTGTGTCCTGGTACCCAGCTGAGTAATCATTTATCGTTCTTTTACAGTCCAACACAGTTCTGGATTTGACCCTTTCCGATGTTATTGCTTTAATCGCCATTTGGCTATCTGTGAAGATGTTGGCATATTTAGGCTTTGTCGTGTTACTGAGCCAGTTCACACACTCCGTGATTGCTCGAACTTCTGCTTGAAATACCGTGTTATGGTCAGGGAGGCGGAAGTGAAGTTCGACTTCTGGTTCATCAATAAAAAGTCCCAGACCCGTCCTTCCTCCTCGCTTGGACCCATCCGTGTAGCAACTGGTTCCCACTGGCACATGGGCCAAAGTTCCATTTTCCCAGGAGCGTCTGTCTGGCACAAACGTATCACAGTTAGCTGTAAGCCGCACTTCAGGAATGCGGTCCGAGATTTCTGGCGTTTGAATGTGACCAACTAGATATTCTAAAATCTTCTGATGGTACGACTTGTGGTCTCGATTTATCCATTCACCCATCACTTGTAGACGTCTTGCTGTGAGGGCTGCCTCATACTTTATACGGATGTCTATTGGTTGGATGTGCAGTATAGTCTCCAACGCTTTTGTTGGTGCAGTTCTAAATGCCCCGCTTATGCCTAGACAGCACATACGTTGAATTTTTTGCAAAGGTATTACGTTGCACTTCTTGTCCATTGATGTCCACCACACTACAGAGGCGTAGGTGATTATTGGTCTAATCACGCTCATGTAAAGCCAGTGAGTCATATTTGGACGTAGTCCCCATTTTAAACCTATAGCTCTTCTGCACAACGACCAACATCTGTGTGCCTTTGTAACTCTTTCTTCAAGATGATCTTTCCAGTACAGTTTCTGATCCAAGATTACTCCCAAGTATTTTACCTTTTTAGTTATAGCAATTGTCTTATTCAGGAATCGAGGCGGGGTAAAACGTGGGATCTTCGTTTTCCTTGTAAATAGACATATTTCTGTTTTGTCTGGGTTGACATTTAATCCCCTTGGTTGTGCCCAGTTATATGCTATGTTAAGTGCCTCTTCAGCTCTTCTGCATAATAGATTTGGATGAAAGCCCCTTAGAAGTATTACAACGTCGTCTGCATAACAGACTGGTTTAAGTCCTTCATTGGTGAGGGCTTTTAGGAGACTGTGTATCGTCGTAACCCATAGAAGAGGCGATAAAATGCCCCCCTGAGGTATACCACGATTTACCTTGTCTCTAATTTTTACGTCATATGACCCACAAATAATCCACCTATTCCTTAGCATATTGTTGATCCAGTTTTTCAGCGCCCGGTCAACCTGAACCTCGTCTAAGGACTGGATAAGTGTATCGGTCTGTACATTGTTAAATGCGCCCTCAATGTCTATGCAAACAGCAAGTGTATACATTTCTTTACTGAAGGACTCTTCTATGTGGTGCACTACCTCATGCAGAGCTGTTTCCACTGATCGTCCTTTGACATAGGCGTGTTGTTTGAATTTTAGCCTGTCATCCGCTATTTTACCTTTGTTTTTAACAGGAAAGAAGTAAGGCTAATGGGTCGATAAGCCTTTGGGGTCGTGTAACTCGCCTTGCCAGGCTTTGGTATAAAGACCACCCTTGATTCCTGCCAGTTTTTTGGGGTATACGAATGGGTTAGGCATGCAGTGAACACTCCAGCCAGATGAGTTGATACCAGATCCACCTCATTCTGCAGAAGTGCTGGAAATATTCCATCCGGTCCCGCAGCCTTAAAGGGAGAGAAACTTTTTATCGCTTCTTTAACCATACCATCTGTTATATCCGTAATAGGTACTTGATGCAATACATTTTCATTCTGTAACTGTTCCTCTGTTGGTCCAGCATTACCAGTCGGAAAATGAGTTTTCATCAAGAGCCTTACGGTATCCTCTATAGTTTCCATCCTTTTACCCGTTTCATCCACCAGTGTTTCGGTTTGGACATGAGTTTTTGAGAGGAACTTTTTCATTTTAGACATGCTGCTAAAGCTGTCTACCTGCTCCCAGAAAAGCCTCCAGGAGTAACGTTTCGCCGATCTAACGATTTTATTGTATTCTTTGAGTCTTCTGTGGTAGTCGTCCCAATATACTGATTGTTTTTTACGTCGAGCTCTATTGTAAAGTCTGCGGACATCTTTGCCAATCGAGCGAATTTGTCCTGTCATCCAGGGTTTCTCAAAGGCAGATTTCCTTTCTCGAAGTGGGCAACTATCTTCGAATGATTTTACAAGAGCCTCGGTAATCTTCTTAACATTGATATCAATGTCTTCTGCACATAGATAATCGCGTGTAGGCTGCCCCAATCGATTTCTAAGTAGATTTCCGAATTTAGTCCAGTCGGTCTTAGCCTTATTACGGAAACTTATGGGGTTTGGCGGTGGCCGTGCAATTTTAAACCTTATATAACGGTGGTCTGAATAGGAGTGTTCATCCGAAACCCTCCACTCATGAATCTCATCAATAAGATTTTCTGAACATATCGTTATATCTAATACTTCTTCCCTAATTTTGTTAACAAAGGTTGCAGTGTTTCCTATGTTAAGAGTTATGAGGTCATTTGTATTCAAAAATTCGATAAGGGCGTGTCCCCTTTTATTGGTGTTAGTACTACCCCAAGCGATATGATGGGAGTTGGCGTCACATCCAGCTAATAACTCATTACTTGTGTGTTTGGATTCCCTCACCAGACGTTGTAATTCCGACGTAGGTGGCAATGTCGGCGCATCGAATGGCAGATATATTGACGCCAGGTACATATTTCCATTACCTTGCCTCAGCACCGTTGCGTCCGATGTTGACAACTCTGGAGAGAAAATAAAACATAAGTTTTTATGGCACAGAATACAAGTCCTTGGACGAGTACCTGTGTTAGCGTAGAAAAGGTTAGAGTTCACATGGTTTAATCCAGTAACCTTGTTGCTAGTTGTCCATGGTTCCTGGATCAAAGCAATATGAACCCTGCCTTTATTTATGATGTCCATCAGAGCGTTGGATGCTGTCTCGCTCCGGTGGAGGTTTATCTGGATGACATCAATCATTGTCCTTCCAGTAAATGTTTCTTTTGGGAGTCTATCCTATCTGGTGGCACCCCCTCTTTATTTGGTAGTGGGTCATTCTCCTCCTTTCGTTCACTACCTATTACACCATCTTCCAGTCGACAATTTTGGGAGGCGGTGTTATTTTTTGTCGCTCCCTCATTGGTTTGAATCGTTTTGTGGCTCTTTTTATTTTGATCACCACCTTTGCTGGGAACTTCCTGCAAAAGTGGTGGTACTATTAGTGAACTGGTGGTGTTATTGACTACTTCCACATCAGTTTTTGGCAGTGTCTCACTTGTCTCCATCCGTTCAATACCAGTGTTTGCCTCTTCAGACAGTAAATTTGGACTCGATTCATTTGTCCTGCCAATCGGGACCTTTCCAATTTTGAAAAAGACTGTCCAGATCAAGAAGTACGCCATGCCCTTCGCCATGACAAGATTGTTCTTGGATTCTGGGTCTATTCCTAACACGAGGAGAGTACCCTCGGTATCATCCTTCCTATAGAAGACTTCCCACTTCCTCACGGAAAGTTTTGAATTCTGTTTGCCAATGATGTCGAGTATGTACTCTGATGAGAACTTACTGGGACATCCCTTAACATATAGGGTCGTTTTTATGAGTTCAGGAATGTCGCTTTTCCTTACCAATTTTAGCTTTGGGCCGTCCCAAGATGAGGGGAAGCTATCCACAAGTTTTACGAGGACACCAGCGTAGCGTTGTGATGCCAGCCTTAGCATCAAAACACCCCTCTCAAACTTGCAACTCATTACTTCGATTGGTGGTTCATCCTTAGATTCGAGGACGTATTCCGCTACCCTCGTATAGACCAAATCTTCGAAGTTACTCTTTTGATCTTCGGGGATTCTGCCAGATGCACTACTGCTATCAATTATGGCGTATCATAGATCGTCTCGAAAATGTTGTTTAGCTATATTAGAATAAGACGGTGGCTTCTTACCCTTCTTTATGGCCAATTGATTTTTCCGTGTCTGTAGAGTCTTTTTGGTTAAAGCCTCATCCTTAACGGATGATTTGGTTGACTTGAACTGCGTTTTTGGGTCTACTCTACCGCCCACAATCGAAGGACCCAGACTAGAGACCTCCTTTTGTGTGGTTACGTTAGGCTTATCCGAATTACTGGAAGACGGCGAGCCCTTTTTCTTCTTAGTCACTTTCACAGCGCTATGTTCTTCGGGAGACCTGACTCTTTTAGCGGCCTCCATGTTTGTATTGGAGGTAGAATTGTCAGGTTCATCCCGTAATAGGTTCTGTCGGTTCAACTTATTCAGTTTCCTTCTTTGTGCCCCTGACAGTCTCTTTGAGTTAGCAACAATAGTGATATTGTTTTCATTTGATGATTCAGAGTCAGAGGCCCCAATGACTTTTAAAGGCTGGGGTTGCTTAAAGCCCCGGCTGGGTTCTGCTACATCTGTCTTATCATTTGTTTTGCCTGCGGCTGGATGTGCTCTTGTTTCATTTTCGACTACGGGATCCAAGGCACCAAAGCTCGTAGAAGTTGCTTGCTCACGATTGTTCGATAACGACGACACATGACTCGTGAGTGAATCAACGCTTGTCGCCGGCACTGGGTTTTCCCTCCCCTGCGCCGTAATCTCCTTTGTCTTTTTTGGTTTAATCATAAATTGGTTGGGGGAGACACCCCCATAGCCAGTATTAGCCCGTAATAGGTACGTCGGTATAGGCCTTCCAGACTGAGCTCAGAAATATCTGTCCAGAGACCGATGCATCCAATTCAACCTACGCTTTATAAACAACAAACCTCCTGGTTGCGTAGTAGGTAGGTGAATAGGTATTGCGTAATAGGTTAAAAACTATCCGCTCTGCGATAACACGTCCGTTCGCTACGACAGGCGGCGACTGACCTAGCAACCCTTACTACAAACGATCTTTCGCCAACTGTCGATATAAAACGTGGTAGTAATAGTTGAGGATTACGGGAAGATCTACAAAAATTAAACATACAAAGTAGAGAGGGTGAAACATTAGAAGTAACCGTTTTATAAAAACATTGTAGGATGCGAAGATCGACATATTTATTGAAAGGCAAGCCTAAAAATTTAACGACATAAGAAGAAATATGATCATATCGGCGAAGATTATAAATATATCGCACAATCGAATTAACAATTCTCTCAATTCTCGACAATTGGACAGCAGATGTACCAGATACAACTTCAAGGCAATAGTTAACATGTGACATTAGCAAAGACATGCGAACTCTCTGTCTGACATAACACGGTAAATACGAATCAAGGCAATATAATCTACGTAGTTGAAACCTGACACGCGCGAGCAGCATGTCAATATGCCCGTTAAAGTCAAGTTTACTATCAACTACGACACCAAGACACTTCATCTCATCAACAATTTCCACGGACATAGAATTAACACAAATATTAATCACATCAACACTCCTAGAGTTGTTAAATAATAAAGCTTTTGTTTTACTCAAATTAATACTAAGACCATTATTACTCAGCAAGAGAGCAAGCGAATGTAAGGATGAATTTATAACAATTTCAAGCGAAGAACGAGACTCACTACGAAAGAAGACGTGAATGTCATCAGCGTAGAGGAAAAGATTACAATTACTG
The DNA here is from genome assembly GCA_963930755.1 of Eudasyphora cyanicolor. Taxonomy (NCBI): domain Eukaryota; kingdom Metazoa; phylum Arthropoda; class Insecta; order Diptera; family Muscidae; genus Eudasyphora; species Eudasyphora cyanicolor. The sequence goes on from OZ005737.1 coordinate 107,186,980, forward strand.
AAACAGCACACGAGATATCATTAACAAACATAATAAACAGCAACGGGTCCAAAACAGACCCTTGAGGAACTCCACATTCAATACTACGCAAGTCAGACTGAACACCACGATGAACCACAAATTGAGAACGATTAGTTAAATAGGAAGAAATCAATTTACAGGCAGATGGAGAAAATCTAAAGATGCGCTGCAACTTTTGCAATAGTAGTGCATGATCGATAGAATGCCTTAGACAAGTCCAGTCCAACAAGCACATCAATATCAGTGCTATTATAAACATCTCTGATCAAATCAGTAAAGTGTAGCAAATGTGTTGTTGTACTGAACCCATGTCTAAAGCCATATTGATGGTTACCAATAAGACCTCGGTCATCAATAAATTCAAGAATGGCATCCTTAATGATCTACAACCTTAGATATGGCAGGTAAAACACTAATAGGACGCAAGTTTGAGAAATGATATGACTCTCCTTTTTTAGGTACAGGCACAACACGAGCATCTTTCCACGCTTGCGGAAACGTGGAGGTAATGAAAATACAATTAATAAAATGCAACAAATGCCTAGAAATATAAGGAAAAATACACTTCACAAACTTAACAGGGATACTATCAACACCAATAGCGCCAGATTTCACTCTACTTAACGCCTTAACAACATCTATCTCAAAAACACAATAAAATTGAAAAACATCATCCGAGTTATTCAAAATATCACGACGGTCAAGTAAATGAACATTAGAAGACCGAGAACAACAAAAATAGTCATTAATACCGTTAACATCAATATCTGGAATATCATCACCATCATCCAAACAACCAAACGAACGAAGAGATTTCCACAGCTGAGCGTTGTCCATACAACCAAAAACTTTATTGTAAAATTGTCTCCTCTCATTACGCATTACAGCCTTACAACGATTGCTGTAATGTCGAGAAATCCGTTTATTTTCATCCGAGGGATGTCTACGGTATTCCAAATAGGCAAGATCCCTAAGGGACTTGGAAGAAACTACAGCATCTGACATTAGCCGTACATCATTCTTGGGAACAACTCTGCGCGTGACGAATGGAATAAATGAAAACAAAGTATTCATCAAAGAGTCAATGATAGAGAGTTGTTGATCTACATCACAAGTGGAATATAGTGGGCCAAAGTCGAAATTACATAAATAATTGCATATACCTTCCCAATCTATATTCCTGAAGTCACGATACTCAATATATCTGTCATCACAAGTCACTGCTATATTTAAAGAACCAAAAATAAATGCATGGTGCGATATACCAGGACATTGTCCCTGTGAAGAAAAATTTAAAGTTAAAGGAACACTTAACAGACAATAATCAATTAAGGATGAAGAGTTGTGAGCCAAATCATAATGGGTGGGCAGTGAATTATGAACAATAGTCAATCCTAATGTACTACATATATTCCTCATAGCATAAGAATCAGAAGCTCTAAATAAGTTACAATTAAAATCCCCAACAATAATAATATTAGCATATGAGTCAAGTAATTCTTTCTTTCTTCGCAGGGACAATGTCCTGGTATATCTCATCATGCATTAATTTTTGGCTGTTTAAACATATCTGTGACTTATACTGAAAGATTTATTGAATATCGTGACTTCAGGAATACGAATTGGAACGGTATTTATAATTATTTATGTAATTTTGACTTTAATCCACTTTATTACACATGTGATGTAGATCAACAACTCTCAATTAATGATTCATTGATGAATAATTTGTTTTCATTTGTTCCGTTGGTTACGCGTAGAGTTATTCCCAAAAATGATGCGTGGTTAATGTCAGATGTTGTAGTTTCTTCCAAGTCAATTAGGGACATTGCGTATATTGAATACCGTAGACATCCTTCTGATGAAAATAGACGGATTTATAGACATTACAGTAATCGTTGTAAGGCTGTGATGCGTAATGAGAGGAGGAAGTATTACAATGTTGTTTTTGGTGGTATGAATAACAATCAGCTTTGGAAGTCACTTCGTTCCTTTGGTTGCTTGGATGATGGTGTTGATATTCCGGATATTGATGTTAATGGTTATTTTTGTTGTTCTCGGCCTTCTAATGTTTCTTTACGCGGCCGGAGCGACTTATTGGATAATGTGAATGATGTTTTTAAATTTTACTGTGTTTTTGAAGAAGATGTTATAAAAGCTTTATCTAGAGTAAAATCTGGAGCTATTGGTGTTGATGGCATTCCTGTTAAATTTGTTAAATGTATGTTTCCATATATTTCTGGACATTTGTTGCATTTTATTAATTGTATTTTCACTACCTCCACCTTCCCGCAAGCGTGGAAGGTTGCTCGTGTTGTACCTTTGCCTAAGAAGGGAGAGTCATATTCCTCTTCAAACTTACGTCCTGTTAGTGTTTTACCTGCAATATCGAAAATTATATTATATTAAGGATGCTATTCTAGACTTTATTGATGATCGTGGACTTATTGGTAGCTATCAATATGGTTTTAGACATGGTTTCAGTACAACAACACATTTGCTACACCTTACAGATTTGATTAGAGATGTTTACAATAGCTCTGATATTGGTGTAGTTGTTGGACTGGACCTGTCTAAGGCATTTTACTCCATTGATCATTCACTTTTATTGGAAAAGTTATAGTACAACTTTAGTTTCTCGCCATCTGCTTGCAAATTGATTTCCTCCTACTTAACTAATCGTTCTCGATTTGTTGTTCATCGTGGCGTTCAATCGGATTTGCGTAATATTGAATGTGGAGTTCCTCAAGGGTCTGTTCTGGGGCCATTGTTGTTTATAATGTATGTTAACGATATTTCCAGTGCAGTTTCTGTTAGTAATTGTAATCTTTTTCTCTATGCTGATGACATTCACGTCTTCTTCCGCAGTGAGCCTCGTTCTTCGCTAGAAATTATTGTAAATTCATCCTTACAGTCGCTAGCATCTTGGTTGAGTAGTAATGGTCTTAGTATCAATTTAAGCAAGACAAAGGCCTTATTGTTTAACAACTCCAGGAATGTTGATGTGATTAATGTTTGTGTCAATTCTATGTCCGTGGAAATTGTTGATGAGATGAAATGTCTTGGTGTAGTAATTGATAGTAGACTCGACTTTATGGTCATATTGACGTGCTACTCGCGCATGTTAGATTTCAGCTGCGTAGATTATACTGCCTTGATTCGTTTTTACCATGTTATGTTAGATTAAGAGTAGCGTCGTTTTTGTTGATGTCACATGTCAACTATTGTCTTGAGGTTATATCTGGTACTTCTGCGGTTCAATTGTCGAGAATTGAGAAAATTGTTAATTTCATTGTTCGTTATGTTTATAACTTGAGTAGATATGATCATATTTCTTCATATGTCGTTCAATTTTTAGGTTTGCCGTTCAATAAGTATGTTAACTTTCGCATCCTATAATGTTTTTATAAAACGATAACATCGAATAGTTCACCTTCACTGCGTTGTATGTTTAATTTTTGTAGATCTTCCCGTAATCCTCAGCTTTTGCTACCCAGATTTATTTCAACAATTGGTGAAAGATGGTTGGTGGTAAGGGTTGCTAGGTTATGGAACCATTTTCCGTTGTATTTGCGTAACTTTTCGTTTACTACACAAGTATTCATCTGTAAATGCCTAGATTACTTGATTGTTGGCCTCTAATACTTGTCTGTGCTATCTACTTTAACAGGGCAAATTATTTCTTAATTATTTATTTTGTTTTTAATGGCTGGGGAGCCATAATTGTCATTGTAATATATTGTCTTTCTTTGAATGTCATGTCTTACTATAACTTAAAAACTTTATACCTCACACTTGGTGCTACTTTTACTCGGTTATCTCCGATTAAAATCTAGGAAAGAAGTATAATTTTATTTTGACTCTCTTTCAGTTTACTCCCTGGTTTTACTAGTACGATTTTTTAACTAGTGAAATTTAGGGTGTACATTTTTGCTACAATAGTGAGTGTTATGTTTGCGCACATTCAAAGTAATATCTTCTTTAGGTTAATTATTTTTAATTTTACCTTAATTTATTATTATTATCTTTTTTAATATACATGTATATACATCGATTTGTGAGTAGCTATATCTTGTAAGTTTACACTTAAATCACTCTGATATGGATTACTGAGTGTAGATCTTAACTATATAATCGAAATTTGTATAAAGTTAGGGCCTGTTTCTGTAACTTATTTTCGTTCGTCTACGGCGAACGATCAAAATTCTCTCAGCTATTACTTGAATTCTATAAAACGCAGGTTAGAAATATTTTAGGAACAAGCTTTTTACATAATTTTCTACAGACACAACGAATTATAAACTTCTGTGATTTATAGATTTCTCGCAATAATTGAGTGATTTTTGATCGTTCGCAGTAGACGAACGAAAAAAAGTTACAGAAACAGGCCCTTAATATAAGATTATTGGCCATATTGGCTTATTTATATTACAATAATAAATAAATGAAATGAAATAAATGAAATGAAATATGGAAAGCTTACTCTCTGATATTTACGAAATTGATTTCTCTATACTTTACTGCACAAATGACACAGATATTCAACTGTCACATTTAAGCCAAATACTATTAGCACTTTTTGAAGAACATGTACCTGAGAAGATGAAAGTTATTTCGACTAAAAAAACACCTCGGTTTAACGATATGGAGGTGAAACTAGCTATAGAAAACAGAGATCTAGCTCTGAGAGCATATACGGAGAACAAGACTGATAGAAGTAAGTGTATATATAGGCAATACAGATCTCTAGCTCGCAGAGTAGTGAGACGTGCTAAACGTTCCTATGGAGAGCGTCTTTTCGGCGGAGCTTCCGACTCCCGGGAAATGTGGTCTCGAATAAGGTCCACTGGTGCCACTGGCTGTGATAGTAACTGTGATATTGATTCTGATTATTTGAACAATTATTTTACTTCTGTGTCATCTAACTCTGTGTCTAATATTAGTAATGTGCTTCCCTTCAACGATCGTGATTGATTCTTATGAATTACAAATTGCAATATTTATTATTAAGTCAAACGCAATAGGTGTAGATGGTATTCCAATTCGGTTTTTAAAACTTGTGTTTCCCTTTGTTCATCACCATATACTACATATATTTAACACTATAATTACAACCAGTAAATTCCCTTCTGCTTGGAAAATTGCAAGAGTGACACCGCTACTGAAGAAAAATACATCTGGGTTGGAACCTTCTGATTATCGCCCGATTTCGATACTACCGGCGTTATCTAAAGCTTTTGAGTACTTACTCAAGGACCAAATATGCGAGCACTTGGACAGCTTCTCTTTAATTGACCAATGTCAGTCCGGGTTTCGTAAACATCATAGTACAACCTCTTTGATTGTTTTTTTTTTTAACGAACGTTCCCAACGCAACCACTCTTACCCGCCCCTTCCGACCGGAAATACCAGCTACAGAAAAATTTCATCAGCCGGCACATGCAAACAATAAAAGTAGTCTACTTACACATTTAAAAAAGATATTATTCTAGATCTAACTACATCAATTTCTACATCAATGTCAATAACTTCATATAAAGTGTTAAAATCCATGCACATTCTACGAATGGGCTCTGCCGAAGCATAATTGGTACGTTGAAAATCAATATGTAATAATTGGTAATATCTGGAAGGTCTACAAGGTACATTGAATCCAATCCTAGACAAAATAAAATTAGAAGGAACATCACCATTTATAACTTTCAGCACCATGGTTGTGTTCAGCATAATACGTCTACTCTTGAGAGTAGGCAGTCTTATCAAACTCAACCTGCTAGTATAGGGTGGAAGACTAAAATCACTATTCCAATGAAGATGTCTTAAAGCGAATAATAAAAATTGTTTTTGAAGCGATTCAATCTTATCAACGTAAGTCCCGTACTGGGGGTCCCACACTACGGACCCATATTCTAGAATAGGTCTAACTAGTGACGTATATAACTGCCTAGTTACATATGAATCTACGAATTCTTTCGCCCATCGCTTTATGAAACCAAGCACGCCATAAGCTTTATTCACCATTGTAATTATGTGATTATTGAAATTGAGTTTAGGATCCATCAATATACCAAGATCCACAAAGGATTCAACAGTATCTAAATTGGAACCATGAAGACTAAAACTGGATGGAATCGCCCTCGACCTAGAGAAACACATATGTTTACATTTCTTAAGATTGAGGTCCATGCAATTTATATCACACCATTTTCCAAAATTAATCAAATCATTTTGAAGGAGCATTGAATCTTCAGATGTTTTATAAGAATAAAATATCTTAACATCATCTGCATACATCAGTAAATTTGAACTAGAAATTGAATCTGGTAAATCGTTGATGAATAGCAGAAATAGAATGGGGCCAATATGGCTACCTTGGGGAACCACAGATGGAACCAAGATCGGATCAGAGCAGGATATACCAAATTTCACAATCTGAATACGACTATCAAGATAAGTTGATATCCAACGCAATAAGTTGTTACTAAAACCAATAAGATCAAGCTTATGTATCAAGAGTTTGTGATTGACTCTATCGAAAGCTTTACTAAAATCTGTATAAATCACGTCTGTCTGATTACCAAGAACAAACTCGTTTATAACCTGAGAAGAGAATTGCACCAAATTTGTCACAGTTGAGAGACCTTTACGAAATCCATGTTGCGATTCCACGATAATTCTCCACATCAGTGAGGCTTCCAGATTTATGAAGAGGGGTTAAGTAAGATGTTCTCCAAATGGATGGGAAATAGCCATATTTTAACGAAGTATTAAATAGTAATGTGAGCGGAAGGGCAAGACTTTGAGCACAATTTTTGAGGATTATACTAGGTACGCCATCAGGACCAACACTATTGGAAGAATTAAGCTTGACCAAACTCGAAAATACAAATGGAAAATCAAAATAAGGTATGCTAAATTGATTCAATGAAGGAATATTGTAAGGGTAGGGGACGTCTAATTGTCTCTGTTGATGAGAATAGGTTGATGTAAAGAATTTTGCAAAAGCATTGGCGATTGATTGGTCACCACAGAATTCCTCACTATCCATTCTAACCATAGAAGGTCTTGGATTAGATCTACGTTTCATATTTACAAAATCATAGAAAGATTTAGGATTAGACTTAAAATTGAGGGCTAACTTCTCTAAATAGATTTCATAACATCTGCTAGATTCAATATTAAATTGTGATCTGGCAATAGCATACTTTGCATAATCGGTCTCCGAATCCGATTTTTTAAATTTCTTAAATAGTCTGCTCTTCAAGTTCTTAATAGCAGTCAAAGCAGGAGAATACCATTTAGGTTTAGGTTTAGGTTAGGGTGGCAGCCGTATTTTTTATACAAGCTCACATAGACCAGTATAGGTCCCTAGTGTTACCACGGGCTGAAATGCCCCTCATCGAAACCAACCTGTTTGATATACAAATTTGTCGATATTACGAATATCGGTACTGGAAAGATCTGTTAGGCTGCCTAGAACAGCCGACCCCAGTATGTCCAGTCGTCGTTTACTCAGAGCGGGACAGTCGCATAGCAAGTGCTCAATGCTCTCCACTTCTTCCTCATCTCCACAGCTTCTGCAGAAGTCATTAGAGTCAATACCCAATCTTTTGGCGTGTTCGCCGATCAAGCAGTGTCCCGTCAGAACTGAGACTAACGTAGACAATCTTTGCCTCTCTAGTGCGAGGAGATATTTTGATATTCTCAGGTCATACCTTGGCCAGATTTGTCTAGCTACCCTGCAGGTGCCGATTTCTGTCCATCTTTCGTTGGACTGCCTGATTGCCTCTTGCCTAAGCCAAAGCTTGCACGTGGATAGTGGCGCACCAATATATGCAAATTCTTCGAGAATTTGTAATGTCGTCCCTTTTGTAATGTCGTCCCTCTTCGAGAATTTGTAATGTCGTCCCTAGCAAGTTCATCGGCTTTGCAGTTCCCCGGGATATCCCTATGCCCAGGCACCCATATGATGTGTATGTTAAACTGCTCAGCCATCTCGTTAAGAGATCTGCGGCAGTCGAGGGCTGTTTGTGAATTTAGGGATGTTGCCTCCAGAGAATTGATGGCAGCCTGGCTGTCCGAGTAAATGACAATGTTGGTTACTATGTTGCGACTCAGCCACTTGGCTACTTCCCATATTGCCATTATTTCGGCTTGATAGACACTGCAGGTATCTGGTAGTCTGTGAGCTGAGGAGAATACCATGGTGGTCTATTAGAATTTTTAACACGAATCTTCGGAACATATTGTTGAAAACAATTATTCAATACGTTATAAAACTGCTCAATAGCTGAGTCAATGTGAGTTGAATCATCACGACAGCAGATACAATCCCAATCAACGTCGAGGAGCATAGCATTAAGTAAATCAAAATTTGTTCTTTTGAAACAAAAAACTGCACCCTCATCACATGGGGTGTGTACACAGGGAGTGTCCACCATATCATACGTTATGGAAATACCCAGCGTAGAGTGGTAATTATCCTCCGGTATAGAAATTGGAGAAATTCTGAAAACATCGAATAATTGGGAATTATCAACAAATACTAAATCAAGTAATTTATCAATTGAGTTATGAATCCCATTAATCTGGAATAGATCGAGATCAGAAAAACGCCTGACAACATCGCAGGTCCACTCAAAAGAGCTTGATGAAGAATTTAGGGGAATAAATGCCTCAGTATCGGGCAATGAAAGCCAGGAAACGGAGGGTAAGTTAAAATCACTTAGAATTATAATTCGATCAACATCTCTCAACATCGTATTTATTAGAAAAATTTCCGAATCAAATACACCAGGTTTCAACCAAGTCTCGGTGAAAGACAAAACAGTGAAATCGAAGTCAAAGCTATCAGCAAATAAGCGGGTTAATTTGGTATTAAGCCCTCTTACATTCTGATAAGCTATGACCAGAGAGTTTATTAGTTTTTTGGCAAGTTAGAATGCCTCGCAGGTAATCGTGCCAGATTATCTACCCTATCCACAAATTCTTTTACAAATGCCTTTGGAGGCCAAAAATTGGGATCTATCAACTTATCAAAGATTTCTGGTTGAACAATAACCTTAAATGATGATCTGGTAGCGGTTGAAGGCAATCTCATCTTGACTGTCTTCAAATAAAAATCACCATCAATCTTGGACCTAATATAGTCGCCTAAATCCTCAGAGGACGTATCCAAGGCAAAACGTGAAATGAAAACAACTTTCTTGGCTGGCACCACAGTCAGAGTTTTCGCTTTCCTATTTGCTCTTTGCGTCGTATTCCTAGTAGGAGGTGGCGGAACAACCACTTGCGGTAGCACAAGGGGGGGAACCGCAGGGAGAACTGGAATTACCTCCTGCGAAGTTCCAGCAGGAGCAGTCAATGGAGCTGCCCTCTCAACAGGATTAGATGTAACTGTTGGAGTTGAGGGCGTGTCCGGCTTTTTTGGATCAGAAACATTAGGCTGATCAATGTTTAACTTCTTCGTCAGCTTTTTCTTTTTTGTCCAGAAGAAGCCGGCGTACTAGCATACTCTTCGAGGTTAGGGTAATTTTTATTAAAGCAGTGAAGTTCATGAACCGCATGTAGACATTGAAAATGTCTTGGTTCAGATCATTCACCTCAGACGTATACGATTTAACAAAGTTGTAAAATTCAATATTTATTTTTCTACATTTAATGCAGCACCAATGAAGACCATTTTTATCACCATACAACGCATCAACCACCCTAGCAGTCACGCCAGCGCACTTGGCATGCCATAAGTTAGTGCATAGCCAGCACTCAATTAATGTTTCCTTGTCGGAAGTAATCTTACAGTTTACCGATTTGCATGCCATTTTTAGATTGGGTTTAAATACACCGAAACTGACAAATAACAGGTTAACGGATAATATTAGATGCGTAGTTGATAGGGGACAGCCGGCGATACTCGCAGTACTGATATGTAATGCAACAAAGTAAAGCGCTATATTTTTTTAATTTTTTTTTTTTAAATTTTTTTGTTCAAAAGCAAAAAATGTCGGAAATAACATAAAATTTTAGAAACAGTTTAGAGTTGTTCGAAATGGCCACCTTTGGCACAAATTATGGCCTTCAAACGGCCGACAAAGCCATCACACGCTGCACGAAAGTGGCTCTGCGGTATTTTGGCCCGGCGATGCGCCGTCTTGAGATGATCGATACTTTGGTATTTTTTAGTGCGAACCTTACTCTCCAAAATGCCCCAGGCGCAAAAGTCTATCGGATTGAGATCCGGAGATCTTGGTGGCCATTGTGCGGTAGAAATGAAGCGAGGAACCTCCTTTTTAAGCCATTCTTGGTTGACGCGTGCTGAGTGCGATGGTGCTGAGTCCTGTTGGAATGTCTATGGTCTGCGGCCGAAATGTTTGTCTGCTTCAATACTGTCTTTAGGACATTTTCCCGATAATATTCGGCATTTATTTTGACCCCATGGTCGATGAATACGAGCGGGGATCGACCTTCGGCCGTTACGGCGGCCCACACCATTACCATCGGCGGCTCTTGAGTTCTGGTGGCCAATCGAAGGTGTAAATTTTCAGCTGACCTCTTTGGCAAGTAAACCCGATCATTTTGTTTGTTCACAAACTGCTCAATTTGGAATGGCTTCTCATCGGAGAAAACCAAATTCGGTAACTGGCCACTTTCGTGCAAGCGAAGCAACTCCTTGGCTCTTTCCAGTCTAACTTTTTTTTGTGCATCGGTGAGCTCTTGCACTTTTTGGAACTTCAATGGCTTTAGTCCAAGCTCATTTTTTAATATGTGTTGTATCCGTTCTCGCGATATGTTCAGCTCACGAGCAATTTCTCTACCACTGCGGCGTGGATTTCGATCAAATCTGGCCTTCACTTTTCGGATCATTTCTGGTGTTGTTACCGTTTTTTTTTCGTCCACTTTTTGGACGCGATGCAACACTGCCAGTATCACGGTAACGAGCAATGGTACGAGAAACAAAGGATTTATGCACATTTAAATGCTGGAGGGCTCTAACGATAGCCACTTGTGTTTTTCCGCCCAAATATAAAGCAATCACACTATCACGCTTGAATTCCATCACGAATAACTTTTTTCTGAATGCAATAGATCTAAATACTTTTGTAAGCTTGTAAACAATAAAATGAACTGTCACTGAAATAAATCTGTCAGCTATCAGACTAGCGGTTTAGAAATGATAGCAACCTGAAGTTGGTTGCAATACATATCAGCCACCCTGTAGACCTGAGCAAGGCGTTTGGTTCAATTGATCATAACATTCTACGTAATAAACTTTTTTCTCAATTTTATTTTTCAAATGCATCTTGTAACCTATTCTCATCTTTCCTGGCTGAGCGGTCTCAATTTGTGTTCTGGAGTTCCTCAGGGATCAATATTAGGACCTACATTATTCATGCTTTACATTAATGGTCTCAGGTTATCCGTTGTTAGTTCTGAACTCTCTATTTACGCAGATGACATTCAATTATTCTGTTCGTTGGATTCAAATTCCCTTGATCAATGTGTAAGACTTTTAGATGGAGATATAGGACGTATTTGCTCTTGGGCAACAATAAATAATTTAAGAATTAATATCGAAAAGACAAAATGTGTAATATTCCGTAGAGGGCAAAGATCCATTGTAGATCACGACATAACTGTGCAGAGTAGTGTTATTACTTCAACGGATGTTCTAGCGTGCCTTGGATTTAATGTTGACTGTGACCTTAAGTTTACCAACCATATTGCTCATACTTGCTCTAAAATAAATCTTATTCTCAGAAAACTGTACAGTCTGAATGTGATTTTACCTGTTCGAATGAAACAGGTAAAAGGCCCATTCGCTTGTAATGCCTAATATAATTTACGGTATAGAAGTTATTACTGGTACTAACAGATCTAACATACGTAGACTTTCGACTTGCTTCCATGGCATTTTAAGATATCTTTATGGAAATAGTTGTAGAAGTAACTATGAACACTTTAGTAAACAACTTTTGGGCTGTTCGTTTGAGCGCTTTCTCGATATGAGATGTCTATGCTTTTTCTTTCGTGTCGTTAAATCTGGCAGACCATATTATCTTTTATCTGATTTTATCTTTTTAAATTCTAGTAGAAATTCTCAAATTCTTATTGAACACTTCAACCTAACGATTCATGAACAATCATTTGCAGTTCGTATTGCAAGACTATGGAACCGTCTTCCCTCCAGTATCAAGAATTTTTCAATAACCGCAAGAAAATTTAAGTAAATTCTACTTCGTTTCTATTCTCAATTAGAGGAATAAATTCATGTTTGGAGTTCCCACTGACAATCTTTACATATGTATAAAAGCCTGATAAATTCCATGTGGTTTATGTTTAGAAAATGTGCGTTTTAAGGGTTTTAGTATTAAGTCTAGTCCAAATATGGGCTTTAGTTGATAAATAAATGAAATAAATAAATAAAAATAAATAATATAATTGAGGATGCTGACGATTTTTTGCGCTGACAGAGCTTCGAGATCTTCGATCGTGAAGTCACCCAGGTAGCAGAGTCTTCTTCTAGAAAGAAAAGAACATTGGCAAAGAAGGTGCTCGATCGTTTCAAGCTCCTCTTCGTCCATACAGAGACGACAGTAGTAGTACTGACACCAATAAAAGGGGACAAGCCCTTATAGAATTTTTGAATACTAACGATCTCCTAACTCTCAACAAAGGGAACAAGGCGACCTTTGTTAACAAAATTAGGGAAGAAGTATTAGATATAACGATATGCTCAGAAAACCTCGTTGGCAACCCTGTTCCAATAGTTTGCTTTTTGAGTTTGTGCTCCTGTGATAGTTTAATTAATTAATTTTAACCGATTTTAATAGTTTCTTGCATTTTTAAAATTGTGTTTAAGTACAGATAAGTGTATTTTTCAATAAGTGCACCTATTGTTTTTATTCATTATTTGCTCTCTGTGAAAATTCCTGTGTTTTAAGTTGGGATTTATTTGCTATTGCAATTAGATAACAACTGTTGTGTTCCATTTGTGTCATTTGTTGTTGTTATACTTACTCCCTCCTTTCGTGTGTGTGCTTTCACATTGTTTCATTTGTTCAAACAGAGTTGCCATCGAGCATTTTTTCTTTTGCCAAATATTCTCATCTTTAACTCCTTATAGTAGAGGGTGAAATATTAAATCTAATTTTCGTGTATTATTGTTTGTACTTCTTATTCCTGTTTGTTAGTTCGTTTTACAATTAATTTACAATTAAAAAATGTCGTGTGTAAATGTAAACTGTAAGATTGTTTCGGAAACCGAACGATCTATAGAGTGTTGGCTTTGTACTAACATTTGGCATTCTAAGTGTGCAGGTTTATCTGCAAAGGTTGTTGATGTTATGTACGGAGATAGTGATAGTGGTCTTAAATGGTGTTGTAAGAACTGTAGGAAAATTAATGTAGAGTTCTATAAATTTGTTAAAGATTATTCTTCGGAAATGGCCGAAATTGGTAAGGAAATGTGGTCTTTGTATTCGAGATTTAATAAATATGCATCTCTGTTTGATAGGTTCCCGGAATTGAATGCATTTGTGTGTTCGCCTGACGTTGTCGGACAGAAGCGCAAAAGGTCGACGAAAAAGACGCTTCCTAAGAAGCTCGATGTCGGTACACCGAGTGCTTCTGACCGTACGTCGACGGATGAGCCTACAACATCATCAGCTTCTGTCAGTGCTCCTTGTTCAGTTTCTGTTGATCAGCAGAGGGTTGCTCTCGCTGTAACACCAAGGGTTGATAAGGTTGTCTCTATACAGGAGGGAAATTCAATGGGTAATCTTGAAATGAACCCTAAACCTCCTGCAAATGTAGCATCACGAGCCGGTGGGAAATCGAAAACTCTGACTGTGGTCCCAGCCAAGAAAGTCGTTTTTGTTTCGCGCTTTGCTCCCGACACATCCTCCGAAGATATAGACTTTTATATTAGATCTAAGATTGAAGGTGACTTTTATCTTAAGACATTTAAGATTCGTTCGTCTTCCTCTAATTCTAGATCATCATTTAAGATCATCGTGCAACCGAAGATCTTTGATAAACTGATATCTTCTGATTTTTGGCCGCCTAAGGCATTTGTTAAAGAATTTGTTGATAGGGTCGACAATTTAGCGCAATTACCTTTGAGGCCTCCTAGCTCTAATTCATCAAAAAACTGAATAGCTCTTTGGTCATAGCTTATCAGAATGTAAGAGGGCTTAATACTAAATTAACCCGACTATTTACTGATAGCTTTGACTTTGATTTTTCAATTTTGTGTTTCACTGAGACCTGGTTAAAACCTTCAATATTTGATTCAGAGATACTGTCGAATGAATATGTTCTTTATAGAAAAGATCGTATTCAAAAAATTGGTGGTGGAGTTCTTATTGCTGTAAAAAGTTCGCTTTCTTCTGAGCGTGTCATTCTTGATGAGATTGAAGATATTGAACTTATTGTTGTCTCTATTAATTTAGGTAAAGCTAAATTATTGGTTTCATGTTCCTACATCCCACCAAACTCGGAATTATCTGTTTATGATGGCCACTTAAAGGCTATAGGCAGATTGGTTTTGATGTTGAGGGATGTGGACCATATCTTAGTCTTGGGAGATTTTAATTTACCCTCTGTTTCTTGGCTTTCATTGCCAGATACTGATGCATTTACTCCCTTGAATTCTTCTTCGATCACGTTCGAGTGGACTTATGATGTGGTAAGGTGGTTTTCCGATCTCGGACTATTGCAGATTAACGGGATTTCTAATTCGTCTGGAAAATTACTTGATTTAGTATTTGTGAACAACGCTCAGATTTTTGATATTCATAGAATTTCTCCGGTTTCTACCCCGGAAGATGGTTACCATCCTACGCTGGGTATTTCCATGATGTACGACATTTCGGACCCTTCTTCTATATACCCCCCACGTGAAGAGGGTACAGTCTTTTGTTTCAAAAGAACAAATTTTGAGTTGCTAAATTCTCTGCTCTTGAATACTAACTGGGATTTAGTTTGTTGTTGTAATCACCAGACTGATATTGATGTATCTATTGATAGATTTTACAATGTCTTGAATGAATGTTTGGTACAATCTGTACCAAAAATTCGTATTAAGAATACCAATAGACCACCGTGGTATTCTTCTAATATGACTGCTCTCAGGAACGTAAAGAGCAGACTATTTAAGAAATTCAAAAGGTCTGGATCCGATGTTGATTATGTCAGGTACTCTGTTGCCAGATCACAGTATAACATTGAATCACGTAAGTGCTATGAGCTCTACTTGGAGAAGTTAGCTCACAATTTTAAAATGAACCCTAGATCGTTCTATGATTTTGTCAATATGAAACGTAAGTCTAATCCAAGGCCTTCAAGGGTTAGAATTGATGGTGAGGAATTTTGTGGTGATCAATCAATCGCCGATTGTTTTGCAAAGTTCTTTGCATCAACCTATTCTCGTCAACAGTGTCATCTAGTTTCCTATCCTTACAATATTCCATCATTGAATCATTTGAACATTCCTTATTTTGATTTATCTTTTGTATCGTCAAGTTTAGGCAAGCTTAAGACTTCTAACAGTGCTGGCCCAGATGGTATACCGAGTGTAATCCTGAAGCTATGTGCTCAGAGTATTGCTGTCCCGCTCACATTGCTTTTCAATAATTCGTTGAAGTTTGGATATTTCCCATTTATTTGGAGAAAATCTTTTATAACTCCACTTCATAAATCTGGGAGCTTGATTGATGTTATGAATTATCGTGGAATTGCGAAATTAAGTATAATTCCAAAACTTTTTGAAAAAATGATCACTGAGATTTTATCTCATAGTGTTTCACCTATTCTTAGTCCATTCCAACATGGATTTCGTAAGGGACTCTCGACTATGACAAATTTAGTTCAATTTACCTCCCAGGTAATTGATGAGTTTGTTCTTGGTAATCAGACAGATGTGGTTTATACTGATTTTAGTAAAGCTTTTGATAGAGTTAATCATAAGCTCTTACTGTATAAGCTGAATCGCATTGGTTTTAGTAATAACTTGTTGAGTTGGATATCCTCTTATCTTAACAGTCGTGTTCAGATTGTTAAATTTGGTAGTTACTTCTCAGGTCCGATTTTGGTTTCATCTGGGGTACCCCAAGGTAGTCATATTGGCCCTTTGCTGTTTCTACTATTTATAAATGACTTACCAGATTCAATTATTAGTTCTAGATTACTGATGTATGCAGATGATGTTAAGATATTTTATTCTCGTAACACATCTGATGATTCTTTGTTTCTTCAAAATGACTTAGACAACTTTGGTTATTGGTGTGAAATTAATTGCATGGACCTTAATTTGAAGAAGTGTAAACATATGTGTTTCTCTAGATCGAAATTGATTCCATCTAAATTCAGTCTTCTTGGTTCCAATTTAGAAACTGTTGAATCCTTTGTGGATCTTGGTATATTAATGGATCCTAAACTTAACTTCAATAATCACATAATTACAATGGTGAACAAAGCTTATGGTGTCCTTGGCTTCATTAAGCGATGGGCGAAAGAATTCTCGGATCCATATGTAACGAAACAGTTGTATACTACACTTGTTAGACCTATTCTAGAATATGGTTCTGTTGTGTGGGACCCCCAATATGGGATTTATGTTGATAAAATTGAGTCCGTTCAGAAACAATTTTTATTATTTGCTTTGAGGCACCTGCATTGGAATAGTGATTTTGTTCTTCCACCCTATACTAATAGGTTGAGCTTGATAAGATTGCCTACTCTTAAGAGCAGACGTATTATGCTGAACACCACAATGATATTGAAGGTTATAAATTGTGATGTGCTTTCTGGATACATGCTTTCTAAGATAAGATTTAACGTACCATTCAGATCTTCCAGATATTACCAATTATTGCATATTGATTTTCAACGTACAAATTACGCATCTGCAGAGCCTATCCGTAGAATGTGCATAAACTTTAACACTTTATATGATATTATTGACTTTAATGTCGGAATAGATATAGTGAAATCTAGAATCATATGTTATTTAAATCAGTAGTGAAATTCTGTTTTATGTGTGTTCTTTATTTAACTAAACAAAGTTAACACTTTTTATGCATGTATGTATGTACATACCGGCTGTTGATATATATTCTGTAGCTGGTATTCCACCCTCTACTGTTAACCCGCCATGGTTCGGATCATGGTGTGTACGCAATCCCTACGTTATGGGGATGTGGCCCCCGCGGTCGGAAGGGGCGGGTAAGAGTGGCTGCGTTGGGAACGTTCGTAAAAAAAAAAAAAAAAAAAAAAAAAAAAAAAAAATGAGATCCATGAGTGGAGGGTTTCGGATGAACACTCCTATTCGGATCACCGTTATATAAGGTTTAAAATTGCACGGCCACCGCCTGACCTAATAAGTTTCCGTTAAAACCGACTGGACCAAATTCGGCAATCTACTTAGAAATCGATTGGGCCAGCCTAAACACGATGCACTAAGTACCTATTACGGCTGCTATGGTTAAAGAAGCAACAAAAAGCTTCTCTCCTTTCAAATCTGCGGGACCGGACGGAATATTTCCAGCGCTTCTTCAGAATGAGGTGGATCTGGTATAGAGTGATCAAAACCGGTATAAAATAAACCGGCCCACCGGTTTTTTGCTTCCACCGTCCCCGGTTTTTCTCAAAATCATGAATTTCGAACAACCGGTGCAACCGGTTTTTTTCGTTTGTTTCCACCGGGTTTCCGGTTTTTTTATTATCACTAAAATATTAAAAATTATTTACAACTTTATATACAAAATATCACAAATTAAGATAATAATATGAAAGATCTCCTTATATGGCCTAAAAAGACTCGGCAACTTTGCTAGAATCCGAAGCCATTCACCAATTTCTATACAAATTACAAAAATTTAAAGAAAATAAATGATTCATACGCGCAGAAGTTATGTGAAAAGTTAACGCATTCTCCCACTTCCAAACCGAAACAAAAACAAGTAAGAAAATTTCAATTGGGTAAACCGACTAGTGTATACTCTTATATATTTATATACTCGTATATACCCACCTGCACTAAAGTGTGTATATAAAATATATATGTATAAAGATTTAGTACCTCTATTAAATATTCAATTTAATACCCCGAAATATTAATATTTTCTTGACTGAACTACATAAGGGGAATTTCATGTCAAATGAGTTAATTTTTAAAAGGGATGTCTTCTGTCGGAATGAAAATTGCACCAAGTAGCCCTATCAGATAGTAGTTATGAGACACAATTCCAACGAGATCGGTTAAGGACTTTCCGAGTTGGAGGGTGTTAAATATTGACATTTTTGTCAAACGGTTGTTTTTCCCATCTGAAATGCTAAAATGTTTGGTTGAACGTTAATTTTTTTTCAGAGGTTTATATTTATTTTGATAGATCAACAGGTCCCATCCCATTAATAGATCACAAAGCTTTTAAAGGAAATTATCTAAGCTTTCTTTTGAGCAAAAACATCAAAAATTAAGACATAGGTTTTTACCAAAATTTCAAAAAAGTTTAATTTTGCAAAAAAGTAATGAAAATATATTTGCTAATTTTTCAAAAGGTTGAAGAAAAGCCAATCGATAACACTTTTGGAAAATGTTTCTAAATACAATAGCTAATTAGTTATAAGTATGAGATAAATGGACCGTTTGACTCAAATGACAATATTCATCACAATCCAACTCATAACTAATTTTATTTATTTAATTTTTTTTTGTTATTAAAAAGGAAAATGTTTTTCAAACGGCAATTTTCATACTGTTTCGTTATGCAGAAAAAAACCGGTTCTACCGGTTTCCCCGGTTTTATTCGAAGAAAAAAAACCGTCCACCGGTTTTTTTATAACTTAAATAAATCATCCACCGGTTTTTTATTTTTTAAAAAAAACCGGTTTTTTGATCACTCTAATCTGGTATCAACTCATCTGGTTGGAGTTTTCACTACATGCTTAACTCATGCATATACCCCAAAAAATTGGCAGGAATCAGGGTGGTCTTCATACCCAAGCCTGGCAAGGCGAGTTATACGATCCCAAAGGCTTATCGACCTAATCCTGTTAAAAACAATGGAGCGAATAATTGACGACATGGTCAAAAGTAAGATAGCCGATGACAAGCTAAAATTCAAGCAACACGCAAATATTAAAGGAAGATCAGTAGAAATAGCTCTACATGAGGTAGTACACCACATAGAACAGTCCTTCAGTGAAGAAATGTACACACTTGCCGTTTGTATAGACATTGACTGGACACAACCAAGTGGATTAAATGTCAACGCAGACAAAACAGAAATATGTCTATTTACAAGGAAAAGGAAGATTCATCCTTTTACCGTGCCTCGATTCCTGGATAAGAATATTGCCATATCTAAAAAGGTAAAATACTTGGGAGTAATCTTGGATCAGAAACTGTACTGGAAAGATCATATTGAAGAAAGAGTTACAAAGGCCCACAGATGTTGGTCGTTGTGCAGAAAAGCTATAGGTTCAAAATGGGGACTACGTCCAAATATGACACACTGGCTTTACATGAGCGTGATTAGACCAATAATAACCTACGCCTCTGTAGTGTGGTGGACATCAATGGACATAAAGTACAACGTAATACCGTGGCAAAAAATGCAACGTATGTGCTGTCTAGGCATAAGCGGGGCAATTTTAACCGCACCAACAAGTGCGTTGGAGACTATACTGCACATCCAACCAATAGATATCCGTATAAAGTGGCGGCCGGAAGTTGGACCCCAAGAAAATGCACCCCAAATTGAAAATGAAAGTGCGCCCCAAATTTGGGGCCTATTTTCGTTACAAAAACTGATTTAGGAAATAACACCCCAATCAAGAAAACAGCATGAAATGACAATAAACCTCAAAAAAACTAAGAAATTTTCTCTTCCTAAACCTGGGGGGTACGCATTAATACACGAAAACAAACATATTTTCTAATTATAAATCTATTCCTGTGCGGTCGGCCTACGGCCTGCCGCCTCTGTTTAAGACTTTCTCCTATGGACAGGATCCAAAGTTGGCAACGTGGAGCAAATCTTTTATGCGTAGCCTCTCCTGTTTCTAAATTAATAGATGAAAATAAGCCCCAAAAAGCAGACAAGAAATGAAAGTAAACCCCAAAAAGCAGTCAAAAACTGAAATTAAGCCCCAAATAAAATTGTTGTTGTTTGATATGTTATTTTTTGGGCCCCATATTCATAAAAATAATGGGGTTTATTTTCCTGGGGCCCAATTTCATTCCGCCGTATAAAGTATGAGGCAGCCCTCACAGCAAGACGTCTACAAGTGATGGGTGAATGGATAAATCGAGACCACAAGTCGTACCATCAGAAGATATTACAATCACTGGTCGGTCATATTCAAACAACGGAAATCTCCGACCGCATTCCTGAAGTGCGGCTTACAGCTACCTGTGATTCGCTCCTGGGAAAACGGAACACTAGCTCATGAGCCAGTGGGAATCACCTGCTACAGTGATGGGTCCAGGCTAGGAGGAAGGACGGGTCTGGGATGAACCAGTTATTGATGAACCAGAAGTCAACTTTACTTCCGCCTCCCAGACCATAACACAGAAGTTCGAGCAATCACGGAGTGTGTTAACTGGCTCAGTAATACCACAAAGCCTAAATATGCCAACATATTCACAGATAGCCAAATGGTGATCATAGCAATAACATCGGAAAAGGTCAAATCCAGAACAGTGTTAGACTGTAAAAGAACGTTAAATAATTACTCATTCCATGGTCAACTGCTTATTTTCTGGGTACCGGGACACAACGGAGTGATTGGAAATGAACGAGCAAATAGTTTGGCTTCAAAGGGCAGAGAACTTCGAGTAATAAACTTGGAAAATTGGAAACCTTTCGAAGCCACGAAGGATGAGTTGAAGCACTGGGCAGTGATGGCTCACAAGTGTGGAATACAGCAACTGTAGGAGCAACTGCAAAGATACTGTGGGGTGACCCAAATGAGAAGAAAACAAGTAGTTTTCTGAAACTAAACAAGATCGAGATTAGTAAGATGATGAGTGTTCTAACGGGACACTCAAGCTTACAGGCACATCTTCTATGCATAGGACTAGCAGAAAACGACGAGTGCAGGGCATGCAGGGAAAACATCGAAACGATGGAACATTTTCTGTGTCACTGCCCAGCTTTCACACATGCAAGATCCCGATATTTCGGTTCCGACATATTGCCAGACTTGACTCATCTCAGAGGATATGACTGGAAGATACTGAGAAAATACGTGTCTCGTACCGATTTTCTGTAACCCGTGGGGTATAAAAATCATAAATAAGGAGCGCACAACAGGCCGAACCACTGACTTAAGTGTATGTCCATGGACATGGGACTTTTAAACGTCTCCTCTCTTCAACTTAACCTAACCTAACAGCTAGACCAAACTGATGCGTATGGGAACCGAAGTTACGACTCCTCCCAAAATTCATGACACTTTGATTGAGGATGTAGATATATTTAACTACCTCGGTTCTAAACTGTCTAAAGACGGAGGTTACTCAGAAGACATAAATGAGCGTATAAATAAAGCTCGACCTAAACCTAAACCTAAGGTCGTACAACATGGAGTCTCATAAAAAAAATCTGAAAATAAAATAAAAATAAGTAAAGCTCGACCTAAACCTAAACCTAAGGTCGTACAACATGGAGTCTCATAAAAAAATTCTGAAAATAAAATAAAAATATGTATTTGTCAATCGATTCCTACGTCGGATTGTAAGTATTTACTGGCCAAACTGGATATCTAACAAGACTCTGGCAGAAGACAAGCAGCAGGCCAATTATATCTGTGATCCGTAAGACAAAATGGACATGGGTTGGACACACTCTCAGACGACCAGCGTCAGCAATCGCTAGAGCAGCGCTTGAGTGGAACCTACACGGGCAAAGACATCAAGGAAGACCACGACATACTTAGGTTCGCTGTGTCAGATCAGAATACGAAGCAGCTGGGAAAACCTAGACCAAATTAAATCCTTAGCCACGGATAGAACTAAATGGACGGAATTTGTTGACGTCCTTAGTTCCTAGAGAACAGTTCACTTACATATCAATAAATGTAATAACATTTCATTTTTTCGCGAGATATAATCGACTCAAGATTTCCGAATGTGTTTAGAAAATTGCTATTTTCTCTTGAACTTTCACCTGAAATTTCGCAGTTAGGTCAGAAACTATCAACTTAAATTACCAACTGACCATGAGCACTTGCGAATAATTTCACTTTCTGGAGCACTGATTTTCAATTATTACTATAGGGAATACGTTTGATTGTTATATCCATCATAAACAGAGAAAAACATTATGGTAGATGGCGTCTTTCCAGAAAACATTACACTTAAAACAAACAAATATTTAAAAGCTGTCTACGAAAACGTATATTTTAAAATGTGATGTGAGAGGGATTCTTCTCAAATTTCCTTTGCGTTGATTTTATTCAGATTGATTAAGAATTGACGGAGATATAGGAAATTATCTATCCAAAGATTGTAGGCACGCGAAAAAAAAATCAAGAATCTTTGGGCTCACAATTAAAGGATGTATGCTTATGTGATGTGCTTATTTGGACAAAATTGACCTCAGTTATCACCGTTTGCAGTAATCAGGATCTTCGAAAATTCTTGTTGTAATACTCGATTCAAAGTTTAACTGGATTGAGAACATCAATGAAGGAGTCAAGAAATCATTTGCTGCACTATACGGATGTCAGAAACTAGTGGGGAGGAAATGGGGAATGAAAACAAAACTTATTCACTTGATTTACACAGCGGTAGTCCGACCAATTGTCTCATATGGATGCCATGTCTGGTGGCCGATAACAAATATTCAGACACATTTGAGAAAATTAACCCCTCAGCGCCATCCGTGGTACAGGTGTGCCAATTTTGACTTTTAACATCATTTTTTATAACTATTTATGAATTGTCAGATCTGAAACGTCATGATATCCTCAAGTATGTATTTTAGAATGAAATTATAAAGTTTATTTTGGGTGGTTGTAAGTTATACATCGGTGGGCGGATTAAACGCACATCTATGTCTACATTGCCATTCTTGGTATTTTTTTTTCTAAATTCACGTGTTTTTTACGTCAGTGTTTTAAACGCATAATATTGTGGTTTTCCAATTTCTTTCAAATAGTAATTGTTTTACATACGAATGCTTATTACGAGTTTACTTATCTTTTAACCTTATCGATTTCTGGGCTCAGATGGAGGGCAACAAGAAGAAATACCATTAGATATTGAAGATGTGATCGCAATGATAAATTCTAAAAATATGTTCCTCTATACATATAAAAACATTTCAAGACTTTATTCATCATACATCCTGGACTATAATATAAATATAAAATGCAAAAATTTGTTTGTTTGTATCGTTTGGCTTAAGGCTTGAGTTAAAAAAACTGGTGTTGTTGTTTTTATTTTATTTATTTAATTTTCCAATATTTCGATTGAATTCTTCAATCATCTTCAGGGAGACTAACAAAATTAACAAAAAATACAAAATACATTTATATTAAAACTATTAACAACGAGTATACTAACATATATAACAAAATTATTTACTTTAATGGAAAATTCTTAGCAAACAGTCCGTTTAGCTTATGGTGCTTTTGTCAAGTGAAGTTTGTTTTTGAACGTCTGTATTTGTTTACTGTGTAGTGATAGATTTTGGCGCAATTCTCTGTGTCTCTCTTGTAATTAAGTCGTTTGTCATTTGGAGTGTCAATTATATGTAGCATTTCGAGAGTATGTATATCTGCGATGATAATTGCTCTCTTCTGTCAATATCTTCACATCGTCAAAATTGGGACTATGGCCTGTCAAGGTACAGTGCGCGGCCAGTGCGGTCTTTTGTTCCAGCGGTTTATAGAAAGCTTTTTGGTCAGATTTATGTGAAGAAAGTCGCGTTTTCAATTTAGTCTTTGTCGTGCCAACATATATATACGTTGGACTTATCACCGTTACATTTAATCCTATAAACTAAGATAGATTTTTCTTCGTCTTTCAATTTTGTCTTAATATTGCTGAATAAATTATTGACCGTATTGTCAGTTCTAAATGCTAAGTCATATTTTTCCTTATCGTATATGCAAGAATTTTTGATCCTTTCAGAGAAACCCGGGATGTATGTCATCTTTTTAAATATTTTCTGTATTTTATCCGTCTTGTCTTTCTGTTCTCTATATATTACTCGACTTGTTAAGTCTTCTATTGTCTTTTTTGGAAAATCGTCAAGATATCTTTAATTTTTATTAAATTTTGTTTATGGAATTCCCGGTCACTTATATCTAAAACTCGTTTGATGAAATTAGTAGCTGTGTTTATTATAATTCGTCTTGAGTGTTTTGATGAAAAGTTTATTAATCGTCCTGATGCTGTCGGTTTTTGATACCAATCGAGTTTAAGCAGATTTCCTTGTCTGATTACTACCGAGTCCAAATACGGTAGTTTGTTGTCCTTCTCTTTCTCCATGGTGAATTGTAATTGTCTATTGAATGAATTCAAAATTGTTAAAGTCTCGTCAACGTGATGTTCCTTAAGTATAGTGAAGATATCATCCACATATTTCGTCATGATTCGTGGCTTCGTTTCCATTCTGTCGATAGATTTGTCCAGTAATTCCTCCATGACGATGTCCGCGATTATCGGCGAAGCGGGAGAACCCATTGGCATTCCTTTTCTTTGTTCATATATTTTGTCATTGTACTTAAAATAACGGGTGTCTTTGATGCAAAAAGTTAAAATTTCTATGAACAGGTCCTTCGGTATTTTGGTATATTCTTGCAGTATGTCCCATTTCTTCTCAATAGTCGATATAGCGAGGTTAATTGGTAAGCTAGGAAAAAGAGATACCACATCAAATGAGATTAATATTTCGTCCTCTTCAATTTTGGTATTTGTTAGCCTTGATCTAAAATCCTTTGCGTCTTTTGCATTATATCGGGAATCCTTCGTTAAGTTCTTCAGTATATTTACGATATATCTGCATAATCCTATAGCCGGCGAGTTTATTGATGAACATATGTGGTATTCCTTCTTTATGGATTTTTGGTAGTCCATATATCCTTGGTGCCGTTGCCGTTTTATTAATTAATTTATTCTTCTCAATGTCATCGATAACCTTAATTTTGTATAATTTTTCCACTAGTGTATTATTCTTGATTTGTGAACTGGATGTTGGGTCTCTCTTTAGTCGTCTATATGTGCAAATATCTCCAATAATTAATCTCATTTTCTGTTCATAATCGTCTTTACCTATTGCAACTGTTTTACCCCCTTTATCGGCACTTACTATAACTATGTCATTATTTTCCTTTAAAAATTTTCTACATCGTCCCACTGTGTCAAGTGTCAATTTGTCTTTCGCGGTCAGTTTTGTTCTCTGTATTAATTGACAACCACATACAGAGAACAAAACTGAGCGCGAAAGACAAATTAACACTTGACACAGTGGGACGATGTAGACAATTTTTAAAAGAAAATAATCACAAAGTTAGTATGAACAGAAAATGAGATTAATTATTGGAGATATTTGCACATATAGACGGCTAAAGAGAGACCCAGCGGCACCAAGGATATATGGACTACCAAAAATCCATAAAGAAGGAATACCACTTAGACCGATATGTTCATCAATAAACTCGCCGGCTATAGGATTATGCAGATATATCGTAAATATACTGAAGAACTTAACGAAGGATTCCCGATATAATGTAAAAGACGCAAAGGATTTTAGATCAATGCTAACAAATACCAAAATTGAAGAGGATGAAATATTAATCTCATTTGACGTGGTATCTCTTTTTCCTAGCTTACCAATTAACCTCGCTATATCGACTATTGAGAAGAAATGGGACATACTGCAAGAATATACCAAAATATCAAAGGACCTGTTTTTAACTTTTTGCATCAAAGACACCCGTTATTTGAAGTACAATGACAAAATCTATGAACAAAGAAAAGGAATGCCAATGGGTTCTCCCGCTTCGCCGATAATCGCGGACATCGTCATGGAGGAATTACTGGACAAATCTATCGACAGAATGGAAACGAAGCCACGAATCATGACGAAATATGTGGATGATATCTTCACTATACTTAAGGAACATCACGTTGACGAGACCTTAACAATTTTGAATTCATTCAATAGACAATTACAATTCACCATGCAGAAAGAGAAGGACAACAAGCTACCGTATTTGGACTCGGTAGTAATCAGACAAGGAAATCTGCTTAAACTCGATTGGTATCAAAAACCGACAGCATCAGGACGATTAATAAACTTTTCATCAAAACACCCAAGACGAATTATAATAAACACAGCTACTGATTTCATCAAACGATTTTTAGATAGAAGTGACCGGGAATTCCATAAACAAAATTTAATAAAAATTTAAGATATCTTGACGATTTTCCAAAAAAAAAGACAATAGAAGACTTAACAAGTCGAGTAATATTTAGAGAACAGAAAGACAAGACGGATAAAATACAGAAAATATTTAAAAAGATGACACATCCCGGGTATACGATAAGGACTTCGCTTTTAGAACTGACAATACGGTCAA
Organism: Eudasyphora cyanicolor; assembly: GCA_963930755.1. Taxonomy (NCBI): domain Eukaryota; kingdom Metazoa; phylum Arthropoda; class Insecta; order Diptera; family Muscidae; genus Eudasyphora; species Eudasyphora cyanicolor. Next base: position 107,213,596 of record OZ005737.1, read on the forward strand.
TAATTTATTCAGCAATATTAAGACAAAATTGAAAGACGAAGAAAAATCTAACTTAGTTTATAGGATTAAATGTAACGGTGACAAGTCTAACGTATATGTTGGCACGACAAAGACTAAATTGAAAACGCGACTTTCTTCACAAAAATCTGACCAAAAAGCTTTCTATAAACCGCTGGAACAAAAGACCGCACTGGCCGCGCACTGTACCTTGACAGTCAATAGTCCCAATTTTGACGATGTGAAGATATTGACAGAAGAGAGCAATTATCATCGCAGATATACATACTCTCGAAATGCTACATGACAGTCCAAATGACAAACGACGTAATTACAAGAGAGACACAGAGAATTGCGCCAAAATCTATCGCTACACAGTAAACAAATACAGACGTTCAAAAACAAACTTCACTTGACAAAAGCACCATAAGCTAAACGGACTGTTTGCTAAGAATTTTCCATTAAAGTAAATATTTTTGTTATATATGTTAGTATACTCGTTTTTAATTGTTTTAATATAAATGTATTTTGAATTTTTTGTTAATTTTGCTAGTCTCCCTGAAGATGATTGAAGAATTCAAACGAAATATTGGAAAATTAAATAAATAAAATAAAAACAACAACACCAGTTTTTTAACTCAAGCCTTAAGCCAAACGATACAAAGAAACAACTAACAAAAAAGGCCAACGATGCATACACACAACAGCAAAAATTTAAATAAAATACATAGGGGTACAGCTGTACCGAGGATGTCATTTGAAGGGGTGTGGGGAAGGATGTCACAGAAGGGTTAAGCAAGATAAATAGAGTTGCATTGCTTCACCTAACGGGTGCGATGAGGACCACTGCTATAACAGCCCTTGAAATTGTGATGAATATCACTCCTCTGGACATCGTCATACAGGAAACTACGGAAATGATACTTCTAAGACTAGGCGAGTTAAACCTGAAGGGCATGGTACAAGTAACAAAGATATATAATTATGTAGATATTCATCCCTACACGGACTTCACAATGAGTGAAACATTTATAGGGGAAGATTTCACCACAAAAATGCCCCCCATCGAAGACTGGAAAATGGATCAAGCCCATCAAAAAATGGAAAAGTAAAAACATTACATACGGAAATATTAACATTTACACTGATGGATCAAAAATAGATAGTGGAACCGGATGGGGCATTTGCGAGGAGTTAGATATACGAGAATCATACAAGTTAAGAGTGTAGCATATTTCAAGCGGAAATATACGCTATTTTAAAAGCTGCTGAACTAATGTCAATGATACAGCTATAATACAGTGATATCAGCATATTCATTGTCAACCAAGCAGCTATAAAGGCGTTACAGGGGTCGGATATAAGGTCAAAGGTAGTCAGCCGCTCTCGTAGAGAATTGAGGATTCTCACTGAACAGCATAAAATTACTCTGTGCTGGATACCCCGGTTTTACCATCGTTATCTCATTATTAGAACTACAGGGTGGCGCAGAATGAGCTATATGGATTGAATTCTTTATAACTTTTTTAATTATTATTCTTTATCCGTTTTTTTCCAGCATTTTGTGAAGTAGACTTGGGGAATTAATTATGAATCGGAAAACGTACAAAAATAATTGAATTTTTTCGAAATTTTGCGAAAAGTTATGGATAATATGCTAAAATGGACATCACTTATAGGATATCATTTTTCAAGGCGAATTGCCAAAAATTCTCCAATAATATACTGTATTTTTTTTAAAAAGTTATAATAATCGCATAAATAAAAAAGTTATAAACCATTTAAACCATATAGCTTATTCTGCGCCACCCTGTACATGAAGTAAGCAGGTGACACAGGAAACCTGGACTGCACTTTCTTGGCATTACATGGGCAATTAATTAAGAAGTTGACGAGAAGAAAGAAACTAAAAAATAATGAGGAATAACAATGGATCAAGCATAGTCTAGTTTCGGAGGGCTCCGGTGTCATCCTCCAATAACCTAGCCTAACGACCTCAACAAAAATGTAGTGTCAGTAATTCAGTAACTTCTTAAAGTATTCGATCTATCAAAATGTTTTTTCTGATTATGATAGAGATCATCATCGGACATATTCCATATATCGATACCTCCATTCTAAACTATGCTAAGTGCAAACAGATAGTTTTTCAGGAGAGGCGATCAAAGTTTGGCGATTTTTTTTTAATTTGTGTGGAATTACTTTATAGTGCAAATCGAATGACCTGTACTGTTTTGTGAATAACTTTTGATTGGGTTGACGGATAAACATCAAATTTTGAAGGATTGGTTCCTTTTTTCGAGCAGTACTTTTATTGTCACAGACGGACGGACATGGCTAAATCGACTCAGGGCATGAGGAACTGGAGGTTAAGTTTATATTAAGAGTTTTAAGTGTGCCGGGAAATATGTATTACAATATGACATTAAATTAGTGCTTACATTTGTTGTAGAACACACATATATTTATGTCGATGTATATGTGTGTGTGAGTGTATAACAGCGATGGTATTAACAACAGTCAGCAACAAACAGATATGTTAGTGAAAGGTGAAATGAATGTATCTAGAACATATGTTATTAGTATGTTAAATCAGTAGCTAACAGATATGTTAGTGAAAGCTATATTGAAATATATGTTATTTGTATGTTAAAGCTTTTGAGTATTTTTACTAAATACATAAAAGAGAAAGACAACATGATCAGATGTTATACTATGTTTATAGTTGCATTAGTAGATTGTATAAAGAAAAGCTTTTTGTAACGTTAGCACTTTTTTATACAATGCAGGGTTGCCAGAACTGGGGTTTTGACCCCAATACTGGGGTTTAGTCAATGCAAATTGGGATAAAAAAAAATAATTTGGGGGTGGGGTTTTTGTTAGGGGATTTTTGTAAATTTTGTTGGGGTTTCTTGGGGTTTATTTGATGCAATATAAAGATGTTCTTAATCTTGTATGATATTTATCCAAAAATGAGCTCGAGGTCTATCTATTATGATTTTTTATGTGTTTTTTTATATTCATTCAATATTTCGTCGAAGGACATCATCAGGATCAGAAAATATAACTGCGAAAAACCTTAAAATTATCCGTAGAAAATTAGTATGGACTCCCATCGTTGTTGTCTGTTGTCATACGCATGAAAACACGAAACACTTTCATTTTGTTAAACCATTTGTAACGAGTATTTTCTAAAATGATTTTACCAAATCTGAACTTTGTGTTTAAAAATAGTACGAGACTTTGCACTATTAAGTATAAATTGCCATCAAATGAAAATCTGAAAAATTAATTATAAGGATGTTTTTTATATTCTGACCTCCTGTCACCACAAAAAGATACGCGAAGCGGTTAAGAAGATATAACAATTTTAACAAATGGTATTTTTAGAAAATATCCTGAGATCTGTACCATAAAAACTAGAAAAAATTGTGAAAAACTAAAAACGCCAAAAAAAATCGTCCCTAGAAGAGGAATGTTTAAAGTTTATTAAAATCAAAAGAGTGATTTTTAAAATGGTTGTTTTTAAATTAATTTCGAGTCTGCAGTTTTTTATATGTCTGACTTGTTTTCAATGAAAATAGTTTTATGTGGGGTTATGTTGGGGATTTTCTTGTGATTATTTGGGGACAACAGCAATTTTTTTCTGGCATCCCTGATACAATGTACAAGAAGTAAATGAAGCCAACATTGGTTTGACTTTAATAAAGTGAATTCAGTCGTTTGGATGAAGTTAAATTTGCAACAACCGTCTTCTTAATATTCTTGCTGTTTTTGGGTTATTCCAATTGTGACTAATTCCACTGCTGATTGTGGAGTAACTGGATTTGATTTACAACAACATTGGTATATCCAAATGAAATCATTATTAATTTTTTAATAATATTTAATTTATTACTGACAAGACACTTTGCGGCATATTTGCCCATACTGATTTCATGTGACGAATCGTACAGAGCTCTAAGTTCTTCTCTAGCTTTCAAAAGTACATAAGTGCTAACTAAATGCAATGTAAAATATTCAATAAAAACTCACGGAAATAATTAAGGGTCTCTCGAGTTTGCTCCTTTGTTAACCCGAGTCCATCTGCAGGTATTTGAAGTGCTGGCGCTGGGACATACCAATCTTGATTCGAGTACCCAGCAAAATCTGTTAGAAAATCTGATCTCACTTGGTATTTAGGTATCTGCTCCTCCAACAATGAAAATATTTCCACTTCAGCTATGTACTCGTTGCTACATAAATCTAAATTACAAATAAAGAAAAAAACAATGTTATGTGCAATTAAATGAGTTGTTAAATAGCTTTAATATGTCTTAATAGTCTCATAATTTATTTCTTGACTATAAAATGTTTTTAATCAATGAAATTATCGTAGAAACAATTGATTATGAAGCCGGGGATATAACGAAATCTAGGAAATATATGACCAGTGTTGAAAGCCTGTCATTATTATGTCACTTCGTATCAAGAATGAGACGTTATGTAAAACCGTATATCTTGTCACGTCCGCAGTGGTGATATAACAATCTTAAAGACGGAAAGCCAGCATGTGAGCTGCATATTGAGGAAGCATTCCGATAAGAAATCAAACGATTGAAATGCTAATTAATTAATGTTCTTTCTTCCTTCTGAAAGTAAGTTTTGATAATTCAACAGACTGTAGTGAATTGAAAACTGTACATTCGAACAAAACAATGTACATATCCTTTAATATACGAGGGTTGCTATTTATATTTTGGGTCCTGGCAATACTAGTGTTTTCAGATGCAAACTGGAAATTGCATTGGAAAGTTTGAAATTTTTTTTCGCATAACGATTTGTCATATGAGCGCAAACTGTTTTATTTACACGATTTTCGGCGTGGATTATCGATAGTGTCTCAATCAACTTGTTTAGACTTTTGGTAATCAAAACCTACAAAAACCATCATTGTTATGATAATTGTATCATTATGACATTTGCAATTGTAAATCGCTGGTACCAAGAGTTCAGTCTCGGGCGCCGTTCGCTCCAGGATGAATGTCGTCCAATTTCGGTCGTTTTGCAGGAAACCATCGATTCTGTGCGTGAACTGATAAAGCAAGACTGACATGTGACATAACGTGAGATTGAGGCATCCTTGGGCATTAGTGCAAACAAGATTTGTTCTCGTTGGATACGGGATCCCGCATAATTTGACGAATGCTAAAAAATCCTCGTGTCGAATGGAGCAAAGAAATGTTGAAAAATACACCCGAGTTAGCTCAAATGCACATCTAAGCAATGATCGCTTTTTTTCGGTATAACCGGTCATGTGCCTACAGTGCTTTTAGTGGAATGTAGAAGATCATTCTCTTTCACGAATTGATAGGTCATCCGCCATATAACCCTTATTTGGCACCCAGAGATTTCTTCTTATTCCTCACATCAAAAAAAATTGTGTGCCAACGCTTTTCGACGGCCGAAGCAGCTGTTGAAGTGTTCAAAAACTATGTTTTGGAGGTGTCTAAATCGGAGTGAAAAAAGTGCTTCGAAAATTGGTTGGAGAGCATGCAAAAGTGTATTGTCCTTTACGGAGAATATTTTGAAAAACAATAAAACCATTTCCAATGATAAATGACTGTTTTTTTCATTGCTGTGCCCGAAATATAAATAGCAACCCTCGTGGCAGTAAATCATTGTATATTAGGGCGGGTTGATTTTTTTCTTTTAAATCGTATAGCAAAAACGTAAACTACATAAAATTCTAAGAAAATTCTCCGAAGAAACCATGTACCTGAACATGAACATAGATAGTTCTTTCATAATTTAATAAAAAAGATTGGAAATACAAAAAAAATATTGCACTCAAAATTGTTTTCAGTATTTATAAAATAACCTTCTTTTGTTTCGATAAACAATTCTTATTTTATAATGCAAATAAAAACGTGAATCGTGTGTATTTTCATTAGTCTCAAGACAAATCCTGTATTGCATAGACTATAATATAACAAGTAAGAAAGTTTCAGTCGGGTTAAATGACTAAGGTATACCTCACTTTGTGAGTACTGTAATATGAAATACACAATTAATACAATTAATCTGTCAATTTGTAAGGAGATACCAGAAGGGGATTAACAAATACTCCTATTTTTCGCTAAACAGTAAACTTCAAATATACTGCACTGTTTCGAATTGTAAGCGTTTATATGCACTGGTATATTAAAGTTATGATCTATTCAATTTTGGTATGATTTGATCTATTCAATTTTGGTATGTTTTGGCTATTTTGTGTGGGAGGTACCAAAAGCGGCGTGACAACTTCGCCCATTTTTCATTGGATTGTAGGTACTATGAAACCATTACACTGTACAAAATTTCAAGTCTTTTTGTGCATAGGTATTCAAGTTATAAGCTGTTAAATTTTGGAGCAAAATGGTCCATTTGTGTGGAAGGTTCCAAAAGGGGCGCGGTAACTTCGCCCATTTTTCTTGAGGTGATAGTGACTAATAAAATAATATTATGTGTAGAATTTCAGAGGATTCAAATAAGTAGTATAGAATTTATTAAATAATCAATAATTCACTTAATATTAACACTTTGTGGGGGAGGTACTAGAAGGAGAGGACTAATATGGCCCATCTTCGAACTTAGCCGGAGATAGAAAAAAATATTACCACATACCAAATTTGAAGTCAATCGGTTACTCCTTTCGAGAGTTATCGTGCGCACCAGCTACCAGAAAGACAGACAGACGGACGGACATTGCTCATTCGACTAAAAACGACCTAAAACGGATATCCGCCAAACTTACTTAGGGTCTTATGTCACTCCTTCGATGTGTTACACTTTTGGCCCGTAGCAAATGATATATACCCTCGTATCACTAAAGTGAGGGTATAATAAAACATAATATATTTCAAAACCAGTAAGGAAAGACAGAAAGTCGGGCGGGCCGACTATGTTATACCCTACAACTACCTACCAATGCGAAAATAGGCATTGCGATAAGAATTTGGCAGTGTTCATACATGTAATAAGCAAACTCTCTGCCGATTTTCGTACTGATCGGATATAAAACACGGTTTCTACAGCGCTTACATGTCAAATCGGGTGTAACATATAGATTGGGACTATGTTTAAATCTGAACCGATTTTCCCCGAATTTAGCAGTGTTCATACATGTAATAAGAAAACTCTCTCTGTTAAATTTCGTACTGATCGGATATAAAACACGATTTCTACAGCGCTTAAATGTTAAATCGGGTGGAACATATATATGGGGGCTATATCTAAATCTGAACCGATTTTCCCCGAATTTGGTAGTGTTTATTCATGTAATAAGAGAACTTTCTCTGCCGAATTTCGTAAAGGTCGGATGTAAAATACGGTTTCTACAGCGCTTACATGTCAAATCGGGTGAAACATATCTAAATCTGAACCGATTTTCCCCGAATTTGGCAGTGTTTATTCATGTAATAAGAAAACTCTCTGCCAAATTTCGTACTGATCTGATTTAAAATACAGTTCCTACAGCGTTCACATGTCAAATCGGGTGAAACATATATATGGGGGCTATATCTAAATCTGAACGGATTTTCTCCGAATTTGGTAGTGTTCATTCACGTAATAATAAAACTCTCTCTGCCGAATTTCATAAAGATCGGATGTAAAATGTGGTTTCTACAGCGCTTACATGTCAAATCGGGTGAAACATATATATGGGGACTATATCCAAATCTGAACCGATTTTAATCAATTTCAATAGGGATCGTCCTTGGGCCAAAAACTTCTTCGTCAGCCTTTTTCTTTTTTGTCCAGAAGAAGCCGGCGTACTAGCATACTCTTCGAGGTTAGTGTAATTTTTTATCAAAGCAGTGAAGTTCATAAACCGCATGTAGACATTGAAAATGTCTTGGTTCAGATCATTCACCTCAGACGTATACGATTTAACAAAATTGTAAAATTCAATATTTATTTTTCTACATTTAATGCAGCACCAATGAAGACCATTTTTATCACCATACAACGCATCAACCACCCTAGCAGTCACGCCAGCGCACTTGGCATGCCATAAGTTAGTGCATAGCCAGCACTCAATTAATGTTTCCTTGTCGGAAGTAATCTTACAGTTTACCGATTTGCATGCCATTTTTAGGTTGGGTTTAAATACACCGAAACTGACAAATAACACCAAAGCAATAAATCAAATCAAAAATAATAGTTAATAAAAACCCTCTACTATTTTATAATGAGGAGCAAAAATATTTCCCCACAAACAGGCAAAATACGATACACTGGCAACTCTGTTGATATTTCAAACAAACAGAAGCACAAATCAACGATAGAAACAATAATCAACTAGCACACACAGTGAAAGAAAAGCACCAACACTTGTTGTAGCGGTAAAAAATATTTTACCGAAACAAATAATCAACAAAATTATATCACAAGCAGAAAATAATACAGAGAAAAATTTTCTATTGCAACAAATCACGATTAAAGACACACAAAATTTATTTTTTTTTAAATTATTTTAACACTAAAAACAATTATTATGACACTAAGGCACAAACACTTGTTGTTTTAGCGGCAGAGAACTTTCCTCCTACAGAAACAAAAATTCCGCAAAATTTAGGAAGAAACCAAAATATAATGATACCAATAAGTACACAACTGATAATAATACTTATGTACGTATCTGAACAAAATTTAGACCAAAAATCGAGTTAAATCCCATAAAATTAATTAAATAAAAATTATATAGACGGAGCACCAAATAACACAACTTGACACAAGCAGGGTTGCCAGACGTGAACATCTGAAGATTCAATGCTCCTTCAAAATGATTTGATTAATTTTGGAAAATGGTGTGATATAAATTGCATGGACCTCAATCTTAAGAAATGTAAACATATGTGTTTCTCTAGGTCGAGGGCGATTCCATCCAGTTTTAGTCTTCATGGTTCCAATTTAGATACTGTTGAATCCTTTGTGGATCTTGGTATATTGATGGATCCTAAACTCAATTTCAATAATCACATAATTACAATGGTGAATAAAGCTTATGGCGTGCTTGGTTTCATAAAGCGATGGGCGAAAGAATTCGTAGATTCATATGTAACTAGGCAGTTATATACGTCACTAGTTAGACCTATTCTAGAATATGGGTCCGTAGTGTGGGACCCCCAGTACGGGACTTACGTTGATAAGATTGAATCGCTTCAAAAACAATTTTTATTATTCGCTTTAAGACATCTTCATTGGAATAGTGATTTTAGTCTTCCACCCTATACTAGCAGGTTGAGTTTGATAAGACTGCCTACTCTCAAGAGTAGACGTATTATGCTGAACACAACCATGGTGCTGAAAGTTATAAATGGTGATGTTCCTTCTAATTTTATTTTGTCTAGGATTGGATTCAATGTACCTTGTAGACCTTCCAGATATTACCAATTATTACATATTGATTTTCAACGTACCAATTATGCTTCGGCAGAGCCCATTCGTAGAATGTGCATGGATTTTAACACTTTATATGAAGTTATTGACATTGATGTAGAAATTGATGTAGTTAGATCTAGAATAATATCTTTTTTAAATGTGTAAGTAGACAAATTTTATTGTTTGCATGTGCCGGCTGATGCAATTTTTCTGTAGCTGGTATTTCCACCCTCTACTATTAACCCGCCATGGCCCGGATCATGGTGTGTACGCAATCCCTACGTCATGGGGATGTGGCCCCCTCGGTCGGAAGGGGCGGGTAAGAGTGGTTGCGTTGGGAACGTTCGTTAAAAAAAAAAAAAAAGTAAGAAAGTTTCAGTCGGGTAAACCGACTAAGGTATACCCTCACTTTGTGAGTAATGTAATATGGAATATTAAACGAATTATTCTGTCAATTTGTATGGGAGGTACCAGAATGTTTTTAACAAATACACCTATTTTTCGCTGAATAGTAGATTCTTTAAATACATTACACTGCGCCGAATTATAAACGTTTTTTGCACTGGTATATTAACGTTATGAAATATTAAATTTTGGTATGATTTGGCCACTTTGTGTGAGAGGTACAAAAAGGGGCGTGGTGACAACGGCCATTTTTTACAGGGCTATAGGGACTTCAAAAGCGTTATACTGTGCAAAATGTTGTTGCATTTTCGGGCATTGGTACTCATGCTGTGAGCTCTTAACTTTTTGTGCAAAATGGTACCTTTGTGTGGGAGGTACAAAAAGGGGCGTGGAAATAGCGTCCATTTTTCACAGTGCAAAAGACACTATAAAAGCATTACACTGTTAAAAATTTCAAGTATTTTTATACACTGGTATTAATGTTATAAGCTGTTATCTTTTGGTGCAAAATGGTACCTTTGTGTAAGAGGTACCAAAAGGGGCGTGAATATGACACCCATTTTTCACTGGACTGTAGGCATGTTATAAGCTGTTAACTTTTGGTGCAAAATGGTGCATTTGTGTGGGAGGTACCAAAAGGGGCGTAGCAAAATGGCCCATTTATCTCGAGTTGATAGCGACTAATAAACTAATGCTATGTGTGGAATTTCAGAAGATTCGAATAAGTAGTATAGCAGTTATTAAAGATTCAATATTTCACAACATTTTAACACTTTGTGGGGGAGGTACTAGAAGGAGTGGACCAATATGGCCCATCTTCGAACTTAGCCGGAGATAGAAAAAAATATTACCACGTACCAAATTTGAAGTCAATCGGTTACTCCTTTCGAGAGTTATCGTGCGCACCAGCCAGCAGACACACAGACAGACAGACAGACAGACAGACAGACAGACAGACGGACGGACATTGCTCATTCGTCTTAAAATGACCCAAAACGAATATCCGCCGAACATACTTAGGGTCTTAGATCACTCCTTCAATGTGTTACACTTTTTTTCGTAGCAAATGATATATACCCTCGTCACACTAAAGTGAGGGTATAAAAAAAAAGAGCACTATGCTAAATTTCATCACAATCTGACTATAAATACGACCTGCACTTCGATTACAAAAATACATGGACAGACAGACGGACATGGCTAAATCGACTCCGAAAGTGATTCTGAGTCGATCGGTATAATAAACAATGGGTCTATCTCTTCTCCTTTTATGTGTTACAAACAAATGCACAAAGTCATAATACCCTGTACCACAGTGTGGTGTAGGGTATAAAAAGAAAATAGTTTTAGCGAAAAAAGAGTAAACCAATTTTCAAGTCGAGAGGCGCGGATTAGGATTAGATTTTAGACCCATGGTTTCTTCGGAGAATTTTCTCAGAATTTAATGTAGATTACGTTTTTGCTATACGATTTTTATTTTTTTTTTCATCTATACAAATCAACCCGCCCTATTGTATATACTATTTTGTATTACACCATGGGACCATGAAAAACTCTAAATTTCTTGTAAATCTTTATATATAATTTTAGATTTACACATTATATTCGTATTTATATTACCAATTTGAGTATACGTAAACAAAATTCTAGAAAATAGTTGGCCATTTAACTTTGCTCTAATTTTAAAATTTCCAAAATCCGTTAGGGAAGTGCAGTTTGTGGAAAATCGCAAAGATATCTAAATATCTAAATCAAATCATCATTAGTGTATATCGTTGGCTTAATATAGAAACGGCGTATTTAATTATCCCCTCACCTTAGAGAGGAGGGTATATATCATTTGCTACGAGCCAAAAGTGTAACACATCGAAGGAGTGACCTAAGACCTAAGTATGTTCGGCGGATATCCGTTTTGCGTCATTTTAAGTCGAATGAGCAATGTCCGTCCGTCTGTCTGTCTGTTGGCTGGTGGGCACGATAACTCTCGAAAGGAGTAACCGATTGACTTCAAATTTGGTATGTGGTAATATTTTCTTCTATCTCCGGCTAAGTTCGAAGATGGGCCATATTGGTCCACTCCTTCTAGTACCTCCCCCAAAAAGGGTTAACTTTTAGTGAAATATTGTTTATTTAATAATTTAATAAATTTATTTAATAATTTAATAAATTTGTGTGGGAGGCCCCTTTTGGTACCTCCCACACAAATGGACCATTTTACATCAAAAGTTAACAGCTTATAATTTTAATACCAGTACATATAAATACTAGAAATTTTGTACAGTGTAATGCTTTTATAGTACCTAGAGTCAAGAGAAAAGTGACCGTTATTGGGACGCCCCTTTTGGTACCTCGCACACAAATGGACCATTTTGTACCAAATGTAAACAGCTTTTAACTTTAATACCAGTACATACTTTAAAGTTATTAAATGCAATGTAAATTGATAATAATTTAAATAAACCGAAAAATGAATAAATTTACTAATATTTTTTGAGACTCAAGTTGAGGGATTTATTAGTCGGTTTACCCGACTGAACTTTCTTACTTGTTTTATTAATTATTTACTTTCTGTGAAAATTCCTTTGTTTTAAGTTGGGATTTATTTGCTATTGCAATTATATAACAACTGTTGTGTTCCATTTGTGTCATTTGTTGTTGTTATACTTACTCCCTCCTTTCGTGTGTGTGTTTTCACATTGTTTCATTTGTTCAAACAGAGTTGTTATCGAGCATTCTTTCTTTTGCCTAATATTCTCATCTTTAACTCCTAATAGTAGAGGGTGAAATATTAAATCTAATTTTCGTGTATTATTGTTTGTTCCTGTTTGTTAGTTTGTTTTATAATTAATTTACAATTAAAAATGTCGTGTGTAAATGTAAACTGTAAGATTGTTTCCGAAACCGGACGATCTATAGAGTGTTGGCTTTGTACTAACATTTGGCATGCTAAGTGTGCAGGTTTATCTGCAAAGGTTCTCTGCATCTCTGTTTGATAGGTTCCCGGAATTGAGTGCATTTTTGTGTTCGCCTGACGTTGTCGGACCGAAGCGCAAAAGGTCGACGAAAAAGACGCTTCCTAAGAAGCTCGATGTCGGTACACCGAGTGCTTCTGGCCGTACGTCGTTGGATGAGCCTACAACATCATCATCTTCTGCCAGTACTTCTTGTTCAATTTCTGTTGATCAGGAGAAAGTTGCGCTCGCTATAACACCAAGGGTTGATAAGGTTGTCTCTATACAGGAGGGAAATTCAGTGGGTCATCTTGAAATGAATCCTAAACCTCCTGCAAGTCTAGCATCACGAGCCGGTGGGAAATCGAAAACTCTGACTGTGGTCCCAGCCAAGAAAGTAGTTTTTGTTTCGCGCTTTGCTCCCGATACATCCTCCGAATCTTTATATTAGATCTAAGATTGAAGGTGACTTTTATCTTAAGACATATAAGATTCGTTCGTCTTCCTCTAATTCTAGGTCATCATTTAAGATCATCGTGCAACCGAAGATCTTCGATAAACTGATATCTTCTGATTTTTGGCCGCCTAAGGCATTTGTTGATAGGGTCGACAATTACCTTTGAGGCCTCCTAGCTCTAACTCATCAAAAAACTCAAAAAACTGAATAGCTCTTTGGTCATAGCTTATCAGAATGTAAGATTAAAACTAAATTAACCCGACTATTTGGTGATAGCTTTGACTTTGATTTTTCTCATTTTTTCAAAATGTTTTGGTATAATACTTAATTTCGCAATTCCACGATAATTCATAACATCAATCAAGCTTCCACATTTATGAAGTGGAGTTATAAAAGATAAATGGGAAATATCCATACTTTAACGAATTATTGAAAAGCAATGTGAGCGGGTTAGCAATACTTTGAGCACATAGCTTCAAGATTACACTCGGTATACCATCTGCGCCAACACTGTTAGAAGTCTTAAGCTTGCCTAAACTTGACGATACGAAAGATAAATCAATATAAGGAATGTTCAAATGATTCAATGATGGAATGTTGTAAGGGTAGGATACTCCCAGTTGACACTGTTGACGAGAATAGGATGATGCAAAGAATTTTCCAAAACTATCGGCTATTGACTGATCACCACAGAATTCTTCACCATCAATTCTAACCCTTGAAGGCCTTGGATTAGACTTACGTTTCATATTGACAAAATCATAGAACGATCTAGGGTTAATTTTAAAATTGTGAGCTAACTTCTCCAAGTAGAGCTCATAGCACTTACGTGATTCAATGTTATACTGTGATCTGGCAACAGAGTACCTGACATAATCAACATCGGATCCAGACCTTTTGAATTTCTTAAATAGTCTGCTCTTTACGTTCCTGAGAGCAGTCATATTAGAAGAATACCACGGTGGTCTATTGGTATTCTTAATACGAATTTTTGGTACAGATTGTACCAAACATTCATTCAAGACATTGTAAAATCTATCAATAGATACATCAATATCAGTCAGGTGATTACAACAACAAACTAAATCCCAGTTAGTATTCAAGAGCAGAGAATTTAGCAACTCAAAATTTGTTCTTTTGAAACAAAAGACTGTACCCTCTTCACGTGGGGGGTATATAGAAGAAGGGTCCGAAATGTCATACATCATGGAAATACCCAGCGTAGGATGGTAACCATCTTCCGGGGTAGAAACCGGAGAAATTCTATGAATATCAAAAATCTGAGCGTTATTCACAAATACTAAATCAAGTAATTTTCCAGACGAATTGGAAATCCCGTTAATCTGCAATAGTTCGAGATCGGAAAAACGCCTAACTACATCAGAAGTCCACTCAAACGTAATCGAAGAAGAATTCAAGGGAGTAAATGCCTCAGTATCTGGCAATGAAAGCCAAGAAAAGGGTAAATTAAAATCCCCCAAGATTAAGATATGGTTCACATCCCTCAGCATCAAAACCAATCTGCCTATAGCCTTTAAGTGACCATCATAAACAGATAATTCCGAGTTTGGGGGATGTAGGAACATGAAACCAATAATTTAGCTTTACCTAAATTAATAGAGACAACAATAAGTTCAATGTCATCAATCTCACCAAGAATTACACGCTCAGAAGAACGCGAACTTTTTACAGCAATAAGAACTCCACCACCAATTTTTTGAATGCGATCTTTTCTATATAGAACATATTCATTCGACAGTATCTCTGAATCAAATATTGAGGGTTTTAACCAGGTCTCAGTGAAACACAAAACCGGTGCGAGAAAAAGCACACCGCAGGCGCACTCGACATGGTATTGAACCTACAACCTGTAGGTCTTTTTGTTAAGTGCATTGCTACAAATTGCGCTTTCAGACTCCGAGAAGCTCTTGTGTGGCGTAACGCGGATTGGGGCCACTCGGCCATTCTCATTGAGACAATGTCTCAATGAATGTCTGAATGTCTGATCTAAGGGCTCTGGCAGGACCGATAGACTATTTGCCACCAGTTCAGAAATTCTCCTCAAATCTCGACATAATGATCCCCCCAGAACAGACTGGTCATGCGGCAACCTTCATTTGGCACTGTCATATCACGGGGAACGAGAAGGCTGACGAACTCGCGCGAAATGGACGCTGCAAGGGTTGAGCCATCACTAGATTGTTTGTACAAAGAAACACTCCAGAAATGGTCGACCAGATCTGACTGTAAAATCACTAAATCTCTATGGCCAGCCATATCGAAATCTAGGACCAAAGATCTTCTTAACTTCACAAAGAGGGACATTCGTTTAATGATAGGCACGCTGACTAGTCACTGTAATGATAGATCTTTAACATCAAATGGCAGAGTGATTCTGCCGACTACTGTCGACTCTGTGAGGATGAGGAGGAACTGGAAATAATCGAACAGCTTTTCTGTCAATGTCCTACTCTATCAACACGAAGACAACGCTACCTAGGTGATTACACGATACAAAATCTGGAATCTCCATCATCCCACGATATTGATAGAATCATGGGCTTCATAGGTTGCCATCTCTCCTATCTCTTATCTATACTCATCACCTCCTTCATCTTCTTCGACCACTCCCTCTTCTATTACTCATCTTCTCGGGACGAACACAATGGAAATATAATGGAATGGAATGGAAATGGTCTCCGAGTGAAGTGGTGCACGCCAGCAATGGTTGTGTGCCACGCGTCCTTAACCTAACCTAATGTTTGAAAATTTAATATCTCGGAAACAATTGACAATAGAAGACCGACATGTGGATAGTTAGTTATTGGGGTCAATATTAGTACATTCACCCAAAGTGGGCGGGATTAAATAAGAGGGCGTGGCATTATTTGGAATTTGAATACATCAGAAAGTATTGATCGTATAAGAACGAAATTTGGTACATACGTAATTTCTGCCAAAATGCCGCCGCCACGTCCACCTGATGTTAAAAGAAAAGCCAACGTCTTGTTAAGAGACAACAAAAGCTTTAAAGACAACAATGGTCTGCCTGTTGGACAGAGTAATGCTTTGTACACCGGCTCATCCACATCCAATCAAATTCCAAACATCAACAAATTTCAAAACAACAATTTTTCGTTGGCAACCTGTTTGGACCCTGGAAACGATCGAACAGCTTTTCTGTCAATGTCCTACTCTATTAAGACGAAGACATCGCTACCTAGGAGATTACACGATACAAAATCTGGAATCTCTATCATCCCACGATATTGATAGAATCATGGGCTTCATAGGTTGCCATCTCTCCTATCTCTTATCTATACTCATCACCTCATCTTCTTCGACCTCTCCCTCTTCTTTTACTCATCTTCTCAGGACGAACACAATGGAAATATAATGGAATGGAAATGGTCTCCGAGTGAAGTGGTGCACGCCAGCAATGGTTGTGTGCCGCGCGTCCTTAACCTAACCTAATGTTTGAAAATTTAATATCTCGGAAACAATTGACCATAGAAGAACGACATTTGGATAGTTAGTTATTGGGGTCAATATTAGTATATTCACCCAAAGTGGGCGGGATTAAATAAGAGGGCGTGGCATTATTTGAAATTTGAATACATCAGAAAGAATTGATCGTATAAGAACGAAATTTGGTACATACGTCATTTCTGCCAAAATGCCGCCGCCACGTCCACCTGATGTTAAAAGAAAAGCCAACGTCTTGTTAAGAGACAACAAAAGCTTTAAAGACAACAATGGTCTGCCTGTTGGACAGAGCAATGCTTTGTACACCGGCCCATCCACATCCAATCAAATTCCAAACATCAACAAATTTCAAAACAACAATTTTTCGTTGGCAACCTGTTCGGACCCGAAATGTTGGGATCTTGCATGTGTGAAAGCCGGGCAGTGACCAGAGTATGAAGCCGCCGAGCCGAGCCGCCGATTTTAGCCGCCGCCGACCTTTTTTCAGCAGCCGAAGCCGCCGCCGATCTTTGCGGCTAAAATCGGCTGAAACACAGCCGCCGTTACATAGAAAAACTTTAAGATATGCATAGATACAATTAACATTTTTGATAAGCAAATAACCATATAACAGATATATCGTCCCCTCAATAGAAGAATAGTGTATACACTATTTTTTTATTGCATTTAAAGAATCTACGCAATTGGTTTTATATCTAGCAAAAATTTGGGGAAATTGTACTTCCACAAATTGGGTTATTGGGTGCTTGAAATTGATTGTTCATTAATAAAAGCCTACGTGCCGATATCGAGTTTCAATATCACAAAAACTTCAAATATGATTTTCTCGAAACGACAAATAAATTATACCCTATTCATTTATTGGGGGTGATATGGAAAGTGATTTTCGTTTTGATTCGTTTATTGTCACAAGAGCAGGGTTACCATAAACTTTTTTCGGAAAGGAGGACTTTTGTGCCTGAAAAGGAGGACATTTGTGACATTTACAAAGAGAGTTTGGTATTTTCGGAGGACATTTTAATAACACAGTAATTGGAAAATTTGTTTATTTGGTCTACAATAAAACTTTAAACCCGTAAGGAAGGTCCTTACACCACCCTATCGGAGCACAATAAGAAGAAATATTGTCAAGTTTTACAAATATATTTTTCCAATGATCGACAATTTATATTTTAGAGCGCTTATATGCCAAATCGGAGGAAATATTTATATATGTGGGCTATATCTAAATACGAACAGATTTTATTCACACTTTTTTTTACTTGCACAGGGCAAAATCGCCTTTTTAGATATGTTTGAATCGAAAGGAAATATATTTGGAACACAAATTTTTAAATATAATATATTTCTAAGCAAATAAATTTTATTTGAAAATCAATTAAATATATTTGGAACTTGTATATTAATATGTTACAACATATAATATTTGCAAACTAAATTTCTCAAATAAAATATGTGTTTGAATACAAATAAAATTTTTGTTTAGGAATTTCTCCAAATCTATTTTTTTTAAAAAAGATTTTCGAAACTTGTCGAATTTTTCGAACTTTAGTTTTAGTTTTTTTTTGTTTCGAATTGAACATGCCGGTTATGATACCAAATGCAGCATTAACTTCTGTTTTAAATCAATCAATTAAAATTTCTGAGTATTCCAAGCCATTATTAGTTGTCAATCCTCCAATTAATATATGTATTTCGATACAATATTATACGATTTCAATTATTATTATTTATTATTTTTACGACATGAAAAATTTCTAAAAAATTAACTTTGAATTACTGAACAAATTAACACAGTTTAGGTATTTTCTAAATACTTAAATGCAAATAAATATATGTTTCGATAATTATAGTCGATAGTCCCAAATAAACACATTTTGGAATATAAACCAAGATTAGTTTTGTTCTAAAAAATTAACTTTGAATTACTGAACAAATTAACACAGTTTAGGTATTTTCTAAATACTTAAATGCAAATAAATATATGTTTCTATAATTATAGTCGATAGTCCCAAATAAACACATTTTGGAATATAAACCAAGATTAGTTTAGAACAATATCTTCCCAAATATATAATTTTTGTATGTACCAAATATTATATGTTTAGAGTGTACCCTAAACAAATCAATGTTTCAAGCCGAATATGTTTGGGACAATATACTACAGAAGCGATTTTTTTTCAGCGTGTGGGTGCTACATCTAAATCTAAAACCGATTTACACGAAATTCGACAATGTGGTCTTTGGATCAAGGTACTCCATCCTGCTTAATTTCAAAGTGATTAGATATAAAAAAAAGCTTCTGTACCGCTAAAAGACTGGAAAGGAAATATTTATATATCTAAATCTCAACCGATTTTGATCAATTGCTTCCCAGGTGTGAATAGTTCTTATTGCCAAATTTAGCAAGATCGGGATGAAAATGCGACCTTTACTTAACGAACAACTTTGAATGGACAGACAGACGAACGGACATGTTTAAAACAACTCATCTAGCGATACTGAGTCGATCGGTGTACTTTAAAGTGGGTCTAGCTCCAGTAGAAGGACGGATGGCCATGTCCGTCTGTCCGCCCATCCGTCCGTCCGTTGTAATCACGCTACAATCTACAATAATTGAGCTAGATGACTGAAATGTGGTACAGAAACTCTTCCTGCAAAAAAATGCAACATTTTCGTTGCCGTTTTCCCTAAAACTGGACTTATAACACATTTAGTAATTTTAAAACATGAGCTATGTTTAATTCGAGGTACAACACCAGTTCGACATAAAAAGTGAAACATATTTTTTAGCATTTCACGTCGACGGGGTAACATTTCTTTCAGAATCGAAATCACCGTAACTATGTTTCGAGACAGATGTTTGTAACGCCTAAAACTACTGGAGCTAGACCCACTTTAAAGTACACCGATCGACTCAGTATCGCTAGATAAATCGTATAAGAGTTTTACGACGATTAAAAATATATACACTTTATGAGGTCTCAGATCAATATTTATAGGTGTTTCAAACGGAGTGACAAAATTTATATCCTCCCTTCCTATTGTGGAGAGTATAAAAAGGGGCAAACTCACTAACTTTGTACTAAAAGTTGTTGTGAGAATAGTTCATGTGGTTTACGGTTTGTTAAAAAATTTAATTTGTAAAAAAGGAGGACAAAACCAATGTTTTTGAAAAAGGAGGGAGGACACTGGTTAAAAAGGAGGACATGTTCTCCCAAAGGAGGACGTATGGTAACCCTGCACAAGAGGGAGCTTTACATGTATTAAAAATGAGAATATTGATAGTAATAGAAAAATAATTATAAACATTATTTTTTAAAGGAAATAATAATATTTTTTATTTATTAGATTACATACACATAGAGAAACAAATATTTTCGGAAAAAAACAATGGAGTATTACAGAATTGTAATACTGCATATAAATTAATACCTCCATTGTAAAGAATGCTATGTGGACTGGGTATGTTATACTGGAGAGTGCATTTCTAAATACATATTCTAAAATGTCTTCTGTCAAATCCATCAACTCAATGAAGTTAAGCTCAAAACAAATTACCAGGTAATTCTACACAAATTTAAAATTTCACTAAAACGACGATTCGCCTCTCCTGAATACAACCAGTTCCGACTTAGCACACTTTGAAAATCGAGTATATCATAGAGCCGCCTTGCGTCAATTTTATGACTTATCATTGTATGGAAATCGATGATTTTTATACCCGCCACCATAGGAGGAGGTATACTAACTTTGTCATTCTGTTTGCAACACCTTGAAATATGATCTGCGACCCTATAAAGTATATATATTCTTGATCGTCGTGAAATTCTAAGACGCTTTAGCCATGTCCGTCTGTCTGTCTATCCGTTGAAATTACGCTACAAATTTGGTATAAATTCTTCTTATAGTTGCAGGTCGGTTGGGATTGCAAATAGGCCATATTGGTCAATGTTTTGATATAGCTCCCCTATAGAGGTCGCTCCAAATTATGGGTTTTGAGCCATAGATACCACATTGTTAAAGCAATTTAGCTGAAACTTTTCAGTTTGTATTCTATTTTGACAAAAATTCATCACAACAAAAATTTTATATTCATATTTAATATTTTGTTATAGTCACCCTATAGAGGCCGCTCCAAAATATACGTATTTAAGCCATAAATACCACATTTTCTGAGCATTTTAACTAAATCCTTGCAGTTTTTATTTTACTTAGGCAAGAATTCATCACAGTAAATTTTTTTTAAATCGATTCATATTTTTTTATAGTACACCTATAAATGTCGTTCCCAAAAAGTTCTACTTATATTTTGGCAAGAATTCATGTCAATGAAATTTATAGAAATCAGTTTATATTTTGTTGTAGTCCCCGTGCAGAGGTAGCCCTCAAATATGCTAATTTAAGCCATACATACCATTTTTGTAGATTAAGAGTTTGGCTAACGAGGCCTAAAATTTGGCTAAAAACTGTAGCGTTCGTTTTTTAATAAATTGCTTAAACAAAAAGATCGTTCCATGACTTGCTCCATATCCAAAAATCTGTCATTAATAAAATTGAATGCAATTCATGCTGGAGGGCATATAAGCTTCGGCATGGCCGAACTTAACGCTGTTACTTGTTTCACTTCACAATATCTTACAATTAACTTAAAAACATCCATTATTTATGAATATATACCAGTACATGACTTCAACTATTATTTTAAATGTAAATATGACTATCGCAGAGCCGCCGTATGTCAATTTTATGTCGGCTAAGCCATCAAGCCGCCGCCGCCGATCTATAATTTTCAATGGCAGCCGCCGCCGTCAATTTTGCCTCGGCTTCATTCTCTGGCAGTGACACAGAAAATGTTCCATCGTTTCGATGTTTTCCCTGCAAGTGAAGTTCGACTTCTGGTTCAACAATAAAAAGTCCCAGATCCGTCCTTCCTCCTCGCTTGGACCTATCCGTGTAGCAGCTGGTTCCCACTGGCACATGGGCCAAAGTTCCATTTTCCCAGGAGTGTCTGTCTTGCACAAACGAATCACAGGTTGCTGTAAGCCGCACTTCAGGAATGCGGTCGGAGGTTTCTGGCGTTTGAATGTGACCAACTATAGATTCTAAAATCTTCTGTTGGCACGACTTGTGGTCTCGATTTATCAATTCACCCATCATTTGTAGACGTCTTGCTGTGAGGGCTGCCTCATACTTTATACGGATGTCTATTGCTTGGATGTGCAGTATAGTCTCCAACGCTTTTGTTGGTGCAGTTCTAAATGCCTAGACAGCACATACGTTGAATTTTTTGCAAAGGTATTACGTTGCACTTCTTGTCCATTGATGTCCACCACACTACACAGGCGTAGGTGATTATTGGTGTAATCACGCTGATGTAAAGCCAGTGAGTCATATTTGGACGTAGTCCCCATTTTAAACCTATAGCTCTTCTGCACAACGACCAACATCTGTGGGCCTTTGTAACTCTTTCTTCAAGATGATCTTTGCAGTACAGTCTCTGATCCAAGATTACTCCCAAGTATTTTACATTTTTAGTTATAGCAATTGTCTTATTCAGGAATCGAGGCCGGGTAAAACGTGGGATCTTCGTTTTCCTTGTAAATAGACATATTTCTGTTTTGTCTGGGTTAACATTTATCCCCGTGGTTTTGCCCAGTTATATGCTATGTTAAGTGCTGTCCTTGAGAAAATCAATGTCCCGGCGACTTTCGGCAACAGCCCTTCTGAGGTCATTAATACCAGCAAGAATTGCATTTAATTGATCATTTTCCATAGACCTTGGCAATCCTCCTATTGGTTCAAGCATGGTGGTGTCCAATTCATTTTCACAATCCTCATTAAAATCCATGGCATTATCCGTCGACGAAGGAGGGGGATTTTGTGCGGCTGCATCACTTCTTAAATTGTATGTTGACATTCCTTATATCGGCGAAATTAACTTTTACAAATAACGTGTATTGGCACGACACGAATAGGAAAAATGCAAAAGTTAAACAATTTTCAAAAAACAAAATTTTCAACCCGTATTCAAGAAAATGAAAACTGATGTTATACTCTTTATTGTCAAAAAGAAACTGAAAAAATTATATTATGCACATATGTATTACAAAAAGTATAGAAATATGGCACAAAATCCCCCTCCTTCGTCGACGGATAATGCCATGGATTGTAATGAGGATTGTGAAAATTAATTGGACACCACCATGCTTGAACCAATAGGAGGATTGCCAAGGTCTATGGAAAATGATCAATTAAATGGAATTCTTGCTGGTATTAATGACCTCAGCAGGGCTGTTGCCGAAAGTCGCCGGGACATTGATTTTCTCAAGGACAACTTCCAACGTCGGCAACATATACCGCTGCAGCAGCCACCGACTACAACGCACCGCGTGGAAAGTCGAGGTCAACAAAATACTCTCCTACAACAATCCATGCCCGAAGGTAACTCATTTCAGACCATGCCACATCATCAATCACCTGGAATTGAAAATCAGCCTGGACTAAACATGCCTACAAATGTCGTAACATCGTACAATATTGCAAAAATTTACGATTTGCCTGTATTTTCCGGAAAGCCAGAAGAATGGCCATTATTCCATGCCAATTTTAAGGATAGCACTGAGGCTTTCAATTATAGCCATCGCCATAATTTGATGCGCCTGCAAAAATGCCTTGTGGGAGAAGCAAAAGAAGCCGTTGTTTCAATGCTGATCCATCCGAATAATGTGCCAAAAATACTAGAATAACTAGAATTCCGATTTGGACGCCCCGATCTATTGGTGCGGACTCAATTACAAAAGATTCAACAATTTCCTGCCGTCACAACAAAGAGATTGGACCAAATCATAGCCTTCTCAACAAAGGTAAGGAATGTGATAGCATTTCTTAACTCCGCCAACTGTTCCCATCATTTGATGAATTCTACATTACTGGAAGAATTAGTGTCCAAATTGCCTCTGGACAAGCAATACGAATGGGCAAAAGCCAGCCTTTCGATTAAGCCTTTTCCAAATATTTCTGATTTCTCCGAATGGCTTGGAGAGTTAGCTAATGTCATAAGTGTTATGTCTATTAACACACCACAAAGTAGTCAAGCACGTCCTGTGATGCTGATCGAAGAACAGAAGGAGAAACAACTTCCGATCAAATGTTTTATATGTCAAGGACAGCACACCATATATAAATGTAAGACCTTTACGGAAGAGCTTCCAGTCAATATACGTTGGGAGAAGGTGAAGGAATTGAAGCTCTGTTTTTGCTGTTTGAAAAAAGGTCATGGATCAAATAATTGCCGATTGAAGAAAAAGTGTGGAATTAACAACTGTAAACGACCCCACCACCAGATTCTCCATGAGAACGTACAAGCTGCAGCCGTAGTCGAAACACCACAGCCTCTTCTCAATTGTAGGAGCCAGATAGAGGCAAGTAAACTTTTCAAAATTCTTCCAATAAAGATATTCGGCCCGTCTGGTTTTTTGAAGGTTTATGCCATATTTGATGAAGGTTCGTCAATTTCGTTACTGGATGAAAATATCGCCAATCAACTAGGACTTAAAGGTCAGCAATCTACTCTCACTCTCCAATGGTATGGGGATAACATCGTGTCGGAAACATCGTATAAAGTCAGTTGCGAAATTGAAGGACTTGATGAACCAAAAACTCGTTATTCACTAAAGAATTTACACACTGTCAATAATTTGAATTTGCCATCGCAATCGTTTAGTAAGGAAGTCTATACACATTTGTCTGAACTTCCAATCCACAACTACAACAATGCCACTCCCATTCTTTTGCTTGGACTGGATAACATTCATTTGGCTATTCCTGCAGCCATTAAGGAAGCCGACAATTCGTTACCAGTTGCCTTCAAAACAAAACTTGGTTGGGTTGCATATGGTCCTTCAATAACGTCATCTTCTCTAACACCAACGGTTTTGCATTTGAGTGAAATGCGGCCAACACAAGATATTTATAATATGGTAACTGATTTCTTTTCAACTGAAAATTTTGGAACGAATTCGGAAACGGAACCACTTCTTTCTGACAATGACAAAATAGGCCGAGAAATTATGGAGAGAACAATCAAACGCGTTGATCAACGATTCGAAATTGGACTTCTCTGGGAAAAGTATCCACCACAGCTACCTGATAGCTATGCCATGGCCAAGAACAGATTATTTGCTATCGAGAGAAGAATGACTCAAGACTCGGACTTTGCTGCTCGATATATAGCCGAGATAGATAAGTACATTCAAAAAGATTATGCTCGGAAATTATCGGAAGTGGAAATCGCCGACACAAATCTCCCTATATGGTACTTGCCACACTTTGGAGTTGTGAACCCACATAAACCTGCAAAACTTCGGGTTGTATTTGACGCTGCAGCCAAGGTCTCGAATGCGTCATTAAATTCTGCTCTGGTGAAGGGACCTGAACAAGCAAAGCCTTTACTTAACATTCTTCTCCAGTTTCGTCATGGAGTCGTTGGAATTGCTGCTGACATTAAAGAGATGTTCTCTCAAGTGAAGATTCGTAAGGATGATCAACAAGCACAACGTTTTCTCTGGAGATATGCCGACACAAGCAAGCCTATTCAGCATTACGTTATGACCTCAATGATTTTTGGGGCAATTTGTTCGCCTTGCTGTGCTGAGTTTGTGAAAAATCAAAATGCCAAACATCATACTTCCAAGTTTCCTGATGCTGTTCATGCCATAACAAATAAACATTACGTGGATGATTTTGTCTGTAGTTTTTCCAATGAAGAAGATGCCCTACGTGTGTGCAAGGAAGTTGTTGAAATTCATTCAAAAGCTGGTTTTGAATTACGCGGTTTTGTGTCAAATCGTGAATATATTGAAATTGCCATGAATAATAATACCTCAGAAGCTGCAAGCCCACTTAATATGGAAAAACAATCTACAGTTGACAAAATCCTTGGTATGTTTTGGAACAAACACAGCGATATCTTCGAATTCAAAACCCAGTTTCTTGGTCTTAACTACGATGTCCTTCATGGGAAACGAGTCCCTACCAAGCGAGAAATGCTAAAAATTGCCATGTCCGTTTTCGATCCATTTGGATTAATAGCTGATTTCTTACTCTATTCAAAAATATTTATGCAATATTGTTGGAAAGAAGATGTTGATTGGGATGACCCAAATCCAGAATGTCTACACACGAAATTCAATGCCTGGTGGAAGGAATTTAAAGAGGTTACATGTTTCAAGATTCCAAGATGTTTGTCATCCAATCTTTTTAATGCCATTAATATTCAGCTGCACGTTTTCGTTGATGCCAGCCAAGATGCTTTTGCCGCAGTGTGTTATTTGAGAATATTCCATGAAGCTGGTATCGACGTTTCGTTTGTAATAGGCAAAGTTCGATGTGCTCCAAAGAAGTTAATGAGTATTCCACGGTTGGAGTTGCAAGCTGCTGTATTGGGCATACGTTTAGCCAAGACAGTATCCAAAAGCTTTGAATTTGAAATATCTTCAGAATATTATTGGTCTGATTCTCAAACGGTTGTTCGTTGGATACATTCTACCGAACGCCGCTTCAAAGCCTTCGTTAGCCACAGAGTGGCTGAAATTCTTAAGAACTCTGCACCAAGACAATGGAAATGGGTCCCGACATATCTCAACTCTGCCGACGCTGGAACTCGTCCAAAATATCCTCCAAAATTCATCCATAATGGATTGTGGATTGCCGGACCTGATTTTTTAAAGCAAGAGGAATCCAGTTGGCCCAAATTTGATGTCACTAATTGTGATATGTTGGAAGAAGAAGTAAAACCTTGTTTCTTGTTTACAGATCACCCTAAAATCATAGAGTTTCATCGATTTTCTTCTTACGTCAAATTAAAACGGACCATGGCGTGGGTTATACGTTTTATAAAGCAACGTCACTCTTCAGATTGTTTATGTACAGAAGAGCTAAAATACGCTGAGATGATTTTATGTCGTTTAGTACAGCTCGAATGTTTTTCGGAGGAAATAAGATGCCTCAAAAAATCACAACCAATTTCTAAATCAAGTACAATATATTCATTGGTCCCATATTTGGATGAGCATTGTGTTCTGAGGATTAATGGCCGTTTAGATGAAGCACTGTATTTACCCATGGAATCAAGGAGACCTATTATTTTGTCAAGAAAACATTATGTTTCAGAATTAATAATGCGGCATTATCATATCAAGAATTACCACCAAAATATGGCAATAACCATCAATGATTTGCGTCAAAAATATTGGATTCCACATATAAAATCAATCTACAAGAATGTGGTGAAGAACTGTGCTGTGTGTAAATACGACAATGCAAAACCAAAACAGCCTTTAATGGGACAGTTGCCGCCAGATCGGGTTACTCCTTTCGTACGTCCATTCAGTTATATGTACAGGTGTTGACCTATTTGGCCCTTTTAATGTTGCAGTTGGACGACGCAAAGAAAAGAAATGGGCTGTTATATTTACATGTTTGACGGTCAGAGCAGCGCATATAGAAATAGCAGATGACCTTTCAACCGATTCCTTAATTTTGTGTTTTCGGAACTTCATTAATCGTCGTGGAACACCAGTAAGAATCCGAAGTGACAACGGAAGTAATTTCATCGCTGCTCAGAAGCTTTTGAAGAAGGAAGATCAGCTTCTCAATACTGATGAAATGTTCCACGAAGCGGCTAAACACAGTATTGAATGGATATTTAATTGTCCAGCCAACCCTAGTTCAGGTGGATGTTGGGAAAGACTGATAAGGATCGTAAAGCGTTTACTTTTGAAAACCCTGAAAGAAGACACGCCACGGCTGGAAACATTTCGAAGTGTTCTCATAGAAGCAGAGAATATAATAAATAGTCGACCTTTGACCGAAATACCAATTTCCTCGGAAGATGATGAACCCATTACGCCCAACCATTTTTTGCTCGGCTGTCTGAATGCCACGCAGACCCCAAGCACTGTGGAAGAAAATATTTGTCTCCGTAAACAGTGGAAGGTGTCACAAAATTTAAAAGACCGCTTATGGAAAAGATGGGTCGTGGAATTCCTTCCTCAATTGATGCAAAGACCAAAGTGGAGAGATACAGCCAGCCCAATTCAGATTGATGACATTGTTACTATTTTGGATTCAAGTCTACCAAGAAACCAGTGGCATAAAGGTCGAGTAGTGAAAATTTACCCTTCAAAAGATGGCCAAGTCGGTTTGCAGATGTCAAAACACTAAATGGTGTTACTCGTCGACCAGCATCGAAGCTAGCAGTATTGGATTTAGCAAGTAGTGAACCCATATCTGGTTCACGAGGGGGGGAATGTTAGAGCATAAACACTGTAGCAATATCAACCCCCTTTTAAAAATACGAAAATGAAACAATTCAATCTACTCTTGTTCTGTCATAAAAATATTTCTATACTTTTTGTAATACATACATAATATAATTTTTTCAGTTTCTTTTTGACAATAAAGAGTATAACAAGTGCCTATCAAGCTCTTCTGCATAATAGATTTGGATGAAAGCCCCTTAGAAGTATTACAACGTCGTCTGCATAACAGACTGGTTTAAGTTCTTCATTGGTGAAGGCTTTTATAAGCCAATATAAACGATTACCTGTTGGATGTGTTTTTTTGCCGGTCCGGAAAAGTCACAAATAACTCCACTTAGCAGCATCGTCGTGGCCTCGGTTGTACTTCAGGCAAAACTTCACAAAGACCACTCTCATCCAAGCATATTTGTGCTCCAGTTTTTTGAGCGTTGATGAAGAAATTGGCGTTGTAATTTCCAAATTTACTTTAATAATATTAAAAGAAAATTGTAATAAAGCACTCAATATCGGGAAAGAGACAACTAATCCGTGTAAAAAATAAAAACAAACAGTGTAAATTGTCAACTCCAGCTTTTTCACTCCGACAATTTCGGGGTTGATTAAAAAAGTGTTGCCAGCAAAGAAATTATATTTTCAAGTATTACAGTTTGAAAATCACTACCATAGCCAGAGTTGATCTCAATCTCACGGCAGCCGGTTCTTTGTACCGGATTGACCCGAAGCAGCAATTCTTCGGCCAGGGGCTGCCACCTCAGTACTATGTGTTTTATGTTCGTCCATTTTTTCGCCTTGGGAGAGGCACATCTGCTCCGAATTCTTCTGGTCCGTGCCGGGACCGAACAAAATCCCGGACCACAACAATATTTCTGCACCTTCTGCGGGAACCTTATACGTGGCAACTCAACATCAGTAAGGTGTACCCGATGTATGCAGTGGTTGCATCTCAGGGGTTGCTCTGGCCTTAGGAACGCCGGGGAGTATCGCCGCATAGGGAGATATGTTGGAGCCTGCTGTGCCTCCATAACTCTCAGTGTGCCTCAAGAATCGCAGTCGTCGTCCCCGTCTACGTCATCGACACCTTCGGTTTATGGGACACCGCCGCAATCTCCCCTACAGCAACATGCACAGCAATCAACACCACAACTAACACCACACATTGCTGTACCAACCCCCGAACATGCATCCTTCTTGCAATTTAAGTG
Organism: Eudasyphora cyanicolor; assembly: GCA_963930755.1. Lineage (NCBI taxonomy): Eukaryota > Metazoa > Arthropoda > Insecta > Diptera > Muscidae > Eudasyphora > Eudasyphora cyanicolor. The sequence goes on from OZ005737.1 coordinate 107,242,823, forward strand.
CAATGGTCTCCGCGGCAAAATCAACGAGATTGTAGATTTTATGAATCGGAATAACATCAAGGTCGCTGCGATCCAGGAAACAAAGCTGAGCGACACATGCAGCTTGCACAGTTGTCAGGGTTACAATGTGCTACGTAAGGATCGCACTAGAAGTGGAGGTGGGGGACTGGCTTTTCTGTGCAATACAGACCTATCTCGCCTGAGCTTGACTCTAGAGACCCATACATTGAATGTATGGGGGTAGCAGTTAAGTCCGGGACTGCCGACATAGAGCTGTACAACGTATATATACCGCCGATTGGTAGCTGTTCTCCGCGTTATTTGCCGGACATCAGTCCGTTACTGCAGGGCAATAATCGCGTGGTCCTAGGAGACTTTAATGCCCATCATCAGCTTTGGCATTCTCTCCTAGCTAATGACCATAGAGGCATAGCTTTGGCTGAGCAGATAGATGGCTCTACGTTCTGCACAGTGAATGAGGACGCCTCCACACGGATTATGGGTGATTGCAGCAGCTCGCCAGATATCACCATCGTGTCGCCTGGTCTGATAAATGACGTCACATGGCAGCCCGTCATTTCATTGGGATCAGACCACCTCCCCATAATCCTCTCCATAGACAGACCAGCCGATTTTATGATCACTGAACGCCGTACTTTCCTGAATCAAAGGAAAGCGGACTGGAACGGGTTCAGAGAATTCACCAACCGCAGCTTCAGTGAACTACCCCTCCCCTCAGATGTTCGGGTAGCTGAGAAGAATCCGAGTTATCATCAACGCAGCAGCCGCTCGCTTTATCCCTGCTGGTCGAATACCCGAGATACGACCTAATTTTCCAGCAGATGCAGCGGGACTAGCAGACGTGCGTGATGAAATTCGTCGTTCTAATCCTGCTGATCCTAGAATCAGGGAACTGAATCTAGAAATCAGTACGAAAGTCGACGAATATAAGCGGAATAAATGGCTAGATCAACTGAAGCAATGCAACTTAAGTTCCGGTATTGGTAAATTGTGGGCAACGGTTAAGTCACTCTCGAATCCAGGCAGGAAAGACGACCGGACGGCAGTCACATTTGGTGCCACCACTGTGACTGACCCGAAGAGGTGCGCGCGTTATTTTAACCGACAATTTATAGAGCACCCCGTGAGTGACAGAGCGAAAAGGAGAGTAATGCGTCGTATCCATGCTCTCCGAGCTGAAGAAGTACCACCACAGTTTAGAGTTGGAGAAGTTGCAGATGTCATCCGTAGCGCTGTCATCCAAAGCGCTTGGCCCCGACGGAATTTCGATGCTGATGTTGAAGCAATTTGACAAACCGGGAGTTGAGTACCTGACTAGGGTCCTCAATCTGTCCTTGACCACTCTGATAATACCCGAAGCCTGGAAAATGGGCAGAGTGGTCCCGCTACTGAAACCGGGCAAAGATGCGAGCAAGGGATAATCGTACAGGCCTATCTCCCTTCTCTCGCCAGTAGCAAAGACGCTTGAGGCGTTAATCCTCCCGAGCCTTATTGGACATTTTCCAATTGCTAATCATCAACACGGATTCCGAAAGCAGCATAGTACGACTACTGCTTTACACGCCATATCCACGCATGTGAGCCGCGGTCTTAACCAGAACAAGCCCGGTGACAGGACCGTCCTCGTGGCGCTAGACCTATCGAAGGCCTTCGATACTGTCAGCCACGCCACGCTTTTTGAGGACATAGCCAACACGTCCCTCCCGAATAGTTTGAAACGTTGGACCGTCAATTACATGTGTGGACGCCAGTCATATGTGGAATTCAGAAACAAGAAGTCCAAACCCCGTAGAGTGAAACAGGGAGTTCCCCAAGGTGGGGTGATATCTCCGGCACTGTTTAACCTCTACCTTTCTGCAATTCCACCCCCACCTGACGTATCATATGCTGATGACTGTACGATTCTGGCGTCGGGCCCTTTAATCGATGACATATGTGGAAGGCTGAACATCTACCTCGCTGAGATTACCAATTTCTTCGCTGCGAGGAACTTAAAAATATCCGCCACCAAATCATCGGCCACCCTTTTTACTGCATGGACAGCGCAAGTGAAGGAGCAGCTCAATGTGATAGTCGATGGCACAAGAATTCCGACCACCAACTACCCTAAGGTTCTTGGTGTTACATTTGATAGCCTCTTCAGGTCTAACGCGCATGCCACAGCTATCTGCAATAAGATGAGAAGTAGGAACAAGGTCCTCAAGTCGCTAGCCGGCAGCACTTGGGGCACAGATAAAGAAACCTTGTTGACCTCTTACAAAGCGATAGGTCGGTCTGTGGTAAACTATGCAGCACCAGTGTGGTCACCGAATGTGAGCGAGACGCAGTGGAATATACAGACCTGCCAAAATGCCGCCCTGAGAACTGCGTCTTCTGTGGACCACTTACATGAGGAGACGAAGATCATAACCGTGCGACGGCACAATCTTTTGCTGTCGAAGCAGTATCTGCTTTGTTGCTACCGTCCCAGCCATACCAATCACCATCTAGTGGGTAGGCGCCCACCTCCCGGGCAGATCAGGAAAGACCTTCATGATCGAGAGCGCGAGGTCCAACGCTACAAGAGAGAACCTCTAGACCAAAGAGCTTTCAAGGCAGGTCTGGCTGACATACACTCTGACGCAGTCCCTGAAGCCGTAAATAACTACAGAGTCAATGTCGTACTAGGAGACCCTCCATCAGTGGCCTCAGAGGAAGAGGAATTACCACGACAGACAAGAGTACTTTTGGCCCAATTAAGATCTGGCTGGTGTAGCCGCCTCAATTCATACTGGGCAAGGATTGATGGCACCACGTCGAACATATGTCCCTCCTGTAACCAGGGACCACACGACACACTACACCTCTTTAACTGCCCTGCCAAACCTACTCAACTTGTTCCCAGGTCTCTTTGGACCCAACCAGTGGAAGCAGCCAAACCACTATACAAGGCGAATGAAAACAACTAATGGATAACAAACACATATACTGCTACAACAACAACAAGAGTTGATTCTTATGGTTTAGTAGTCAACAATATTCAAATTTGTTTAAGTTAACGGAGAAAAAAAAAACATTGTTTCCCAAACGAAGATGAGTGCACGTATAAATAAAGCGTCTATCTCCACTCCAATAACAAAGAGATTGCGTAACGAAAACCACACTCCTAAGTCAACTCGTAACAAATCTCCTAAAATAATTCAACTAATTGAACTCAAATTTGCCAAACAAAACGAAATAATGATTAATAAAATAGAAGGGTGTGTGAAGAAAAGCATCAGTGAAGCAATGACAGATGTGGAAAAGAAAATAACGAATAGGGTACTCGATCTAGATGAAAGGGTAACTAAAGTAGAATCTAATCTTCGTATTTTCGGAATTCGCTTTTGTGAAAATGAGAGCTTACACAATACATTTTCATATTTGTGTAATTCTCTAAAAATTCCAACTCCGCATATTAAATCTATCCAACGCGTGTTCACTAAAAATAAAAATCAAATGGACGGTGCAGTCATGGTAAAATTATTTACACCCCAAGACAGAAATGTGATCTTAAAAGCAATATCGCAGTTCAAGAAAACAACAAAGTCTCAATTAACATTAAACCTGTGTGGATTTGATTCAGGACAACGAATCTTTGTGAATAAAGATCTCACCAGCACCAACTACAGAATTCTGCAATCTGCTCTGAAATTAAAAAAACAGAACAAGATTTCAACCACATTTACATTACGCGGTTTCGTCTATGTAAAATGTGCTAGTTCCGATCCTGGTTTGCGCATCGAGTCGTTGGAACAACTAAGCAAGTTTTTACTTCCCGATAAGGAAATGCAAACAACACAAAATAGTACCAACTTTGTTCCAAATAAATGTTTGACTTATCATATTACTTATACTTTCCTTTTTACATTTTTATATATGCTTATTTATGTTACAATTAGTCTAAAATATTATATTAAGTCAGAATGCTCCATCAATTTTTTCCTATGCCAAATCCTAACGTCTCTACTGCGTTGCAATATCTCATATGTGATTAATGATCTGTGATAATGGCTTTAGTTCCAAAGACAATATTTATTGTATGCTAAGAATTTTTCAAAGCAAAATCCTGGTCTTAGAGTTGTCCACTTAAATGCCCAAAGTCTGAACAATAAAATGGACGAGATGCGGTACATTTTCACTTCATCGGGGATTGACATTATACGTGTTTCAGAGACTTGGTTTGATCCTCGTATATGCGACGAAATATACCAACTGCCCGGCTTCAAACTTTATAGAGCTGACAGGCAAACACATGCTGGTGGTGTCTGTATGTACGTAAAGAGTGGAATAAAATGCAATTTAAAACTTAAATCTGACAACACTAGTCCGAATGAATATTTATTCCTTGAAGTCAAAGTAGGAGGCGGTAAAATTTTAGTTGGAGTAGTATACCGACCAAGTAATCGCACACCAGTAAATCTTGTAACTAATTCAATAGAAAATATATGTACTGAGTACAATGAAATTATAATATCGGGTGATTTTAATAGCGATCTATTGATTAACAATACTCTTTCGGATGCAATGCTTTCAATTGGACTCCATGCAGAAAACACACGTCCCAACTCATTTTTCAAGATTTAAAAGTAGTCTTCTTGATGCATTTTTTGTCAACGAACCTGGAAAGGTTCTGCTATATGATCAATTGACGGCTTCAGCGTTTTCGAAACACGATCTCATTTTCTTAATATTTGATACGTGTGTAAATGACGTTCATAACCAAATAGTCTATCGAGATTTTAAAAATATTGATTTTAATTCGCTGGCTCAACTACAACAAGTTACTCCATGGTATGATATCTACAGCCTTGAGTCTGTCGACGACCAAGTATTGTTTATGGAAACAAATATACAAAACATGTTTGACTCCTGTGTCCCAGTAAAGTGCAAATTAGTTGAACCGAAACCACCATGGTTTAACAATGTAATAAAACGCTGTATTACTGAGAGAGATGAATTACACAGAAGATGGAAAAGATACAGGACACCAACTCTATACAATCACTTTAAGCATGCAAGAAGAAAAGTGAGCAAAATGATATCATCTGCCAAATCAGCATTCTTTCGAAGAAAATTTTCTTCAGCCGTAGATAGTGGTTCTAAGTGGAGAATTATTAAAGACATTGGTATCGGACGGAAGAAAAGTTATGTTTAACTTATGTTGATGTCAACGAATTAAACAAGCGTTTCGTGGGATACGATAATGCAGATAGATCTATTGATACAACATCTAATATATATGCTTCCTACAGCAATATTTTGAATGATGATATGTTTTATTTTAGATGTGTCAATCTCACTGAAACATTAAATAGTTTCAGAGCTATGACATCAAATGCTATGGGGTTGGATAATTTACACCCAAAATTCATAAATATAATACCTCATATGGTACCCTACTGCATGCATATTTTTAACACCATTCTCACAAAATCTTCATTTCCCAACTCATGGAAACATGCCCAAATCATACCCCTTCCAAAATCGAACAACGATTTTCGACCAAATGCCATACTATCGTTTGTTTCGAAGGTTCTGGAAAATATAATCTACAGTCAAATTAATGAATACTTACATAAATATAACCTACTAACTGAAAGACAATCTGGATTTCGATCAAAGAGAATCTGTGTAACCGCATTAATAGATGTTACCGAATACATCAGAGAGACATTGGATGAAAACATGGTCTCATTTCTCGTGTTACTTGATCACAGCAAGGCATTTGACAATGTGAACCATAAGATCCTGATTACTAAATTGAATAAGTTATTCAACTTCTCAAATTCCGCAGGTAAACTGATTTCAAATTACCTTGCTAAACTGATTTCAAATTACAACAAACCAAGGAGTTCCACAGGGCTCAATTTTGGGACCATTGTTATTCTGTATTAGGGCGGGTCGATTTAAAAATCGCCCATTGCTCAGTGAAAATCGTATTCTAGGGATCAAAATAAGAAACTTTGCCGAAGGAACCATACCTATAAAACGAATTCTGATGTCCCGGATAAAATCCCACTTTGACCCATTTAGAGTGCTCCAATCGAGTCCAAATGTATGACCGACCCCCACTCAGTGAAGTGCTCAGTGAAAATCGTATTCTAGGGATCAAAATAAGAAACTTTGCCGAAGGAACCATACCTCTAAAACGAATTCTGATCCCCCAGGGGGTTCCAGGGGTGTGCCACTGGCATGGGTGGGTCGGGCCTCGAAAGTTAGTGGGGGTCGGTCATACATTTGGACTCGATTGGAGCACTCTAAATGGGTCAAAGTGGGATTTTTCAAAATTTGCCCCTACCCAAAAGTTCGACCCAAATTCCGGGACATCAGAATTCGTTTTAGAGGTATGGTTCCTTCGGCAAAGTTTCTTATTTTGATCCCTAGAATATGATTTTCACTGAGCAATGGCGACTTTTTTTGCCTCCCCACCAATCGACCCGGCCTATTTTGTATATATATAAACGACTTACCGAATGATCTCCTGAATAGCAAGGTGCACTTATATGCGGACGATGTTCAGGTCTATTTAAGCTGTCATGTTAATGAAATACAATCTTGCATCGGAAAAATAAATAATGAACTAAACCGCGTCGAACAGTGGGCATCCAACAATACTCTGCACATCAACCCTTCCAAATCGAAATGCTTGGTAATATCCCGCCAGAAAACTATTTGCAGAGAATGGAGCAACTTAAACATTAATATTAGCAATTCCCAAATTGAAATTGTTCAATCTGCTGCGAATCTTGGTGTAGTATTTAACGAAACCCTATCTTGGAGCAACCACATTAGCAGTGCCATTGGAAAAGTTTATGGGATGCTACGTAGCCTATGGGCTGTTCAATCATCAACTCCAGTTCATATTCGCATGCTCTTGGCTAAAACATACTTAATTCCAGTCTTGATGTATGGTTGTGAGCTATTCGCCAACTGTAACAGTACGGAATTTGCGAAATTGAATACAGCTTTTAACAGCATCGCCAGATATATCTTTAATAAAAAACGTTTTGACAGTATCTCTAATTGTACATACAAAATATTCAATATGAGCCTGAAAAATTATTTAAAATTGAAATGTCTTATACAAGGTGGCGCAAAAGTAATCCTCCTATCAGAAAATGCTTTAAATTTTGCGATTGGCCCCTAATGTCAGTTCTGTTTTGACATTTGTGTAGTAAACACTGCGAAATACACGTTAATAAACAATGTTACGCTACACTGCTCCAGAACGCGGAATATTGCTGACTATTTATTTGACCAATAATCGGTCGGTGACTTTGGCACAATGTGAATTTCGTCGCAGATTTCCTGGCCGTCCAACGCCTACTGGTGAAACACTGCGACGTTTAGCCGCTCGCCTCGAAGAGGCAGACCCCGGAGTAGCCGTTCTGCAGAGAATATTGCTGCTGTAGCCGAGGATGTCATGGAAGCGCCGTCGACATCGACCAGACGACGTGCCACGCAAATGGGTATCAGTCGACGGTCTCTACAGCGAATTTTGGTATAAGATTTGAAGATGTTTCCATACAAAGTCCAGACGGTGCATCAGCTGTTAGCTGCTGATCGCCAATCGCGTCTAACATACGCTCAAGCCATCCCCTTAATCACCACCAAGAGGAAGATGATTCTTCATCAAAAATAATCATGAGTGATGAGGCCCATTTCCATCTTAGCGGGTACGTAAATAAGCAAAATTTACGCTTCTGGGGCACTGAAAATCCGCGTGTAACCCACGAAGAGCCATTACACCCGCTCAAAGTCACTGTATGGTGTGCTGTTTTCGCTGGAGGAGTCATCGGACGTTTTTTCTTCGAAGACGTCGCGGGCCAAACGGTTACTGTGAATGCTGAGCGCTACAGAGCAATGATTAACGAGTTCTTTTTGCCGCAACTTGATGAATTGGGATTGGAAAACATGTGGTTCCAACAGGACGGTGCAACGGCACACACTGCACGTGCCACAACCGATATGCTGAAGGATGCATTTCCCGGGCGCCTAATCTCCCGTTTTGGCGATTTGCACTGGCCAGCAAGATCGCCTGATTTGACCGCTCCAGACTTCTTTTTGTGGGGCTTTTTGAAGTCGCGGGTTTATGTCAACAAGCCTCAGACTCTTGCAGCTCTTAAAGACAATATCCGTCAAGAATGTGAGGACCTATCGCCGGAAGTTTGAAAATGCCATAAAAAGGGCTCAAATGACAATCAACTGTGGCGGCGGCCATTTACATGACATCATATTCTCGACTTGATGTAAAAAAAATTAAAAGACCAAATAAAAATAATCCACAAGAAGAATCAAAGTTTTTCTTTTTTTTTAAATTACAGCCAAAAAAACATCGAAAGGTTACTTTTGCGCCACCTTGTACAATTGCACAAAGTAATATACACTAAAGAACCGTCCTACCTATACAATAAACTTCTGTTTGGCCGATCGAATCGTGGTGTCATCATAATCCAACTAAGATATAAAACATCAATGTCTGAAAAACACTTCTTCATTTGCACAATTCGTCTTTGGAACAACCTACCAAGAGCTATTCAAATTATTTGCAATGCTTTTAAATTTAAAAAGGAGCTTAAAAATACTTTAGTTAGTCGTAAAATATAAACGTAATAATGTCAATAATTGTAATAATTTTCTTTGCAAAATTGTTAACCTTATGTAACTAGCCCTATCATTTATAAGAATTATTTCTTGTTGTGCTAGGATATCATTTCTTTCAAAAATTAATAAAAAATAAATAAAAACTGTGTGTCGTCGTAACCCATAGAAGAGACGATAAAATACCCCCATGAGGTATACCACGATTTATTTAATTTTTACGTCATATGACCCGCAAATAATCCACATATTCCTTAGCATATTGTTGATCCAGTTTTTCAGCGCCCGGTCAAGCTGAAACTCGTCTATGGACGGGATAAGTGTATCGGTCTGTACATTGTTAAATGCGCCCTCAATGTCTATGCAAACAACAAGTTTTTTCAATTAATTTATTATTGAATCTTTCATTATTATACAATGAATATAACAATAAGTGGACAAATCTTAACCTAAGATACTATTCTCTGGGTTATTGCCATTGCGAATAAACCATTGAGACTTTAGAAGATTTTTTACTTTAACAAAAGATTAACATTTAAAATTTAAGAATTCATAATTTCATTTTTGTTTTTGATTAGTTTTAATTTAAATCAAATTTAGTAGTTCTCGAGCCTGGATGTTTGAATGATTCAATAGTTTGCCCACGTAACACCGGCAATATTTTTCAATTTCCTCTTTTACTGTTGGCATGTTGAGATCCTTATGGATGTTAGCGTTTCTTATATACCATGGTGCACCTGTAATTAAACGAAGAATATTCGATTGTCTTCTTTGTAATTTGCATACATTTGAAGCGCACGCTGTACCCCAGAGCTAGATACCATATGTCCAAATGGGCTTCAATACCGTTTTGTATAAAAGATTTATGCTCTTGATATAGGGCAGATTTTTGGCTGATAAGCCATTGAAGTTGATTTGTTTTGAGTTTTATTTGAGTTACTTTAGAGTATATGTGGCGCGACCAAGTCAAACGCCGATCTAAATGGATTCCAAGATATTTTACATGATCCTTTTGGGGAATCTGTGAATTGGAAATAGAAATTGGAGGACTTGTAACCCTTCGTAGGGTAAAAGTAACATGAGTACACTTTGAAGCATTCACCATTATTCTCCGGTTTTTTAACAATTCTTCTAGGATTCGGACATGAGACTGCAGTTGATCGAACGCAACTGAAGGGTTTTTGTGAGTACTGACGAAAGCAGTATCGTCCGGAAAAGCAGACGTGTGCGTAAAGTTGGTTATGGGCATATCTGCCGTAAAAATAACGTACAGTATAGGACCAAGAATGCTCCCCTGTGGGACACCGGCATTTATTTTCTTAGGGCTAGAAAAAATGCCATTTGATTTAACTTGAAAAGACCGGTTAGTCAAATAACTCCTAAACAGTTTATGCGTGTTGATTGGCAGAAGGTCGTATATTCTGTACAAAAGTCCTTCGTGCCAGACATTGTCAAGTGCTTGGGAAATATCTATGAATAACGCCGAACAGTATTCTTTATTCTCAAAGGTTCTTTTGATGCAGGTTACGATACGGTGTACCTGTTCTATAGTATTATGACTTTTTCTAAAACCAAATTGATGGTCAGGTATAATATTGTGAGAAATTATATGAGGTGTAATTTTCTTCATTGGAATGGAATCAAACATTTTTGATAGTATCGATAGTAAGCTTAAAGGGCGATAGGATTTTACTTGAGTTGGATCATTGCCTGGTTTCGGTATCATCACGATTTCTGACCTCTTCCAAGATAGGGGGAAGTAACCTTCACGGAGAATTGCATTGAATAAAAATAACACCAGGAATTATATCATCAATCACGGGCTGATAGATTGGACGAGGAATTAAATCATCTATCACGGGCGGATAGATTGGGCGTGGAGTTATGTCGTCTATCACGGGCGGATAGATTGGGCGAGAAGTTATGTCATCTATCACGGGCAGAGTATGAAGCCGCCGAGCCGAGCCGCCGATTTTAGCCGCCGCCGACCTTTTTTCACCAGCCGAAGCCGCCGCCGATCTTTGCGGTTAAAATCGGCTGAAACACAGCCGCCGTTCCATAAAAAAACTTTAAAATATGGATAGATACAATCTACATTTTTGATAAGCAAATAGCTATGTATATAACAGATATATCGTCCCCTTAATAGAAGAATAATGTGTACACATATACACTATTATATTTTATTGCATTCTAAGAATCTAAGCAATTGGTTCTATATCTGTTGAAATTCGAATTCCACAAATTGAGTTATTGGGTATTTGAAATTGTTCATTAATAAATAATATCGAGTTTCAATTTCACAAAAACTTCAAATATGATTTTCTCGAAACGACAAATAAATTATACCCTATTCATTTATTGGGTGGACGATATAGAAGTGAGTGATTTTCGTTTTGATTCGTTTATTGTCACAAGCGGGAGCTTCAACATGTCTTAAAAATCATAATATTGATAGTAATAGAAAAATAATTATAAAAATTCTTTTTTAAGGAAATAATAAGATTTTTTATTTATTATTAGATTATGTACATATAGAGATACAAATATTTCGAAAAAAAAATCAATGGAGTATTAAAGAATAGTATAATAGTATAGTATAATTAATACCTCTATTCTAAAGAATCAATCAAGTAAAGCTCAAAACAGTAGAAGTCATTCTATTTAAACCACAAGGTAATTCCACACAAATTTAAAGTTTCACTAAAACGTCGATTCGCCTCTCCAGGAAACATCCTGTTTCGACTTAAGCTATGTATAGACGAATGGCGGAAAAATGTAACCCTGTGAACATACAATTTTTGTCTTGCAACGTTGGCAGAAAAGTCATTGTGAGATAATTTGCAGATTATAATATGTGCGAAGTTTATGCATGTGACAACGGCGCCATTTTCAGAAAAACATTTTATTGGCCACTGTTTATAAAATATTTTTATTTGCAATCCTGCATATAAATATTTACAAAATATATTTTAAATATATGAAATTGTAAGGGTTTCTTGCTATTGTCTTCACCTTTGCCTAATAATCTGTCATTGTCCGTACATTTGCGGCACATTAATAGGGTTGATAAAGTTGCCCGATCTGACAATAGTCTATACATAGCTTTAGCATACTTTGAAAATAGAGTATATCATAGAGCCCCCTAGCGGCATGGAATCGATGGTTTTTTTACCTCACAATATCTTACAATTAACTTAAAAACATTTACTATTTATGAATAAATACCAGAGCTTAACTTTTCAACTATTATTTTAAATGTTAAAATGTCTATCATAGAGTCGCCGTATGTCTGTTATATGTCGGTTTAGCCGCTTAGCCGCCGCCGCCGATCTATAATTTTCAATGGCAGCCGCCGCCGCCAATTTTGGCTCGGCTTCATTCTCTGATCACGGGCTGATAGATTGGGAGAGGAATTGAGTCATTTATCCCGGGCGGATAGATTGGGCGACGAATTAAGTCGTTTATCACGGGCGGATAGTGTGAGCGAGGAATTATATCTCTCACGGGCGGATAGATTTCAGATGTATCACTGTTGGGTGTAAAAACGGACTCGAGGTAGTTTGCGAATGCATTTACTTTCTCTTCTGTACTTTTTGCCCAGTTCCCATTTGCGAATTGGGGATTCATGCGCAACAGGGCCTCGCCTATTTTTTGTGGCCTTCAGAGACTATAATCTGTTTTCTGGATTGGATCCAGAGATTGCAAATATATTTTTAGATCACTTTCCTCGGCTGATTTTAGGGCTGGTTTCAATCTCTTCTGGCAATTTTTTAGTTTTTTTCTCAGTGCTGGGGAGCGATATTGTTGCCACTCTCTTCTAACGCTTTTTTTTTCATTGATTAACGCTTGGATGCCTGTTGGGTTATTTGAGTTATCTCTTTTGAATGCACTTTTTCGAGTAGCCAATCAGGCACAAACAGCTCTGTTTACAACGTCTGTGAATAGGTTTACCGCGGCTTCAATTTCATCCGTTGTTCGTAACGATACTCCATCGGATAGGTGTGAGCTAACGTATTTTTTTATATTTTAGCCAGTTGGTATACTTATTGGGCAAATTGTCACACCCATTTTCATGATTATTGTAAAGCAGTGTCAAAATGGTAGGCGAATGATCCGATGATAGATCAAGTGATGGACATAGAGATAATTGTTCACGCCTTATATTTTTTATTATAGCGAAATCAATAAGGTCTGGCGTTTTATTCAGATCTGAGGGCCAATATGTTGGGTGACCGCTCGAAGCTACATCTAGTTTAGCAGATGTTATGGCTTTAAGTAGTTGTCTACCTTTTGGAGTAGTGAGGCGAGAGCCCCAAAATGTGTGGAGAAGAACTCCATGAATTGATCTTTGTTAATATTGTGCCTAGGGGGACAATATATCAACGATATCACCAGATTTGTGCCTGTGATAGCGATAGAAGTTGCTTGTATATGCTCAGTCCTATATTCGGGCATAGGATAATGTTTGATTTTATTTTGGACAATAAGAGCTGTACCACCACAGGCTCTCCCGCTAGGGTGTGTAGTATCGTATGTGGAATAACCACGTATCCTTAAACAATTTCTGGTTGAAAAATGTGTCTCAGAGAATAATAAAATATCTATACAGTGGTTTCAGAGAAAATTTTCTACCTCATTTATGTGTTGGCTCAGGCCGTTTGCATTCCAATAACAAATTCTCAGTGGATTTATTTTTGATTTAACAGGAGTTGCATAAGCATACTTTCATTTCTCATCATTTCTTGCATCATGCTTTGCATATTCAACATGAATGAATTCATAGTTTCTGTTAATTTTTCTATTGAGTTTTCGAGGGGAAATTGAAGGGGTAACGAATTACCATTTCTTGTCATACGGGCGTATGACATATTTGGATGAATTGTATTCTTTTTTTTTTTTTTTATTTTCTTTATTGAATTTATTCATTTTCATTTACTAGGAAGATTAGTCCCGCGAAGCCTCAAAGGCTTGTCTGCAGGAAAGGAAAATTTGTACAAATTATTAAACTAAATTAAATTAAATTAAAAATTCATTTCATACAACAATTTCAGAAATATATTTCGCTTCATTGCGATTCAATAAGGAATTTTTTAATAGCATTTTTTCTTTTAACATTATTATTTATATTTATTATGCTAGTAGGCAACATATTGAGATTTTTAGGTAGCTGTACGGATATTGTACTGTTCCCATAGTTGTTTTTGTGAAGTGGTATTTTATATCGTCCTTCTGATCTTATACGTGTGTTGTATTGGTGATCTACATTTTTCAAAAATCGATCATCTCCATAAAATTCTGATGTTATTGCAATCTGGTAGAGGCTTTTTACGTTTAATAGGTGATGATTTTTCATAAACATTTTTATTTTTTGTTCGGATGTAATATTTTGTGTGTTAATTGTTCTTGTTTGGTTGGTTTGGATGTTGCTGTCTGACGTACTTAAATAATTTGATTTATTTTTCATTAGCGTTTTGATAAGTCTATTTTGAGTTTTTTGTAGTTGGTTACAATATGCTGAGTTTCCCCAAGCTATTATTCCATGTCTTATATATGATTCAGATAATGAAAGATAAGCCTGTTTTAGTACATGTAGAGGAGCACAATTATTTAGGTGATATAGAACACACGCAGTTCTCTGTAGCTTTTTTTGAAGATTTGATATGTGAGGTTTTCATCTAAAGTTGTGATCAACTTGCACTCCAAGGTATTTGTAGTCGTTGACGAGCTCAATTTCGGTTTCGCATGTATCCTCTTTGCTGTTGGTTGTGTTGTGAAGGCATTCATTATTGTGATACTTGAGTTTTATATTTACGTATCTAAAATGCGGTGGTTTAATATGCATAAGTTTCGTTCTTTTTACATTTATGACTAAGCCGTTATCATGACACCATTTTGTGACTATGTTAAGCTCATTTTGCATAATTTCTGTAGCCGTCTTTATGTTTTCATGTGTTACTACTATGGCAGTATCATCAGCATAAGCAAAAGCATTAGATTTTTTAAGTATATTGATGAGGTCATTTGCGTACAAGATATAGAGAATTGGTCCAAGTTTGGATCCTTGAGGTACTCCGTGATCAACTGGCATTTCTCTACTGGTATACTTTCCTATCTTTACTTGATATGATCTGCAATGTAGATAGTTTTGAAACCATTTTAGGCAGTTTCCTCTTATTCCATATCTTTCAAGAATTTCAAGAATTTTTACGTGAGACAATGTATCGAAAGCTTTACTAAAATCTATAAACAAAACAAGGTTGTTCATTTGTTTACTGAGAGCTTCGTTTATATGGTTTGTAAAATTGCCCAATAATTTGTTTATACTCTTGCCTTTCTGGAAGCCATATTGATTTTTGTTGATTATTTTGTACTTTTTTAAGAAATCATTGAGTCTTCTTGATACAATTTCTTCAAGAACCTTTTCAATTACTGGCAGAATTGATATGGGTCTATAGTTATTATATTCATTTTTAGAGCCATTTTTGTAGATAGGTCTAACTAAAGAGATTTTGAGTATATTTGGTATTGTTGCTTCATTTAAACTTAAATTAACCAGATTAGTTAGAACTGGAGTGAGAATATGGGCGTTATTTTTAATATCCTTTGCTCTTATTTTGTCAACTCCCGGTCCTTTTTTAATGTTAAGCGAATTTAATATATTAAATATTTCATTATCGTCTGTATGTTCCATGTATATGGTATTTAATATTCTTGTTTCATTCAGTTTTATAGTTTTTATATCACATTTGTGTATAACTTTCTGAACGTTTTCGTGGAATTTTGTTGCAAAATTGCTGGTTACCAAGCTCAAGTCAGCATTTTTAAAGTTTATATTTAAGGTACGATCAATATCAATCTTCTTTTTTACCAATTATATCATTTATTTGTTGCCAGGTTGCTTTCACATTATTTCTATTTCGTATAAATTCATTACGATAAAAATTATTTTTTTCATATATTAACTTTTTATTTAACTTGTTATTATATTTTTTATATTCTGTTTCGAAATTTTTATTTGTTTTGTTATTTTTCCATCTTTTATATAGTTTGTCCCGAACTTTACAGTATTGAATTAGTTCAAACGTTAACCATTGGTTTGGCTTTCTTTTATTTATTTTATTATTTGCTATTTCAGCTTTTTGATATATTTTTTTCAAAAGTTTTATGTATTGTAGTAAACAGATCATTCGTATTGGTGTTCTGGTTTACGATTTCTTTCCAGTTGATTGTTTTAATTAATCGATTAATTTTATTAGTATTTAATGTTGTGGTTTGTTTAACGTTATATTGCGCACCCTGACTTGATCGATTATCACTATCGATTCGTTTGTTATCGTATTCCACACTCCCGAAAAGAGAGTAGTGGTCAGATATGGTTGTTGTAATTATTGCGGAGTGCACAGCTGTTATTGTTTTATTTATTCTTACAAACATATGGTCGATACATGTTTTTGTTTGTCTGTTTATGTCCTCTCTTGTTGTTTCCTTTATGATGCATTCCAAGCCGTTTGACATGAGGGCATCCAAATAGTTTGTTGTTGTTCTGTTTTCGTTTAAGATATCAATATTTATGTCACCGACCACAATGAGAGTCCGTTTAATGTTTATTGTGTTTATGATTTCTTCAACTTCTGTAAGAAACCGGTTTACATTTTGGCAAGGAGGGCGGTATAGGGGAAGCAAAGTAATTATTTTGTCTCTCACTGACATATCGATTTTAAATGCTTCGCAGTAGTTGGTATTCAAATCTTCAATAGTGAAGTTTATGTTCTCTTTAATGTACACTGCAATTCCACCTCCTTTCCCTTTTCTGTTGAGAAATGCAGACTCGAAACCGTGTAAAGAAAACAGATTATTTTCATCGTCAGTAATGTTTGTTTCGACCAGAATAATAAGATGAATTTTGTTTATGATTTTGTGCAGCGAAGCAATTAGTGGTGTGAAATTTTTGCGTAATGATCTTATATTCATATACACAAATGATGGGAAAATAAATAATTTTGGATCAATTTGATCAAAATCATCAAATGTTTTTGTTTCTTTTAAGTTCATTTTAGTGAAAAAGAAAGTTTGGGGGGAAAAAGTGTGATTTGTTTTTGTTTCTTTATTTGTTTTGCACCTCAGGAGAGGATTTAACATTTGAGAGATTTAATTCTTGGCTTTGAGATATTCGTTTGTTCGCGAGTGATAATTGTATATACAGGTTTTTGTTTTCCATGAACGTTTAAATTACTTGGCTGATTGACTCAATATCAGAAGAATTTTTAATCATAATAACTGTCGAATTTTCAGCCTTTCGTGCAAAAATCATTCCGTTTTTAACCCATACATATTTCCAGTTGGCTTCTTTTGCTTTCGTTTTTGCTTGCCATAATAGTTTTTTGTTATGTGATGTGAGTTGGTCGTTAATGTAAATAAATTTGTTGTTGTTTTCGGCATTTCCACTAGTTGTTGGAATTTCTACTCTATGCCGCTTAATATTTTGCATTAACTCCTTTTTTTTAAACAGAGAGGAGAATTCGACAACAACTCTATCATTGCGTTTCGTTCGATATGCGTTGCTTATGTCTCCATCGTTAATATTGACATTAACGGCTGCTCCTATTTTCTTTAATATCTCTGTTGCGTTCGTTTCTTTATCTTGAACATTGTTTATTTCAATGTTTTTCTCGATGATTTTCTGTTCAAGTTTGTTGATGTGTGCATCCATTTCGATTATTTGTTGTTCTTTTTCAGTGTTTTTCTTTTGGAGGTCTGCTACTTGATTTGTGAGGTTTGCTATACTTTCGCTTATGCCTTTTAAGGAGTTTTGGAACTGCAAGCTCATAGCGCTCAAGTTGGTAACCATTTGTGCCATAGATTCTTTAATCTCCTTAATATCAGATTTTATCTCTGATGTTTCCGATTGGGAAATAGAAGGGTCATCCTCTTTATAGCGTTTGCTGTCATTATCTGTTTGCGTGTCGTCTTCTCTTCGTTGTTTTATGGTTTCGTTGTATATCACCGTCTCATATAAGCTGTTGGTGGAGTGTCTTCGTTCTCTGCACATATGACATCTCCAATCAGCTTTTTTATCTGCACCCATACCCGCGTAAGTGTTTTCCGAAAGTGGACAACATGGATTAAAGTGATAATTGCGTTTACATCTAAGGCATTTCACAAATGTTGTGGGTAAAGGCTTTTGACTTTGGGATTCGGTTTACGTTTGGGTCGCTAGAACTAGCATTTTCCGTAGGAGATACGGTTCATAAGCCTGGGAAAGGCGATGGAATATAGATTGCATATATTGGAGTTTTATTAACATTGTTTGTTTTTTTCATGTGCTTATAGACAGGGCAACCCCTGTAGTTTGCTGTATGGTTCTCACCGCAGTTGCTACATTTTTTTACGCCAGTATCTGTTTTTGGATGGGGACAGTCGACGGACTTGTGCACATCGCCACTTCTGACACAAACGGCCGGTAATTTACAGTATGCCTTGGTGTGTCCAAATTCTTGACAATTTGTACAGTGGGGAGGATCGGCTCGTTTTAAAGGTTCCTCGACTCGAATTCTACGGTTGCACAAATATCTCAGGCCGTAAATAGAATGAGGTGCGCCTTTTTTCTTGATTCGCGAAGAATCAAATGTTAGTTCAACCTTAAACATGGGCTGAGGAATTTTCTTTTTATTTATAATGTTTATTATGGATTTAACTTCGTAACCCTCTTTAGCCAGTTCATCGATTATTTCAGCTGTTCAAACTGTACTATCAATACCCTTAATTACTACCACAAGACCTTTCGAACTGTTAAGCTGGTAAGTGTATTAATTTTTTTTCTAGATCGAGCAACTCAGCCTCCTTTCCATAAAACACTTCGGTGTATGTCTGAATTTTAGTTTCGTATACATTGCCTCTACGAAGTGAAGCAACATAGAAGTTTTCTTTGCCTAGTAGCTGGGACAGCTTATTAACCAACGTGTTAGTTGTATGTTCCCGCAAGAAAAGTGGAGGTGGTTTGGGTTCTCTTCCTTATGAGGAGACCTTGCATTTGCCTTTCGTTTTGTCACTAAAATGTATCTATCAATACCAGTTTGAATTTTTATCATCTTTGCCCGTTGTACTGTTTGGATTTGTACCTTTGGGGATTGTTCCTGTTGCTGTGGCAACACTATTTCCATTCGGATAAGCTACTGTACTTGAAAGCATACTTTTAGGCACTTCGTTATTTTTCATTGTATTTGTTAGCATTTCTGTTTGATTTGTTTCACTACTTGACAACTGCAGTGAGAAAGAGCGCGCACTGTTTGGGGTTTTTGCGGTTAAAAAGAGGTGTCATCTCATCTAGGCGTTGTTGTTGCGTTACTTTCTGTAGTTGTCACAGAAATGTACGCATTTCTCCCATTAAGACTTAACCACCTCTCACGGATACTTGTTTTTGTAAATTTCCTTTGTTTATTTATGAACAACCAACACAGCAAGCACTATGATTTTTAACTTGATTATTTTTCTTGCAAAAAGTTACACTTTAGCAATAAACTTCAACACAGAATTATAACCAAATCACTTGTTAATAGCGTCCAACTTGCTTTATATGCTCTACGTAGCAGGGTTAATCCCAAAGAAAATAATTTTTTAATAGAATTATTGTGAGAGCCACTATAAACACGTCTGTACGCAACAATGTTGCCAGATGTATACATTTCTTTACTGAAGGACTCTTCTATGTGGTGCACTACCTCATGCAGAGCTGTTTCCACTGATCTTCCTTTGACATAGGCGTGTTGTTTGAATTTTAGCCTGTCATCCGACCATGACCATGTCATTAATTATTCGCTCCACTGTTTTTAACAGGAAATACGTTAGGCTAATGGGTCGATATGCCTTTGGGGTCGTATAACTCGCCTTGCCAGGCTTTGGTATGAAGACCACCCTCGATTCCTGCCAGTTTTTTGGGGTATAAGAATGGGTTAGGCAGAAGTACTGGAAATATTCCATCCGGTACCGCAGCCTTAAAGGTAGATAAACTTTTTATCGCTTCTTTAACCATACCAGCTGTTACATCCGTAATAGGTACTTGATGCAATACATTTTCATTCTGTAACTGTTCCTCTGCTGGTCCAGCATTACCAGTCGGAAAATGAGTTTTCATCAAGAGCTTTACGGTATCCTCTGTAGTTTCCATCCTTTTACCCGTGTCATCCACCAGTGTTTCAGTTTGGACATGGGTTTTTGAGCGGAACTTTTTTATTTTAGACATGCTGCTAAAGCTGTCTACCTGCTCCCAGAAAAGCCTCCAGGAGTTACGTTTCGCCGATCTAATGATTTTATTGTATTATTTGAGTCTTCTGTGGTAGTCGTCCCAATATACTGATTGTTTTTTACGTCGAGCTCTGTTGTAAAGTCTGCATACATTTTTGCCCATCGAGCGAACTTCCAGGGTTTCTCATAGGCAGATTTCCTTTCTCGTAGTGGGCAACTACCTTCGAATGATTTTACAAGAGCCTCTGTAATCTTATTCACATTGATATCAATGTCTTCTGCACATAGATAATCGCGTGTAGGCTGGCCCAATCGATTTCTAAGTAGATTTCCTAAATTAATCCAGTCGGTCTTAGTCTTATTACGGAAACTTATTGGGTTTGGCGGTGGCCATGCAATTTGAAACCTTATATAACGGTGGTCCGAATAGGAGTGTTTATCCGAAACCCTCCACTCATGGAACTCTTCAATACGATTTTCTGAACATATCGTTATATCTAATACTTCTTCCCTAATTTTGTTAACAAAGGTTGCAGTGTTTCCTATGTTAAGAGTTATGAGGTCATTTGTATTCACAAATTCTATAAGGACGTCTCCCCTTTTATTGGT
Organism: Eudasyphora cyanicolor; assembly: GCA_963930755.1. NCBI lineage: Eukaryota > Metazoa > Arthropoda > Insecta > Diptera > Muscidae > Eudasyphora > Eudasyphora cyanicolor. The sequence goes on from OZ005737.1 coordinate 107,263,319, forward strand.
GTTAGTACTAACTCAAGCGATATGATGGGAGTTGGAGTCACAACCAGCTAATAACTCATTACTTTTGTGTTTGTATTCCCTCACAAGATGTTGTAATTCCGACGTAGGTGGCAATGTCGGCGCATCGAATGGCGGTTATATTGACGCCAGGTACATATTTCCATTACCTTGCCTCAGCACCGTTGCGTCCGATGTTGACAGAAGAGAGAAAAGAAAACATAAGTTTTTATGGCACAAAATACAAGGAAAAGGTTATAGTTCACATGGTTTAATCCAGTAACCTTGTCGCTAGTTGTCCATGGTTCCTGGATCAACGCAATATGAACCCTGCCTTTATTTATGATGCCCATCAGAGCGTTGGATGCTGTCTCGCTCCGGTGGAGGTTTATCTATTACACCATCTTCCAGTAGACAATTTTGGGAGGCGGTGTTATTTTTTGTCGCTCCCTCATTGTTTTGAATCGTTTTGTGGCTCTTTTTATTTTGATCACCACCTTTGCTTTGAACTTCCTGCAAAAGTGGCGGTTGGTGAATTGGTGGTGTTATTGACTATATCCACATCAGTTTTTGGCAGTGTCTTACTTGTCCCCATCCGTTAGATAACAACTGTTGTGTTCCATTTGTGTCATTTGTTGTTGTTATACTTACTCCCTCCTTTCGTATGTGTGCTTTCTACATTGTTTCATTTGTTCAAACAGAGTTGCCATCGATCATTTTTTCTTTTGCCAAATATTCTCATCTTCTGCTCCTGATAGTAGAGGGTGAAATATTTAAACTAATTTTTGTGTATTATTGTTTGTTCTTCCTATTACTGCTTGTTAGTTTGTTTTACAATTATAAAATGTCGTGTGTAAATGAAAACTGTAAAATTGTTTCCGAAACCGAACGATCTAAAGAGTGTTGGCTTTGTACTAACATTTGGCATGCTAAGTGTGCAGGTTTATCTGCAAAGGTTGTAGATGTTATGTACGGAGATAGTGATAGTGGTCTTAAATGGTGTTGCAAGAACTGTAGGAAAATTAATGTAGAGTTCTATAAATTTGTTAAAGATTATTCTTCGGAAATGGCTGAAATTGTAAAGAAATGTGGTCATTGTATTCGAGATTTAATAAATATGCATCTCTGTTTAATAGGTTCCCGGAATTGAATGCATTTTTGTGTTCGCCTGATGTTGTCGGACAGAAGCGCAAAAGGTCGACGAAAAAGACGCTTCCTAAGAAGCTCGATGTCGGTACACCGAGTGCTTCTGGCCGTACGTCGTTGGATGAGCCTACAACATCATCATCTTCTGCCAGTGCTTCTTGTTCAGTTTCTGTTGATCAGAAGAAAGTTGTGCTCGCTATAACACCAAGGGTTGATAAGGTTGTCTCTATACAGGAGGGAAATTCAGTGGGTCATCTTGAAATGTATCCTAAACCTCCTGCAGATGTAGCATCCGGTGGGAAATCGAAAACTCTGACTGTGGTCCCTGCCAAGAAAGTAGTTAGATTAGGTTAGGTTGAATAGAGGAGACGTTTAAACGTCTCATGTCCATGGACATACACTTAAGCCAGTGGTTCGGCCTGTTGTGCGCTCCTTATTTATGATTTTTATACCCCACGGGTTACAGAAAATCGGTACTAGACACGTATTTTCTCAATATCTTACAGTCATATCCTCTGAAAGCTGGGCAGTGACACAGAAAATGTTCCATCGTTTCGATGTTTTCCCTGCATGCCCTGCACTCGTCGTTTTCTGCTAGTCCTATGCGATGAAGATGTGCCTGTAAGCTTGTGTGTCCCGTTAGAACACTCATCATCGTACTAATCTTGATTGATGATATTGAACTTATTGTTGTCTCTATAAATGTAGGTAAAGCTAAATTATTGATTTCATGTTCCTACAACATATGAATCTGGTGGTAGTCTACGTGATTGGTCCAAAAATCGTAGGAATAGGAATAGCCACATTTTGAAATTGAGTTGTCTTGCACAATTTGTTAACGAGAGAGCTGTTATTTTATGTATATGTATTTTGTGGCAGGATTCGTGATTGGTTCAAAAATAGACGGGATCGGAAATCTCAATCTGGGGCAACGAAGTGGACCGGGTCCAGCTAGTTAAGTATAATTCCAAAACTTTTTGAAAAAATGATCACTGAGATTTTATCTCATAGTGCATCACCTATTCTTACTCCATTCCAACATGGATTTCGTAGGGGACTTTCGACTATGACAAATTTGGTTCAATTTACTTTTAATGAGTAATTCCAATATATAATATTAGTTGGAAGATTTATACGATTGTCTATACTAACAAATAATATGATGGAGCAACAAATGATATTTTGTCCTTATTAATTCGAAAAAGAATATGAATTTTATTTTAACCAATAATATTAAATTAAAAATCAAATTGTTTTGTTATTTATTCTTTAAAAAAATAATATATTATGGTGGGCATTTTAAAATTTAAAAAAAGCGCTTACCGGAGACAAAAAAAGCGCTTACCAGACAAAAAAAGCGCTTACCGGACAAAAATATCCAAAAGTAAATCCCATTAAGTTTTTAATTAAGCATTTTTTACAATTAAACAAATTTTATTTACAGATTTTGTTAAACTTTAAAAATAGGCTTAATAATAGGAAAGTATGTGGAATCGTCCCATACTGATCTCAAGCAAGAAAAGCACTATATGAAAAACACACATTTTGGTATTTAGCCTCCTTAGATAAGCCTAGGATCTGTACCCTCCATTGAGGGCAGAGTAAAGTTTTCTAGTTTTGTTCCTTTGGTAAATAATACCAGCTCGTTTTGCTCGGCTTCCAACTAAACTAAGTAATTGATGAGTTCGTTCTTGGTAATCAGACTGATGTGGTTTATACTGATTTTAGTAAAGCTTTTGATAGAGTTAATCATAAGCTCTTACTATATAAGCTGAACCGTATTGGTTTTAGTAATAACTTGTTGAGTTGGATATCCTCTTATCTTAACAGTTGTGTTCATATTGTTAAATTTGGTAGTTACTTCTCAGGCCCTATTTTGGTTTCGTCTGGGGTACCCCAAGGTTATCATATTGGCCCTTTGCTGTTTTTACTATTTATGAATGACTTACCAGATTCAATTATTAGTTCTAGATTACTGATGTATGCAGATGATGTTAAGATATTTTATTCTCGTAACACATCTGATGATTCTTTGTTTCTTCAAAATGATTTAGACAACTTTGGTTATTGGTGTGAAATTAAGAAGTGTAGACATATGTGTTTCTCTAGATCGAAATTGATTCCATTTTAGTAAAGCTTTCGATAGAGTCAATCAAAAACTCTTAATACATTAGCTGGATCTTATTGGTTTTAGTAACAACTTATTGCGTTGGATACCGTCTTATCTTGACTGTCGTTTTCAGATTGTGAAATTTGGTAGATCCTATTCTGATCAGATTTTGGTTCCATCTGGGGTTCCCCAAGGTAGCCATATTGGTCCCATTCTGTTTCTGCTATTCATCAATGATTTGCCAGAATCAATTTTAGTTCTAATTTATTGATGTATGCAGATTATGTTAAGATATTTTATTCTTATAAAACATCTGAAGATTCAATGCTCCTTCAAAGTGAATTGGTTAGTTTAAGAAATTGGTGTGATATAAATTGCATGGACCTTAATCTTAAGAAATGTAAACATATGTGTTTCTCTAGGTCGAGGGCGATTCCATCTAGGTTTAGTCAGATCTCAGATCTTCCAGATATTGCCAATTATTGCATATTGATTTTCAACGTACAAATTACGCATCTGCAGAGCCTATCCGTAGAATGTGCATAGACTTTAACACTTTTTATGATATTATTGACTTTAGTGTAGGAATAGATATAGTAAAATCTAGAATCATATCTTATTTAAATCAGTAGTGTAGTGCTGTTATGTGTGTTCTTTATTTAACTAAACAAAATTAGACACTTTTTATGCATGTATGTATGTATATACCGGCTGTTGATATATATTCTGTAGCTGGTATTCCACCCTCTACTATTAACCCGCCATGGTTCGGATCATGGTGTGTACGCAATCCCTACGTTATGGGGAAGTGGCCCCCGCGTTGGGAAGAGGCGGGTAAGAGTGGCTGCGTGGGAACGTTCGTTAACTCCAAAACCTAGATCAAACTCAAAACCAAACTGAAATTCCTAATGAAGAACAGCCATTTACTTCAATTACAAAAAAAAAATGTAAAACTACCGTATTATATCCTCCATACCACCAAGGTCTTTTCTTCGTATTGGTAGCCTCAGATACTCCTGTTAGGGCAAGGAGGAAAAATTGTGAGCTTCACCTTTACTCTCTTTTTCAAAAGATTAATATCTCCATCAACTACATGTGTAAAAACATATAATACCTTCCGTATCACCTTTAACAACTTTAATGCTGCAAACGTTTGTTCTTTAAGCACCAATCTTTGTGGAATTGGTTTAAAAGCTGAAATCCCTGATCGCTACGTCCAGAGATTTTATGTTGTCAAAAATGTCCTAACCTCCATTGGGCTTTAATTATTAAGAGAGTCTATTGAAGCGAACAATGACATCGAAGTTTTGTAATAAAAATTCACGGGTTGGCAATTTATTACAACACCCCCTCTCAATCGACCACTCCAAAAGAATTTCGCATTTGAAGAAAACGGCCTACATCCAGTGACTTAGTAAATATATCGGCTAATTGATCTTGCGTACTTATCGGTTCGACTTTTATATTTCCTTTTTCACATTGTCTCTCACAAAGTGATGTTTAATATCAATATGCTTGGCACGCTTGCTCTCCAAATTGTTTGCCATGCCAATGCAGCCTCGGTTATCCTCAAAGATAGTGACAGAATAATTTTTAATTTCTCCAAGGTCTTCCATTATACCTCGAAGCCATATCGCCTCAGTTGTTGCAAGGCTTAAAGCCACATACTCTGCTTTGGATGACGACATTGCAACGGTCTGTTGCTTTTTGCTGCACCATGAGACAGATGACCCGTAAACTTTAAACAAGTACCCACTAACAGATTTCGATCCGTCTTATCTGATGCCCAATCAGCATCAACATACCCAACAACTGGCTCACAGTCGCTTTTCTTGAAATGTAATTTTTCTGCCATAGTGCCCTTCAAGTATCTCACCACTCTTTTAAGATGCTGCCAGTGTATGTCCGTAGGATTCTTTTTGAAACGACCTAGGCAGCCAACAGGAAAACAAATATCTGGTCTCGAGCACATTAAACTGCCCAAAAGTTCTCGGTAGGGTCTATCGGTACAGGTATTTGATTTACTGTACTCTAACTGCACTCCTTTCTCCATTGGGCTCTTCACATAATTGCAATCCTGCATACCAAATTTGTCCAATATCTTGCAAATGTCTCGTTCTTGTGTAATGTATAGACCACCATTGTCAAAATGCATATTCATTCCTAGAAAATTCTTTAAAGGCCCACAATCTGTCATTTGAAATCGCCTAGAAAAACTGACCTTTAGTTCCATTATATTTTCGAGGTGATTACCAACTATAAGTAAATCGTCTACGTTTAATATCAGGAATAATACATTTTTTGAATCGGATTTCACATACAGGCAGTAGTCGTGCTTCGACCTTTCAAACCCCAGGGACACAATGAAAGCATTAAATTTCTCATTCCAACATTTCGGCGACTGCTTTAATCCATATAACGATTTTCGTAACTTGCATGATTTCCCACCTTGTGCATTCACGCCTTCTGGGATAGCCATGAAGATATCTTCACTCAAATCTCCGTGCAGAAAAGCTGTTTTAACATCTAGCTGATGGAAATGGTAACCTCTATATACACCAACGGCCAGTACTACCCCTATAGTTGTTAATTTTGCAACTGATGCGTATGTTTCGTAATAGTCAATACCATATTTCTGTTGAAATCCTTTAAGAACTAGCCTCGCCTTGTATTTTGTAGGCTTACCTTGTCCGTCTTCTTTGATTTTAAATACCCATTTAGAGTTGAACAGCTTAGTTTTGGGTGGCGTTAGAACTACGTCCCAAACATGATTCGTTTTCATGGATTTTAGTTCCTCTTCAATAGCAATCAACCATTTTTGGGCATCATTTCGATTTTGAATTTCTTCATAATATTTTGGTACATCATTTATGACGATTTCAGCCTCAAGTCCCGTAATATAATCAAGTAATTTTGAAGGAAGATGTCTTATTCGATTACTTTGTCTTGTATAGCTTTCTGGTTGTTGTTGTTCTTCTTCTTCATATTGATCTGGAATTTCAGACGACTCATCTAAGGCATCTTCTTCATCTAAGCAATCACTTTGACCTGCATCTCTAGCGATTTCTTCGGGTTGATTGCTTGAGTCACGTGTGGTCACAGCAGCGTCATCATCATCATCCCCCTCTTGCTCGTGACCGCGTTTGATTGTTATGGGATGTTCAACTTCATCGTCAACGGTCTTGAATGGAAAACAATACTCATCGAATTTCACATCTCGGGCTAAAATAATTTTTCTTGCATTTATATCCCATAGCCGATACCCATTGGCTGCGTAACCAACCATCACTGCTTTATTACTTCGGGAATCCAAACTTTTTCCTACGAGATTCTGGAACCCAGACAAAGGCTATACATCCAAATACTCTAAGTTTATCAAATTTTGGTTTTTCGCCGTACCATAACTCCGATGGAGTAACTGCATCGCTAATTGCTCTGGTTGGTATTCTGTTTATCACGTACACTGCTGCATGCATACACGGCTTCATTCCAAAGATTTTTAGGCACACCGGATTGAGGTGAATATGCAACTGTTGGTTCTAATTGAATTCCTTTGCTTTTATACCAATTGATCTGTTCTGTTGACAGGTATTCTCGTCCTTGGTCTGTAGTCAAATTGGAGATTTTCACGGTAGGAAACATTGCAGCAACCATGGCCTCATATTCTTTAAATTTTTGAAAAACTTCGGATTTTCTCTTCATACAATAGATGATCGTGAAGTGACTATAGTCGTCAATAATGGTGACGAAAAACCTTGTTTAGCTCGATGCAAATCTCGCACAATTCCTTGTTGCCCTTCTTCAACTTGTTGTCTAGAATATTATTCTGAATCAATTTATCCAAACCTTGATGATCCAATGTGACCCAGTCTTCGATGCCACAAAATAAAGTAATTACCCTTACAGGAGTACGCGGAATTCTTAGGAAAATATCAGTATCAGTTCATAGAGTCCATATTGTAGGTATGCTGAAGCTACTATCTCATTTTGTTTTCTTATTATAGCACCATTGTTAACAAATTTTACTTCCAGCCCGGATTTTGTTAGTCTTCTTACAGATAATAGATTATCCCTTAAGTTTGGAGCGTGCAACACATTTTAATGCTTACTTCAACACCCTTATAGCTGACACCTTGAATATCACCAATATGCTTTGCAATGATTGACTCACAATATTTTGCCACATTTATTTCGACAGGATTTTCTAACTCCTTTAGTGTACTGAAGAATGAATCGTCCTTTACTATGTGGTCACTTGCTCCTGAATCTAGTTTAAAATAAATTCTTCGTTTATTTCCGCGTGTAGATACTTCATTCTTGTATGCCATAAATGACACCGCCTTCGTTTTTGCAGATCGAGCTTCCTTCTTCCAACAATCTTTGGCTTGATGGCCAAATTTATCGCATTTGAAGCACTTTCCATTGAATCGTTTTTTCTTCGAAAATTGTTTACCTGAAAATGCTGTTGCTCCTTTGTCCGACTCTTCATTTCGGTCAGAAAATTTAGCTTCTTCGCTGATCAATCTTTCCTTGGCCATGTTGAATGTTAATTTATAGCCCTCTACGTTTTGCAAAGCTGTAACGAGGGGATCAAACTTTTCGGGCAATGTTAAAAATAATTGTGCCAGTATGTGACTCTCATCCATTTTTGTACCAGCAAGCTTCAGTTGCCGCATAAGATTTTCAAATTCTGCTAGGTGACTTGCTATTGATCCATTGTCGGCCATTTTTATCTTCGCAAGTCTCTTTTTAATGAGCAATTGGTCAACTACAGATTTTTTTGCAAATACAGCATTCAAACTTGACCACATTTCCTTTGCCGTCTCTTTATCACGGACAAAACTTATACAGTCTGCATGCAGGAAACTCACTATCTTATCCTTCGCTTTTTTATCTTTTTTCTCAAAATCAGATTTCAGATCCGCTTCAGTTGGTGGATCGCCGGTCAGAACGTCCAACAAACCGAGGGAATCCAAGTGAATTTTCACTCGAAATTGCCAATCATCGTATCCCTTGCCGTTAAACTGAGGGATTCCGTGTAGTTCTTTTATGTCGCCCATAACCTTTTGTAATAAAAATTCACGGATTGGCAATTTATTTTATATAAAAATTGAAAAAAGAATTTATTTGAATAAAATTGAAGTATCCAATTAGAAAGTTTTTCACAGACTAGACAATTCGTTTATACAAAAAAGTCATTACTCATTGTTCAAATAAAAAATATTCCAAATAGTTTTAAAGAGGTTACTTCGATTGCAAGTAATACATTTGAGATGGTGTCTTCGATTGCAAGTATTACAACAGGAAGTATTCTCGATTTTCCGTTTTAAAAGGAAAAAAGAAAAAAAAGAACCCACTGAAACGTTTAAAATAGGCATCGTCAGTGACAGCCCGCCTTCTGAAATTACTATGTGCGGAACTAAAATTACCCCTGAACTTTATGTTACAACTATTTGTCAGTGTTTGCAATGTGGTCGACTGAGGTTTTTGCAAATAGCAAGACGCTGTCGATCAAACGAAAGGTGCTTAAAATGTGGCCATTTTATTATATGTCCAATCCAATGCAAGGACGATAAATGTCGTGACTGTCTTGCCACAACGATTTGCAAAGGAATCTGCAACTCTCCAAGATGCATCCACTGCAGCAAAACAGATCACATCTTAACTGAGTCTACTAAATGTGCTAAATGAGAATCCGAACGTAACTTGAGAGAAATAATGACCCTCTCCAACTTGTCGCGAAAATAAGTTTTCCAGAAATACCCCGAAACCCAAAACTTTTATCAAATTTTCTCCGAAGGATCATACCAAAAGAACTTCCCCTCCATTAGAAGGAAAAAAGAGCCACTATATACGAGTATAAATGAAGAAATCAACTAAAGAATTACAAGAATAAAATATAGTGTAGTAGCCAGGCCGGAACAAAAAAGAATCCATCCTGTTGCTAGCCCTCCACGATTCTCCAAGGTCAACGATCTGGAAAAAACCTATCAGAATTTACAAAACAAATGTCAAACTTACTTACTTCTCTGAATAGCACCGAAGGTATCGATATCCTACAGCAGTTTCAAAAGTCCTTAGACCCAGCCCCAGTTACAAATCAATCCAGAATAATAGATTCTCCAGAAAGTCCAGATTCACCAACCTAAAAAAGGAAACAAACCATTAAAAGAAACAACATATTCCTGAAGATATACATAACAACTTAAAACAAAAGGAAAAAGAAATATTTAAATATTTTAAAAACATAAATTTATAAATCAATGAACTTATTACAATATTATGTACCAAGTTTAAACAAAAATTACCTACAATTCTATCTCAAAAAGCTTGAAATCGACATATGTATACTAGGGGGGTCAATTTTTTCGCACAAAGCGTTAGTCAGAAACTTAATCTAGGGAAAATTCTAAGAAAATTTCTCCAAGAAACAATGAGTCTAAAATGAATTTCTAGCTGGCCGAAAACGACTTCAGGTTTAAGGTCATTCAAACGGAATATCCGTAAAATGTAAAAAGACCTATGTACACCACCACAAAGACCAAGAAATAAATAAACTTCTCGCTTTCCTCGTAAACAAATCCAATGTTCTCATCTGCGGCGACTTCAACGCGAGACACACGGATTACTCGTATGGTAATAACTATGACTCACAACGTGGCAAAGTAATAAAGACTATATTTGATTCCTCCAACATTCGTTACTTCAATACCGGTGTGTTTACATTTAAAAAAGATCTACAAAATGTAACTTGCTCAGTGCTTGATTTATCCTTCTCTAATATAGACAAGGACTTATCATGGAAAGTCTATGATACCACCATTGGTAGTAGTCATAACTTTCCCGTATTAATATTAAAATGGTCACAAACAAAAGTAAAAATTTCTGGCAAAGAAAAAAATCTATGAAATACGAATCTACGTACTCGTACCCGCTTCGAAGATATTCAACATGTTTTTGATTCTGAAATCAAGAAGGCCACTTACGTCAATAATGAAAATGCCACTCCAAAGTACTGGTGTGATGCCAAGGTTGAAAAGTGTCACAGACTCCAATTACCCGCACACTGATTGATGCAATCAAAAATGTCAAGAAAGCTATTAAATTTGCAGAAAAGAAAAGCTTCAACACAAAAATTAATTGACTAAATGTCAAACTCAACTCAAAATCCCTATTTAGATTTGTCAGAGGCTGCAAAATTAGTTTTTGCGAAATTTTTAAGAACTACCTACCCATAGCTCTCATTTCTGTTTTCTAAATCATAAATCTCATAATCAAGGACCGTCTTCACAGATTTATAGAAGAGAATGAAATCATACATACGAGCACATATCGTCATCAGAAACAAGAAACAGCCTATTATATTTAAAAATTTTACAGGAGAAGCAAAAACTAAATAAAATGAAAAATGTTCGTTAGAAAAACTTGATTTTCAAGATAATTCCTGAACATTATGACGCATATATATATTCACACAAACATGATTTGTAAATGGTTTGTGAAATTTGCGTGCAAAAGGAATTTTTAACTATGAAAAAAGAAAAAATAATAACGGGTGATCTAAGTAGAGATACTTTTTTCAATAGCCTTTTTTGACAGATCACGTCCGTTGTTCTTTTTTAAATCCAAAAACAAATACTTTCCTGTCGACCCTTGACACCCATGAACAATATTTTAGCTCTCGTTAAGAGCTATCTTTTTGCCATTGACCGATTCTCGATCCGACGTACCGGAATCATCGGCCCATATTTCTTCAAAAATGATACCGGTGAGAAAGTAACCGTCAATGGCGACCGTTATCGTGCCATGATAACCGACTATTTGATGCCTGAAATTGAAGCTCGTGATCTCGGCGACATTTGGTTTCAACAAGACGGCGCCACTTCACACACATCGCATCAATCAATGGATTTATTGAGAGAACACTTCGGAGAGCAGACAATTTCACGTTTTGGGCCGGTCGATTGGCCACCAAGATCGTGTGATATCACACCGGTACACTTTTTCCTGTGGGGACATGTAAAGTCTAAAGTTTATGCGGACAAACCTGCTTCGTGCAGGCCTGGAGCAAAACATCACGCGTGTCATTCGCCAGTTACCAGTCGAAATGCTCCAACGAGTCATCGAAAATTGGACTCAACGGATGGACCATCTGAGACGTATCCGCGGCCAACATTTGATAGACATAATCTTCAAAAAATAAATGCCAAAGAATGTTCTTTCAAATGATAATAAACATTCCCCAATCAATTTGAATTTTCTGTGTTTTTTTTTTCTTTGAAACGTAGGGAACCTAGAAATGGATCACCCTATACTATTCACTCTAAAGCTTACGACTGAATTTAAACTCTGTATTAAATTTTAAATGAACTATAATGCCCATATATTTACTTCGCTGGATAATATTTTTTTTAAAACAAAGTACTTCCGTTATGTGTATAGAAAATCTTGAAATTTACAACAGATTTTCTCAAGGCAGTTGCCTAGGTCCCACACTTTTCAATATTTACACTATTGGTTTACATGGCATCACAGATCAAAACACGTACATGTTTCTGTTTGCTGAAGATTTCAAATTACTCTCAACCACAAGGACTTTGAACACGCCAACAATAACCTTCAAAGCTGTCATGTATGTAGCTAAAGGAGAAGGAAGACGCCTAATGTATCTATTCGAAGAACAAAAATCGCATCAGTCTACAAAATAAGGAAGACGTTTCAAAAACAGTTTGACTCTAAAGGACCACTACGATGAAGTGATATCCACATGTAACTCAACTCTAAATGCACTAAAAATGGCAAACTCGTAGAAAAATGGCCGGTACCCCAAAACAGCTCTAAATCTCTCAAAATCATTACTCTTCTCTAAAACTGAATACTCAATATCCTCTATAGTTCACATGCCAACATATTTTAATAAAAAATAACTACTTTCCAAAATCATATTTAAGTCAAAAAAATCTTGGTTTAAGTCCATCAAACCAAGTACACATCTATGCTTTGTCCTTAATACTACCCCCAGAACAACGTGCCCAATATCTAGCTGCTAAAGAACTTGTAAAGTTCAAAATTTTTAATCTTCAGATATATGACAAAATATCTCTTAACTCTACTAACAAAACAAGTTTTTGGCGAATCTACATTAAATTCAAACAAGATAAACAATAACGAAACACCGGGCAATAAAATAAATTTTCTTCTGGATATATTTAAACACTCCAAAGATACTTAGCCTAAAGAATTCTTTAGATACTTTACAAGAAAACTTAGATGAAATGGAAAACATTGGCTGTTCCATTTGGGCAACAGACGCCTCATTTAATATTGATGAAGCAGATTGCAAAATCTCGTCTGATCACAACTTCTTGTTTAAAATCCCGAAAAAAAACTTCATCACTTATGGGCGAACTTCACGCCTTAAACGAGGCAATACCATTCTCACGGACAGTATGAAAACATGCTTAACCCTGAGACAAAACACCACTAACAACTACCTGGCTAACTCCATAATTTACAAAATAAATAATTCTCAAATCACTACTCACCTTCATGTGGGCACCATCCCACATTGGCATTCCGGCCAATGAAAAGGCAGATTATTATGCTAAATACGCAGCAGAACTTTGCTCTGTAATCGAAACAAGCCTCTCCGTCAAATATGCTTATTTATTTTTGTATGTGGGATAAATGGAGTAACAAATATAAAGAGACCTCAATTACAAAACGTACTTACATCTCCCAATTCTTCCCCACCACGCCAAAACGACACTGGTTTGCAGGCTCCACTTTGTCATCTAAAAACATAAAAATTATAAACAGACTGTTTGCCGGACAAACGTATGGAAAAACATACCTGTACAATATCAACGCCATAACCAACAAATCCCGTGAAATCAGCACGGAATCAGAAGACCACCTTATCTTCAAATGCACAAAATTCAGTGAAATAAACAAGGAATTCAAAATCTTCAATGTTTACAATAACTTACTCCAAAAGTGTGCACTCCATCATCTCGAAGAACTCTGTGGATTCATTCAGAGATGCAAAATTGTTTTATAAAAAAAGCGGAAAAAATCATTTACTAAAACACGAGGCAAAAATCAAAACCAAAACAAAATAAAAATACGCACTGCCATCTCTCGATTATGCCGTCACGATGTCATCTCAGTCGCTATAACTCACAATCACCTGCGTGAAGATACCCACGTCGGTAACTTCCGATAACATGAAATAACAGGATGACCCAAAGTAGCACAACATAATGTCAAATAACAAAATGTATGTGTGTGTGTATAGCTGTCAGCTGTTTTAGAAAATTGACAGAAAAATTTACCGATTTCGGTCGGTGAATGACGGGTGTGAGATTGTCATTTTTTAGTAAATAAGTGAAAAGAATTTTTGTTTTAAAGGAAAGAGAATATTAGAAATAAAAGAGGGCATTGCACTGATCATTTTCGTGTACCATACGATCCTTGAAATACCAAATCTCACCATATAACTTGCAGATTTCCACTTAGGCCACTGGTGGTCAGAAGCCAAGCGAAGAGACAATATATTCTGAATTTTGTACCACTGAAAAAGAAAACCTATACGAACATTTCCATGTATTCAGAGTTTCCAAAAACTGTTTCCGACTGACCAAATAATCCAGATTTCGGTTTTGGCACTGTTGGTCAGGACACAACATCCAGTCTGGAACCCAAACGGAAAGACAATATATTCTGAATTTTGCACCACTGCAAATGAAAACCTTTACGAACATTTCCATGTATTCAGAGTATCCAGTGTAGAAAAAATAGGAATGTATTGTATCTACGTTTGGTTTCCAGGACGACTTTTGTGTCCTGACCACCAGTGGTCAAACCGAAATCTGCAATTTTCGGGAAGTTAGAAACTGATTCTGGAAACTCTGAATACACACAAATGTTCGTAATAGTATCCTCTAGTAGTGTAGAAAAAAATGGAGTGTACTGTATCTCTGCTTGGTTTCCAGGACAACTTTTGTGTCCTGACCACCAGGAGTCAAACCGAAATCTGGAATTTTCGGGAAGTTAGAAACCGATTCTGGAAACTCTGAACACACAAAAATATTCGTAAAAGTATCCTCTGGTAGTGTAGAAAAACAGGAGTGTATTGTATCTCCGTTTGGTTTCTAGGACGGGATTTGTGTCCGGACCACCAGTGAGCAAAGTAGAAATCTACAATTTACACGGCGTGATTAGACATTTCGAGGACATATGATACACGAAAATAATAATTGCAATGTCCTCTTTTATTCCATATATTCACTTTTTTCAAAAAAGCAAATTACTTCTACACATTTTATAAAAAATTACTATTCCACATCTGCCATCCACCGACCGACGTCGGTAACTTTTTCTGTCAATCGACCAAAACAGCTGATACGTACACACATACATTCACACATTGTGTTATTTGACATTATGTTCAGTCACTTTGGGTCACCCTGTTATTTCGTGTTATCGGGAGTTATCGAATGTTACCGACGTCGGTATCTTCACGCAGGTCTCACAATCAGTCTACATTTACATGATACTTTTTTTAAGCATTAAATCTGCATTTACATGATACTTTTTTTTTAAGTATTAAGTTTACTTATCGGCGTTTTGTGGGCGAGAGAGGCAGTCGGAAAAGGGGGGAAAAAAGTATGCCGTACTCGTACTTATCGTACTCATCGTTTTGTGTTTTTCATTCGCACTTGGAAACAACAACAATTCACACAGGAAAAGCCGAAACAAAACAAATGAAAATAAGTATAAGTATTGAAAAAAAGTACGTGTGTGAACGTAAATACTTTTTCAAAAGAGAATAAGTCGATAAGTTACTTACAAAAAAGTACCATGTAAATGGGGATTAAGTATACTTATCGGCGTTTTGTGGGCGAGAGAGGCAGTCGGAAACGGGGGGAAAAAAGTATGCCGTACTCGTATTTGTCGTACTCATCGTTTTGTGTTTTTCGTTCGCACTTTGAAACAACAACAATTCACACAGGAAAAGCCGAAACAAAACAAATCAAAATAAGTATAAAGTATTTAAAAAAAGCACGTGTGTGAACGTAAATGCTTTTTCAAAAGAGAATAAGTCTATAAGTTACTTACAAAAAAGTACCATGTAAATGGGGACTCAGCTATAAGGCATCTCCTAAATACCGGTGAATGCGTCCTGCGTCTGTCAAACTCAAATTTCATCCTATTGTTTTCCGAGCATACAACAACACTTTGACAGACGCCGGACGCAATTCACCGGTATTTAAGAGATGCCCTAACAATACACAAAAGTCAGCTACAATCGATTTAAATTATCGATAGCAAAACAAAACAGTACTGGTTATGAGGACCAATGAGTACTCGTCCAAACCAAACTTGACAAAATTTAAAAAAAAACAAGTAAGTCCCTATTCACACTTGCAATTTTTTACTGCAATTTTTTTATGCAATTCTCTTTTGAAGTTGCATAAATAAATTGCGTTCAGACAACGTATTCTGTTTCAACAATTTTTTTCATCGTTCATTAAAATTCATTAAAATTTATGTCGCACAAATTTATACATGTTGAACCGAGCAAAAACTACGAATATTAAATAAAAAGGAATGTGGAAATGTCAAAAAAAATCACCGCTTTACAGCGAAAGACAACGCAAAACGCATTGCAAAAAATATTGCAAGTGCGGAAGACTTTTTTCTCCCCCCTTACCGACTGCGTTCCTCTCCCACAAACACTGCAATTCTGCGGGGGAAAATTGCAAGTGTGAATATGGACTAAGAAGGTTCAAACGGGTAAACCGACTTACGAATATCCTCACCTTGATCCCCAAAAAAAAAATATTCGTAAATTTATTTATTTATTTGTTTTAATTAGGTCAGGTTGAAGAGAGTAGACGTTTAAACGTCTCATGTCCATGGATCAGTGGTTCGGCCTGTTGTGCGCTCCTTATTTATGATCTTTTTATACCTCACGAGTTACAGAAAATCGGCACTAGACATGCATTTTCTCAGTATCTACCAGTCATATCCTCTGAGTTGAGACAAGTCTGGTAATATGTCGGACCCGAAATATTGGGATCTTGCATGTGTGAAAGCCGGGCAGTGACACAGAAAATGTTCCATCGTTTCAATCCATAACTGTTCATCCTTTGACATAGGCGTGTTGTTTGAATTTTAGCGTGTCATCCGCTATTTTACTTCTGATCATGTCATCAGTTATTCGCTCTATTGTTTTTAACAGTAAAGAAGTCAGGCTAATGGGTCGATAAGACTTTGGGGTCGTATAACTCGCCTTGACAGGTTTGGGTATGAAGACAACCCTTGACTCCTGCCAGTTTTCTGGGGTATAAGCATGGCATGCAGTGAACACTCCAGCCAGATGAGTTGATACCAGATCCACCTCATTCTGCAGAAGTGCTGGAAATATTCCATCCGGTCCCGCAGCCTTGAAGGGAGAGAAGCTTTTTGTCGCTTCTTTTACCATTACGGTGTTCTCTATAGTTTCCATCATTTTACCCGTGTCATCCAACAGTGTTTCGGTTTGGACATGATTTTTGAGAGGAACTTTTTCATTTTAGACATGCTGTTAAAGCTGTCTACCTGCTCATAGTAAAGCCTCCAGGAGTTTGGTTTCGCCGATCTAATGATTGTATTGTATTCTTTGAGACTTCTGTGGTAGTCGTCCCAATATACTGATTGTTTTTTTACGTCGAGTTCTGTTGTAAAGTCTGCGGACATCTTTGCCAATCGAGCGAATTTGTCCTGTCATCCAGGGTTTCTCGAAGGCAGATTTCCTTTCTCGAAGTGGGCAACTATCTTCGAATGATTTTACAAGAGCCTAGGTAATCTTCTTCACATTGATATCAATGTCTTCTGAACATATAGGTAATAGGCTGGCGTAATCGATTTCTAAGTAGATTTTCGAATTTAGTCCAGTCGGTCTTAATCTTATTACGGAAACTTATTGGGTTTGGCGTTGGCCGAGCAATTTTAAATCGTATTTAACGGTGGTCCGAATAGGAATGTTCTTCCGAAACCCTCCACAACATATCGTTATATCTATTACTTCTTCCCTAATTTTGTTAACAAAGGTTGAATTGTTTCCTATGTTAAGAGTTATGAGGTCGTGGGTATTCAAAAATTCTATAAGGGCGTGTCCCCCTTTATTAGTGTTAGCACTAGCCCAAGCGATATGATGGGAGCTAATAACTCATTACTTGTGTGTTTGGATTCCCTCACCAGAAGTTGTAATTCCGACGTAGGTGGCACTGTCGGCGCATCGAATGGCATATATATTTACGCCAGATACATATTTCCATTACCTTGCCTCAGCACCGTTGCGTCCGATGTTGACAACTCTGGAGAGAAAATAAAACATACGTTTTTATGGCACAGAATACAAGTCCTTGGACGAGTACCTGTGTTAGCGTAGAAAAGGTTATAGTTCACATGGTTTAATCCAGTAACCTTGTTGCTAGTTGTCCATGGTTCCTGGATCAAAGCAATATGAACCCTGCCTTTATTTATGATGTCCATCAGAGCGTTGGATGCTGAGGTCGTGGTTACGTTAGGCTTCTCCGAATTACTGGAAAACGGCAAGGCCTTTTTCGTCTTAGTCACATTCACAGCGCTATGTTCTTCGGGAGACTTGACTCATTTAGCGGCCTCCATGTATGTGTTGAAGGAAGAATTGTCAGATTCATCCCGTAATAGGTTCTGTCGGTTCAACTTATTCAGCTTCCTTCTTTGTGCCTCTGACAGTCTCTTTGAGTTAGCAACAATAGTGATATTGTTTTCATTTGATGATTCAGAGTCAGAGTCTCCACTGGCTTTTAAAGGCTGGGGTTGCTAAGAGCCCCTGCTGGGTTCTGCTTCCTCTGTTTTATCTTTTGTTTTACCTGCGGCTGGATGTGCTCTTGTTTCATTTTCGACTACGGTATCCAAGGCACCAAAGAGCGTAGAAGTTGCAAGTTGTTTTAATTAAATTATTTTCAATTTAAATTGCATTTAATATATAAGTATGTACTGTTATTAAAGTTAAAAGCTGTATATTTTTGGTACAAAATGGTCTATTTGTGTGGGAGGTACCAAAAGCTGCGTACCAATAAGGGTCATGTTTCTCTGGACTCTAGATACTATAAAAGCATTACACCGTATTTCAAGTATTTGTATTCACTGGTATTGAAGTTAAAATCTGTTAACTTTTGGTACAAAATAATCCATTTGTGAGGGAGGCACCAAAAGGGGCGTGCCAATAACGCCCAATTTTCTGAGGATTCTAGGTACTATAAAAGCATTACAATGTACACAATTTCAAGTATTTATATGCACCGACATAAAAGTTATAAGCAGTTAACTTTTGGTGTGGGAGGTATCAAAAAGGGAGTCACCACTTCGCCCATTTTGCTTGACGTGTTAGCGACTATCAAACTAGTACTATGTGTGAAATTTCAGAAGATTCGAGTAAATAGTATAGAAGGTATTAAGAATCAATATTTCACTAAAAGTTAACCCTTTGTGGGGGAGGTACTAGAAGGAATGGACAAATATGGCCCATATGGATAGAGAACAATATTTCCGCATACCAAAGTTGGAGTCAATCGGTTACTCCTTTCGAGAGTTATCGTGCGCACCAGCCAGCAGAGGACGGACATTGCTCAAATGTCTTAAAATGACCCAAAACGGATTTAGGGTCTTAGGTCACTCCTTCGATGTGTTACAATTTTGGCTCGTAGCAAATGATATATACCCTCCTCTCTAAGGTGAGGGGATACAAAAAATCAACCATGGCACAGTGGGAGGAATCCAAAAAAAAGGGAAATAATTCTGCCGTTTCTTAACCAGACAACTTGGCATGTTTGTAGAAGAGGTATTACAGAAGTTAAGTTTTGAGTTTGGGCCCCCTGTGGTATACAGGGCGGAGCTGCGGGGCCTCAAAGTTGGCTACCTCGGTTGAACAAAATGTTTAAGCGCGTGTAACTTTCGTCTTTTTCGTCCGATTCATATAATCTTTTTTTGTGTGTATTCTAATAACCGAGGCTTTTTGCACCTAACAGTTATCTTGTATAGTTACCGAGATATCTGTATTTGAAAATTTAATTTCTAATTTTTTTCCCCGACCCTGTGCTAGTACTCGCAAATGTCGGTTTAAAACGATTCGGCGTATATTTGGATCTAATATTAACAAAATGCTAGGAGAGGATCGGGGAAATAGTAAAAAAAAATCAGTTTTCAAATGCAGGCAGAAATGTAATAGCGCCATAAAATATTTAAAAATCGACATATTTCAATGAAATATTTTGTAGTTTGTAGGTCTTGATTTCACAAATCGAGAGTAATTCGCAAATCATTATATTTCCAAAAGTCAATCCCACAATTCCAAAAATAATATTGAAAATCCTCAAAAATGGGATTTTTTGGTTTTTCCCCTATATCTGGGCAGTGAATTATGAACAATAGTCAATCCTAATGTACTACATATATTCCTCATAGCAAAAGAATCAGAAGCTTTAAATAAGTTGCAATTAAAATCCCCAACAATAATAATATTAGCATATGAGTCAAGTAATTCCTCATGAACACAATGAAAAGAGTTGATATCTCCATGAGGAAGGTATGCTACACCAAAAAGTAAAACAGTTGCACCAATCCGCAACTCTATGCACAGAGACTCACATACACCAAAGTGAACAGAACGGAAAATAACTTCAAGATCATAATAAAATATACAACAAGATGTAAAACTTGCAATGGCAGTATGTTAGTCCGTAGAAGGTGCTACTACACCACCACACCTTGAAGAAAGCGATCCTTCAGATAGAGCAACACATTGGTCGTATTCCTGAAAAGATTCACCACCATCAGGAAAAACTACATTAACTCCTGGTTCATCTCCATTAATTAATTTAAATTTCTTTATCAGCCTCTTCTTGAGAAAGCTTCTACATGTATACATCAACCAAGATGCAGGTTGAGTAAGGTGATCGTTAATGTAGACGCGGGAGTTAATCTGACAATCACTTATTATATCGTTCAGATGAATACGGCCCTTCTTGGCGTAATTAAACATAAGATTATCTCTGGTTTGGATAGAATTGAACTTCACCAGTACAGACTTCCCACCAGAGATATAACAACAATGTTGCATGTCACCAGGAAAGAGCTTCATATTGCAAGTTCTAGCAATTTGTATAATTTTCTCCCTGAGGTTTTTTATCTTTTGTGGAAGTCCTTTGACAATTACATCAGCCCGATTTAATCTGCGCTGATGAACAACATTATACGTTTCTAGTTGTTGTAAAACTTGCTAGCAGAAGCAAGTTTTTCCTCCAATGCAGCTACTGAGTTTCTACACGAACTGACAGCCAGTTTAATTTCAGATACTTATTTTTTGTCACTGACATCGCTTTTCACTTCACGGATTTGAACATAGACTTCTGTCTTGAACTTCTCAATTTCCACCTTGTAGAGCTCAAATAGGGCATCAGCTTTACATTTTAGCTCAGTCATACACATCTTCACACACTCATCCATTTGTTGTTTCATGGAGATCATCAAACCGTTTTGACGTCGTTGCAGAAAATCCGCATTGCCACTAACATAATCAACAGCGGCACCATCAACAAGGACATCACTGGCATTATTACCAGCGCAGCCAGAAACAACAACATCAACAGCATCAGCACCCCTCAAACAAACAGAATTATCGCCAACTCCTCGATCAATAACGCCGGCATCAGCGCCGCCACCAACACAGCTCATGCATGTGTATCTCAGAAATTTATTGGTTCGAGCTTCAACCTCGGAGATACCAACACAATCCAGATGGAAAAAGTGTGGACATCCAGTACATCCCATCTTGTACTTGGATTTAGTTATAGTCTCATTACAAACAGGGCAGACGCAAAGCGGCATATTCATGTGTGTGTAAATGTATGAGTACGAAAAAAAAAACAGAAGAGCGATGACTCAGCAGAACGATCAACACCAAATCGTTGAATTAAGCGGCAAACAACAGTTTTAACAATTTACGTTTTAGGGCAAATCAGCAATAATTATTTATTTTTATTATTTATTAATAGATTCTTAGTTATAACAGTATTAAAATATAGATAGTAACATTATTATAATCTATTTTCGGCGTAGCATATTTGCTGTGAGCCGGAGTGACATTTAAATGTATATACATATGTACATTTTAGATATTGAATTCATTAAGAATTAATTTTCTATATTGAGAACAAATTTCTATATATTTATACAAATTGAGGAAATTCGTGCCATTTAGTATATTAATAACTTCATTTTTGTTGAGAATAATTTGGCCAAGGTACACAATTCTAAATTCGCGGTAAATAGGACAAATACCAATGAAGTGGAATGTATTTTCTGATTCGTCCATGTTACAAAGTGTGCATATTCCATCTGTATTGTCTTTAAAACATCTTGCATTTAGATCAAGGAGACCACATCTAGCTTTTATAATTAAACTGGTAGCACGAGTAGATAATTTAGCGGTTAGTTTAGGTGTTACGTTATAATTTAGTTGACAATAGAGGTCGTGGAATTGAGAATTAGAAGCATTTAAGCAAAAATCGTTACGTTCTTTCATTTGCAAAGCATATATTATTCTCCTCCAGTATACACATATAGGAGTACCGTCGTTAGGCAGAGGGTATTCCAATGTATTACATAAATTTGTCCATTCTTTTGCCCAGGAGACATTCAATGCTATTACTTCTTCAGCTAATATTCGCGGTAATCTATCAGGACTAAGATTAAATATTTTTTCAATGTAGCTAAAGTGCATTTTTAAGGTTGAAGTAAATAAAGTATTTAGGCCGGTTTCTATGTATAAGACATAGTTTGGGGTATTGTTTGGCAAGAGCAGTAATTTTTTTAAATAAAACCGAAGTAACTTTTCCACATCTTCAAATCTTTCATAGCCCCATACTTGTGCAGCATATAACATTATGGATTTTGAGCAAGCTTCGAAAATTTTTAATTTATTGTCTCTGGAAATTTTTGAATGACTTATGTATTTTGACCAAGTTGAGTTAATAGCGATTTTAGAAGCAGATAGTTTTCTCTGAAGATGTTTTTTAAAGGACAGATTATATGTCAAATCAACTCCGAGGTATGTATAGCAATTGACAATTTCTATGTCATTTTCTCTATAACACCACTTTAAATTAGAGGATATTCGTGGGCCCTTGCGGAAAACTACTATTTTCGACTTGGATAGATTAACTTTCAAATCCCATGTTACACAATACATTTCTAAAGCATTAATCATATTTTGTAAAGAACTGGGAGAGTCTGATAGCAAGACAATATCGTCTGCATATAGCAGAACTTTTATACTTCTATTTGCAATATTATCACCTTCTGGGAGGAATTCCGGAAGGTCGTTGACATATAGAGAAAATAAGACTGGGCTAAGAATACAGCCTTGTTTTACTCCAGTTTCTACTGAAAAAGAATCGGAGAATGTATTTCCATCCCAGATTCTAGTTTCCGTATTATCATACAATGATTTTAGAATTCTTATAACTTTAGATGAGAGTCCTATACAGGAAAGTTTGTAAAAGAGACTATTCCTGGGAATCAGATCGAAAGCACATGAGAAATCAACAAAAAATGCATAAGTGTTTTTATTTTTTAACTTATTTATATTTGCAATGTTGACGAGATTGAATATATTGTCAACCGTGGAGTAGTTTTTTCGAAAACCAGATTGAAACTCATTTAAAATATTATAAGTTGAGAGCCAATTCGATATACGATTCAATAAAATGTTATTGAATATTTTGCACAATGTGTCTATTAGTGATAGACCTCTGTAATTAACTGGTGAGTTTGGGTCGCCTTTCTTAAAAATAGGAATCAAAATTGACTGTTTAAAGGATTGTGGTATCGACTCGCTAAGGAATATTTTATTAAAAACTGTCAATATATCATTCAAAAAGCCATGGGGAGCAAATTTATAGAATTCATACGGGATTCCATCTTGCCCTGGCGATTTATTTGTCTTCAGGTTCTTTATAACTGCGTATATTTCGTACATTTCAATTGGAGAATCTAAGAAGGCATCAACAAAACAAGGCATACACCACATAATACATTGAGCATCGTCTCGATTCTGCAACATAGTTTTAAAGTGAGAGAGAAAGTCGTTGGCATTAAGGTTACCCCCTGGTGTATGACAATGTTCTTTAAGTGAATTAGACAAGTTCCACCAGTCTTTACTGCATTTTACAAAATCTAGGTTCCTAATGTTTTTATTGTACAATGTCAATTTCTTTTCGTCGCATACCTTTAGATATTTAGCCCTGGAGGAGAGATATCGTAATTTGTCCGGATAAGAATGATTCCTTCTATATATTTTGAGATTCTTAAGCATAACCGATCTAAATCGAAAGCATTTCCAGTCAAACCATTTCTGTTTGGGTTCAAAAAAAGATTTGTGTGACTTTTGAACATTCGCTTTTTCTATTTTATTCTTGATCGATGCAACCAAATCATCCGTGGTAGCATCCATTTCTTGAATCGAACCATTGGAAAGCGTTTCTAGATTTCTATAGTATTTTACCCTATACTTATCGTTCCAGCGAAGTCTTTGTAGGGTACAATTTGTTTGCCAACTCCCGTGGGGTTTTGGAATTTTTATTTTCAGGCATAGTGGCATGTGGTCAGAGTACGGCTTAGAGGATACGGTGAACTCATCTATATATTGTAGGAAATTAACCGAGCAAATACAATAATCAATAACAGAGTTACCCATTACACCACAAAAGCTATACTCTCCATCTGGATCATTCAACGTTCTACCATTCAATACAATACCTCCTATGTTTTCTATCATATTCAAGAGTTGTCTACCTTGAGAGTTGATACATTTATCTTTAGACTAGGGATCTATAAATCGACTTTCGACTAATCGATTAATCGACTTTTGATTGGAAAAAGTCGAAAAGTCGAAATCGATTAGTCGAAAGTCGATTTATAGATCCCTAGTCTAAAGATAAATGTATCAACTCTCAAGGTAGACAACTCTTGAATATGATAGAAAACATAGGAGGTATTGTATTGAATGGTAGAACGTTGAATGATCCAGATGGAGAGTATAGCTTTTGTGGTGTAATGGGTAACTCTGTTATTGATTATTGTATTTGCTCGGTTAATTTCCTACAATATATAGATGAGTTCACCGTATCCTCTAAGCCGTACTCTGACCACATGCCACTATGCCTGAAAATAAAAATTCCAAAACCCCACGGGAGTTGGCAAACAAATTGTACCCTACAAAGACTTCGCTGGAACGATAAGTATAGGGTAAAATACTATAGAAATCTAGAAACGCTTTCCAATGGTTCGATTCAAGAAATGGATGCTACCACGGATGATTTGGTTGCATCGATCAAGAATAAAATAGAAAAAGCGAATGTTCAAAAGTCACACAAATCTTTTTTTGAACCCAAACAGAAATGGTTTGACTGGAAATGCTTTCGATTTAGATCGGTTATGCTTAAGAATCTCAAAATATATAGAAGGAATCATTCTTATCCGGACAAATTACGATATCTCTCCTCCAGGGCTAAATATCTAAAGGTATGCGACGAAAAGAAATTGACATTGTACAATAAAAACATTAGGAACCTAGATTTTGTAAAATGCAGTAAAGACTGGTGGAACTTGTCTAATTCACTTAAAGAACATTGTCATACAGGACTCTCATCTAAAGTTATAAGAATTCTAAAATCATTGTATGATAATACGGTAGCATCCATTTCATCCGTGGTAGCATCCATTTCTTGAATCGAACCATTGGAAAGCGTTTCTAGATTTCTATAGTATTTTACCCTATACTTATCGTTCCAGCGAAGTCTTTGTAGGGTACAATTTGTTTGCCAACTCCCGTGGGGTTTTGGAATTTTTATTTTCAGGCATAGTGGCATGTGGTCAGAGTACGGCTTAGAGGATACGGTGAACTCATCTATATATTGTAGGAAATTAACCGAGCAAATACAATAATCAATAACAGAGTTACCCATTACACCACAAAAGCTATACTCTCCATCTGGATCATTCAACGTTCTACCATTCAATATAATACCTCCTATGTTTTCTATCATATTCAAGAGTTGTCTACCTTGAGAGTTGATACATTTATCTTTAGACTAGGGATCTATAAATCGACTTTCGACTAATCAATTAGTCGACTTTTGATTGGAAAAAGTCGAAAAGTCGAAATCGATTTTCACCAAGCAAAAAGTTGAAAAATCGATTTATCATTTCGACTTTTTTCGATTTTTATCCGACGGCGGAATATCAACCGAAATCGATTATCATTTCGACTTTTGTCGAGTTTGGCCTTACTTAAATAGACGGCGGCTTTGATCTTCTCAAACCAGTTCAAACGCTTTTTAGGAAAGAGGCGGAAAGAGCTCTCTCCAACAAACTTTTACACTTGCTTGGAAACAATTTCCGAGTATAAATCATTATGAGATAATTTGCAGATTGTTAGATGTTCGAAGTTTATGCATGTGACAACGGCGCAATTATCAGAAAAACATTTTATTGGCAACACTGTCTATAAAATATTTTTATTGACAATCCTGCATATAAATAATTACAAAATATATTGTAAATATATGAAATTGTAAGGTTTTCTTGTCTGAACTGTCAATTCACCTTTGCCTAACAATCTATCATTGTCCGTACATTTGCAGCACTTTAACAGTGTTGATAACGTTGTCCGATCAGGCAATCGTGTATACGAGTATATGGCTTTAGTTGCTTGGAATCTGCGTAATGGAAAATAAACAAAAAGCAGACAAAATCGGTTTAAGACAAAACCGAAAAGTCGAAAAAAATCGATTTTCCAAAAAGTCGATTATTCAAATAATTGAAAAGTCGAAAAATCGACTTTTCACTAAAACATGAAAGTCGAAAAATCGTCTTTTTGTCTCAACTATAGATCCCTACTTTAGACTTTCTGCATAAACTAATGTGCGGGCAATCGCGTATAAAATTATATTCTAGCATTTGTTCTTCTCCTATTCTCGCATTCAAGTCGCCCATAATGCAAAATCTTGTCGGATCGAGTTTTTGCAAAAATGCTTCAAAACTGCCCGCATCATCTTTCCACTTTGTGCAGTTCAAATATTTTGGGATCAAATATAATACATTTCCATCAAACTTTGAATATAAAATTGTATGCTTTTCTTGAATGCGAACAAACAACCACCACTAACCCGGCCAAATTTGTGAGTTCTTGTTGCTTCTACCCAGTGGCAGCAATAATTTTGGAAAAATGAAGAAAAATATGATATTTTATTAAATCAGCAATAATTGTTTTATCAAAATCACGGCAAATTACTACTTAGGAATCTCTTTTTCAATTTTAATTAATTTATTTGACGGAGCGAAGATTTTATAGACTGCACATTGCAGTGTTGCCAACCAAATAGTCACGTCACGTTTTTGCCACTGAAGGCAAAAACTGAAAATAAGCAAATAAGCAGTTTGTCGTCTGGCAGGCGAACGAAAGCAAATTTTTTATTTTAACAGCAAACAGGAATTTCCATTGTTAATATAATTGACACTGTTGAATTTTCTAAATATTAAATTATCTTGGCTTTCCAAAGACAACATTTTTCCATTAGATGATGATTCAATAGTCGGAGATTACATTCTGTAATCTCGGAGATACATTCTGTAATCTCCGTCTTCATTTGTTAATTGCAGGACGACATCTATTGTTTAAAATCAGTCACCATTTTAGAAATTTCTTGCAAAATCAATGCGCGCTCGGCATCACGAATCAATAATAAAAAATTCGCAATATGGCGGCACAACAGCAAGCAAAATAATGAAGGGTATTTGCAACAACAAACAACAGCAGCAGCAACAGGTAAAAAAAACTGCATAAATCCACCACAATTGATAAACTTTTATCACAAGATTAATTTATTTATCAGTATTTCATAAAATTCAGCAGCAAAACAATTTTTGTGATTTAATAGTTAATAAAAATGGAAAGAATTCCGATAAACACACACGTCTACTCAGGCATAGCGTTGCCAGATTATTCATTATTTGGATTGTGATACCAACGCTCATTATTCTCAATGGGGGAGTACTGACATAAACGTAAGAGGTGAGTCATCGTGCCTCGTGGTTAAACATTTGTGAAACCATAGAGGGAGTAAATGAGGCAACGTGATTCCGCAGAGTACACTCTAAAGATCCTATGGTCTTTGGCAGTAGTCAAAAGGAACACGGTTCATGGATAGAATCCAGTACAGATACCCTGAACCTACTTGCTGAAATCCATTTGCCAGGCTGCCAGAACGTAGAGGAACCGCCTATACAAGCGAAGATCCCTATCGGATTCTGGATACAGAGATAGAAGAAGTAGAAACTATGGTAAGGGAAGAAAGGATCTTGTGGGCACTTGATTCATTTCAACCATATAAATCACCTCACGATGAACCAGGTGAGATAAATCCACTCATGCTTCATCGAGCAGGGACAATGTTTATACAACTGCTTTCCGGGATTTGTGCCTGCAAAATTCGTTCGTTCGAAGAAAGTGTCGGGAAGTTAGGGTTGTCTTCATCCCGAAGGCCGCCAAACCCAGCCATGTTGCATCCAAGGACTACAGAACAATCAACCTCTGTTAAAAACGCTGGACATGCTATTGGACTTACACATCAGAGGAACTCTTGACAGTACAAAACTGAACACCTACATGAGGTCTTACGGTACGCTGAGCGTAATCTTGAAAAATCAGATTTCACTTTGGAAGCCTTTCTGGATACAGAGGGAGTATTAAACAAGTGAAGCTAGACCCAATTCACCATGGATAGATAAAACGTTGATCACTGGAAAGTCGCTCTATTAGGAAAGCTGTTTAAGATGGAGCTGATCTTCTACACACGGATTACTCACTGTGTCAGACCATCATAGAAGAGGATTTTACTACGATTATTTCCTCCATTGTAGACTGAAAAGAGCAAAATATAGTTGTTTATGGAAAAACTTCTATACCGACGGATCAAAAATTATTGACGGCAGAGGCAGGCAAGGAGCTAAACATTCGTGAATCCTACAAACTAATGGATGGATGTAGTATATTTCAAGCGAAAATATACGCTCTTAAAAGCTGCTGAAGTTATGTCGATGAGACCGTTATACAACATCGATATCAGTTTTTCATTAATAGCCAAGCAGCAATAAAGGCGTTAAGGGGACCGGATATAAGGTCAAAGGTAGTCAGCCGATCAGCCGATTGATGATTCTCACAGAACCGCATAAAATTACTCTGTGCTGGGTGCCAGGCCACAAAGATATCTCGGGATACGAAGAAGCAGATGTTTTAGCTAAGAATGGAGCACGCCTTACAGGGGGCGATGATCCCCATGTTTTACCACCTTTGTCTCACTTTTTTTCCTGAATCAAAGAAAATAGCATAGACTGTGGAACACCTCGGCAGCTTGTGAACAGGCGAAACTATTTTGGGACGGAAAAGAATCTCGAAATTCTGAACGCCTACTAAGGATGAAGAGGAATGAACTAAGGGCCGTAATTGATGTAGTAACGGGACATAACTCCATAGGAAAACATATGGTAAGACTCGGCATTAGAGATAATGACTTATGTAGATGGTGTGGCTACGCTGACTATTCTGAAGATAGTTATCACTTCCTTTGGCAGTACCCTGCCTTAAGCAAAAGAAGAAACAAGATACTCGGCTCTATTTATTTCCAGACATTAACGGAGATTCGAGGCTACGACCCAGCAAGAATATTGGAATTCATTAGGGCTTCAAAATGGCGCCCATGATATTAGAAACATTAGGATGAACTAACGGCCGTAATTGGTGTAGTAACGGGACATAACTCCTTAGGAAAACATATGGTAAGATTCGGCATTAGAAATAATGACTTATGTAGATGGTGTGGGGATGCTGACTATTCGAAGATAGTTATCACTTCCTTTGTCAGTACCCTGCCTTAAGCAAAAGAAGAAACAAGATACTCGGCTCTTTTTATTTCCAGACATTAACGGAAATTCGCCCATGATATTAGAAACATCCGTGGATTGCATGAGTACAGATTACATCCCGCGGAAATAACCCATAATATAAAAGGAAATCGGAAGAGAAGAACCAAAAAACAACATGAGGAATAACAATGGATCAAACATGGCCCAGTTTTAGACACTAGACTAGCTCTAGTGTCATCCTCTTATAACCTAACCTAACCTAGGAAAGCTGTTACCAGTGGCACACCACTGCTATGGTTCATTGTAATTTACGGAGTTCTCAGATCCTTTGAGGAGGAGCGAACAAAATTAGTGGCCTACTCATATGACGCACAGTGTCGTGATTTCTCTGTACTGTTGGCCTAACATGGAAGTAGTAGATGTAGGCCAATGAAATTTTGCACAAGTAGTTTTTGTAAGCAAAATAAGGTAAAAAACCACCTCCCTCAAAATACGATATTTTCTAAAACGGCACACCGAATTCAACCAAATTTTACTCAATACACTTCTAAGGTATTTTAAAATAATGTATGAAATCGCTGAAATTGAGGATGAATGAAATATACAAATTAGGCAAAAATGACTTTAAATGTATTAACGGCATATTTTATTGTCAGAAATATGATTACGTTTGATTTTCATTCAATTTGAAATGGAAAATTTCGCAAAAAGTTTATAATTAAAATATTTCGTTCAGATTCTACCAATTTTTTCGAAAAAAGTTACAAATTAAAATATTTATTGTACCAAAATTCTAAAATATTCTCAGCTAGAACCAACTGAACATTTTATTTAAACAACCGACTAATATCTACGTTGATAGTCAGGCAACTCTGAAGGCATTGATGTTAAACGTCAAATATCAAATATTGATGTTAAATTTCAAATCAAAAGAGGTGAATGAATGCAAAATGGCACTGCGGGATCTTAAAGGATTCCTGGTCACAGCAACATAGTGGGAAATGAAATTGCTGATGAGTTGACACGAGGAGGATCTGCAATGAACATCTCTATGGCGGATGCATCAATAAGACCTTTCCTGTGCGAACTCTTTGCCAGAATCGACAACTGGTTCAGAAATCGGGACACCAGAATTGGAGTGGTTTACTCCTGTGCAGGATCTCTCCAACTCTTTGGCCAAGCAAGTAACATGCCAGGACATATATTTTATCTTTTTATTTATTTATTTTATTATTTCTTACGGCCAATTCCAAAATCTGCGGTTATCCTACAGATATAGCCGTCAAATTGTGAGTTAGCTCTAACTGGAGATTGTGAAATTGGGGGTTAATCTATCAAACACCTTTCCAGCTATTTTGCTGTCATTCCTAATATACATAAAGGGTTTTCAACAAGAGGTGTTTTTTTTTGGTATTCAAAGAAAAATGTAATTTTTGAGATAAATGATCGGATTTTTGTTTTATAATAAAGAGGGAGGTATGCCGTTAATAATGAAAAACAACATCAGCCAAATGGCCCCACGACCACGCTTACAGGACCATATCCTTATCAAGAAATTTTCCATAACCAAATTGCAAAGTGGCTGCCCTATGTCATCGATTGCCTCACGAATTTTATCTTTGAGGTCTTGAATCGACGCTGGGCTGTTGGCGTAGACTTTATCTTTCACGTGGCCCCAAAGGAAGAAGTCGCAAGGTGTTAAATCACAAGATCTCGGTGCCCAATTGTGATCACCTCTTCGAGAGATAACACGGTCCGGAAACTTTTCCCGTAACAGAGCAATGGTTTCGTTGCTTGTGTGGGACGTAGCGCCGTCTTGTTGAAAGTAAACGTTGTCCAGATCAATACCATCCAACTCCGACCATAAAAAATCATTAATCATCTCTCGATAGCGCAATCTATTCACCGTAACTGTTGATCCAACCTCATTTTCGAAAAAGTAAGGTCCAATGACCCCGCCGGACCATAAACCGCACCAAACAGTCACACGTTGAGGATGGAGAGGCTTCTCAACAATAACTCTTGGGTTTTCCGTGCCCCAGATGCGACAATTTTGCTTGTTAACGTAGCCACCGAGGTGGAAATGGGCCTCATCAGTCAAGAGGATTTTTCGATGATTTTCGAATTTTAATAATTTCAATGCGTTGTTGAATCGTGTATCGTTCCATTTTATACCCTACACCACTCTGTGGTACAGGGTATTATAAGTTTGTTTCATGGCAGATGTTTGTAACACCTGAAAATAACACAGATAGACCCACCTTAAAGTATACCGATCGACTCAGAATCACTAGCTGAGTCGATTTAACGATGTCTGTCTGTCCGTCCGTCCGTCCGTTTGTCCATGTAAAGTTGTTCGTCGACTACAGGTCGCAATTTCACTCCGATCGTTCTGAAATTTTGCAGTATAAAGTATTTCGCAGCTGTTAAGATCGCTATTGAATTTGGTTGAAATCGGTTCAGATTTAGATATAGCTCCCATATATATCTTTCGTCCGATTTGGCCCTTTAGTCCTATAGAAGCTGTATTTTACATCCAATCGATTTGAAATTTAGAATGGTAGAGTTTCTTCATCCATGAACCAACATTGCCGAATTTGAAGAAAATCGGTTAAGATTTAGCTATAGCTCTCATATATATGTTTCGTCCGATTTGGCCCTTTAGTCCTATAGAAGCTGAATTTTACATCCGATCGTTTTGAAATTTAGAATGGTAGAGTTTCTTGATCCATGAACCAACACTACCGAATTTGAAGAAAATCGGTTAAGATTTAGCTATAGCTCCCATATATATGTTTCGTCCGATTTGGCCCTTTAGTCCTATAAACGCTGTATTTTACATCCAATCATTTTGAAATTTAGAATGGTAGAGTTTCTTGATCCATGAACCAACATTGCCGAATTTGAAGGAAATCGGTTAAGATTTAGCTGTAGCTCCCATAAATATGTTTCGTCCGATTTTGCTCCTTAGTCCTGAAGAAGCTGTATTTTACATCCAATCATTGTGAAATTTAGAATGGTAGAGTTTCTTGATCCATGAACCAACACTACCGAATTTGAAGAAAATCGGTTAAGATTTAGCTATAGCTCCCATATATATGTTTCGTCCGATTTTGCTCTTTAGTCCTGTAGAAGCTGTATTTTACATCCAATCATTTTGAAATTTAGAATGGTAGAGTTTCTTGATCCATGAACCAACATTGCCGAATTTGAAGAAAATCGGTTAAGATTTAGCTATAGCTCCCATATATATGTTTCGTCCGATTTTGCTCTTTAGTCCTGAAGAAGCTGTAATTTACATCCAATCATTTTGAAATTTAGAATGGTAAAGTTTCTTGATCCATGAACCAACACTACCGAATTTGAAGAAAATCGGTTAAGATTTAGCTATAGCTCCCATATATATCTTTCGTCCGATTTTGCGCTTTAGTCCTGAAGAAGCTGTATTTTACATCCTATCATTTTGAAATTTAGAATGGTAAAGTTTCTTGATCCATGAACCAACACTACCGAATTTGAAGAAAATCGGTTAAGATTTAGCTATAGCTCCCATATACATGTTTCGTCCGATTTGGCCCTTTAGTCCTGTAGAAGCTGTATTTGAAATCCAATCATTTTGAAATTTAGAATGGTAGAGTTTCTTGATCCATGAACCAACGCTGCTGAATTTGAAGAAAATCGGTTAAGATTTAGCTATAGCTCCCATATATATGTTTCGTCCGATTTGGCCCTTTAGTCCTATAAAAGCTGTATTTTACATCCAATCGTTTTGAAATTTAGAATGGTAGAGTTAATTGATCCATGAACCAACACTACCGAATTTGAAGAAAATCGGTAAAGATTTAGCTATAGCTCCCATATATATGTTTCATCCGATTTGGCTCTTTAGATCCAATCGTTTTTATACCCTACACCACACTGTGGTACAGGGTATTATTTAAGTATAAAATGTCCCAAAAGTAAATTTATGTAAACAATTTATACATGAATTACAAAATTTATATATCAGGATTATTCAATATTACGAGAGTGGTGTAGGGTATTATATAGTCGGCACCGCCCGAGTTTAGCCTTTCCTTACTGGTTTAGTAATGGCGTAGTTTCTACTTGTCAAATGTCAGAGAATAACAGCTTCAAAAGTGGCAGCTACCGAAATACAGGGTGATTCAAAATAACACCTCTTGTTGGAAAACCCTGTACTTATTACTACTTTAAGTATACGTATTTTTTCTTACTGACAGGACAAACACAATGGACCAGAATTGGTCTCCGGGTGAAGTAGGGAACATTATACCTCTCTCATTAAAAAATATTATTTTCGGACTACTTTTTAAAATTTGCTTAAATTTATTTATTTTTTAATATTACTTACCAGTTAAGCAAGCAGCATCCGCAGTTTGAACTTGTTGTTTCGTAATTGGTTGAAATTGGGATAACCGTTTGCTCGAAAATTTTGGAAGATGTTTGTTTAAGGTAGCTTGAGCTGAAGGACTCAAAGGGGCCGATGCCCCTAATGCCGACGGCAACATATGTAATGATGACTCCTAAAAATAGAATAAATGAAGAGTTTATATAACAAATTAATTAATAAATAATGAAATAAAATGTCACATAGCGAGAAAAGTCCTCTTTCAAAACTATGTGAAAACGCTGAGTGGGAGAAAGTGTTTTCAAAGAGTCAAAATGATTACACCGATATATCGTGTAGCAGTAGATTATAGAAAATGACCAAAAATTACAAAAAAAGGCGCGGTTTTAATCAGAAGATCAAAAGGTTCATTCACTTTTTATTTAAAAATATGAAAAACATTTTTTATGTTAGTCAAATGAAAACGAACTGAAATCCAACACCAACTATTGAATTTCAACAACTGAAAGTTTCAGTAATATAAAGCCAATAAATTATATTACATAGGGGTGATTTCACGTAAACTGACAATACCACATATAAAAAAATAAAAATATATTTTAGCAAAAAATACCATGAGTAATATCACAAAGAATTGAATTTTAGAAATTCATGAATAGTTGATGAAATTTAGAAATAGTATTTTTCCTACCAATTAGTTTGAGGTGATATTGTAGATTTTATGAATCGGAAGAACATCAAGGTCGCTGCGATCCAGGAAACAAAGCTGAACGACACATGCAGCTTGCACAGTTGTCAGGGTTACAATGTGCTACGTACGGATCGTACTAGAAGTGGAGGTGGGGGACTGGCTTTTCTATTACACTATCCTATCTCGCCTGAGCTTGACACTAGAGAATCATACATTGGGGGTAGCAGTTAAGTCCGGGACTGTCGAAATAGAACTGTATAACGTATATATACTGCCGATTGGTAGCTGTTCCCCGCTTTATTTGTCGGACATCAGTCCGTTACTGCAATAACCGCGTGGTCCTAGGAGACTTTAATTTTAATGCCCATCATGAGCTATGTGTGTGAAGATAAATTCCGAATTTAACTAGCACAGACACAAACCAACCCTTTTAACAGAGCTCTGTAAACGACTTAACAGAGCTCTTCTTACAAGTTAGCTTATTTCGAAATTGGAGGAAGTGCGTCCACTAGTCACTGCGGTCGAACGGAACATTCTATATCGCATTGTTGCATACCACTGGAAAGCTCTTTCTGAGGGCTATCCAAATGCATAATCAGAATATCCATAAATCATCCAGAATTTATGCAAAACTTGTAACATTTCATCCCTTGAATTTGGATGAATTGCGTCCACTGTGTCCACATGGAACATTCTACCTGACATTGGTGCATACCGCTGGAAAGCTCTTTAAGACGGCTATCCAAATGCGAGATAAGAGTATTCCAAAATCATCCCGAATTTACGAAAAACTGTTGAACTTGATCCTCCAGAATTTGGATGAAGATGCTCCACTGGCCACTATGGCCACATGGAACATTCTATCTGACATTGTTGCATACCACAGGAAAGCTCTTTCCGAGGACTATCCATGTGCATACTCAGAGTATCCAAAAAGTCATCCAGAATTTTGGAAAAATCTTACAACTTTTTCTATATAAATTGGATAAAGCGCGTCCACTGGCCACTGTGGCCACATTGAACATTCTATCTGACATTGTTGTATACCACTAGAAAACTATTTCTGAGAGCTATCCAAATAAACAATCAACGTATCCAAAAATCATCCAGAATTTATGCAAACATTGTAATACTTTTTCCCTGGAATTTGGATGAAGTGCGTCTACTGGCCACTGTGGCCACGTGGAACATTCTATTTGACATTGGTCTATATCACTGGAAAGCTATTTCTGAGGGCTATCCTAACGCATAACCAGATTATCCAAAAATCATCCAGAATTTATGCAATTATCGTAACATTTTTTCTCTGGAATTTGGATGAAGTGGCTCCACTGGCCACTGTGGCCACAGGGAACATTCTATCTGACATTGGTCTATATCACTGGAAAGCTCTTTCTGAGGGCTATCCAACTGCATTAACAGCATATCCAAAAATTATCCAGAATTTATGCAATTATCGTCACATTTTTTCTCTGGAATTTGGATGAAGTGCCTCCACTGACCACTGTGGCCACATGGACCATTCTATCTGACATTGGGCTACATCACTGGAAAGCTCTTTCTGAGGACTATCCAACTGCATTAACAGCATATCCAAAAATCATCCAGAATTTATGCAATTATCGTCCCTTTTTTCTCTGGATTTTGGATGAAGTGCGTCCACTGGCCACTGTGGCCACATGGACCATTCTATCTGACATTGGTTTATATCACTGGAAAGCTATTTCTGAGAGCTATCAAAATGCATAACCAGAGTATCCAAAAATCATCCAGAATTTATGCAATTATCGTAATATTTCTTCTCTGGAATTTGAATGAATGGTTTGCAACAATGTCAGATAGAATGGTCCATGTGGCCACAGTGGCCAGTGGACGCACTTCATCCAAAATCCAGACGATAATTGCATAAATTCTGGATGATTTTTGGATATGCTGTTAATGCAGTTGGATAGTCCTCAGAAAGAGCTTTCCAGTGATGTAGCCCAATGTCAGATAGAATGGTCCATGTGGCCACAGTGGCCAGTGGAGGCACTTCATCCAAATGCCAGAGAAAAAATGTTACGATAATTGCATAAATTCTGGATGATTTTTGGATATTCTGATTATGCATTTGGATAGCTCTCAGAAAGGGCTTTCCAATGGTTTGCAACAATGTCAGACAGAATGTTCCATGTGGCCACAGTGGTCAGTGGAGGCACTTCAGCCAAATTCCAGAGAAGAAATATTACGATAATTGCATAAATTCCGGATGATTTTTGGATACTCTGGTTATGCATTTGGATAGCTCTCAGAAATAGCTTTCCAGTGATATAGACCAATGTCAGATAGAATGGTCCATGTGGCCACAGTGGCCAGTGGACGCACTTCATCCAAATTCCAGAGAAAAAATGTTACGATAATTGCATAAATTCTGGATGATTTTTGGATATTCTGATTATGCATTTGGATAGCTCTCAGAAATAGCTTTCCAGTGATATAGCCCAATGTCAGATAGAATGTTCCCAGTGGCCAGTGGAGGCACTTCATCCAAATTCCAGAGAAAAAATGTTGCGATAACTGCATAAATTCTGGATGATTTTTGGATACTCTGGTTATGCATTTGGATAGCTCTCAGAAAGAGCTTTCCAGTGATATAGACCAATGTCAGATAGAATGTTCCCAGTGGCCACAGTGGCCAGTGGAGGCACTTCATCCAAATTCCAGAGAAAAAATGTTGCGATAACTGCATAAATTTTGGATGATTTTTGGATACTCTGGTTAAGCATTTGGATAGCTCTCAGAAGTAGCTTTCCAGTGATATAGACCAATGTCAGACAGAATGTTCCCTGTGGCCACAGTGGCCAGTGGAGGCACTTCATCCAAATTCCAGAGAAAAAATGTTACGACAGTTGCATAAATTCTGGATGATTTTTTAATTCTCTGATTACTCATGTAGGTAGCCCTCAGAAATAGCTCTCCAGTGATATAGACCAATGTCAGATAGAATGGTCCATGTGGCCACAGTGGCCAGTGGACGCACTTCATCCAAATGCCAGAGAAAAAATGTTACGATAATTGCATAAATTCTGGATGATTTTTGGATATTCTGATTATGCATTTGGATAGCTCTCATAAAGAGCTTTCCAGTGATATAGACCAATGTCAGATAGAATGTTCCCAGTGGCCACAGTGGCCAGTGGAGGCACTTCATCCAAATTCCAGAGAAAAAATGTGACGATAATTGCATAAATTCTGGATAATTTTTGGATATGCTGTTAATGCAGTTGGATAGCCCTCAGAAAGAGCTTTCCAGTGATATAGACCAATGTCAGACAGAATGTTCCCTGTGGCCACAGTGGCCAGTGGAGGCACTTCATCCAAATTCCAGAGAAAAAATGTTACGACAGTTGCATAAATTCTGGATGATTTTTTAATTCACTGATTACTCATGTAGCCCTCAGAAATAGCTCTCCAGTGATATAGACCAATGTCAGATAGAATGGTCCATGTGGCCACAGTGGCCAGTGGACGCACTTCATCCAAATGCCAGAGAAAAAATGTTACGATAATTGCATAAATTCTGGATGATTTTTGGATATTCTGATTATGCATTTGGATAGCTCTCAGAAAGGCCTTTCCAATGGTTTGCAACAATGTCAGATAGAATGTTCCATGTGGCCACAGTGGTCAGTGGAGGCACTTCATCCAAATTCCAGAGAAGAAATATTACGATAATTGCATAAATTCCGGATGATTTTTGGATACTCTGGTTATGCATTTGGATAGCTCTCAGAAATAGCTATCCAGTGATATAGACCAATGTCAGATAAAATGGTCCATGTGGCCACAGTGGCCAGTGGACGCACTTCATCCAAATTCCAGAGAAAAAATTTTACGATAATTGCATATATTCTGGATGATATTTGGATATTCTGATTATGCATTTGGATAGCTCTCAGAAAGGGCTTTCCAATGGTTTGCAACAATGTCAGATAGAATGTTCCATGTGGCCACAGTGGTCAGTGGAGGCACTTCATCCAAATTCCAGAGAAGAAATATTACGATAATTGCATAAATTCCGGATGATTTTTGGATACTCTGGTTATGCATTTGGATAGCTCTCAGAAATAGCTTTCCAGTGATATAGACCAATGTCAGATAGAATGGTCCATGTGGCCACACTTCATCCAAATTCCAGAGAAAAAATGTTACGATAATTGCATAAATTCCGGATGATTTTTGGATACTCTGGTTATGCATTTGGATAGCCCTCAGAAATAGCTTTCCAGTGATATAGACCAATGTCAAATAGAATGTTCCACGTGGCCACAGTGGCCAGTAGACGCACTTCATCCAAATTCCAGGGAAAAGGTATTACAATGTTTGCATAAATTCTGGATGATTTTTGGATACGTTGATTGTTTATTTATAGCTCTCAGAAATAGCTTTCTAGTGGTATACAACAATGTCAGATAGAATGTTCAATGTGGCCACAGTGGCCAGTGGACGCGCTTTATCCAATTTATATAGAAAAAATTGTAAGATTTTTCCAAAATTCTGGATGACTTTTTGGATACTCTGAGTATGCACATGGATAGTCCTCGGAAAGAGCTTTCCTGTGGTATGCAACAATGTCAGATAGAATGTTCAATGTGGCCATAGTGGCCAGTGGAGCATCTTCATCCAAATTCTAGAGGATCAAGTTCAACAGTTTTTCGTAAATTCAGGATGATTTGGGAATACTCTCATCTCGCATTTGGATAGCCGTCTTAAAGAGCTTTCCAGCGGTATGCACCAATGTCAGGTAGAATGTTCCATGTGGACACAGTGGACGCAATTCATCCAAATTCAAGGGATGAAATGTTACAAGTTTTGCATAAATTCTGGATGATTTATGGATATTCTGATTATGCATTTGGATAGCCCTCAGAAAGAGCTTTCCAGTGGTATGCAACAATGCGATGTTCCGTTCGACCGCAGTGACTAGTGGACGCACTTCCTCCAATTTCGAAATAAGCTAACTTGTAAGAAGAGCTCTGTTAAGTCGTTTACAGAGCTCTGTTAAAAGGGTTGGTTTGTGTCTGTGCTAGTTAAATTCGGAATTTATCTTCACACACATATTTATAATAAGTAAAAAAATTTAATAAATAATATTTATAAAATATATATTATTAAAAATAAAATAAAAAATAAAATAATCAAAATCTAATTTATATAATAATACGGATATTCACACTTGCAATTTTTCCCCTCTGCCAGTCTCTAGGGTGATTCAGCACTTAACATGCAAAGTCCGTATTAGCGCAACAAACAAACCAAGCAATTTATAAAATCACGTATGTACATGTATTTTTTTGTTGAAATTTTTCTGTAGCCACCCTCTACTATTAACCCGCCATGGTCCCGATCATGTTGTGTACGCAATCCCTACGTCATGGGGATGTGGCCCCCTCGATCGGAAGGGGCGGGTAAGAGTGGATGCGTTGGGACCGTTCGAAGAAAAAATTATCGATCGTTTCACTCGATGGCCAGTGGCTTATCCGATTCGAAATATCCGATACACACTATAGCTCGAGTTTTTGTAAATAATTATATTCCTCGTTTCGGCGTTCGTCTTAGGATAAAGGCACGCAATTTACATCGAAACTCTTTAGCAACCTAAAATTCACTCCTCTTGATACCACCCGCAGGCGAACGGAATGGTAGAGCATTTTCACAGACAACTCAAGGCCGCTTTTAAGACAAGAAATATAAAGAATTGGTCCGACCAATTACCAATTGTTTTATTAGGATTTTGGTAAAGTATTAAAGAAGATATCCGATGCAGTTCTTCAGAGCTTGCTAATACGGACGCTTCAGATGAAAATTCAGGCGAAATGCTTCGGAGACTGAGACAACACTTTGTTTCAGTCAGAAGCAAAATAATTCACCACAAAGAAGTAGAAAGGGCGAAAAACACTTTCAAAATTTTATGTGGTATTATATTTAACAGTGCACATAGACTTACTGAAACCGGCCAATATTAACAGAACGGGCGTACCGCTATCACAACACGTTGAAGCTAAAAAAACTTATAATATTATTTAAGTTATTGTATACTGTATTATTTTTTTATTATATCATTATCCTACTGGTATATACATACGAGTACATATTATACTACAGTAATATCAATTATATTGTTATCAAGTTTTCTGTCATATAATTTTTCTACAACAAATTGTTTAAAAGCAGGATGGCGTTTTCGCCACTTTCAAAATAAACAGTTCATATGTATATACTAAATATATAGTATGTATTTATTAACTTAAAATATCCAGAAATTGATACGAAAGATTTTAGCAGGTGCTTCCAAGCTGAAACAACGGCATCGAATTGCGTAATATTAATTGGTGACGATGCTGTCGTAAATAAAAAAGGTGAACAATTCATTTCGTGTGGTAGGATGTGAAAAATTAAATTCAATCGAAAATGTTAGACTAGAAACACTCCGACATGTTTGCCGCTGTAATATTTTGGCCAGAACTATGCTGTTATTTATTCTTCTTCTTCACATTATTATTTATTTTGAAAACATTATATGAAATGCCAAAAAACTATGCTAACATCTGTGGACCGCTTGAGATTTTATAGCAAAGCGGCCAACTGATTTGTAAAAATGATGCTTATATAAGTGTTAAACGCAAAATTTGGTTGTCGGATATTAATTTTGTATCTGTGTTAACAAATAGAAGGTTGTCTTAATAATCGAGTAGAAAGGAATTTATCAGCGCATATCGAAGTAAATATACACCAAGTAATGATTTTACATTTACCTTAATTGGATCCGCAGTTCACAATAACTGTAAATGTAAACTTTTCACTTTCATCTACGTCATCGATAAAGAGAGCGAACAGGAAAAAGGACAAAAGCACATATAGTATTAAAATAATTTCCCGACTTTATTATTGTATTTCAATTCCACTGCCACTTTTGAGTATAGCTGTCAAAACACCTGGTCACCTGGTGGTCCAGAGACTGATCGATTTTTAATTGGTGAAACTACATACAAACAAATGTCCGCCAAAAACAGCAGATAAATATATTCCAAGAATTCTTAAAAAAAACAATCGCTGAATTCACTTGCAACACATTAAATCTACGAACAATTCCCAATTTATTCCAAAACTATTTTTTTCAGCGAGTACTAAATTATGGAATTTGTTTAATATGGTGTTATGTTACTGAACACAGATAACTATATTGTAATTAAAGGCCGCTCCATCTGACGCGACGTATAACTGAAATCCGCATTATGGCGTGTTCACATTTAGGCGACCTCTTAAATACGAATGAATGCGTACGGCGTTTGTCTAACGCTATGTATGTGCAGATTTAGTCCCGATTTACACTGGCTGAATGTTCAGCAGATTATCGACGTTTTCAAGGTATATTGAACAAGGTAGCGTACAGCAAACAGCTGATTTTCTCGCCATTTTTTCAGAGCTCAATGAACTGTCAAACTCATGGATGACATTTGATTGTTTGTTTACATTTTGTTGTTGGGAGCGTTTTAAAAAATAGTGTACAATCAAACAAAATTCACGCAATTTACAAATAATGTAAATTGTATTTAACATTTCTTATATTTAAATGCAAATAAAGCAGTGTGCATGTGTGATATCACATAGCTTTATTAATTTCGTTTTAAAGTCCTATTAATGTCATTATAAATGGAATATAATATCTTGCAAATGTATGCCACGGTTTCGCAGAGTCTCGAATCCGTAACTTCGAATTTTCCATGACTTTGGCGCATGAGACAAGCTGAATTTTACCGATGTCAAGGGTTGTGTTGGCTGTTATGGTTTGTAGATTGTTATCATAAACGTGCCACTTAACAAAACTCCACAAAAAATTTTAATTGGGTCACATCGCACGATCTCGGAAGCCAGTTCACATCACCTCCTCGTGAGATGACGATGCCATGTAGCATGAGTTGTGTGGCTATGGCGCCGTCCTGTTGGAAATGTTAGTGTCCATATCATCCAATTCAGCTCAAAAGAAGTTGGTAAGCCCCAAATCCACATCAAACAGCAGCTTTTTCAATTTGAATTGGACGTTCTTGGAACTCTTGTTTGTTCAATTTTGTCATCAACAAATGGTAAACTATGCGGAAGACAACACCCATTTTCATAAAACTGAATAATTGATGGACAATTCAACAGATGTAGCTTGAACAATGTTGCAGCTAACTTATTATTTGTATCAACGACAAACTTTGTTATTAAATTAAAAAAATATATATAATACGTTCAATTCTTTTTACATTATTCGTTCATCATATATTTTAATAAATGGTCCATATACATATGTACGAGTGTGTATTTTCTTA
The DNA here is from genome assembly GCA_963930755.1 of Eudasyphora cyanicolor. Classification (NCBI taxonomy): domain Eukaryota; kingdom Metazoa; phylum Arthropoda; class Insecta; order Diptera; family Muscidae; genus Eudasyphora; species Eudasyphora cyanicolor. Next base: position 107,306,002 of record OZ005737.1, read on the forward strand.
TAACATGAAAAACTTATTTCCTAACAAGAAAATAAATACAACCTAAAAATTGGTTTTAACATGAGGAGTAGCTCTTCAACCCAAAGTCCTCTACGTCATCAGGAGGCCCATTCTGCCCAAAAGGATCTTGCTGTCGGCATTTTGAGTTAATTCCATTGCACGAGAGGCCGGCCGTCTTCCATTTTATGCATTTACTGCTCCATTTTTTCTGTTCTGCCTTTTTACTGATATGGGTGATATGTGTGACACGTATGGCCGCATTCAGCTTATGCCTCTCGCTACTCATTTGTAAGGACAAGCTCTGAAGAGACAAACCTTTTAAAAAATGTATTCCAAAGAAGTAAAATCGTTGGAAAGCTCGACCGCGCAGTATTGTATTATATGCCATCCATCATCAATGGTACTCAATACTGTAACAGCAAAAACATCTGGGTGCCATGAAGGATAATAACACTATCCTTCCGAGAATAAAATGAGGAAATTATTTAAATTTTATAGTTCCTTGAAGACAAAACTTACATTGTGTGTATCCCAATAGAAGAGAAAACTTGTTATACTGAATAAAATTGCAGTCACCAGATTTACTTTAAAGGGTAATTGCACGTAAGTTTGAAATATTAGAAAAAATTATCCTTTTCATAGAAAATCAAATTTCAAATAAAAAATGTATTTGACAACCAATTGTTGGTCAGCTGTTCGAGTCGGCTGCCTATTTTGACAAGCTATTGTACGAAAATAATGTACAGGGTTGTATCCCAGTTTTGTTGTTGGGCAAGTGATTTTACCTTCTATTATTGTATCATGGACGTTTTGTAGGAGAGAGGCAGTCGGCAAGAGGGGGAAAAAAACTATCCCGTACCCGGACTTATCGGGCTGAACGTTGTGTTTTTCACTCGGACTTTGAAACAACAACAATTCACACAGGAATATCCGAAACAAAATTACGTGCCTAAACGCAGAGGCAAGTTTTCAGCAGCTTATCATCAAATTCTCCTTTGAACTTGCACGAAGAACTCAAAACGTTCAGGGAGAGTTTTTCCCCCCCCCCCTCTTGCCAACTGCCCCTCTATCCAACAAAACGCTGATAATCTGCTGAAAATTCAGCCATTGTAAATCGGGACTATAGATGATTGCCAGATCGGACAACGTTATCAAACCTGTTAAGGTATGGTTAGGTTAGTGTGCTTTACATGATACCTTTTTTAAGTATTAAGTATACTTATCGGCGTTTTGTTGCGTGAAAGGCAGTCGGAAACGGGGGGGAAAAAGTATGCCGTACTTGTAGTACTCATCGTTTTGTGTTTTTCGTTCGCACTTGGAAACAACAACAATTCACACAGGAAAAGCCGAAACAAAACAAATGAAAATAAGTATAAGTATTGAAAAAAAGTATGTGTGTGAACGTAAATATTTTTCAAAAGAGAATAAGACGATAAGTTATAAAAAAAAGTACCATGTAAATGGTGACTTAGGGACGTGCGGCACACAACTATTGCTGGCCTGCACCCATTCACTCGGATACCAGTGATGGAAAACGTGGTACAATTGTACCACTTTCGGTACAATCAAACAATGTTTGGTACATTTCTCTGGCTGGTAAAATTAATAAAAAAAACCTATTCACACATTTTTAGATGCAGAAAACGATATCATTTTGTACGTATGCCTTTCGTACCAGTATGCACCACAACTATTATTTGCATCGATGATTAAAACAATTAAGCAAGAAGACAGCGTTAAGGTCGGCGATACCGAATCTTATATAGGGTGATCTAAGTAGAGATACTTTGTTCAATACCCTTTTTTGACAGATCACGTGTGAGTCGTGTCATGCTGCCATGTTATTTTTGTTAGGTATTGTGTGGCATTTCATCATGGAAAGACTTACGCCTGAACAACGTTTACAAATCGTTCAACTTTATTATGAAAATTCACGTTCTGTGAGGAATGTGTTTCGTGCACTTCGCTCAACTTATGGCCAACATAATCGGCCTACTGAGCGTACTATTCGCAACACCATCATCTATCTTGAGACCCAGCATTCATTATTGGATACTATTCGACCGAATAGACCACGTCCAGCACGCAGTGAAGAAAATGTAGCGGCCGTAGCTGAGAGTGTACACGAAGACCGCGGAGAGTCGATTCGGCGCCGTTCTGACGTTCAACTCGGACTGACGTATGGAACGACTTGGCGCATTTTATGTCGAGATCCTAAATTGAAAGCATATAAAATACAGCTTGTGCAAGAACTGAAGCCGCCCGACCTTCCCAAGCGACATCGCTTCGATCTATGGGCTTATAGCCGTTCGTGGTTAGTTTAATGAATGAATAAACCGGCTATATAATGTTTAATATAATAAACACTTTATTTAACTAATTCTAATAATATACATAAAATGATGATGAAATCGTGAGATCTTAGATGCAATACAATGACTGCGCAAAAAGAGAGTAGAACAAGAATGATAAGTTTACATTGTTGACAAAGTTCGTACTTTCTTACGTCTTAAATAATCCACAAATAAGGTAGTGAAATACCATGTCCACATATAGGCCACTACAGGGCTCCCCCTCTAGAGATAACTTACATAACCAATGGCAACGCTGCCGTCCAGTCGTCTGTGTTGTAGCACCTGATGGCAGCCTTCAACGTGCGGTGGAATCGCTCGATCATGCCATTGGCTTGCGGATGATAAGCAGTGGTCTTCAGATGCTGCACTCCCAAAATATTTGTCAATTCGGAAAAAACGGATGATATAAATTGCCGTCCCAAGTCGGTGGATATACGAAGAGGTATGCCGAACAAAGATATCCATCCCTCGATCAGAGCGCTAGCAACAGTCTCTGCAGTTATGTCAGTAATTGGTACGGCCACTGGAAATCGCGAGAATCTGTCAATGATCGTGAGGCAATATCGTTGGTTCTTGGAGACTGGAAGTGGTCCAATAATATCCAAAACGGGCCTCGACTGGCTCATAATTTTCAATAGGTGTTTTCGTGTGTCTACAAATTTTGCTTCGCTGACACGGTATGCATTCTCTGACGAAACGTGCTATATCCTTCATCATACCAGGCCATACATACCTTTCTCCAACTATTCGTTGCGTTCCCTTTCGTCCAGGGTGGGACAGGTCATGTAATTTCGCAATTACCTGACGACGAAAAGTTCGTGGTACGAATGGTCGAATTTTGTCGTTAGTGGTATCGCAATACAGCGTCTCGGTCGAATTCGGAACAGCAACCTTTTTCAGTTTTAGCGTTGAACTATCGGTTTCTATAATTTGCTTCAATTCCGAATCGCGATCTTGCTCTCTCGCCAAGGCCTCAAAATCCGGGCTGTCTATCGAACTTATTCGGGACAAAAAATCGGCAACGCCATTTTCATCTCCCCGCAAGTGTCGTATGTCGGTCGAAAACTGACTAATAAAGTCCAGTTGGCGCGCTCTCCTCGGTGGTGTTTTGTCGCCTTTCTGGGCGAAAGCATATACCAACGGTTTGTGGTCGGTCAATATCGTGAATTGCCTGCCCTCTAACAAGTGCCGGAAATGGTCTATTGACTGATAAATGGCCAACAGCTCCCGATCGTATGTACTTTACTTTGCTTGTGCGGATGTTAACTTCTGGGAATAAAATCCCAATGGTTGGACCTTACCATTTACAGTCTGGTGTAAAACTGCACCAACAGCTTCACTAGAGGCATCTGTATACAAAGACAATTTTGCGTTGGGCGACAGGTGACAAAGCATGGTGGCGTTTTCTAATTCCTCCTTACAGGCCTCAAATGCGTTTGTGGCTTCATCGTCCCAAACAACTGGCGTCGTGTCGTTTTTGACGTTGCCCGAAATGAGAGCCTGCAATTTTCCTTGATTGCGCGTTGCATTCCTGAGAAAGGAGCGGTAAAAATTAGTCATCCCCAGAAACCGCTTAAGTTCTTTAGCCACTTTAGGTTTGGGATAATCACGTATTGCTGTCACTTTCTCTTCTAGTGGTTTAATGCCGTTCGGAGTTATAGTGTGTCCCAAAATTTTAACTTCGGACTTGCCCAAAACACATTTGCTGCCGTTTACTGCCAAACCAGATTTACGTAGCCGATCGAAAACAATCCTCAGGTGTTTCTCGTGCTCGTCCGCACTAGATGATGCAATGAGAATGTCATCGATGTAAGCGAATGTAAATCGATGCCGTGCAAAACAGAATTGATGTGGCGCTGAAAAGTTTGTGCAGCATTCCGCAATCCAAATGTCATGTAGTTGAACTCGAACAACCCAAAGGGTGTTGTTATCGCCGGCTTGGGTATGTCGGAGGGTTCTATGGGTATTTGATGGTACGCCTTTTGCAAATCTAGCACAGAAAATATACACTTCCCATGGAGCTTGTGAGTACAATCATGCAAAAAAGGAATATTGTAGCGATCTGGTAAAGTTTGCGCATTAAGCGCACGGTAATCACCGCACGGCCGCCACTCCCCGTTCGTCTTTTGTACCATATGTAGGGGGCTTGCCCAATTACTTTTGGATGGCTTGCAAATACCTTGCTCCACCAAAAACTCAAACTCTTTTTGGGCAGCAACGAATTTCTCAGGTGGCAGCCTTCGTGGTCGGGCAGACACCGCTGGTCCACCAGTAACGATGTGCTGTGTAACGTCCGTCTGCAATGACTCTCGATCTCGGTTGCTGCTTAACACGGTGATGTCTTTATACTCAACTAGCAGTCGTGAATATATGTTGTCGGCATTGAATGTTGATATGACGGGTGCACATGAATATACTGTGTCACCCTTAGCGTGCAGCAAAGTCCTGCGATCGACGAGACGATTCTGCTTAATATCCACAAGTAAATCGAAGTGCTTGAGAAAATCAGAACCTATTATGGCTGTTATGAAACATCTGCCACGAGAAAATTCCATTCGAAGACTCTTCTTAATGAAAGAGATAACTTGAGACGACGTTCGCCATATGTTTTAATACGGGTGCCATTAGCTGCAAATAATGTTACTGAATTCGATGTGACGTTTCTGTCACATGAACGCGGTGGCAAAACGGAAACGTCAGCCCCCGTATCGATCAAAAACATCACCTTTGTATCGTTGTCCAGCAATGTAAGACGTGCCACTGTAATTCGGCGTGGTGCGCTGGACAATGCACCAGCCACGGCAACTAGTTTTTTGACATTGAATGGAATTCGCAAGGCTGGCGGCACTTCGTAGCGGCCTCGCCGAACTTCCAACAAAATTTCTCCGCCGATGGTGTAGCACTACGTTGGCTCTTCTTAGGATTCGATGAGCGACTGGATGAACGAGAGCGTGTTAATTTCTCCAAAGGTTCTTCCAAAACCGCATTTCTTTCAATAAGGTGGATTCGTTCGGTGTCGTGGATGTGGACACAGCGGCGAGTTGTCGATAATCACTCACCTCCAAAATCTTATCCGCCAGTTTCGCCAATTCGGACAGCTTCGCGTTGGAGGCTTGGAGAATGGCACGAACATTCTGTGGTAATCGTTGAAGCCACAATTATGCCAGGAAGTCATCACTTACCCTATCCTTCGCAAGACTACGGAGCTCGTTCAATAATTGTGTAGGTCGCCTGTCGCCAAGGTGCATGTCGGACAGCAACTTCTGTATTTTCTTCTGTTCGCTTTCACAGAAGCGTTCGATTATGCATTTTTTCAAAAATTCGTATTTTCCTGTTGCAGGCGGCTTGAGGACAGCGTCCGAAATCTGCACCAACACCTGTGATTCAATCGCTGCTATGACGGTGCTGTATTTCCTTTCGTCAGCCACAATGCCTGAAACGACGAACTGAGCCTCTATTTGTGCGAACCAGATTTCAGGGTGATCAGACCAAAACCACTGAAACTCTGCTTACAAAATGTCCGTACATCGGGGAAGTCGCCACTCCTTGTCCAGCAGTGTCCGGAGCCTGGCCTGCTCCCACGAATGTGCTTGTCTTCTCGTTGCCTGTGTCTTCGTTCATCTCATGTGTGTATTACTATCACGTCGGGGTCACCACTATAGCCGTTCGTGGTTAGTTTATTGAATGAATAAACCGGCTATATAATGTTTAATATAATAAACACTTTATTTAACTAATTCTAATAATATACATAAAATGATGATGAAATCGTGAGATCTTAGATGCAATACAATGACTGCGCAAAAAGAGAGTAGAACAAGAATGATAAGATTACATGGTTGACAAAGTTCGTACTTTCTAACTACGTCTTAAATAATCCACAAATAAGGTAGTGAAATACCATGTCCACATATAGGTCACTACAGGCTCTTGAAAAGTTCCAAGAAGATCCGACGTTTTCGAGCCAAATTTTGTTCAGCGATGAGGCCCATTTCTGGCTCAATGGGTATGTAAACAAGCAAAATTGCCGCATTTGGGACGAAGACAACCTGAAGAGATTCAAGAGCTGCCACTTCATCCAGAAAAAACAACGGTTTGGTGTGGTTTGTGGGCCGGTGGAATCATCGGTCCATATTTCTTCAAAAATGATGCCGGTGACCCTCAATGGCGACCGTTATCGAACCATGATAACCGACTATTTGATGCCTGAAATTGAAGCTCGTGATCTCGGCGACATTTGGTTTCAACAACACATCGCATCAATCAATGGATTTATTGAGGGAACACTTCGGTGAGCAGATAATTTCACGTTTGGGCCGGTCGATTGTCCACCAAGATCGTGTGATATCACAACGTTAGACTTTTTCCTGTGGGTATATGTAAAGTCTAAAGTTTATGCGGACAACCCCGCTTCGATTCAGACCTTGGAGCAAAACATCACGCGTGTGATTCGCCAGTTACCAGTCGAAATGCTCGAACGAGTCATCGAAATGGGCCATCTGAGACGTACACTGAGGGAAAAAAGACGTTGCAAAATAAACACCGTTTGGTACCAATTTATAAACGTAACGTGCATGAAAAATCGCCACCGATTCGTTCATTAATTATCAACGAAACGGGGGTGATTTTTTGACCGGCGTTGCGTTATGTATTGTCGCCGTAAGATTGATGATTATTTGTTCGGCTTTGTGTTGTTCATTGGATTTGTTATTGTCAGTTCTTAGAAGAAGAAATCACGAGGATTTATAAAGACGTGAAAAATGAAAATTAATGACGAAGAAATATAATTTAATGACCTGTTTGATATTGTGGATGATTCTCTGGGCTATGGAATGAGAAGGATAAGGTGATTGATCCAGTGACATCTTCCTATTGCAGACATTTCTAGAATCAATAGAAATGGTGTCGACCTACGAATATTTAACAACCTAAGCTTATAAAAATTTCAATTTTAAAAGTTAATAATAAGTGTGTATGTTTTTCATAGAGCACAGGAGTTAAATTTTGCAGTACATAAAGGCGAATGATACGAAGGAGACTGCCACCATTAGGGTTACGAGCTGAATTCCGAGAAAAAACAGAGGTAATACTGTGTTGCTGCACATTCGAATGTGTTTTGTTTAGGCGTGATTTGCTTAGTGATAATTATGCAAATTTGCAATTATATGTTTGTTGTGTTCACGTTTTATTTACTTATAACATTAATAAATGTATTGAAACGCGAATGCTGTTTAAATAGTTTTAAATGGGGAGGGGGTGGGATTTATATTTGTCCCCAAAACTTGATTTAAAGTTGTCCCCAAAACTTGATTTAACTTATCCCCAGTTGGTATTCATTTTGCAACGAAGCGTTGTTGATTTTTGATGCTATATTCATGCACCGCCTTGCTGGAATTCGTAACATACGGGGTTGGTTCATTATCATAAACGAAATTGCAAAGATTAAGCACGCATGTGCTGGGTGGGTGTGGCCGCGGCCAACATTTGATAGACATAATCTTCAAAAAATAAATGCCAAAGAATGTTCTTTCAAATGATAATAAACATTCCCCATTCAATTTGAATTTTGTGTTTTTTTCTTTAAAAAAGTAGGGAACCTCGAAATGGATCACCCATTATAACCTCCACCATGGATTGCACTTGAATGGGGTCAGGTATACCTGTATATTATATTTGTATATTATTTGTATACAAATAAACCCAAATTTCAGCCCCATTTGTTGAAATTTGTGGTTTTTATTGCGTTAATAAGAAAGATCTAGAGGGACCTTTGTGTGGGGGCTATATTAAAATATTAACCGTTGTTCGTGTGAAGGTTTCTGAGTATAAATACACCCAAAATACCAATTTTCAGACCGATCATTTGAACTTTGTGGTCTCTATGGCGTTTAGAAATCAAATCGGACGGAGAGGATATATCGTCGCTTTGTTTTAATTTTAATTTGTTTTGAATCCCTAAATCACTAAAAAAATCTCACTAACTTATTCCACTCTGCATTCTGTATCTGCATACTATATTATCATTTTAATAAATCCAAGAAGAGAAACAAAAGACATAATTAAAATACCATTTGCGGCTGTGAAACAGTGAAGAAAATAAATAATACCAAACAAAAAAGAAGAACAAGCACCTCTATTTCTCTCTCATTATGGCTGAAGCTCCCATCACAACTACTGCAACCAATACTAATAAATCTCCAGGAGAGAAGTTGCTCTTGGCGCCAAAACGTATGAGAGATGGAATAACCATGAGCGAAGGGAATGTAAACAAAACTCCGCGACTCTTATAGCGAATTCGTTTCTGCAAAAAAGTCCAACATTTTCATTGCCCTTTTTCCGATCCAACTATATTGGCAAATCTGACTTCACCGTACGACAAAAATTTTGTCCAAAAAAATGTTGCAATGTTCCGTAAATCAAATAAATCTGACCTAACACTGAAACATGCTGGGTTTGACTCTGATAAACCATTTTACATAAATGAAAACCTCACAAATCATAACTATAAAATCCTGAAAAATGCGTTGAAGTTAAAGAAGCAACAACATTTGGAATCTGTTTTCACTAGCCGTGGTCTAGTTTACGTAAAGTATACCAAATCTGATTCTCCAAATCAAATTGAAGACATCAGCCAGCTCACTCAGCTTTTTCGGGATCCTGGCGAGTAAATACTCAGTTCATGTGAGGACAACATATACAGGGTGGCTAATATGTATTGCAACCAACTTCAGGTTGCTATCATTTCTAAACCGCTAGTCTGATAGCTGACAGATTTATTTCAGTGACAGTTCATTTTATTGTTTACAAGCTTACAAAAGCTTTTTGATCTATTGCATTCAGAAAAAAGTTATTCGTGGTGGAATTCAAGCGTGATAGTGTGATTGCTTTATATTTGGATGGAAAAACACAAGTGGCTATCGTTAGAGCCCTCCAGCATTTAAATGTGAATAAATCTTTTGTTTCTCGTACCATTGCTCGTTACCGTAATACTGGCAGTGTTGCATCGTGTCCATAAAGTGGACGAACAAAAAGGTAACAACACCAGAAATGATCCGAAAAGTGAAGGCCAGATTTGATCGAAATCCACGCCGCAGTGGTAGAAAAATTGCTCGTGAGCTGAACATATCGCGAGAACGGATACAACACATATTAAAAAATGAGCTTGGACTAAAGCCATTGAAGTTCCAAAAAGTGCAAGAGCACACCGATGCACAAAAAAAGTTAGACTGGAAAGAGCCAAGGAGTTGCTTCGCTTGCACGAAAGTGGCCAGTTACCGAATTTGGTTTTCTCCTATGAGAAGCCATTCCAAATTGAGCAGTTTGTGAACAAACAAAATGATCGGGTTTACTTGCCAAAGAGGTCAGCTGAAAATTTACACCTTCGATTGGCCACCAGAACTCAAGCGCCGCCGATGGCAATGGTGTGGGCCGCCGTAACGGCCGATGGTCGCTCCCCGCTCGTATTTATCGACCATGGGGTCAAAATAAATGCCGAATATTATCGGGAAAATGTCCTAAAGACAGTATTGAAGCCCTGGGCAAACAAACATTTCGGCCGCAGACCATGGACATTCCAACAGGACTCAGTACCATTGCACTCAGCACGCGTCAACCAAGAATGGCTTAAAAAGGAGGTTGTCCGACATTTTTTGCTTTGAAACAATAAAATTTAAAAAAAAAATTAAAAATATAGCTCTTTACTTTGTTGCATTACATATCAGCCACCCTGTATTTACTCGTATACCAATTTCCTATCTGTAACACTACCTAGCCTGCTATTTGTATTCTTAACATACACAAAATTGTGTTCTCTTTATGTTATCTCAAATTCATTTACACCCTGCAAGTCTTGTAAAGCTTATATCACAAAGCTGCCTAACTCAAATTTGCTTATGCGTACATTAACTAATCATGATAAATGAAAATGATCGTAGTTCCAGAGACAATCTGCATACCATGTTGAAAATCCTCGTTAACCAAGCGATGGGCTTAAAAATTGCACACATTAACGCCCAAAGCTTAAACAATAAAATGGATGAATTTCGTTACACCTTTATAAATGCTGGAGTTGACATAGTTTGTGTATCTGAGTCATGGTTCATACCTAACATTAGTGACAATATTTACTCTATTCCGGGATATAATAATCTTCGAGCTGATCGGCACTCTAACGGCGGGGGCGTTGCTTTTTATCTAAAAACAGGCATACCTTTTACAATAAAATCCAAGTCTGACATAGGGAATCCTATCGAATACATTATCGTTGAAATAAAAACAAATAGAAATCCAATCTTACTTGGATGTGTCTATAGACCAAACAACAACACTAACTTTGATTCCCTTATAAATAACATCAGAATACTCTCCCTCGAATTTACAGATATTATCATAGCTGGTGATTTTAATTGCAACCTTTTAAAGGATTGCGAAATGGAAACCATTGGTCTATTCCCATCGAACATCACTGTTCCTACACACTTTACCAATACCTCTTCAAGCTTGCTTGACATTTTCTTTGTGAGTCGCAAATCAAAAATCTTACTGTATGATCAGCTTTCTGCCCCAGGGTTCTCTAAACATGATCTCATTTACTTAACATACGATTCCAGCATAGATTCAGGTGAACAGAGTATAACATATTGTGATTTCAAGAATACAAATTTTATGTTGTTAAATCAATTACTTGAAGAAACATAATGGGAGCAATTATATCGGTTAGAATCAGTTGATGATCAATTACAATTTATCCAAAATCGAATAAACTACTTATTCAACAACTGCCCAGCAAAAACTCTCATTACCAGGTAACCTGGCGGGTAAGTGAAATTCAAAAGAAATAATGACTTACCATTTAGCCACCCTTCAGATTATTTTTACATGGGAATGATATTGGAGGAAAGTACTTCCATGCAAGCATACGAAGAGCTAACAAATAACTACTTACCCCCACGCTTACGAAGATCCAACATATAAGTAGTTATTATTGTCATTTTAATAAGGGGTTAAATAACACCTTACCAGTAATGATTTTCATAACCATTTACTTATCATATATAATTAAATACGACGAGACATATTTTTTACTCGGAATATTCCCATCAAAAACATGGTAAGTACATGACATTTTACATTGCATTAGCATGTAAGACATGTCATTACCCTCTGCATTACATGTAGTCAACAAATAATGACTTACTTATATTGACGTATTTGTAAGTCAATTTCAGATGGGTATTGTAAAATATGCAACAACAACAACAGTTTTTATTGAAGAAAAGTTGATTTGATAAGAAAATAAAAATTGGCGTTGTCGCATATTTTGCAATACCCGACTTAAAATTAATTACAAATAAGTACATATTTATGTCAATATAAGTCATTATTTGTTGACTACATGTAATGCTGGGGGTAATGATATGTCATTACCTGGTAATGCAAGTGGTAATGACATGTACTTACCAAGTTTTCGCTGGGTGTGTCCCAGAAAAAACAATCATCATTAGAAGCAAACAGCCCCCTTGGTTTAAGACTCATATTTAATGTCTAATTGATGAACGAAATCTTGCGTACAAGCGTTGGAAGCGTTTCTCCAGAGCTTCATGAGTGTTTTAGATCTGCTGGAAGAACTGTTACAAATGCAATTAATGCTGCAAAATGTTCACACTATCGTGAAAAGTTTAAGAATGCTGTTGACAGTAGAATGAGGTGGAAAGAGATTCGCAAAATAGGTATTGGTGATAAAAACAAAGAATCTAAACTCACCAAATCTGATATAGACAAATTAAATCAATTTACAACCATACAACCCTCTGTACATGTCTATGAAAATCTGTGTACTGTCCCTGTAGAAAATGGGTTTTCATTCCGCGGAGTAAATGAAGCAGAAGTTCTTCATTGCTTTCTTACCATAAAATCAAATGCTGCTGGAACTGATGAAATATGTCCTAGATTTCTCAAAATGATAATACAGAAACTGTTGCCATATCTGACGTACTTGTTCAATAACATACTGACTAAGTCAGTTTTTCCTAGAGAATGGAAACGAGCAAAAGTTATCCATGTGCCCAAACAAAACAAAGAGTATCGTCCCATTGCCATTCTGTCGTACATATCGAAAGCACTGGAACGCATAATGGTCGACCAAATTAGCGACTATCTGTACCTGCATATAATAGCTTATGACAATCTGGTTTTCGGAGGAAACGAAGCTGCACAACAGTTCTGATCGATGTCGTTGAAAGTATTCGTCAGCATCTGGAGGACAAAAGTGTGTCCTTCCTAATTCTTCTGGATCACAGCAAAGCATTCGATACTGTTAATCACCGAATTTTGGTACTAAAACTGCAAAAATTATTCCACTTTTCAAATACTGCCTGCAATTTAATTTCATCATATCTCTCTGTACGCTCACAGTTAGTTGTGGCTAATAACCAAAGATCCGATATATTAGAAGTATCAAAGGGCGTTCCACAAGAATCAATCCTTGGACCCTTACTGTTTTTCATATACATAAATGATCTGCCTGATGTACCTGTAACTTGCCAAGATCAAATATATGCAGATGATGTGTTACACGTGTAGCAAACGAAATGACCTTGAATTCTGCATATGGAATATTAACACAGACCTGAATCTGATATATAACTGGGCCCAAATAAACGCATTATGTCTTAATCCCTCTAAAACAAAATTAATACCAATATACAAAAGAGCCATCATTGAGCCCCATACTGTGAAAATTGGAAACGCTATTATAGACAGTGTGGGTACAGCATTAATTTAGGTCTAACGTTTAATTCTGCACTTACTTGGACAAACCATATAAACTGCTCTGTTTGTAAGGTTCATAGTATGTTAAGAAATCTATGGGCAGTCCGACATTCTACACCGTTCCAGATAAAAATGCTGTTAGCAAAATCTTATCTGATACCTACTCTTCTTTACGGATGCGAAGTCTTTGCAAACTGTTCTGCTGAAGATAAAAGAAAATTAAATGTAGCCTATAATGATATAGCCAGATACATTTTTAACAAAAAACGGTCTGAACATATATCAGAATTCTCGAATAAAACTTTTAATATATCCTTTAATAATCTGTTAAGTGTCAAATGTTTGACTCTTCTACACAAGATCATATATACAAAGGATCCTGAATACCTGTTTAGTCGCATAACATTTGCTCGTTCAAATAGAGGAATGTTACTAATTCTACCGAGATATGACTCTGTAGTATCTGAAAGAAACTTCTTTATACCCTGTATACGTCTCTGGAACAACCTCCCGCACAACATACAATGCATAAGCAATACCAATACATTAAAAAATGAGGTTTTTAATCTATTTAAATAAATGTAATGTTATTTCTTTTAGTAAAATAGTAATAAGAATTATCAAACCTGTTACCTATACATTCATGAAACCAGCACTAACACTTATAAGATATAATCTTGTTGTGCCTGGTATAACAAATAAATAAATCTAAATCTAAAAAAAAATGTACACACAAGTTGTACAATGACTAGGCAAGTTCAATAATGGCCTTAACTCAATTGCCGAAAAATGTCCGGTTCTGTCAGTTGGTCATATAAGCGGCGATATGTGGTGGCTATATTACAAAATTTATCGATATTGCTCATTTTCAATCATAAGTTATCTGTTGCTATAAGAAGTATCTGTACCAAATTTCAGTCATCTAGCTCAATAGTTGTAGATTACAGCGTGATTACAACAAACGCTATAATCTCTATTGTCTTAGAATTTTACGACTGTTGAAAAACACAAATAAATTCGCAAGGGCCTTTGATAAACAGTTTGGTCAGTTTATTCACTAAATGAAAAATACAATGTTAACAAAATTTAATTTACAAAAAATAAAAACTTACAATTGTAGACCCTTCTACGTTGTTCAACAACTCTAGTATAATGAAGAAAAAATATGTGAAAAATTTTGAAATATAAAACAAAATAATACATACTTCGTTAACATGAAAATTGAAAACAAACTAGAAATCGATACAGTGTTAAATTCAATAGAGTAAAAAAATAACAACGACGATTAATAATATGTGTATGTATATACTTAATGATGTCTCTCATCAATATTTCGAGGTGTTACAAACGGAGTGACAAAATGAATATACCCCTATGGTGGAGGGTATACACATCAAAATAAGTTTTAAAAACAAACTAGATATTTCACTTCGGGTAATTTGGTACAATCGTGGTACACTTGGTATTTCTTGATCATTGTGGTACAATTAGAAAATTTTCCAATCCCATCACTGTCGGAGACCATTTGGTCCATTGTTTTCGTCCTGGGAGATGAGTAAAAGAAGAGGGCGAGGTCGAAGAAGATGAAGGAGGTGATGAGTATAGCTAAGAGAGAGGAGAGATGACAATTCAATTCATGTTTATTAATTCGAATAATCCTTTTTACAGTGGGTAAATAGGCTTATAGCTAACATTTTTCATTATTACGAGATAACTTACATGCATTAGGTATTTTACAAGCTATATATTTATGGCGAATTCTTTTCTGCAAAAAAGTGCAACATTTTCATTGCCCTTTTTCCGAAAACGGAACTTTTGTGATACTTTTTTGAAATTTGGTAATTAAGTTACTCGAATTTAGCACAACTAAAATTTCAAAAAAGCGATATAATAGTGCAGTTTTCGGAAAAAGGGCAATGCAAGTGTTGCACTTTTTTGCAGAAAAGAATTCGCCATTAGTTTCTTAAAATTATGTATATCTACATTTCACTTATACTAGTTACAATGCTTTGTCGATATATTTAATATTTACGCAAAAAAACGAAATACAAAAAGTGAATTACTCATCAGTTTTTTTGGAGTGCAAAGTCAGTCCCGATTATTGGCGCGTACTATATACGGTGTCGTCCAAATCGTAGCTACCTATCTGACGATGATAAGATAGCAATTGGTCATAGTCTGCCGTCTCTAACTCGGTAGCCTGTCTAGAGTGGTGTCTAGATTTAGGTATGTTCTCATCAATTCATTATCAAGAAAGGAAGAGCTCTCAAGATGTCGAATTGCTGTTTTGGTTAAAAACACGTCTATACAATCGAAGTTAATCTCGCGCTGTAGAGAGACCGATTCGAAGGCTTCCGTACGGTGCCGTCGTCCGCGATGGTGTTTCGAAGGCCGACGAATGTCACGAGGCCTAAGCCTTTCCATTTGGCTGGAAGAGATTCCAAACCAGGGTATTTTATACTGGCTGACGTCCGAATTATTTCATTTCCTATGCTAATGACAGGAATATATTTTTTCGCATTAGAATAAAGGAGCTTGCGCTTGTCTTTAAATATGATGCTATCACATTTTGATATATTCAATCTGAGTCTCCATCTGCCGAAATAGTTTGATAACTCTAAAATATATGAATTTATCCTAGAGTTTATAGTTGAAGCTACTGGCCCGGAAGAGGAATTCCGCAACAGAAGGTTGTTGCGGAATGTCACACAGAAGAATATTGTAGAGTACTGGACCGATAAGAGAGCCCTGCTGAACTCCAGCCACTACAATCTTTCTCTCAGATAGGTCGTTGCCGACCTTAACTCTGTATGAGCGATCTTTTAGAAAGTTCGCTACCATACGACAGGTGTTGCCACCAAAGCCGCAGGTCAACATCTTGAATAGGTTCAGGTTAGGGTGGCAGCCGTATTTTTTTTTTATACAAGGTCACATAGACCCGTTTAGGTCCCTAGTGTTACCACGGGCTGAAATGCCCCTCATCGAAACCAACCTGTTTGATATACAAATTTATTGATATCGGTAGTGGAAAGATCTGTTAGGCTGCCTAGAAAGGCCGACCCCAGTAAGTCCAGTCGTCCTTTACTCAGATCGGGGCAGTCGCATAACAAGTGCTCAATGCTCTCCACTTCTTCCTCGTCTCCACAGCTTCTGCAGAAGTCATTAGAGTCAATACCCAATCTTTTGGCGTGTTCGCCGATCAAGCAGTGTCCCGTCAGAACTGATGCTAACGTAGACAATCTTCGCCTCTCTAGTGCGAGGAGATATTTTGATCTTCTCAGTTCATACCTTGGCCAGATTTGTCTAGCAACCCTGCAGGTGCCGATTTCTGTCCATCTTTCGTTGGACTGCCTCTTGCCTAAGCCAAAGCTTGAACGTGGATAGTGGCGCGCCAATACACAGTTGTTCCGCCCATACGACAAAAATAAAACAATGTATGTCAGTAGTTTGCAGTAATGACAATGTAAATAGTCGCTAATCCCATCAAACTGTGTTCCAAACATGTTTTTGTGATATCTAACGGTACTTCTTCAATAAAGGCAATAGAATTGCAAGTTTTCATTGAAGTAAATATTCAGTTGAAAGAAGGCGAAAAAGGTGAAATTTTAGCAATAAAAATTACAAATCACAAGTGTAAGGCTACGAATTTTTTGCAACATTGCAATCATGATGGAAGAAGAAGACGGTTGAGCAAGAGAGAGTCGTATAGTTGAAGTTGTAGCAAACGGACGTGTACGGATCATCCTGATCATTTATTTGACTTTATTCTTTTTATGTATTTTTTCCAATTAAATGAACTAAATAAATATCTAAGTTTTTATTGAAATCAGAAGTGAGGACGAAACGAATTTTTCCTTATAGTTCAGAAAATGGGATTGAGAACCTCCCCTAACGACAAACGATAAGGTGTGTGAAATAATGTAATGTGTGTGTGTGCTAACAAAAGAATTTTTGCAAAACCAGTGTGTGTGTGCAAGCGCGAAGAAGAAAAGATTTGTTGAAACAAAATTTTGTTAAGTAGCTACGCCTGCTCGCATAGACACAGCATCGAAGTGAACGTTTACGAACAAAACAGAAAGAAAATGCATATACATACAAGCATAACGAGATCTAATGATCATTAACGGATTCAGATAATTGTATCGAGCGTAGCAGCGAAGTTTGTGTGTTTTGAAACGTTGAAGAGAGCATGAGTGCGTTTGTGAGAGTGTTTAAGAAATAACCACATGAGTGAGAGCGAGCGCGGTAAAGAAACAGAAGCAAACACAATCAAGGAATGAATGTGTATGTAAAGTCATTGAGAGTGCGGTGTAAAAACAATAAAAATGAAGGATATGGAGAATATAACGAGGCTCGAAAATACACACCCAAAGAAAAAAGAACGTTCAAATGAAAACGCTAAAATTCTAACGTGACGCGACTTAACGTATATTGATATATTAACGCAACGGCTAACAACATAACGTATATAAGTATAAAATAACGTACCGAAAAAACGAAATCTAACGAATATTGACGTAGCCGATATTGATTGAACGATCAGAGAACGAAAAAAACGCGATCTAACATACGTTAACGTAACGAGTATTAATTGAACGTCTAATAATTAATACACAACGGATTGTGATTTTTATCTATTTTGCAAGAGTGTAATTGCTAAATTGTAATTGAACGATAATGTAAACGCGATGGAAATTAAAAAGACAAAATAACGTATAACAGAATATAATTTTAGAAGAACGTAACGTAAAAATTTTCAATATGCGGCGAATAGAATCATTGAAGGTGAACCAACTAAGCTAGAATTGGTGAAACATCTTATTGAAGCGACTAATAGCGAAGAGATAGACTTTGAAAGTGACAACGATTCTGATGATGAGTCCAAGGTACAGACTTAGATTGATCAGCTACGTAGTATGATGGAAAGTATGCTTTTAGTCATACAACAACAACAAACAGCGAACACAAAACAAACGATGAGCGGATAAATACACGGGTAAACGAAACACCAACAACGTCGCAAAATCGAGATATTCGAAATCGTAATGTACACAGTGTCAAAGAAACTGTCGATACTCTTCCTGAATACGATCCAACGAAAGATTCGGTATTTAGTGTGGATAAGTTTATCGACAGGGTTGATAAGACTATGCGTGCGTATGAATGGGAGGATAAGTACGTGTTATTGGCGGTGTATAGCAAGCTTAAAGGGCCTGCTAAATTGTGGCTCGATGCATCGGCAGAATTTTTCATTACTTGGCATGAGTTGGCTGAGGCTTTAAGAGGTGAGTTTGGTACGAGACCGGACGAAGCTGACGTACACTTTAAAATGACAAACGATACACGACGACATGGAGAATCTATCACAGAGTACTGTTTCCGAATGACAGCTTTGGGTAGACGTCATAGCTTGAGGAATCGGCGATTATAAGATATACTCGCGAGGGTTTGAAACATGCTGATTTACAAATGGTAATCGCGGCACTTCGTTTCAAGACTATGAAGGAGATGCGTGAAATTCTAGAAGATTATTTGGTGAATATGACAAGTTGCTCAGCTAGTAGGAGAACGACGTCAACAACGAAACGTACTTACAACTATAACGACAACAAAAACGCTAGCAAAACCTCAGACAATGATATACGCTGAACATCAACGCAACGACAACCTATTGTTTGTTTTAACTGCTCTGAAACGGGTCACATGTCAAGTGTGTGTCCAAAACCACAACGACAAGCGCGATGTAAGGATTGTCAACGAGTTCATCCTAAAGGTTCACCCGAAAACTGCGGCAAGCAAAATCTACGGATTATTAACGGGGTGCAAAGAAATGTCGACGATAAACGGGTTACGATGAACGGCGAAGAATTTTATGCTCTTATTGATACTGGTGGTCAATGTAGTATGATTCGTAAATCAGAAGCGACAAAAATATCCAACGAACGAGAACCTTGTTTCTTACGTATTAGCGGAGTTTGCGGAGGCACACGTGTCCTTAACGAGATGATGAAGGTGAAATTATACATCGACGATCATGAGCTTAATAGTGATCTCTACGTTGCGGATGACGACATCTTTTCGTCAGATTTAATTATCGGAAACAACATTTTACAACAACAACCGAGCCAATAGCATCAAAGTCATATCGACTCCCAGAACCGAAAAAAGCTGCGGTGAGTAAAATGATTAATGAGTTACTAACAAGCGATACTATACAAAAGTCAACATCTGAATATGCAAGTCCTATAGTACTTGTTAAAAAGAAAAATGGCAACGACAGATTATGAGTGGATTATCGACGTTCAAATCAGCATGTGGTCAAAGAGATTTTTCCAACGCCTAACATAGAAGAACGACTTCAAGATATTAAACAATTTACGTATTTCACGGTGTTAGACTTAAATAGCAGATACTACCAAATTCCAATTGAGGAAAATAGTAGACGATTTACGGCATTTGTAACGTCTGACGGACTTTATGAGTTCAAACGCATGTCGTTTGGTCTCAAGAACGACTATGCAAAAAAAAAGAATTAATACCGAGAATCGCAAGATGGTGGCTGAGAATCCAAGATTTTGACGCTAAAATCGAACATCGATCAGGTCAGCGAATGCAGCATGTGGATTCATTAAGCCGAGCACCGTATGTAGGAGCCCGAGAATTAGATACAGCGTCATTACGAATTGCAAAAACGGTCATAAGCCAAGGCGACTGGTTGTTTTCGATGCAACTACAGGACGAAAACACCTGCGCGATTGTCGACAAATTGAAATTACGAAACAAAACGATTTGTAACGAGTATGTAATCGATGACGGACGACTATTTCGGAAAGTCAAAGATAAACTTCTTTGGGTGGTTCCGAAAGCCTTACGATGGCGCGTAGTAAAAGATCAACATGACGACGCGGGACATCTAGGTCTGGAGAAAACCATAGACGCTATTCAGAGACATTTTTGGTTTCCCCGAATGCGGAATTTTGTTAAAGCTCATATAAAGTCATGTTTAGAAAGCGCGTATAACAAAACACCTGGCGGAAAACAAGAAGGCGAGTACAATTACGACAACGTTAACCCAGTGCCTTCCATACTATCCATATGGATCACTTGGGCCCTTTCCCGAAAAGCACCAAACGTAACGAGCACCTTTTGGTCATTGTAGATGCTTTTACGAAGTACACGATAATTAGAGCGGTAAAAGTACAAAATACGTAATAACTATTCTTAACGAATGCACCGAATATTTTGGAATGCCAACACGGATAATTACCGATCGCGGAACTGCATTCACGTCACACGAGTTCAAGCGATTCTGTCAGACGAACGACGTAAAACATAACTTAAATGCTGTAAGAACTCCAAGGGCGAACGGCCATGCAGAACGAATGAACCGAACAATACTCAGTATGCTTCTACCGTCAACCAAAGAAGACAAGCGATGGGACGATCAACTTCGGCGAGTACAGTGGTCAATAAATACGATGAAAAATAAAACTACTGGTCGAACTGCACACGAACTCCTGTTTGGATTTCATCCGCGAGATATCCTACAAAATAAACTTGTACTATCTTTACACAATAGCGAATCTATTGACAAGGACCGTTTAGAAGAAATACACAACGAAGCGGCTGAAAGAATTGATACACAACGTGAAACAGCGATACGACTGAAATTTTTATGTATTTTTACCAATTAAATGAACTAAATAAATATCTATGTTTTTATTGAAATCAGAAGTGAGGACGAAACGATTTATTCCTTATACAAGAGTGCAAAAATAGATTTGTGAATAATGGAGATTGAAGGGAATGGTATTAACATTATTTTAAAGCTATAGTCGAAACAGATACAAGAGCACATCTAGCCTTTGGCAAAAGAAACGATGAGGAAGATAAAGAAAACCCAAGGGGGGCTCTAAGCAACCCCAGCTTTTAAAAGCTAGTGGGATCTCAGACTCTGAGTCATCAAGTGATACCAATATTACTATTGTTCAAAATCGGAAAAGACTGTCAGGGGCACAAAGAAGGAAACTGAATAAGATGAACCGGCAGAAGATATAACAGGATGAATCTGACTCTTCTACATCTACTAAAAGAGTCAGATCTCCCGAAGAGCATAGCGATGCGAAATCAACTAAGAAGAAAAAAAGCTCACCGACACCCAGCACTTCGGAGAAACCTACCAAAAAGGAGTTTCTAGTCAGAATCCGTTAATGGTGGAAGAAGTTGGACCTGTTGTTGAGAAGGTGAGCAAGTCCACCAAACCATCTATAAAGGAGGGGGCCTCAAACAAAAAGACCCATTCTAAAGGAAAAAGCAAGGTGGCTATAAAAAGGGTAAGGGAGCACCATCTTATTACCAAATAGTCAAAAAACATATCCAGGACGAACTACACTATGCCATAATTGATAGCAGTAGTGCGTCTGGCAGAATTCCCGAAGAGCAAAAGAGTTTCTTCGAAGATTTGTTCTACCCAAAGGTATTGGACCACATTCTCGAATCTAATGATGGATAAACAATCCAAGTAATGAGTTGCACGTTTGAGATGGGCGTTTTGATGCTGAAACTGGCATCACAACGCTGTGTCGATGTCCTCGAAAAACTAGTGGAGAGCATCCCCTCACCTTTGGGACGGCGCAAAGCTGGAACTGGTAAGGAAAAGCTACATCCCTGTACTCATAAAAATATCTTTCTATGTCAGAGGATGGGCAAACAAGATTCGAACCTTAAAGTGAGGAAGTGGGAAGTTTTCCACAGGGAAAATGATCCCGATGGTTCTCTCCTGGTGGTAGGCATATACCCGTATTCCAAAAAGTGAGGTGGAAGTGGTCGATAACATCGCCAAATTGCCGATAACATCATCAATTTTGCAGAAAGTTCCCAGCAAAGGTGGTGATAAGGATATGAAGAGGGGCACAAAAACTCAAAACAAAGAGGGAGCGACAAAAAACAACACCGCCTTCCAAGAAGTGGTCGATAACATTACCAAATTGCCGATAATATAAATAATTTTGCAGAATATTCCCAGCAATAGTGGTGATAGGAATAGGTACATAAAGAATCAATACAAAGAGTAACACCGCCTCCCAAAGAGGTCTACTTGAAGAGTGTGTAATAGGTAGTAAACGAAAGGAGGAGAAAAACTCACTACCAAATAAGGAAGGAGTGCAACCATATAGGATAGACGACTCCCAAAGGAAACGTTTACTGGAAAGACAATGATTGAGGTCATCCAGATAAACCTCCACCGGAGCGAAACGGCATCCATTGCTCTGATGGACGTAATAAATAACGGCAGGGTTCATGTTGCTTCGGTCCAGGAACCGTGGGCTACTAGTAACAAAGTTACTGGATTAAACCATACAACGTCTGGTAAGGGAATCCAAAAATAGAAGAAATGTGTTACTAGCTGGTTGTGATGCCAACTCACACCATATTGCTTGGGGTAGTACTAACACCAGGGGACACGCCGTTATATAATTTTTGAATACTAACGATCTCCTAACTCTCAACATAGGGAACAAGGCGACCTTTGTTAACAAAATTTGGGAAGAAGTATTAGATATAACGATATGCTCAGAAAACCTCAATGATGAGATCCATGAGTGGAGGGTTTCGGATGAACACTCCTATTCGGACCACCGTTATATAAGGTTTAAAATTGTACGGCCACCGCCTGACCCAATATGGTTCCGTAATAAGGCTAAAACCGACTAGACCAAATTCGGCAATCTACTTAGAAATCGATTGGGCCAGCCTAAACACGATTATCCAAGTACAGAAGACATTGATATCAATGTGAGGAGGATTACGGAGGCTCTTGTAAAATCATTCGAAGATAGTTGCCCGCTTCGAGAAAGGAAATCTGCCTATGAGAAACCCTGGATGGCAAATTCGCTCGATTGGCAAGGATGTCCGCAGACTTTACAACAGAACTCGACGTAAAAAGCTATCAGTATATTGGGATGATTACCACAGAAGACTCAAAGAATACAATAACATCATTAGACTGGCGAAACGTAACTCCTGGAGGCTTTCTGTGAGCAGGTAGATGGTCTTAACAGCATGTCTAAAATATTTTATCGCCCCTCCTATGGGTTACGACGATACACAGTCTCCTTAAAGAGGTTATAATACTTCTAAGGGGCACACATCCAATCGAACTATGCAGAAGAGCTGAGGAGGCACTTAACATAGCATATAACTGGGCACAACCAAGGGGATTAAATGTCAACCCAGACAAAACAGAAATATGTCTATTTACAAGGAAAAGGAAGATTCATCCTTTTACCGTGCCTCGATTCCTGGATAAAAATATTGCCATATCTAAAAAGATAAAATACTGGGGAGTAATCTTGGATCAGAAACTGTACTGGAAAGATCATATTGAAAAAGAGTTACAAAGGCCCACAGATGTTGGTCGTTGTGCAGAAGAGCTATAGGTTCAAAATGGGGACTACGCTATACATGGCACACTGGCTATACATGAGCGTGATTAGTCCAATAATAACCTACGCCTCTATAGTGTGGTGGACATCAATGGACAAAAAGTACAACGTAATACCATTGCAAAAAGTGCAACGTATGTGCTGTCTAGGCATAAGCGGGGCAATTAGAACCGCACCAACAATAGATATCCGTATAAAGTATGCCCTCACAGCAAGACGTCTACAAGTAATGGGTGAATGGATAAATCGAGACCACAAGTCGTACCATCAGAAGATATTACAATCACTGGTCGGTCATATTCAAACAACGGAAATATCCGACTGCATTCCTGAAGTGCGGCTTACAGCTACCTGTGATTCGTTCGTGCCAGACAGACGCTCCTGGGAAAACGGAACACTAGCTCATGCACCAGTGGGAAGCAGCTGCTACACTGATTGGTCCAGGCTAGGAGGAAGGACTGGTCTGGGACTTTTTATTGATGAACCAGAAGTCGAACTTCACTTCCGCCTCCCAAACCATAACACAGTATTTCAAGCAGAAGTTCGAGCAACCACGGAGTGTGTTAACTTGCTCAGTAATACCACAAAGCCTATATGCCAACATATTCACAGATATCCAAATGGCGATCAAAGCAATAACAACGGAAAAGGTCAAATCCAGAACAGTGTTAGACTGTAAAAGAACGATAAATAATTACTCAGTCCATGGTCAACTGCGTATTTTCTGGGTACCGGGACACAACGGAGTGATAAGAAATGAACGAGCAAACAGCTTGGCTTCAAACGGCAGAGAACTTCGAGTAATAAACTTGGAAAATTGGAAACCTTTCGAAGCCACGAAGGATGAGTTGAAGCACTGGGCAGTGAAGGCTCACAAAACTGTATGGAATAGAGCAATTGTAGGAGAAATTGCAAAGATACTGTGACCCAAATGATACGGTGACCCAAATGATACGGTGACCCAAATGCGAAGAAAACACGTAGTTTTCTGAAACTAAACAAGATCGAGATTAGTAAGATGAAGAGTGTTCTAACGGGACACTCAAGCTTACAGGCACATCTTCATCGCATAGGACTAGCAGAAAACGACGAGTGCAGATCATGCAGGGAAAACATCTAAACGGTGGAACATTTTCTGTGTCACTGCCCAGCTTTCACACATGCAAGATCCCGATATTTCGGTTCCGACATATTGCAAGACTTGACTCATCTCAGAGGATATAACTGGAAGATACTGAGAAAATACGTGTCTAGTACCGATTTTCTGTAACCCGTGGGGTATAAAAATCATAAATAAGGAGCGCACAACAGGCCGAACCACTGACTTAAGTGTATGTCCATGGACATGAGACGTTTAAACGTCTCCTCTATTCAACCTAACCTAACCTATAATACTTCCAAAAATTATTATGTTGTTTAGAAAAAAAGGTGTGTTAAATTTGTATAATTTTTGTATGATTTTGTCAATCTTTGTTAGATTTACGTGGGGTTTTAGTAGCTATTCCCCTCGATTCCCTCAATCAAATAAATATGCAAATATAGGTAAGTCTTAAGATTACAAATATTTCTATTTCAACTGCCAATATTTGCCTCACTTTTAATGCTATTCGAAACTCCAAACCTATCAAATTGTTACAAAACATGAATTATTGTCCAGTATATAAAGGTATAAACATGTGCAAACATTGTTATTGTGATTTGACAATATATTTCCATATATTTATTTTCATTTTTAATTTTGTTGGTATAGGTGCCAATTGTGAATGCGTATTTTCACGCTTGTATATTTTCGAAATCTGTTGTTCCAAAAAGACTGAATATGTGCCTCAAACTCAAAAGTTCTATCAGATATTGAAGTAGTACACCGGGAAAAATCGCCATTTTTCATATGTTTGAATTCAAAGAAAATATATTTGACACAAAATTTTGAAATATTATATATTTGTGAACAAATACATTTTATTTGAAAATCAAGAAATGTTGTTTGAACACATATATTAATATATTAGAACTAAATATAATTGCGAACTGACTTTCACAAATATAATGTATGTTTACACACAAACAAAGTTACTGTTTAAGAAGTTTTCCAATAATATTTTATTTAAAAAAGATTTTATTAAAAGTTTTTATTTAAAAAGATTTCGAATTTTAGTTGACATTTTTCCTAGATTTCGTGTTTGTTAAAAATGTCATAAGCTTTTGGATTTAAAGCGCTAATTTTAATTTATAAATTTTCCAATTCAATTGTTTCCAATTTAAATTTTTGTCTAATTTTACAAACATATAAAATTTCTAAAAAATTGCACACTTAACTTCTGAAAACAGAAAACATGCCTTAAAATTAAGGCATTGATACATTGCCAAAATTCTTAAATACAAATTAATCTTTGTTTCGGAAGTATTAGTTCCGAATAAAAATATATTTGGATGAAAACGTACTCTTGTTTAGAACAACACCAAACATATAATATATTTGTGTGTGTCAAATACCATGTATTTGGAGGGTTCCCTAAATATAAGTATGTTTCCAGATGAATATGTTTGGGACAATATACTACAGAAGCGAATTTTTTCAGCGTGTAGGTGGAGAAGATTTGTTTTCGGAGCTGTTAAAATTAATTAATTAATTGCACTACGCAACAAAAAAACATTTTTGGTGTGTCCTAGACCTAAACATTATTTTTTTGTATAGATTGTGGCATACTGTTATATAAAATCAAAACCAAAAAATTTGTTATGGATAAATTTTTGTTTAAAAAATTTTTATTAAAAATTCTAATATCGTCGAAGGTACCCTTAGTATTTGCACTATAATTTTTGGAGTATATGCCCGATCTGGTCGACTTATACGTTAAATTGAAGCTATTAATTTGGGCTACCAATGTTGGAAATATTTCTTTTAATTAAAAACAGTGGTTTAGTAAAAGTCAAAAAGTAGATTTTTTTTCAAAAAAAAATAAAAATTTCCTGGGACGGAAAAAAACAAAAAATAGACAAACAAATTGAAAAAATATTTTATTCCATTTTTTAAAAGTTTGCGAAGAAAATAATGCCTATTTGAAAAAAATCTATGAATAAATGTAGAAATTATAGCCTTTTTGGTAGATGTAAGAGAATTAATTTTTTTTTTTAATTTCTGTTTAAATATCGATTTTATTTGTTACTTTTATTTATATTATGTGCATTTGAGTTTATTTACATGTACAAGTTTCATTAGAAGTAATTGTGAGTTCTTTGTTGACGTTTGTAGATTTCGAAATCGGTTTCTCTTATGAGGAACCAAATATAATCTCCCATCATTCTTTCATCCCAGTGCCCTTGGTAACGGACTTCAATTCTTGGTGAAACCTTTCGCCATGTTCGTCACTTACGTCGCCAAGATTCTCGGGGAAAAAGTTTAAATGAGAATGCAAGAAATGAATTTTGAGGGACATATTTACACCTGTTGGAATACATAAAGTGAAAAATAAGCTGGAAGAATACATACATATGTGTTATATACATAAATATAAAAAAATATATTTCTAAGCAATTTTTGCATAATTTTTTAACAAATCATTAATCATTGTTTCATATTGCGGGCTTTTATTGGATGCAAGGAAATTTGAAACTACAAGCTTAAACGACCTCCATGCTGCAATTTCATCCGACGTCAAGTATGATTCGAAATTCACATTTTTCATCAGTTTCCTTATTTTAGGCCCATCAAAAACTCCTTCTTCGATTTGTTGAAAAGAAAGACTTTTAAATAAACTTTTTAAATATGAGAGTGGATTGCCATCTTTCCTTAAGGCTTTTACAAAATTTTTAAAGAGCCCCAGCTTAATATGCAGTTGTGGCAAAATATCGGCTATCCCAGAGGCATAACATATCAACTACTTTCAAATCGCAAAAAATTTTCCAGTCATGTTCATATTTTATGTATTTTATCAATTTAGCCATTGTTTCGTCCTTGTCCTTGCAAAAGCATCTGTTATCCACAGTTGTATAAAATTGTTTGTAAGGTATATCACGGACTCTATATTATGATATGTTAACATCTGGGGCCAAAATATTGTACTGTTTCATCCGAGATGCAAGTAGTTCTGACCTATCTTTGGTCAGTTCCAAATATTGCACATATCGTCGCTTGGATGACCAACCGACGTAACTGACCATTTTTCAGAAATTGAGTTAAGGCCACCATTCGATTTGTCTAGTCAAAGTACAACGTGTGTATAAATTTTGTGCATATATATATTACCGTTTTCTCAAAAAACGGTAAATGATTTTAGACGTAACTGACACAATGCAAAAAATTATTTTCACCAAGAGACGTAAGTGCAATATGTCACTTAATAATTCGTTCTCCTGAAATGTTTGTTCATTATTGCAAAAACTTATGGAGTACTTGGTGGACCCAGCCCACTCGTTGCTAATTTTTGGACCGATTACGGTCGAAACTGGATCACGGTCCAGTCCCAATCGTCAGATAACGACAGTAGGAATCTCGATAATCCAATCGTAGTAGGTAGGAACAGTAGGAATCACTAAGAAAATAACTCCAAATTGGCTAATTTGGGCGGCGTCACGCCTCCTCACTCAATAACTAATATAGCCTATGTTACCCGCTAGGATAATCTGAAGATTCCCTGTAAGCTTCATCAATATCGGTCCAGTTATTTTGGAGTCCATACGTAACAACAAACACATCAATTTATATACATATAGATTCCGTATACTAATGATTAAGTAAGAAATTATTAGGATGAATATAAAAGTGTAATTAATTATATCCCGATTATAAATAAATAATGAAAACGTGATGTATTTTCGATTGAGAGATGGCTTTCCGTCTCTTTGAATGACATTTTAATATCCTAACGAATAGAGTGCCCATTTGAAAACAATGTAATAACAATAACGCCTATTTTTTAATATACCATGGGAACTATAAAAGTATACACTTTATACAATGTTAAGTATTTATATGAACGGGAATTAAGTGGTGGGGAAGAAGGAACATTGTCTTAAAAACGGAACATCTGTTCTCCTGAACAATTTTGACAAAAAACTATCTGACCGTCTGTTTGTCATACAAGCTATCGTCGCTGAACAACAAAATTGGGCATCTTTTATCCATTCGAGGTATAGGGTCTACAAAATTGAACCATCACAACGTATCGTTCCTAGTCACTGTAACGCTCTATGTTCAGATTATAAATTCGAAATTAATAATTTAATTTATACCAAGAAATGTATCACATATTCAAAATATCAGAACATGTAGATTTTGTAAATCTCTTTCGCTTTAACTAGTGTTCATTTTATTTAACACTAGTTATAACCCGGTGCGCTTCGCAGACCCAACCTTTATTTATTTTTGTTTAGGGTACCGTAACATAGTTACACTTCTTACATGAAAATTAAGTAAACTCGGATCTCTTTCTACACTAAAATACGAAAGATCGCCTACAATTTCTTATTTATTTTCCAAAAGTTATATTGTTACAGTATTTATCCCTTTTCCGTAATGTACCTCTAAATGCCATTAAACCACAACTGTACACCATTTAATCGTTTTTGCACCACCTTGCCACTATAAGTATGTATTAAGAGAAACTGTATATTCCAAAATCTACATTCGTACCCTTGCCCTACTATACCATATTTAACCTACTATACCATATTTAACCCTTTTTGTCATATTGTATTGTTTTTGTCCGACTGTGCCATCTTTAACACATTTTGACCCACTGCACAAATTTAAATTTTTTCCCCCACTGTACCATATTTAACACTTTTTGCCCCACTGTACAATATTAAACACAGTTTTTTCCAACTGCACAATATTAAATTTTTCCATCACTGTACCATACGTAACCTTAATCTTAAGCATATTTAACCCATGTTGCCCCACAATATTAAACACATTTTTGTCCCACTGTGCCATATTTAACACATTTTTGACCCACTGCACAAATTTAAAATATTTCCCCAACTGTACCATATTTAACCATATTTAACCCTTTTTGCCCCACTGTGCCATATTTAACACATTTTTGACCCACTGCACAAATTTAATTTTTTCCCCCACTGTATCATATTTAGAACTTTTTGCCCCACTGTACCATATCTAACATAGTTTTGCCCCACTGCACAATATTTATCATTTTTCCACTATTTTTGTCTAACAAACTCCTTGTGTCTAGTCTACGTTCCAATGGCTACCCTCAAGCCAAATTAGACGATTCAAGCTCTTGCCATTTGGACTTGGCTTTGGTGCCATATTTATCCCTTTTTGTCCCAATGTGCGCGAAAATTTTTTAATTTCGAAAAATTGTGATTCATACCGAATCTTCGCCCTAGACCCTTACCTCACACGAAATGTTGCAATTCTAGCTCCAGCCGTTTGGATTTGGCTGTGATACCATATTTTTTTCTTTTTTGACCCATTGTGCGCCCAAAATTTCGAAAAACCCTTCTATATTGCACGTCTATATAGCAAGGACTACCATCCTACCAAATTTCATGACTCTAGCGTTAGCCGTTTGGGCTGGGCGGAAATCAGTCGTAACTGACATTAAGCATAATTTTTTTTCCCACAAAGTGACGTATCTGCATTGTTTATGAAAAACATGCATTATAATTAATTTATTTTATTTTTTTGTTAATAATATTGAAAAAGATGGAGTAAAGTACACAATGAGAAAAGCAAATTGGAAATATAATAAATATTACGCCGTGGGGAAGAAGGAACATTGTCTCAAAAACAGAAAAACTGCTCTCCTGAACAATTTTGAAAATGTCAGTTACTGCAGTTGGTCATCCAAGCGACGATATATTTCTTCTATTATTTTACTAAACTCACGTCGATTTTTTTTAATGACTTTTTTTTGCCTTTTACTCATACTCATAATCTTTTTAAGGCGCTGAATTACACTAATTTATTAATAAGTAATTTCATTCATAAATTCCTGATTTAAGGTACATAAGTTGCAGTACCTGTAGCTGACATATAGTTTGCTTCGAACGTAGAAACCCAATACATATAATTTTACTACCTGGATATACTACTGGGATGTCCATGCCCCTAAAAGGTGCAACTGAAACCTCATAAATAAACAAACACACATATTGTTGAATGACCCTCTACTTGAGCGGATCTAATCCAATAAAGCTCTCACATTGCATATCATGTTTTATGAAGGCTTACGAACGGCCATAAAGCCTCGTCCTCTCTATAATTTTATTATGTCTGACATCAATCATCATAAAATAAAATGCAAGTGCAATGTCTCTCTCACATATGGCGAATTCAATATAAGCAGAAACATAATTTAAAAACGAAAAAATATGAAAGAAGATTTGTTTGAATTTCCCTAACATTTACAAAATGGCTCATAACTTTTACATCTATCCATAGTTTTTTCTTTCCAAATAGACAGTGTTTTCTTCGTTAGCATGCAGGCTTTTTAAAACTGTGATAAAATAATTTTTTCGATTTTTTATGGTTTTTTTGTACCAGGAAAAAGTGTTTTTTAAAAAAAATCATTTGTTTCTCATATTTTTGACGACTTAACCAAAGATTCTACGTGAAAGCAATATTTGCAGCATATGTAGCCCTCATTATTCCCTTAAATTTGAGGCATAACACGGCTCAATCAAATTATGGTCCAAATACTGAATGTACTTTCCATGAAAGCTAGAATTTAAAAAAAAAATGAAAAAAAATGTACCATAAAATTTTTTTTTTAATATTTTTTCGTATTTGTGACACTTAATTGCACCAGAAACTGTTATCCATATCCCTTGGACAAAAATGTTGTTGCATAGTGTTATTTGTAAGTAAATTGTGGTCTTTTGGAGACATTATTTATTTCTTCTAAAGAAAGAGTTGCTTTAAAACTAACATTATCTCCTTTACCGCATGCTGTGCAAAAATCAAATGCTACTAAAAAATGCGGGCGTCCTAAAGTGTATACACAGTTGCTGAAAATGCACTGCATGTTCACAACCAGATCAAAATATATTGGAAGTAAATAGTACAGAAAGTCTTGCGCTTGCTTAACACTAATTTAATATATGGATGGCTTAATATGAATTATGTATTCATTTAGTATCATGCTACCTTCGACCAAAAAATGAAAACTTTGGACCACTGTAAAAAAAAACTTAGACCAGCTGGACCATAAGTTTATTCTACAAAAATGATCTACATAACACGCCCTTTCAGAATTATAGAGTCGCTCTTCTAGTATTTTTTTGAGTTTGTGTAAAAAAGTTTAAGTAATTGAGCTCGAGGTCTCTTTTTTGTATAAGTTGGCATGTAATTTTGCTAATTAAACATAAAGAGTGTCCTTGGCGACCCCCACTGAAATTTTCTGGCAAAAATTTTCGTAGAATATTTTAATCCTTAAATGTCCTTTTTGAAATTACTTTTTTGAATTTTTTTGAAAAAAGGACGAAATTGACCCATTAAGAGGGGAGCTAAGATCTTCCACAAAAATGATTCTCATAAAATTCTACTATATAACTCTGACAATAAGAAATCTCTCAGACATTAACTTAGAGCATTTTTTCATTTAGTGCTCCCTTCGACCAAAAAATTAAAACTTTAACCCACTGCAAAAAAAAACCAGACCAGCTGGACCATAAGTTTATTCTAGAAAAATGATCGCTATTCTGTTCCAAAAATGCTGCTGGACAGTGTTATTTTTATTTTGTTTTAAATTCATGGGGAAATGTACGCAAAGTGGGAGTTACCGTTATATAACCACTCCTATTTCTGTAAAATACAATATATTAGAATCAGGCCGATATCTCTTCTTTTACTATTTTTGTCGCTCTTTCCCGTACAAATGGATCCACTGTGCAATATATGCAAATTCTTCGAGAATTTGTAATGTCGTCCCTTTCCTTGATAGACACTGCAGGTAACTGGTAGTCTGTGAGCTATATCCAAACTAAGTTCTGCACAGTGTACTCCGAAGCCAACGTAGTTTTTGTACCTCCACATTGATAGGCAGTTTAATCTTATTGCCGCTTTGGTTGCAACTTCTCTCGCCACAATATTAATCGGCAGTATGTATATGGAGTAGGACTTGTAGAGACTCGGTCGCTGTAGTCCTTAAGGCTCCGCTTATGCTCAGACAGGCTGTTCTCTGAACTGTTAGTAGGTAAGTGATGGTTAGTTTGTCAGTTGCCGTCCACCATACCACAATGCCGTATAGCAGTATAGGACGAACTACTGCTATATATATCCAGTGGACGATTTTAAGAGAGAGGCCCCACCGGGACCCTACAACCTTTTTTCAGGAATATAAGGCGACGTTGGCCTTCATTACACGTTCCAATACGTTAAGTCTAAATAACAATTTCCTATCTAGAATTATTCCTAAAAATTTTGCACTTTCAGAAAAGACTAGATCTGTTCCATTTAACCGAGGTGGAGGGTCCACATGTGGGACTTTATTCATCCTAGTAAAGAGAACCAATTCTGCCTTGTTTGGGTTTACGCCCAAACCGCTACTTCTGGCCCATCTAACCAATTTTTTCAGAGCCACCTGTAGAATGTCTCGGAGGACGTTTTCGAATTTGCCACGTCGTCCGCATATGCCACGAAAAAGGTCGGACCGCATTTGCCACGGCCAAGGCATTTGGCATTTGGAACCGCTAGGTTCCAAATTAGTTCCAAATTGTAGTGTGAATATATAAACTTAGTTATGCTGACTATGTGAGAATTGCCTCACAGCCAGACAGTCACACGGAGTAACTATAAACCGTCACATATCCATACCAGCCAGACAGTCACACGGTGTAACTATAAACCGTCACATATCCATACCGGCCAGACAGTCGCACGGTGTAACTATACACCGCCATGTATTCACACCTGTCAAACTTTAGAGACTAATTAATAATAAAAGAGCAGTCGCTCATCTGAACACAAACTCAACGGTCTTCTTATTATATGGCGACCGTGACAGTGATAAAGTTTTGTATGTGATTTTAAATTCAAGTGAAAATGCCTACTAAATTCAGTGGTAAAGCAGTAACGGATTAAACCATAGAACACCATCAAAAGTAAAATAGAAATTAAAACAATAAGCCGTGAAAGTGATAAAGAACACTACAAAAAAAAAATAACAAAAACAAAAATGAAAACAAAATCCGTGAAAGTGATAAAAACACTACAAAATAAAAAATAATTATATAAACAAGAGTAAAAACAAAGAAAGGCTACTACAAGTGTTTTATTTTGTGCAACAAAAACAAACTGCCAAAGGTCCACCTCCGACTACCAAATAGCTGTGTTTTATTTTTCATCAACACTCAACTCCACCAAATGCGGAGAAGGCTCTGCAATCAAAATCAACTAAAACAACAACTTAATGAATTGCTATAGATGTCCACCGTCACCTGCCAGATTACTCAGTTTTACTTTCATCAACACACAACTCCACCCAATGCAGAGAAGGCGCTGAAAACTAAATCAACTGAAACTACAAACAACAAAAACGACATCTTAATGAAGTGCCATAGTTGCTGAGGAAGCCAAATCCGAATTTCCAAATTAACAACAGAAAACCAGAGACGTAAAAAATGCCTACAACACCACCGCCTATATTTCTACACTGTAATGTATATTAATTATTATTATTATATGTATAAATAATTAAATATTAACGTAAATGGTAATGATAAGATTTGCTATAAAATTTTTTTTTAATTTTTGTTCTCAAAATTACTAACACATACTATTAAAATATTGTCACAAATTAAATAATACTTAGAGTGCTACAGATTTTATGTTAAAATGCGAAGCCAGGAATCAAAGAGAATAGAAAACACAGGAGAAGTTATTAATGAAATAATAACAACTCCAAATGAGAACACTGATTTAAAAAGTTTAAAAATTATGGTTTTTATAATAACCATTATACTAATTGTTAATATGTTCTGGAAAGTACACAGCTCTTATAGAAATTCTTTAAAAAAGAAATATAAATCATCAGCCACATTGGCCGAAATTTAAAAATAAAAAAAAAATAAATTTAAATACAGGAAATTTCAATAGTATATATGGACTGGCAGAATATAGTGGGAAAATTAAGGATAATAAAGGAGGACTTCGATAAGTCTTATAAGTCGAAAAACACATTAAGATTATTTTTGCTTCTACTGAAAGCATTAGAGTAATATTGAATGTAAATTATTCGAGACTGACAGTAGCTCACAAGGCGGCTGCCGACAACTTCTTTTCCGATGTTTGTGGAAAATTAGAGAATGTTTTGTCAAGAAAAAGTATAGACGTAAAGTTACCACTAACTCTTCGCGAGGAAATAGTCTATAGCCCGGAAATAAGCAAATTGATACTGGTGACCGATTCCCAGGCGGAAAAAGAGACTGAGGAATCGAACCAGCATTGCACCAACTCTAGAAAAAATCAAACAAAAATGCCATTGTCAGTAATAGAATTTCTTGGTTTGGCCACAAAACTCATTCCAGAGTTTGACGGCAAACCAGAAAATATGCAATCTTTTCTGGACTCTTTAAATCTGCTGGATACTGTTAAAAAACTATTGTAACAGATAAGAAGTTAGTGGCCGATAAATATCCATTACCCAGGATTGATGATATACTTGATCAATTGGATCGTGCAAAATATTTTTCTTGCCTAGACTTGGTTAGCGGATTTCATCAAATTGAGCTATCAGAGGAGTCAAGAGATATAACGTCTTTCTCGACTCAACAGGGCTCCTTCCGCTTCAAAAGACTTCCTTATGGCCTAAAGGTGGCTCCAAACTCATTCCAGAGAATGATGTCTATGGCATTTTCTGGACTAGATCCAGGACAGGCTTTCCTTTATATGGATGATTTAGTTGTCATTGGCTGTTCTGTGAGGGCCTATCAGAGTAGATAGAAGGTTATCTACTGATTACATATATTTAAAAGTATAATTTTGAAAACTAAGGTAGGAATTATTTTTTTTGTGTCAGAAAAGTTTTGGTTTAAAATATGAAAAAACAATTTTTGAGGGATTGAAGTTTTGACTTTCGATTTGGAGAGAAGGAAAATAAAAAAATTCGAAAATAATATAGATAGTCATCAAAAATAGGAGAAAACCTGAAAATTGATTTAAAAAAAATATCCTTCAACTTCATGACCCTTGATTCGCTACATAATTTTGATAATTGTGAAAACTAAAATATCTCGAGGGTAGGATCATGGTCTGTCTCCATCTTTGTATTTGGGATGAATCCTGTGAATTCCGATAACCCAGAGAATTTAATTTTGCGACATAAGGAAAGGCTATTATTCAAGAGAAAACGAAGCATAATTAAAAGCTAAAGCAAAGTCAAAAGAAAACAATCAAAATCTTGTGAAATTCTTATCAACTATAATATGGTTGCAATTACTTAACTGCGAATTAATTGCATCATCCAGAGGAGAAATCTAATCAAACCAGAGAATCGGAGATGTTTTATAATACCCATATATTGGAATCATCGATAAAAAAATACCGCATATTACAACTTAATTTTAATATCCTGATGAACCCTAAGTTACGTTCCTGCATGCTGTTTTGTAAATTTTATTGAAATTTTGCTTTCTCTTAATTGTTCAACTCATTTTATCTTAACCAAGAATAGAAATTAATGCAGCTGAATTTGGTCAACAAGCGCTTGTCGACGCAGCTTCAACTTTTGTCTTGTAAGTATTATTAAATTTATATTTTAAGTTTATTAGAAATATTCCACTACTTACTCGTACAAATAAACCTTTATACAATAGGACATTTACTTACATTTAATTTAACATCGATCACATAAAGATCCAATTAATTCTAGAATACATTTGAATGAATATTGTAAACTATACACTTTGATTATTCTTTACAATTTCTCGCTGTACTAAACATCAACATCTACGAAAATATCATATTTTTTTTATAAAACAAAATAAACCTGAATAATATTTAAACATTGAGATTTGCATGATGGCAATTTTTTCTAGTTAAGCTATATAGTAGTTCCACGAAATTGAAGACATGATCATATAAAATGTTTTGTGGGCAGACAAAAATAGTTAAAGTCGGCATGGTTGGGTGGGTAAACCGACAACTGAGAAAGATCTTCAACACCTCAGATTCTTTTTTCAGTGCGGGTTTTCCTTTATATTGGCAATGACCATCGTTACTCGTTTTCTTTTAATATATGTAGCTACCAAAATAACTTAAATATTTTTGTAACCGATTGAGGCCTATTCCTTTGGACAAGAACACCCCCCAAGCCCTGAGCACAGCCGGAATAATTGGTAGCATTGGTCAAGAAGGAATAGGGTCTGGTGAGAGGATCGTTACAGTTCCGAGAAGCACATGTTGAAAAATTTGCGCTCTGTATTTCAACTTTGTAGGAAATATAATTTAAAACTTCATCCAGACAAATGCGAATTTTTCCGGCATGAAGTGACTTACCTTGGACATAGATGTACAGACAAAGGAATCCTCCCAGATAGTAGCAAGTACGAAATCATTGAAAATTACCCCCGACCAAAGACTGCTGACGATGTCAAGAGGTTCGTAGCATTCTGCAATTATTACAGGCGATTCATTGCGAACTTCGCAAATTATTCCCTGCCATGGACACGTTTGACTCGCAAAAACGTAAAATTTGAATGGAATGATACATGCGAAAAAGCATATCAGCATTTAAGAAAATCTTTGTTAAGTCCAAAAATTTTATAGTATCCTGACTTCGATAAAATGTTCTGCATTTCAACAGATGCAAGCAAACATGCATGTGGTGCAGTACTCAGCCAAGAATACGGTGGGGTACAACTGCCTGTTGCATATGCATCAAGAGCATTTACGGAGGGAGAGAGCAACAAGTCCGTTATTGAACAAGAACTTGCGGCGATTCACTGGGCTATAAATTTTTTTAGGCCATATGTATATGGAAAGAAATTTGTAGTGAAAAGTGACCACCGTCCATTGACATACTTGTTTTCAATGAAAAATGCATCCTCGAAATTAACAAGGATGCGTTTAGACCTTGAGGAATATGACTTTTATATAGAGTACATAAAGGGCAAGGACAACTGCGGACCTGATGCTCTTTCCAGGATCAATTTTGAGGATATTAAGGCAATTAGGAATGACAATAGGCTCTTCAAAGTCACAACAAGATCGATTTTAAGAAAGGAAAATGAACCTACTGACAAATCTTCACAAGAAAGACCGGATGACTTGACACCCAAAGTGATAGAGACATTAACATATAAAGAG
This sequence comes from Eudasyphora cyanicolor, assembly GCA_963930755.1. Taxonomy (NCBI): domain Eukaryota; kingdom Metazoa; phylum Arthropoda; class Insecta; order Diptera; family Muscidae; genus Eudasyphora; species Eudasyphora cyanicolor. Next base: position 107,343,843 of record OZ005737.1, read on the forward strand.
ATCAAGAAATTTGTTCGCCTAAAGTTCATACTTAAAGGTAAATCACCTAGGTGTTACCTGATAAAAGGAAAATGTACTTTAGATAGAATATCATTGGTAGAGATTCTTGTTAATGGAAAGTTTGATCTCGATCAATTCTTTCCTAGGCTCGAGGAAGTGGCCGACAAGAATAAAGTTGACAGAATTCAACTACATCTACACGATGAAATATTTAACACTGTTGAAGTGAACGCGTTCAAGAATATTGCGAACAAAATACTGAAAAAATTGGAGGTTTACTTGGGCCCAAGACTAACAATTATTTCTGGTGACGATCAGAAACATGATCTACTTGTAAAATATCACGATGATCCATTAATCGGTGGTCATCCCGGAGTCAGTAGAATGACGACAAAGCTGAGGTCGAAGTACTACTGGCCTGGCATATCCAAGGATATCCGAAATTATGTGAAGAAATGTGAGCTTTGTCAAAGAAATAAATCAATGCCAAAGACCAAAGAACCAATGATATTGACTAATACTCCCACGAGTGCATTTGATGTACTTGTCATTGACACAATAGGCCCTTTTCTTAAGTCGAACAGTGGCAATGAGTATGCCTTGACGATGATTTGCGACCTTACTAAATACCTCGTTGTGGTGCCCATTCCAGATAAATCATCAAAAACAGTGGCTAGGGCAATTTTTGAACATTTCATATTAGTGTATGGTCCTGCTAGCAAAATACTGACCGACATGGGTACTGAATTCAAAAATCAGACCATGGAGGAACTTTGTAAACTGTTGAAGATTGATAATAAAACTTCAACAGCTTATCATCACCAGACAGTAGGTACAGTGGAAAGATCCCACAGAACTTTCAATGAGTATGTGCGATCGTACATATCATTAGATAGGACTGATTGGGACGAATGGTTACGATATTTCGCTTATTGTTTTAGCACAACACCAACAACTGTCCACCAATACTGTCCGTATGAGTTGGTATTTGGTAAAATACCTCCTACAATTGAAAACCTCGGAACGAATACAGTCGATCCGATTTACAACATCGACTCATATGCTAAAGAGGTTAAATATAGACTGCAACTAGTTCGAAATAGAGTTACGCAGATGTTAGAACGTACTAAGAAGACTAGTAAGGATCGATACGACAGTACTGCAAGACCAATCGTTATTGAGGTACATGATTTGGTTCTGTTTGAAGACACATCGGGACACAAGTTGTCAAATTTGTATAAGTGACCATACGAAGTTGTAGCCATTGATGACAAGGGCAACTGTGAACTGTTTTTAAACAACGGAAAAAAGTTGTGATTCACAAGAACCGACTAAGGAAATTTGTAGTATAGTATAACTTTAACTTTCTTTCACCATTTTTATTTTCTTTATTACTATAAGTGACGTCACTAAAATAATATATTACCTATGTTAAGACCATAGTTGTAAGGTTTTAATATATACTAAAATTATATCCTGCATATGTTAAGATCATAGTTTTAATATATACGTATAATTTATAATTAATAATGTTAAGAATACAATTGTACACTTAAATGTATATAAATTATAATTAATCAATTATGTTTTAAATACTACATTATACTAATTACTATTATATTAGAGATATATTACTACTATTGAATATGAACAAAATATCATATAATTACTATTTTTTCTAACCTAAATTTTTTGTAATATGAACAAATTTTATTTTATATAATACCATACATTTATTCAAAAAAAAAAAAGGGAGGTGTAGTGTGAATATATATATATATAAACTTAGTTATGCTGACTATGTGAGAATTACCTCACAGCCAGACAGTCACACGGAGTAACTATAAACCGTCACATATCCATACCAGCCAGACAGTCACACGGTGTAACTATAAACCGTCACATATCCATACCGGCCAGACAGTCGCACGGTGTAACTATACACCGCCATGTATTCACATCTGCCAAACTTTAGAGACTAATTAATAATAAAAGAGCAGTCGCTCATCTGAACACAAACTCAACGGTCTTCTTATTATAAGTACTCCTCCTTGTGGGGTCCCTCTGTTTACAAACCTTGTTAGAGTTGTGGACCCAAGACATGCTGTTATGCGTCTTCTGTTGAGCAGACTTTGAATTAGTCTAATCAAACTAGAGTTAACCTTTAGATGTGACAGTGGCGCAATTACTGCATCTGAGTGAATATTGTTAAATGCCCCTTCTATGTCAAGAAATGCCACCATGGTGAAATCCTTGAAATGTAGGGACGAATCGATAGTGCTCACAAGTTCGTGCAGGGCTGATTCTGCAGACTTCCCTTATTGTAAGCATGTTGGTTCACCGACAGGAGTTTTGTACCCTATTGAAATAATCTAAAAGTCTTTCCAGACCTTTCAATAGGAAGGAGGCTAGGCTAATTGGTCTGAAGTCTTTTGGCCTAGTGTGTGATATCTTCCCCGCTTTAAGCACGGTACTATGTTCCGGTTTCACGCTGAAATCCCATACAAAAAACAAAGTTGTGAAAATATGAGTGAAATTTTTTCATTTGTGGTACTATGTTTTTTCAACGTGAGAAATTGACATTTTGCGCCGCCACAAATCAATTGAACGTCGGAAAAAATTGAAGCCGCCAGCATTGTACTCCTATTTATTTATATTCATATTTGTCCGCGAGAAATTCAACTGTTGTAAATATTAGCAATAAAATTTCCTAATAAAGAATGCTAAATTAAATTATCTGAAATAAAGAAAACTAATGCAAAGCTTTGGAACGGAAAATAATTATGTATATGGAATAAACGAGAAGAACGACATTCCGATTAGATAGCAAAGCAAAAAAAGTGCAAAACACTGGAAGGACATGTAACTATATGTAATAATGTGGAATTTGTCTTGTAAATACATATGTACATTTACGTTTGTATTGTAATGGCCTATATGTGGACATGGTATTTCACTACCTTATTTGTGGATTATTTAAGACGTAGTTAGGAAGTACGAACTTTGTCAACCATGTAAACTATTCATTCTTGTTCTTCCTCTCTTTTTGCGCAGTCATCGCATTGCATCTAAGATCTCACGATTTCATCATCATTTCATGTATATTATTAGAATTAGTTAAATAAAGTGTTTATTATATCAAACATTATATAGCCGGTTTATTCATTCATTAAACTAACCACGAACGGCTATAGTGGTGACCCCGACGTGATCGTAATACACACATGAGATGAACGAAGAGACAGGCACCGAGAAGACAAGCACATCCGTGGGAGCAGGCCAGGCTCCGGACACTGCTGGACAAGGAGTGGCGACTTCCCCGATGTACGGACATTTTGTAAGCAGAGTTTCAGTGAAAGTACCGCCGTTTTGGTCTGATCACCCTAAAATCTGGTTCGCACAAGTAGAGGCTCAGTTCGCCGTTTCAGGCATTGTGGCTGACGAAACGAAATACAGCACCGTCATAGCAGCGATTGAATCACAGGTGTTGGTGCAGATTTCGGACGCTGTCCTCAAGCCGCCTGCAACAGGAAAATACGAATTTTTGAAAAAATGCATCATCGAACGCTTCTGTGAAAGCGAACAGAAGAAAATACAGAAATTGCTGTCCGACATGCACCTTGGCGACAGGCGACCTACACAATTATTGAACGAGCTCCGTAGTCTTGCGAAGGATAGGGTAAGTGATGACTTCCTGGCATCATTGTGGCTTCAACGATTACCACAGAATGTTCGTGCCATTCTCCAAGCCTTCAACGGGGAGCTGTCCGAATTGGCGAAACTGGCGGATACGATTTTGGAGGTGAGTGATTATCGACAACTCGCCGCTGTGTCCACATCCACGACACCGAACGAAGCCACCTTATTGCAAAGAATTGCGTTTTTGGAAGAACGTTTGGAGAATCGCAAGAAGAGCCAACGTAGTGCTACACCATCGGCGGAGAAATTTTGTTGGTACCACTGGAAGTTCGGCGAGGCCGCTACAAAGTTCCGCCAGCCTTGCGAATTCCATTCAATGCCAAAAAACTAGTTGCCGTGGCTGGTGCATTGTCCAGCGCACCACGCCGAATTACAGTGGCACGTCTTACATTGCTGGACAACGATACCAAGGTGAAGTTCTTGATCGATACGGGGGCTGACGTGTCCGTTTTGCCACCGCGTTCATGTGACAGAAACGTCACATCGAATTCAGTAACATTATTTGCAGCTAATGGCACCCGTATTAAAACATATGGCGAACGTCGTCTCAAGTTTTCTCTTTCATTAAGGAGAGTCTTCGAATGGAATTTTCTCGTGGCAGATGTTTCAACAGCCATAATAGGTTCTGATTTTCTCAAGCACTTCGATTTACTTGTGGATATTAAGCAGAATCGTCTCGTCGATCGCAGGACTTTGCTGCACGCTAAGGGTGACACAGTATATTCATGTGCACCCGTCATATCAACATTCAATGCCGACAACATATTTTCACGACTGCTATTTGAGTATAAAGACATCACCGTGTTAAGCAGCAACCGAGATCGAGAGTCATTGCAGACGGACGTTACACACCACATCGTTACTGGTGGCCCAGCGGTGTCTGCCCGACCACGAAGGCTGCCACCTGAGAAATTCGCTGCTGCCAAAAAAGAGTTTGAGTTTTTGGTGGAGCAAGGTATTTGCAAGCCATCCAAAAGTAATTGGGCAAGCCCCCTACATATGGTAAAAAAGACGAACGGGTAGTGGCGGCCGTGCGGTGATTACCGTGCGCTTAATGCGCAAACTTTACCAGATCGCCTAGACCCTATTCCATTTTTGCATGATTGTACTCACGTGCTCCATGGCAAGTATATATTTTCTGTGCTAGATTTGCAAAAGGCGTACCATCAAATACCCATAGAATCCTCCGACATACCCAAGACGGCGATAACAACACCCTTTGGGTTGTTCGAGTTCAACTACATGACATTTGGATTGCGGAATGCTGCACAAACTTTTCAGCGCCACATCAATTCTGTTTTGCACGGCACCGATTTTACATTCGCTTACATCGATGACATTCTCATTGCATCATATAGTGCGGACGAGCACGAGAGACACCTGAGGATTGTTTTCGATCGGCTACGTAAATCTGGTTTGGCAGTAAACGGCAGCAAATGTGTTTTGGGCAAGTCCGAAGTTAAATTCTTGGGCCACACTACAACACCGAACGGCATTAAACCACTAGAAGAGAAAGTGACAGCAATACGTGATTACCCCAAACCTGAAGTGGCGAAAGAACTTAAGCGGTTTCTGGGATGATTAATTTTTACCGCTCCTTTCTCAGGAATGCAACGCGCAATCAAGGAAAATTGCAGGCTCTCATTTCGGGCAACGTCAAAAACGACACGACGCCAGTTGTTTGGGACGATGAAGCCACAAACGCATTTGAGGCATGTAAGGAGGAATTAGCAAACGCCACCATGCTTTGTCACCTGTCGCCCAACGCAAAATTGTCTTTGTATACAGAAAACATGCCTTAAAATTAAGGCATTGATACATTGCCAAAATTCTTAAATACAAATTAATCTTTGTTTCGGAGGTGTTAGTTTTAGGTTTAGGTTTAGGTTAGGGTGGCAGCCGTATTTTTTTTACAAGCTCACATAGACCAGTTGAGGTCCCTAGTGTTACCACGGGCTGAAATGCCCCTCATCGAAACCAACCTGTTTGATATATAAATTTATCGATAGTACGAATATCAGTACTGGAAAGATCTGTTAGGCTGCCTATAAAGGCCGACCCCAGTATGTCCAGTCGTCGTTTACTCAAAGCGGGACAGTCGCAAAGCAAGTGCTCAATGCTCTCCACTTCTTCCTCATCTCCACAGGTTCGGCAGAAGTCATTGGAGTCAATACCCAATCTTTTGGCGTGTTCGCCGATCAAGCAGTGTCCCGTCAGAACCTGTACTAACGTAGACAATCTTTTCCTCTCTAGTGCGAGGAGATATTTTGACCTTCTCAGGTCATACCTTAGCCAGATTTGTCTAGCTACCCTGCAGGTGCCGATTTCTGTCCATCTCTCGTTGGACTGCCTGATTGCCTCTTGCCTAAGCCAAAGCTTGCACGTGGATAGTGGCGCACCAATATATGCAAATTCTTCGAGAATTTGTAATGTCGTCCCTTTCCTAGCAAGTTCATCGGCTTTGCAGTTCCCCGGGATATCCCTATGCACCCATATGAGGTGTATATTAAACTGCTCAGCCATCTCGTTAAGAGATCTGCGGCAGTCGAGGGCTGTTTGTGAATTTAGGGACCTTGCCTCCAGAGAATTGATGGCAGCCTGGCTGTCCGAGTAAATGACAACGCCAGTGTTGGTTACTATGTTGCGACTCAGCCACTTGGCGACTTCCCATATTGCCATTATTTCGGCTTGATAGACACTGCAGGTATCTGGTAGTCTGTGAGCTATATCCAGACTAAGTTCTTCACAGTGTACTCCGAAGCCAACCTTTTCATCAAGCTTCGAACCATCCGTGTAAAAGTGGAAATGGTTTCTATTACCTGGTATTCTGCCGACCCATTCATCTCTGGCGGGAATCATAGTGATGTAATTTCTCTCGAAGGTGTACACAGTTGGTATATAGTCCACTCGGTCGGTTACCATAGCACTACACTTTGATATCCTCATGTGACCATAGTTCTTGTACCTCCACATTGATAGGCAGTTTAATCTTATTGCCGCTTTGGTGGCAACTTCTCTCGCCACAATATTAATCGGCAGTATATGGAGTAGGGCTTGTAGAGACTCGGTCGCTGTAGTCCTTAAGGCTCCGCTTATGCTCAGGCAGGCAGTTCTCTGAACATTTGTTAGTAGGTTGGTAATAGTTAGTTTGTCAGTTGCCGTCCACCATACCACAATACCGTATAACAGTATTGGACGAACTACTGCTATATATATCCAGTGGACGATTTTAGGAGAGAGTCCCCACCGCGACCCTACAGCCTTTTTGCAGGAATATAAGGCGACGTTGGCCTTCCTTACACGTTCCAATACGTTAAGTCTAAATAACATTTTCCTATCTAGAATTATTCCTAAAAATTTTGCACTTTCAGAAAAGACTAGATCTGTTCCATTTATCCGAGGTGGAGGGTCCACATGTGGGACATTATTCATCCTAGTAAAGAGAACCAATTCTGTCTTGTTGGGGTTAACGCCCAAACCGCTGCTTCTGGCCCATCTAGCCAACTTGTTCAGAGCCACCTGTAGGATGTCTCTGAGGACGTTTACGAATTTGCCACTCACTGCGATTGCCACGTCGTCCGCATATGCCACGACCTTGCAGCCACAACGTTCTAGATCTAGCAGGATTTCATTCACCGCTAGGTTCCAAATTAGTGAAGACAATACTCCTCCTTGCGGGGTCCCTCTGTTTACATACCTTGTTAGAGTTTGGGACCCTAGACATGCTGTTATGCGTCTACTGGTGAGCAGACTTTGAATTAGTCTAATCAAACTAGTGTTAACTTTTAGATGTGAGAGTGCCGCAATTACCGCATCTGAGTGAATGTTGTTAAAAGCCCCTTCTATGTCAAGAAATGCCACCATGGTGAATTCCTTGAAATGCAGGGACGATTCGATAGTGCTCACAAGTTCGTGCTGGGCTGATTCTGTAGACTTGCCCTTATTGTAAGCATGTTGGTTCCCCGACAGGAGTTTTGTATCCAGGCATGATACAATTAGAAGGTAGTCGCAGTTGCCCAACAACAACAAAATATCAACTCTGTTTATACCCCGGGTGTTTCTGGTTGTCAAAATGTAGATGACAATTTGAATAGAAGTGTCAATACTACCTCATTCATTTTTGACACAATAATAAATAAATAAAATAAAATTGGAAGAATTCGAGAATTGAAATCCTTTTATTTTTTGTTTAAATGCTAAGAACGTAACATATGCACGTGAAACATATAGTGGTGTGCAATGAAATAGAGACATTCTCAAATTAAGAAACCCCGTAAAAAAATGTTTTTTGTGAAACTTTCAGTTCTTATTAAATTAAAGTACCAAATTCAAACATCAGTGTGAAAATTTAAAACTTAAAATAACAAATATAAAATAATCCCTGGTTTTGTGAACAAAAAGTCTCGATTGGAATGTTCTTCAGGCAATTCAACTATTGTCCACAGATCATCCATTCTATATTAGTATTGACTACTATCCAATCCTGATGTTACTTGGCGAATTTCAACTTTCTTTTTTCGTGTCTTTCTAAACGACACACAAAAGGGGGTTGAAGTTCTTCAGGGAACATCAGGATTGGGCAGTAGCCAATAGTAATCTAGAATGGTTGATATGTGGACAATAACTGAAGGTGCCTGAAGAATATTCCAAGACTTTTCGAAATGTATTGGGTTCAATGCCATGTCGTTGCTTTTGCAGTAATTAATAAGTACTGAGGTATAATAAGAGATAACTAAAGCATTTGTTTATTTAATTTACATATTTATTTCATTTCAAGTTGATAAATTGTTTTCCTCCATTTTTGTTCACAGCCAAAACCGGAGAATTATTAACATTTATAATTCATTGTGTTATTTATTTTAATTTTTGAATTATCACACTGATATTTGAATTTGGTAGATTATTACTGGAAATGAATAAAATCGACTAAAAGTTCTACAAAAATAATTTGTTCGGCGAGTTTTCTTTCTTTGAAAATATTGAATAGGGGTCTCTATTTCATTGCACACCAGTTTGGTCGATAATAGTACATATAGGGGAAGACCGCAGTGGTCGACTGTAGGAAGATCGCAGTGGTCGACTCTAGTATAGAACAAATCATCTTTTATTCATATTATTGAATTTTATTCATATTATTGAATTTTATTCATATTATTGAATTTTATTCATATTATTGAATTTTATTCATATAATTATTGAATTTTATTCATATAATTATTGAATTTAAAGTTTAATTTTTGAGAACTTCTTGTGATCCATAATCTTTTGTTTTGCCTTTTGTATCTTAAGGCCTCTGTTGAGATTTTTGATGCGGAAAAATATACGACATTTGAAAAAGAATTTTCGGACATTTTCTGAAGATCAACATTGACACTTTTTTCAAAAAGTCGCTTCCTTAAGTTTATTCCACAGTCGATTTCTTTCCCGTTAATGCTTTCAAATACTTTTTCGAGCTCCTTTATGCCTCGTACGAAGTGTTGAGAAGGTTTTTTCAAAGAACCTTTGGATACCTGGTCAACCCAGGTAAAAGTGTTTTCTTGACTCAGATGCTCATCTAGATTTAGCTTTTGAATTATATATCCTGAAATGTATTCCAAAGCATCATCTTGAAGAGCATCCGAGTCTTGAATTTGTACCAAGTCTAGTCCTTCGACATCCATTATTTCATCCTCTTCGTTTCCCTCGTATTCCTGACAACAAACGGCTTCGTGTTCATTTATTTATGCAGCTGTACAACAAGTTTCACTGTTTGTGGGAGGTTTGTTGGAGTTCATCCAGTTCGTTCCGTCCACTTCAACATTTCCTGTTGAATAATAATCTTTTTAATTTAAAGAGCTTACTCTGTCTGTGTTTCGGAATTTTGTACATGTATTGTGTACTCAAAACTTATAGTTGTGCTGGTCCAGAAATATGGAAACAAAAAAATGTATTAGGACTATATACTTCGTTTTACTCCGGTTGGGTATGTTTTTCTACTTGAGGTAATTCCGACATAGATTCTCTGCAATAATGATGGAAATATAAGTATGTAATCTTCGGATTAGCTTCATATTTCCACTCGACAAACCCTAACGAAAAATCCATTCCCTCTACAAATATAAATTCAAAATCAGTTTCTGGAAGACATCTGAAATAAAACTAAAACATTAGGATTTATAATAGTTAGAAATATTTATACCAACATTGGGAATTGCACTGCGCTAGGCTCTATAACGACAAAAGGCTCTGCCTTTGGCAAAAGCGTCGACTTTTTAGGCCCTTTTACGATATCGCTGGGCAGGAAGTGGTCACCACATATTCCGTCCCCGCTCTTAAAATTAATTCCACAAATTGACGACCACTTGAGCCTCCGCTTGTCGATCGGTACCGCAAAAAATGAACCCTTTGATGCACCAACCACCTTACCAAATAACCGGCACTTTCGCATTTTTCTTTTTATTTCGCAATTCTTTATATATATTTTTAATTAATTTTCAAATCTCGTTTTTGATAACGATATTTTTAATTAAAAACAAACAAAACGTAAACATAGGAAATGTCAACGATGTATTTGATACTTACTTGACAAGCAAAAACACCATCGAGAAAAAATTTTAAACAGCTGATTGCTGTAGACTACCTTATGATTATACCATGTATCCAGGTTTTCCCTAATGAAATGATCTAAAAGTCTTTCCAGACCTTTCAATAGGAAGGAGGATAGGCAAATTGGAAGTATTAGTTCCGAATAAAAATATATTTGGATGAAAACGTACTCTTGTTTAGAACAACACCTTCCCAAACATATAATATATTTGTGTGTGTCAAATACTATGTATTTGGAGTGTTCCCTAAATATAAGTATGTTTCCAGCTGAATATGTTTGGGACAATATACTACAGAAGCGAATTTTTTCAGCGTGTAGGTGGAGAAGATTTGTTTTCGGAGCTGTTAAAATTAATTAATTAATTACACTACGCAACAAAAAAAACATTTTTGGTGTGTCCTAGACCTAAAAAATTATTTTTTTTTGTATAGATTGTGGCATACTGTTATATAAAATCAAAACCAAAAAATTTTTTATGGATAAATTTTTGTTTAAAAAATTTTTATTAAAAATTCTAATATCGTCGAAGGTACCCTTAGTATTTGCACTATAATTTTTGGAGTATATGCCCGATCTGGTCGACTTATACGTTAAATTGAAGCTATTAATTTGGGCTACCAAATTACAGTGGTTTAGTAACAGTCATTAAACAAATTGGAAAAAGTAGATTTTTTTTCAAAAAAAATAAAAATTTCCTGGGACGGAAAAAACAAAAAATAGGCAAACAAATTGAAAAAATATTTTATTCCATTTTTTAAAAGTTTGCGAAGAAAATAATGCCTATTTGAAACATATCTATGAATAAATGTAGAAATTATAGCCTTTTTGGTAGATGTAAGAGAATTAAATTTTTTTTTTAATTTCTGTTTAAATATCGATTTTATTTGTTACTTTTATTTATATTATGTGCATTTGAGTTTATTTAGTGAGTTCTTTGTTGACGTTTGTAGATTTCGGAATCGGTTTCTCTAATGAGGAACCAAATATAATCTCCCATCATTCTTTCATTCCAGAAATAAGTTGGAAGAATACATACATATCGTCACCTGAAATCCAAAAATTTAAATTTAAATTCGTACGAAAACGTAAGCATTTCAGTGTAAATGTAGGTTTCTCTATCTCTCTTTCTGTCATCTGGGCGAACACAAATGTCAGATCGAGCCACTTTATTTTATTTGTCTACTGGTAGGAACAATGTCAAACAACGTTATTAAAAGCAAAAATAGATATTAATATAATTAGGGTAAAAACAATTAAACAATAAAAAAAATTATACATATTTAAGCATAAAGAAGTCAAAATTGGCAGCTCACTAAGATCGAACAAAATCATCAGTGCAGAATAAGAGAGACGTCAGAGATAGAGAAACAAATGAGAGTCTTGGTTCAGCTCAGCTAACCCACCCAGGGTTGATTTTTTGGCCAACGCTAGTGTAAAGAGAACAGAGGTGTATTTGCTAAGGTCGACCATACAAAAGTGAGTGCTTTTTAAACTGGAAGTTGTGAAATTATTGATCTGGCATTTAAATTATTTTCCAATTTGTAAATTGCTGACGTCCTAGACGTAAGGCCAGGCGAACGAACGAACCTTATGCAAGCCATACACGCTACAACCGTTGGTACAACCCGGTTGGTAATCAAGTTGTGTGTTTTGCCCACAGACTATACAACCTCTTTGTACAACTTCATTTTGTAAACAATTCATTTTGAGTTAAGAAGACATCGGATGTCAGCATACTTTTATATAATTCTATAAAATCACGCATTTCAGCTGAGTTTTCCATTTTTGTGATGTTTACTCGGCAATTAAACTCCCGCACAATGTTCTTTGCTAAGTTGTCACTACGAAAATAAACACAAAAGTTATGCGACTTGCCCACAGTCGTGCTTCTCCCGCAAAGTCATAATCAATATGACGTACGAACTCGCATGACATGCCCACAAACGTTACAACCGATTTGTACAACCTGCCAAAAAATCAAAAAATTTTGATTTTTCGTACAAGCGAGACACAACTTCATACAACAAGGCCACAAACGTTACAATCTTGTGTACAACCTGCTTAAGTTGTACCAACGGTTCGCGTGACAACCGTTGGCTTGCTTTAGAGAAACCAAATTCCTGACGAAAGTGAGTGACTGGTTTTCGTTCGCAGAGACATTCGTTAGAAATGCAGAAACAGGCCGTTAACATTTTCTTTATTTATTTATGCATTTAGTTGTAGTTTTCTGTCATTTCATTTTCCTCTGTTAAACGAAGAATTATGTTATACCCACACTTAAACAGGCATCATAACAGTAGAAGAGAGAACTTTCACGTCTTGGTCTTTGACCTGTATTGTAGCGGCGCAAAATTCCAATTTGTCATGTTGAAGTAAACATAGTAACACAAATGAAAAAATTTCACCAATTTGTTCAAAACTTTGTTTTTATATTGGAGTTCAGCGTGAAATGGAAATATAATACCATGCTTTAACAGCAACATTTTCTGAAAAGGTAAACAAAAGTAAGTTGTCTTTTGTTTACAGCGAATTTGGGTAGAACGCGCATTGAAAATTTATCTGTCAGACGCATTCACTTGTATTTAAGAGACACTCTTATATGATGAAAGTGTTCTCCTTTCATGAGCGTGTGCTCAAAGTTTGTAAGAGAGAGAGGCAGGCGGAAAGAGCTCTCTGCCTCTCTCTCCTCCTTCTACAGAATACAATTACATTACACCTTTAAAAAAGAGATAATTCGTAAATTATTAAATCGTATAAAGGTGGGTACTATGTTTTTTCCCACCAAATTCCACAAAATTTTGTTTCAAGTTGAAAAATGGAACGCTTTTTTACTTAGTAGCATTGCATTTTTGAAGTGTGTGTGTCGAAATGTCACTTTCATATGTATGTGTATAAGCAAGTGCATTTTTTTTGTTTTTGCTTTTCTTGAAAACAAACACGAGTTTAAATTAGAATCAATAAGCAAGTAAATGGAATAATGCCGACTTAGAATATAGTTAATTTAAATTGCAGAATGGAAATATGGTTGATGATCATTGTGCTAATGTTATAACTAAATAAATTATTTATTTTGTGTTGATACGATGGCGATGCTTGTGAGGCATCAGAAGCCATGGTAATACAATGTTACAAATTACAAAATAATTTCCTATTGTTATACGAGTATAAATAAATAAGATGATGTTTTGATGAACCGAAAAATATGTTTTATTATTATTTTTAAGGATTTACATTATATTTGTGGACATATATAAATTATACTTCCATCCATAAACGGATTTTCTTTTTCGAACTCCTATGGCTGGCAAGAACTCACTATGTTATTTATAACCATTTAAAAAAGAGATCACAGGCACTGCCCAATTCCATTGTCCTACTGCTCCGGTAGCGTTTGCCATCCACAAAGTTTTTCCAGGTTTTTCGTCACGATTGTTCTAAACATACAAACGTAAATGTACATACGTAATTATAAGACAAATTCCACATTATTACATATAGTTACATGTCCTTCCAGTGTTTTGCACTTTTTTGCTTTGCTATCCAATCGGAATTTCGCTCTTCTCGTTTATTCAATATACATAATTTTTTTCTGTTCCAAAGCTTTGCATTAGTTTTCTTTCAGATAATTTAATATTCTATTCTTTATTAGGAAATTTTATCGCTAAGATTGACAACAATTGAATTTAAATAAATAGGAGTACAATGCTAGCGGCATTCAATTTGTTGCGGCGTTCAATGAAATTGTAGCGGCGCAAAATGTTAATTTCTCACGTTGAAAAAACATAGTACCACAAATGAAAAAATGTCACTCATTTTTTCACAACTTTGATTTTTGTGTGGGATTTCAGCGTGAAACCGGAACATAGTACCGTGCTTAAAGTGTTTAAATCTATGCACGTTCTACGAATGGGCTCTGCAGATGCGTAATTTGTATGCTGAAAATCAATGCAGTAATATCGGCAAGATCTGAAAGGAACTGTTTAAGCGACTTTTACTTAAACAGTAAATCGCGTTTTTTTATCCGCCACAAGTGCTCAATTGATGTCAACTCAGCTGAGCTTGGATTGGATTAGGACACCATTGTGAATGGCATCATCGAACTGTCATCTGCTGTTTTTGTTTTAGATGAATTTTTTGTTCACAACTCACCCGCACGGCTCGCGGCCACAACTAAATAAAATCTTAAAATTAAAATAAAAAATAATATATATGTATTGTTTTTCTTTTTTTTAATTCCGCCACTCTGGCGCGGAGTTAAGCATTGTCCTTCGAACCAAAACTGATCCAGTGACTGAATAATATATTGGTTGTGATCGTCAATACTATTTTCGTAAATTGTGAAAAATCAATAATGATGTTGTTGTTTGGTTTCACGAACAAAGTACAAGGTGGCGCAAAAGTAATCCTCCTATCAGAAAATGCTATAAATTTTGCGATTGGCCCCTAATGCATAATGTTGACATTTGTGTAGTAAACACATGCGAATTACACGTTAATAAACAATGTTACGCTACACTGCTCCAGAACGTGGAATATTGCTGACTATTTATTTGACCAATAATCGGTCGGTGACTTTGGCACAAAAAACATCGAAAGGTTACTTTTGCGCCACCTGTTATTTGTCCGTCGTTGTTTAGCATTGTGCTAAACCCTTGAGCAGAACTGTCCATCAATTGAGTGTTTTTTAAAGTAAGCAGAGATGCACCTAACTGAGCCTATGTGCGAAAGCACATACGCACACACACAAACATCCAACGGCGGTTAGGTGCATGCTCTTCTCACTTTGTTATTGTTATTTGCTTGAATGTCGCTGGCAGCCTTGCAGGCGAAGTTACCAGCGACATTCAACAAACAAGAAACATTCTTTTCCGAACGAACCTTCAAACGAATAACGTCTCGAATCCTCCCGTGACTTGTAAGTTAAAAATCGCCAGTGAATCAATTGTTAATAAGTTAACATCCAAGCCAGTGACAAATGTGATACTTAAATCTAAACATAAATTGTCTACTTAATTCTAACGTTAAAACAAAACTAAAATTGGCTAAATGAACTACAAGCTAAAATAAATAAGTATTGTGTTAAAACCGAAATCTAATTAAAAACTACATAAAACTTAAATCTATTTAAAAGAGAAAAATACATTGAACATTGAATTAAATTTACACATTGTACAAAAATCTAAACAAAGTGAACAATCATAAATAAAACCAAAACATTGAAATTTGAAAACATTTACAAAACAAAAACACACATTCTTTTACTTACACCAAACAGACAAACAAACACTCGTAAGTAAACATATGATCCATGCGAGCCGGATCAAGTGAAAAAAGTGCTAACTACAAAAAAGTAAAAAATCAGAAAAAAAAAGTGCTAACTACAAAAAAGTAAAAAATCAGAAAAAAGTGCAAACTACAAAAACATTGCGAGCTTTAAAAAAAAGCAAAATCAATTAACAAAAAACGGTGGAACGGTACGCGCAAAAAAAAAACAACAACATATAATTTGAAACAAAAAAGACTTTTACAAAAAAAACCAGGTACCGTTGTAACGGTACAAGTAAGCAGCCAGCAACCAAATCAAGAGGACGGACACACAGCCAGCAGCCAAATCCAGAGGACGGACACACCACACACACACATACACACACACAACAATCCACATCAAAGTTTGTATATACAAACTTCAAGGTGAGTACCCGTGTAATTTTGTATATACATGACAAACGAGGAATACTGGGTGCAGCATTAAATCTGGTTGCCGTCTGACCCTGTATCCCCCGTTCGATTTGGAAAAAGTTTGACTCTGGAATTTTAAATACATATACCCATAATCATTTGCCACGACCCAATTGAGTTCAAAAACTGTAAATTCGGACGGACAAATCCGTTATTTAAAGACCCGCTATTCTCAAATTTCCACCAAATTCACAAAATCAACGTCTCCTTTATTCAGCATTAAATTGTTTGCCTCAAGATCGCCATCAAAATTGAAGAAAAAGAAAAACAAAATTTTTATTTTTTAAAACGAAAAAAAAGTTGTTTAAACTTTTAACCGACCCCTCGCATTGCCCTTAGATACATGGAAAAACAACTTGAAAGGGAAACAAAAAATATTAAATTTTCAACATTTTTTTCTCACATACATGTGTGCTAGGAGTTAAAAAGCACGGCAATCGCTTTTAAAAATCAAACTGGAAAGGAAATCTGCAATTTTTTTCAAAAAAGTTCCAACGCGAAAACTCCCGACTAGACCCCTCGTACCTCTATACAACAACAACAACAATACGTGTCTGTGAGAGGAAAAATAGCGGATTTTTTCTCCTTCCTTTTTGGTTGCGATTTGGGACGGACAGAAGTTCAACGTTCTGCCTTTTTTTGTGGAAGACAAAAACGAATCAGAATAAATAGAAAAGGTTTTCGCAATAACATAAAGAACTGAGAAAGGAAAATAGATTTTGAGAGGGGGAACAATAGAAGGGAACCAAGTCGGCATTATTGGAATTATTATTTTTTCATGATTTTGGAAATTTATACCTGTTGACAAAAAATTAAATTTGTGCAATTTTTTGGAAATTACATCTGCCTACAAAAATTTGAATTTATGAGAATTTTTGGAATTTACACCAGCATACAAAAAATTAAATTTGTGAGAATTTTTTGGAATTTACACCTACATACAAAAAATTCAATTTGTGCAATTTTTTGGAAATTACATCTGCCTACAAAAATTAAATTTATGAGAATTTTTGGAATTTACACCAGCATACAAAAAATTAAATTTGTGAGATTTTTTGGAATTTACACCTACATACAAAAAATTAAATTTGTGCAATTTTTTGGAAATTACATCTGCCTACAAAAATTAAATTTATGAGAAATTTTGGAATATACACCTGTTACAAAAATTTAATTTGTTTTGATTTTTTGGATTGACCCTTGCTTACAAAAATTTAAATAGTGCTAATTTTGAAATTTTCACTTGTCTACAAAAATTTATTAAGTGGTAATTTTGCAATATACACTTTACTACGAAAATAAATTTAGTCCAAAAAATTTATTAAGTGATAATTTTGCAAATTACCCTTTACTACGAAAAATAAATTTAGTGCAAAAAATTTATTAAGTGATAATTTTGCAATTTACACTTTACTACGAAAAATAAATTTAGTCCAAAAAATTTATTAAGTGATAATTTTGCGAATTACACTTTACTACGAAAAATAAATTTAGTGCAAAAAATTTATTAAGTGGTAATTTTGCAATTTACACTTTACTACGAAAAATAAATTTAGTCCAAAAAATTTATTAAGTGATAATTTTGCAATTTACACTTTACTACGAAAATAAATTTAGTCCAAAAAATTTATTAAGTGATAATTTTGCAAATTACCCTTTACTACGAAAAATAAATTTAGTGCAAAAAATTTATTAAGTGGTAATTTTGCAATTTACACTTTACTACGAAAAATAAATTTAGTCCAAAAAATTTATTAAGTGATAATTTTGCAAATTACACTTTACTACGAAAAATAAATTTTGCCCAAGAAAATTTTAAGACTCATTCTCGTTCGCAACCTTTGGAATTTATTGCTGCTTTATACAAATTTGACCCACTTTCGTCAAATTTATTCTCGTTCGAGAATTTTTGAAATTTGCTGCTATTTTTATACGAATTTGACGTGGTTCGTCAAATAATTGGTTTCGTGTCCGGGCTCTTGGAAAACAACAAAAAAAAAATATAAATTGGCAATTTCAGAGAAAAATTGTATATTTTTCATCTGCAAATTGGCCTAAGACCCACCCTCGTTCGGAACTTTCTTGAAATTTGTTGCTGTTTGAACAAATTTGACGCACTTTCGTCAAATTTATATTTGTACTTGTTCGAAAATTTTTGAAATTTGCTGCTATTTTTATACGAATTTGACGTGATTCGTCAAATTTATTATTGAAATTAATTGGTTTCGTGTCCGGGCTCTTGGAAAACAACAAAAAAATATAAATTGGCAATTTCAGAGAAAAATTGTATACATATTTTCATCTGCAAATTGGCCTAAGACCCACCCTCGTTTCGACATTCTAAAAAGATTGAATTTGTAAAATTTACGCTTACTCTATTTTGAAAAATTTGGTATAAGGCACATCAAAAAAGATAGAGTTCTTTTTTGCATTTGGGGCCTAGAATCCAATTATAAAACTTGATCCTTCAATCAAAACCGTCATACCTTTTTTGGCTGGAACAAAAACTTTAAAAAGACGTTAAAAGTTGATCTAACGATGGACAAGGTTAAATGCGATAAATTTGCCAATTGTGTAAACGATCTCACCGACTTCGAAAATGTCTACTCTGTTGAAAGCACCGAGGACAACATACATTCATTGGAGATATCGCGAGTGGAACTGAATTCGCTCTGGGATCAAGTAAAAAGAGCCTATTTGGATTGTCGAGATCATGTACCAACAGGCGAGGAAAAGCCTATTGATAAATCGAAGCTGCGAACACACTATAAGGATGCCCTTACAAGCTACAAACGAGTTTTGAGTGCTTTGAATGCTGACATTTGGAGCCTTTCGGAGCAACAAACACCCAAACTGTCGCCCAGGGATTCAGAGAAGAAAGAAGAGGTATCCGAGGCAAACTTCACTCCAATTTCGAGATTACCACCGTGCGACACTGACACTTTTAAAGGAGGATACAATGCGTGGCCACCGTTCCGCGATCTCTTTTCTGCGATATACATAAAAAATTCAAAACTAAGTAATGTGGAAAAACTCTTTCATTTGACTCAGAAGACAGCAGGTGAGGCACGAGAAATAATCAGCAATGTTCCTTTAACAAATGATGGGTTTGAGTTGGCCTGGACGAATCTGATAGATCGATACGAGAATAAACGGATGCAAGTCAATGAGCAGCTGAAGATCCTTTTCAATTTGCCGAATGTGACCTCTGATTCGAGTTCATCAATCCAGAAATTACAACGTACAGTAAATAGCTGCATCAAAATTCTGGAAACTTTGAAGATAGCTGTAAAGGATTGGGACCCGATCTTGATATACTTAAGTTCTGCAAAGCTGCCGCGATCCTTTCTGGAAGATTTCGAAAACTCACTGGAGGATTGTACTAAACTTCCCACTTGGACGGAGTTTGATAATTTTTTGACTCATAAATTTAAGACACTAGAATCCGTTGGAAATATCCGACCATCCACTTCAAAAAAAAATTATAATAAACACGATTTAAATAAAAAAGAAAGATACCTTAATTCATTTCAAACAAATATTTCACAAAAGGCACAATTTGCGGGAAATAAAAATAGATTTAACACTAAGTCACAAACAGGGAGTAAATTTCAAACTGAACAATGTTGTCCACTTTGCAAGTCCAATCATTTTATTCGTGATTGCAAACAGTTCTTAGAAAAAAGCGTGAATGATAGAATTCATATCGTCAAAATTTCGAACTTATGTTATAATTGTCTCTCATCCAATCATGGAGTGAGAGAATGCAAAAGCAAATTTAGTTGCAGGGAGTGTAATTTACGACATCATTCCTTGCTCCACAAGGGTAATGAGACCCAAACGTCTAGTCAAGACCCAGCGAGAGATGAGGCACGCCCTAGTACTAGTGCCGCAGCTCTAACTACACTTATACAGTCCACACAAAACTTAGAACCAACAAACGTTACCACCTTGACCCTCCGGGAAAATCACCCTAGTATACCGAACCCGCGAGGAACTTTACTTTTCACTGCCGTGATACAAATTGAAGCTCATGGACAGCTTTATGATGCCAGGGCTATCATTGACCCTGGATCACAATCAACTTTTATATCGGAAAAACTCAAAAACCGTTTAAATCTTCCAACAAAACGAAACCTAGTTCATGTTACAGGCCTTAGTCAAATAGTATCGGAAACATCTACCAAATCTTGTCTCTTCAACATACGTTCGCGATTAGACCCTAGTTTTGAATTAGAAGTTTGGGCGCCAGTCTTGAAGACGCTGCCTTCTAATTTACCGCCACATACCTTAGATAGAACCCAACTTAGAGATGCTGCTAACTTTGAATTAGCAGACCCAAGATTTTACGCAAGTCAACCGGTAGACTTATTGATTGGAATGGACATAGGACCTTGCATTTTTACCACTGGAGTCCCAATGAAGTCAATTGGGACACTTCTAGCTCAAAGAACAGTATTCGGATGGATTATTGGAGGACCAATAGAACAAGGGACTCAAAAGGATCACCGAATTTCGTTATATAATACAATTTCCATTGAAGAAATACTTACACGTTTTTGGGAGGTGGAAGAGACCCCAAAAAAGATTTTGCGGTCAGAAGAAGACTCATTTTGTGAACAAAATTTCAAAGAAACTACTCGACGAAATCGAGACGGTAGATATATTGTGACCCTACCCTTAAAAAATTGTGAGGAATTAGGGAATTCTAGGAATATTGCACTGGCTCAATTTCATAGAATGGAAAGGAAATTGTTAAAAACGCCGGAAATCAAAGAACAATATGACAAATCAATTTTAGAATATCAGGAATTAGGGCACATGAGGAAAATTTCACAGCATGAGATTTTTAAAACCCCACATTATTATCTTCCACACCATGCAGTCATTAAGCCTGATAGATTAACCACTAAACTTCGAGTAGTCTTCAACGCGTCAAGCCCAACGTCCAATAAAAGAAGTCTTAATGATAATTTGTATGCAGGACCCATTCTACAACAAGATCTGGTTTTACAAATCCAAAAATGGAGATTTTTTAAATATGTCTTTAACGCCGATGTCACAAAAATGTATAGACAGATTTTGTTGGACCCAAATCAAACCCAATACCAGCGAATTCTCTTTAGAAAATCCCAAAATGAGCCCATAGAAGATTTCGAGTTGTTGACAGTCACATTCGGAGTAAATTGTGCTCCATTTTTAGCTCTTCGTACACTTCTTCAACTTGCGGAGGATGTAAAAGATACCTATCCCCTAGCATCAAATATAATTCGTCAAAATTTGTATGTTGATGACGTATTATCGGGAGGACACACAATAGATGAAGCCATTCGATCTCGAAAAGAATTAATAGCTGCATTAGACTCTGCAGGATTTCAGCTCATGAAGTGGACTTCAAACGAACCACAAATTATTAAAGATTTACCCCCTGAGAGATTACTTCCCGTTAATTGGTTAGACCTTTCAGAAGACTCGTCCACAAAAACATTGGGATTGAGATGGAATATTTCAGGGGATCATTTCACTTTTACGCCACCGTCTATAGACAATAAAACTTCGTTTACAAAACGTGAGGTTTTATCAACAATTGCAAAATTATTCGACCCTTGTGGGTGGTTAGCCCCAATAATAGTCGTTGCCAAGTTAATTATGCAACAAGTCTGGTTAGACAAAATAGATTGGGATGACCCACTCAAAACTATAACTTTGATGAATTGGCAAAACTTTGTCAAAAATTCCACTGCAATCGAAAATATAAAAATTCCACGGTGGATTCAATTTGAACCGACCTGTCATATAGAAATGCATGGCTTCTGTGACGCGTCAGAAAGCGCATATGCTGCGTGTTTATATGTCCGTGTGGAACATACCAATAGTACAACAGATACTTTTCTGTTAGCAGCAAAAACACGCGTTGCTCCGATTAAAAAGATTTCATTACCCAGACTCGAATTATGTGGGGCTGTTCTGCTCTCCAAATTAGCTTCCTCCACAATATCCAATCTTCAGCCTCACAATATACCCACTCAATAATGGACCGACTCAACCATAGTTTTAGCCTGGCTTCGGAAACCCCCATGTTCTTGGAATACATTCGTTGGAAATCGAGTATCCGAAATTTTGGAGAATGTAGGTAATGAAAACTGGCGCCACGTGGACTCTGAAGATAATCCAGCCGACATTGCAAGTCGAGGAGGCTCACCAGAGGAGTTAAAGCCACATCAACTATGGTGGCATGGCCCACAGTGGTTAAAATTACCCAGGAGTAGATGGCCGGCCGCGGATGTTGGAGAAGACACGAGTCTAGAAGCAAAGGCAGTCAAAGTTTTCGCAACAGCAATCTTTGAAGATCCCGTGGAACGTTTTTCCTCTTTACCACGAGCTTATAAGGTCTTGGCTTATGTTTTGCGTTTTTGGAGAAACACTGGGACCAATCGTACCCATTTAAGAAGGCAATCTTTAGAAATTACGGCAGACGAAATTCATGACGTGAAGAGGCGACTCATCGTATCGACTCAGAAGCATTTCTTTGCCGCCGAATATCACTCTTTGCAACAAAAAACGAGAATATCCCCAAATAGTACACTTTTGTCACTCAATCCGTTCTTAGACTCGAAGGGAGTAATCAGAGCCAACGGTCGACTTGTTCAATCCCCAGTTTTAACTTACAATGAACGGCATCCTATTCTTCTTCCTTATAGCGCTAAACTGACTCAGTTACTAGTTGAATTCACCCATAAAATAACTATTCATGGAGGGAATCAACTTATGACCCGAGTCTTACGATCTGAATTCTGGATATTTAGATTAAAACCTTTAGTAAAAAAAGTCATTCACAACTGTAAAATTTGCATTTTATACAAACAACACACTCAAAACCAAATTATGGCATCGCTACCTCCAGAACGTACTTTGCTTACCAGACCCTTCAACAATACCGGGGTCGACTTTGCAGGTCCTTTCAATCTAAAAAGCTTTACTGGAAGAGCGTGTCTTATAACCAAAGGATATGTATGCGTTTTTGTGTGTTTTGCGACAAAAGCGATACATTTGGAAGTCACAAGTGACTTATCGACACAATCTTTTCTCGCAGCCTTCTCACGGTTTATAGGTCGTCGCGGTTGTCCCTCTTGTATGTTCTCAGACAACGGTACAAACTTTGTAGGAGCCGCAGAACTTTTAAGGAAAGATCGACTCGAGTTTCTAAAAACCCTTAGATCGTCTCTAGTTCAACAAAATGCTCATCAAAATCTTAATTGGAAGTTTATACCCCCAGGCGCTCCTCACATGGGAGGTCTATGGGAGGCAGGAGTTAAATCCTTTAAGACACATTTGCGAAAGGTCATTCCAAAAATGAACTTTACGTTTGAGGAATTCTCGACAATATTAATTCGTATTGAGGCTTGTTTAAATTCTCGACCATTAAGTTCAGCTAGTAATGACCCTAATGACTTTTCCCCACTAACTCCAGGCCATTTTTTGATTGGTAGTTCCATGCTTGCACCGGCAGAACCCGACATATCTGACCAGGATGTAACCCTAGTTAACAGATGGAAACGTCTCAAAATCATTTCACAATATTTTTGTCAAAGGTGGAAGTTAGAGTACCTTAAAGATCTGCACAGACGTAATAAATGGAAGTATCAACAAGATAATATTAAAATTGACGATTTAGTAGTCATCAAGGACGAAAGATTAGCCCCAAATGAGTGGAGACTAGGTCGGGTCGAAAAGACTTACCCCGGAATTGATCAAAATGCTAGAGTATTGGACATACGAACTGCAAGTGGCATTGTTAACCAACCCATAACTAAAATTGTCAAACTTTTTTGCGACTGACTAGTCGTGTATATCATAATCAAAAAACATAGTACTCGCAAATATTTATTTACAGAAATGGCCGCTTACCTACCCTCACAAGATTGGCGCGATGAGGAGGGCCCCAACCAACGACCCAACGGGAGACCCGGTCAGCGACGTCCCCAGGCTGATGAGAGAAGCCGATCCGCCTCTAGACCCGGACGACAAGCGGAAGGACGAGGGCGTCCAGGTGCGTGGCAATATTCCTGTGGTATTTGTCAGGAGGACCACGCAATAAGCTCCTGTCGACGATTCCGCGATCAAACCTCCGCGCAACGATATGAAACGGTGGAGCGTAGAGGTTATTGCCGGAATTGTTTGGCCAGGAGCCATTTAGCGCCGGACTGCCCAAGTCTGAATGGTTGCCGACGATGCGACCACCGTCACCATACCCTTCTCCACGGCGCTCCACAGTTGGACAACTCGCTGCAAAGGCCTCCGGTGGTCACAATCCCGTACAAATGGGACCTAGTATTTGTACCGACCGCTATGGTAAAGATTATACGAGATGGTGTAGACTCATATGCCCTTGTGAGAGCCCTGGTCAGCCAATCAGCCACAATGTCAAGGATGGGCTATTCAACTTTTCGGCGACTGGGGCTCCGCTCATTTCTTCATCAGGGCCAGCGCTTTACGAGATTCAAGATTATGGCTCGTCAAACCAACAGCACTTGGGCACTCAAAGTGAATGCCCTGATTACAGACGAGTTGCCCACAAGACCCTATTCCGACCCACTGATTGAAGACCCGACCCGCAACTTTGCCGAAAGCGCCATAGCAGACCCAGACCCTCGAAGCAACACTCCTATCGATGTTGAACTTGGTGCCGACACATTTTCCGCCCTTCGACGAGAAGGATGCAGTTTCGCTGGCGTAGGTGACGTCCATGCCCATAAAACGGCCTTGGGCTACACGTTTTCGGGTCCAATACGCAACCTACCTAGAAATTAAGTAGACTAAGTATCACATGTCAAGGGGGGGCAGAATGTTTAGCATTGTGCTAAACCCTTGAGCAGAACTGTCCATCAATTGAGTGTTTTTTAAAGTAAGCAGAGATGCACCTAACTGAGCCTATGTGCGAAAGCACATACGCACACACACAAACATCCAACGGCGGTTAGGTGCATGCTCTTCTCACTTTGTTATTGTTATTTGCTTGAATGTCGCTGGCAGCCTTGCAGGCGAAGTTACCAGCGACATTCAACAAACAAGAAACATTCTTTTCCGAACGAACCTTCAAACGAATAACGTCTCGAATCCTCCCGTGACTTGTAAGTTAAAAATCGCCAGTGAATCAATTGTTAATAAGTTAACATCCAAGCCAGTGACAAATGTGATACTTAAATCTAAACATAAATTGTCTACTTAATTCTAACGTTAAAACAAAACTAAAATTGGCTAAATGAACTACAAGCTAAAATAAATAAGTATTGTGTTAAAACCTAAATCTAATTAAAAACTACATAAAACTTAAATCTATTTAAAAGAGAAAAATACATTGAACATTGAATTAAATTTACACATTGTACAAAAATCTAAACAAAGTGAACAATCATAAATAAAACCAAAACATTGAAATTTGAAAACATTTACAAAACAAAAACACACATTCTTTTACTTACACCAAACAGACAAACAAACACTCGTAAGTAAACAGTCGTTGTGCGGTTTCATACGTGAAACTTGCTTCACGAGCCAACGGCGGTCAACAAATACTTCACTATAACTAAATCATAAACAGCGACACAACAACAACATTCCTGTATACACATGGATTAGAACACCATCGCCAGACAACAACAACAAAATGCCGAGTCATCCATTTCAACATTACACTAGTGCAGTGCAAGGACGGGAGAATGTTTAAGCGACTTTTACTTAAACAGTAAATCGCGTTTTTTTATCCACCACAAGTGCCCAATTGACGTCAACTCAGCTGAGCTTGGATTGGATTAGGACACCATTGTGAATGGCATCATCGAACTGTAATCTGTTGTTTTTGTTTTAGATGAATTTTTTGTTCACAACTCACCCGCACGGCTCACGTCCACAATAAAATATAAAAATAATTTAAATAAAACAAATTTTGTGTTTTTCGTTTTTTAACTCCCGCCACTCTGGCGCGGAGTTAAACGGGAACATTAAATTTAATCTTTGAAATAATGAAACCAGAGGGCACATCACCTTTTACCACCTTCAGTGCCATAGTGGAGTTCAGCATAATACCTCCGTTCACTCTTTTGTTACAACTGTTTTTATATGGGATTTCAACGTGAAATGGGAACATAGTACTATGCTATACGATACATGTAAAAAACAACTTCGCGCAGTGCTCTGTCCCATTGACAAAAATCGAGAATAATGTACTAGCTCAAATAATGTTAAAATTGGTACTCATCATATCTTAACATACCAATTAACACAAATAATAACAATATTTTTTTATTTAGCTCTTTTTGACATTGCGAGAGGGCGTCAAAGTCAATTGTTGTATTTCGTCACCTGATATCCAAAATCACGAACCCACATGTTCTTGCTTTTTTAGGAGAAACAAAAAACAAAGTAGAATAATTTTAAGGTTTTGACCAGATTTAAGTTCTTCAAAACTATTAATGCGAAATGAAATAACAAACTTAGTGCAATTAGTTGTGGCGTACATTCTGAATAAAAAAAATTTATTTTATGAATCTCTTCGCATTTTTAAAGACCTTGTTTAGATATTGAACTCTAAAATTGTGTAGGAATGTGTAGTTTAGTCTAATAGACTATAATCATTCATAAAATTCATTTTGGTTTTTTGATGTTATGTCATTTTGGATATCAGATGACGATAAGTAAATCGACAAAAAAATAAACTACCTTAAATGTTCGTTGTAAAATAGCTGTATAAAATTCGTTTATTAGGGAAATTAAACCAAACTTTTTGTATATGATAGTTAATCGAAATCCTAATAATACGAAAATGCCAAATCGCATTTGTTGCATTTGTACTATTCAAAATTGCTTTGGAAAATTCGTATTTTTTGTTAAAGTGAAAAAAATTTTCATGTTTAATTGGAATGAGAAAAAATAGCTGGAAAAGATCTCTAAAATTGTATTCTTCAAAAACAATATATGTGCTGCTACTTTTAAATAAAAAATATAAAAACATAAAATAAAAGCGCACAAACAGAACAAAAATATATATTTTTTAATGTCTAAGAACGTTATTTTCAAAAAATAATTTGTAGGGGTGTTTCAAAAACAGTCCCCAACGCTTAACGTGTAGACCAAACCCATAATTTTTTTGCGCCAGATAGCTGACAGAATTCTTTCAAAATACAAAAATTCATACTTATAAATTATTGTTGAGAAAAATATTAAAAAAATTGCTTTTAATATGGTGTTTTTATGCCAAAAAATATTAAATATTGTATGGCATCGGAAAAAAATTGGTAAAGATCCCGAATTCTTTTTCGTCACATACTATTAATGTTATGCCCTCATTAAATATAAAAGTTCAAATTATTCGCGCACAAAATTTCAAAATAGTAATTTTGCTTTAGGTCTAAAATTTTTTTTAGGTGGTATTCCAAAAACCATCTCCTTTAACTTTTAGAACAAACCCATAATTTTTTGCGCCTGATAGTTGACATAATTCTTCAAAATACAAAAAATCATATTTATAATATATTTATGAGAAAAATTTTAAAAAATTCCTTTTAATATGGTGTTTTATGTCGAAAAATCGAATAAATAATATTTTATGTCATCGGAAAAAATTGTAAAGATCTAAATTTTTTAGCCAAAAATTATTAATGCCATATCCTCTTTAAAAATAAATATAAAAGTTCCAATTATTCGTGCACAAAATTACGTAAAAGAACTTTTGCTTTCGGTCTAAAATTTTCTTGCGACAAACAATTAACAGTAATGCATTTGAGGAGTTCCTAATAGCAACAAGGATAATAGTTTGATGCGCTTCCAATGATATTATATGCCAGTAGTGTGCATAATGTACTAATTCATGGTTACGATGTCATTAGTTACTTTATTTGCCAGTAGGTATATAAATACTGACAATTTTATTTCCGGAAATATTTATTATACCCTCCACCATAGGATGGGGGGTATATTCATTTTGTCACTCCGTTTGTAACACCTCTAAATATTGATCTGAGACCCCATAAAGTATATATATTCTTAAGCGTCGTAAAATTCTAAGACGATTTAGCCATGTCCGTCCGTCCGTCTGTAGTATTCACGCTACAGTCCGCAATAATAGAGCTAGGTTGATCAAATTTGATATAAATATTTCTTATAGTTGCAGGTTATTTGGGATTGCAAATGGGCCATATCGGTCAATGTTTTGATATAGCCCCCATATATAGCATCTAACTTGCTGTGATTCCTACTGTTCTCATATACTATATGTTTTCTACTGTTCTCATCTACTCTATTTTTTTATTTTATTTATTTTCTTTAGGTTATTATTTTATTTTCTTTAGGTTTGAGTTATTTTGTGAGGTCACATGCTATCCATGGTGGAGTGTATATAAGATTCGGCATGGCCGAACTTAACGCTTTTACTTGTTTAATTTAAGGTTGTTTATCTGAGAATGCCAGTCAAATTATCCGAGAAGCTCGCGTATTCCATACCAGGAAAAAATTGTCCAAACAACACAAACAAAGATTTAAAAACATAACTTACAATAAATTCTGACCCTATTTATTTGTATACCCTCCACCATAGGATGGGGAGTATATTCATTTTGTCACTCCGTTTGTAACACCTCTAAATATTGATCTGAGACCCCATAAAGTATATATATTCTTAATCGTCGTAAAATTCTAAGACGATTTAGCCATGTCCGTCCGTCCCTCCGTCCGTCCGTCTGTGGTAATCACGCTACAATCCGCAATAATAGAGCTAGGTTGATCAAATTTGATACAAATACTTCTTATAGCTGCAGGTTGTTTGGGATTGCAAATGGGCCATATCGGTCCATATTTAGATATAGCTCCCATATATAGCATCCAACTTGTTGTGATTCCTACTGTTCTCATCTACTATATTTTTTTTTGTTTTCGGGGTTATTTTCTTTAGGTTTGAGTTATTTTGTGAGGTCACATGCTATCCATGGTGGAGGGTATATAAGATTCGGCATGGCCGAACTTAACGCTTTTACTTGCTTATTTATTTATTGTTCAATATTAAACCGAGCCGTGGGCCATATATGGTTATAAATACTACAAAAACAAAGAAATATTAAAGCGTTTGTATAAAGTAACTAATAACTAAAAGGTAAAAAAAATATTATGCGGCTACTACCTTAATATAACTAAAAATAAACTTATACAAAAATTAGAAATGTAAACAGAATATAAACAACTAACATCACATGGGATAAATAAACATTCTGGGATAAAAAAACGTACTTTAAACATTTAATAACATGGATTGAAGACTACTCTGTTGTATTAAAAACATGAAATGATGAGAATTTGCATTTTGAATTTTGAATTAAGATTTTTGAATTTTTGACTACTCTGGTTGTTGTAACTAAAACAACCGTTCTTGTTGAAGAATATTATTAGGGTAATTTATTTCTTAGTGTTAGTGGTGATATTCACCTATTAGTGATGATTATGAACAATCCATATGCATGTAATCGATATCGAATATATAATAGGAATAATCGATGAATAAACACAATGATACTATGTTTACATTATGACATTTCTCCACCTGTTGGTGCCGAAAAAGAAAATAAATAAAAAACACGATAGTTTAATTTTAAGTCTAAAGGGAGCCGTAAGCTCTAATTTATTTATCAAAAAATTTTGGTAACAAGTTTACCTTTTTAATTGTACAACAACATGTACGGATGTTTGCAACAATATGCAGAGAGGGGAGCGATGCCGTCGATTAGAGAGATCGTTAGCGATTGATTAGACGGTGAAAGGTGGGGGCATTCGCGGGGAAATGTCAAAATACGTACTCGCTAATATCTACAAAGGTACTCTTTCAGTGTTGGAACAAAGGTAGTACATAGATACTAGCGAGAAGGAAAGTACCATAAACAAATACCATGGTACACTTAATCAGGTACGACAGTTTGGCTTTCAAACTTAAACATGCCGCCCACCTTGCAACATCTAGATATGTTGCAACTTAAACTAAATTACATCTAAGATAGGGAAAGTATAGAGCAGTAAGTAATTCAGTGAGTTTTTTTTGTAATTCATTATTATTATTTTTTATTCATTTGTTTTTTCAAAAAACACTTAAAACTAAATGGGCCAGTAAGGACCCAGAAGCCAGAAAGGACCTCTTTTTATTTGGTTCCAGGTACCGCGATGGGCCAATAGGGACCCTAAAAAAAACACGTCGCGATGGGCCAGTGGGGTCCCTTTGCAACTCAATGAGGTCAGTAGGGACCCTGGCAGTTGCATACGCCGGATAACACCCACCCAAAAATAGTGTAGTGGGCGACCGGCAGCCCCAGAGAAGCATGTACCCGGCTAGTCACAACCCGTGCGTACATCTCAGGACCGATGACGAGCGCGACCCGCCCTTTACTGAAAAACGTGGGATCGGCGAGGGGGAAGCCTAGAAAGTGCTCCTTGATCCGTTCCGGAACCGACTCGGAGGGCGTAGACACATGGCCTAGATCACATACCCTAGCCGTAAAGGTCAAGGTCTGGGTTGCATCATAGGTGGATGCAACTGTCACTCTGCACAATTGAACCCAATCGATCCAAGAGGCAGGAAGCTTTAGTTGATCCACCATCGACGAACAGATCTGGCTTTGAGTAGCACATGCGTAGGAGTACGTAGCTTTACCACTAAGCTGGGGGACAAGGACACCACATGTTAAAGCACTCCCACTGCACCGACGGAGGAACTCGAAACGGACACGTCTCTTTTTAGTTTCGATGGCCCGTTGGCCTGACGAGGACGATTGGGGGTAACCTTCTTCTGACTCGGCGCCTTCTTTGTACCAACTGCCTTGGGGTCAGAATGCAACAAAGTATTGTGATCCCCATTGCATTTGGCACATTTATGCGGGCTTGGACAGTCGCTTGCCTGGTGGGAATAGGCCAAACATCTATGGCAGTACCGATGCATGACAACTGTCCGAAGCCTCTGCTCGTACGCCATAGCCCGAAATTGAGTGCAATACCGCAACGGATGTTTGCGCCCACAAACGCGGCAACTCTGTCTAAGAGGGACAGGTGCAGTCTTAGGTCCTACCGACGGACCGGGCTTCGCTTCTTCAACCGTAGGTGTCGGTACAGCGGGAGGTTGTGGAACGGCAGGTTTATCAGCCACCGGCGTGTCAACAGATGGGGCAGGCAAGCACAGTGCGACTTCTTCGGCCACCGAATCTGTCGGAGTACCACCAGTACCATGGCGATCATCTTCTGAGAGCTCCATCAACTCATCGAAGTCCTCCAAATCGTCAGCGAAAAACGAAATTTTCTCCATGGTACTGCGAAAAAAAAATTATTTAGAATCGCGGGGATTGATCGGTCAAAATTACCAACTTAGTTATAGGTCGTCTTACAACGCCGTTCTCAGTGCGGACGTCAACAACGCGAACATGACCGTCGATCCCGGGGTGAACATCAATGGCGCGGCCTAATTTCCATGACGTAGGAACTTGAAGCTCTTGTTTCACGACGACGAGATCATCCTTTTGTACATCACGTTCCGGAAATTTCCATTTATACCGCTTCTGCAAGGTTTTCAAATACTCCACTTTCCAAAGGTTCTGGGGGAGCAAGTAGCGGAGCACCTATCAAAAAGTGTCCTGGCGTCAACGCGACGTTTCATTTGGATTATCGGACATCGGACACAACGGACGAGAATTTAAACATGCCTCAATTCTAGCCAAAACTGTTGATAGTTCTTCAAATGTATACTTTAGATTTCGAGCCTGTCTTCGTAAGCGAAGCTTAAAACTCTTAACCCCAGCTTCCCAAAGGCCACCCATATGTGGAGCTCCAGCTGGAATAAAACGCCACGAGGAAATGGAAGAGCTACATTCCCGAACAAAATCCTTAAAATTCCTCTCAATTTCCCTAGACGCACCTACAAAATTCGTTCCATTATCCGACAAAAATGGTACGAGGACAACCACGGCGAGCAATACACCGATGAAAGGCTGCCAAGAAGTTTGCTGTCGATAAGTCGGATACTGCTTCCAAGTGTATAGCCTTCGTAGAGAAGCACACGAATACACAAACGTATCCTTTGGTAATTTTGCAGTATCGTCCTGTATATGACTTAATGTCAAATGGCCCTGCAAAGTCTACCCCAGTGGCAGTGAATGGCCTATTAATTATGGTTCTTTCTGGCGGAAGTGCAGCCATAACCTGTCCACAGGATCGTTTTATTTCTAACATACACCTCCTACAATTGTGAACAACTGACCGAATCAAGGTTTTCACGCGAGGTATCCAATACTCGATTCTAATGATGCGTAACATCAATTGATTTCATTCATGAACAGAAATCATGTGAATGAAGTTCACTAAAAGTTTGGAAAACCGACAATTGTATGGGAGAAGTATAGGATGTCTTTCCGAATAGGCAAGGGTAGGGGACCGAGCTAATCTACCATTCATTCGCATTACACCGTTCTCATCTAGAAACGGATTTAGAGGAACAAGATAACTTTTACTATTAAACTGCGTTATATTCAACAGATGCTTATATTCATCCGCATAATTAGCTTTCTGTGTGCGAACATCTTTTATTTCTTCAGACGAAAGCGTGGAACTAGTCACGTTGTACTGACTCCTATGAGCAGGATGAGTTCTACGGAAAAATCTCATCATGTAAGCAACGACACGCAAAGCACGATCTTAACTCGAAAACCTTTCAAGAATATCCTCATAACTAGAGAAGAACGACGCATGAGTACGCACCGAGCGCATTTCTACGTCAGTATCAAGGGGGGTGAGATAATGAATCGGCCATTCCGATTTACTAAGGCTGAGCCATTGTGGCCCGTGCCACCACATTTCAGACGAGGCTAAGTCCGCGGGAGGAAGACCACGACTGCTCAAATCCGTGATTGCCAAGATTCTCCTGAATGCGACATACCCCATTCGCTACAAAAGTAGTCCACGTCGAAGGCGTCTTTCTAAGCCATGCGAACACTATAGTCGAATCTGTCCAACAATAAACATGGCGAAATTCTATACCACTCTCTCGCACGATTGTTTTCAAAAGTTCCGAAGCTAAAACGGATCCGCAAAGTTCCAGTCGAGGTAGAGAAATCGATTTTATAGGGGCGACTCTAGTTTTACACAATAGTAAATTTGAGAAAATTTCCCCATTCGGAGCTTCAATACGAAGATAAACCACCCCCGCGTATGCCTTCTCCGAGGCATCCGAAAAGACATGAAGCTCCGCATTACAGTCCGGAAAATATCTAACATATCTTGGGATACGGACAGAATTCACTTCAGGATAGGCGTCAACAAATTTCAGTGGAAGGTGGGAGCGGGTCATCCCAACCAATGTTGTCTCGCCAGACTTTTTGCATGACCATCTTTGCCATGACAATCACTGGACCTACCCAGCCGACGGAGTCAAAAAGTTTCGCGATAGCAGAAAGAACTTCCCGTTTAGTATAGGAAGATTTCTTGACTATAGGTGTCACCGCGAAGTAAAAAGCGTCTAACTGCGCGTTCCAACGAATCCCCAAGGGTTTAGAACCGCTGTTCTCCACAAATGTCAGAACCTCCGCATCCACCAAATGGTCAGATGGGAAACAATCTAAAATTGATCTATCATTCGCTGTCCATTTACGAAGCTCAAACTTAGCTGACGCGAGATCTGCGATTAATTGGTCCCGAGCGACCAAAGCAGTCTCAAGATCGTGGGTTCCCGCAAGAACATCGTCCAAGTACATACTCTTACGCAAGATATGAGCCGCAAGAAGAAACTCATTCTCGGTGTCGTCAGCTAGCTTCAAAAGAGTTCTAGTGGCCAGATATGGGGCGCAGTT
Source organism: Eudasyphora cyanicolor (assembly GCA_963930755.1). Taxonomy (NCBI): domain Eukaryota; kingdom Metazoa; phylum Arthropoda; class Insecta; order Diptera; family Muscidae; genus Eudasyphora; species Eudasyphora cyanicolor. The sequence goes on from OZ005737.1 coordinate 107,377,731, forward strand.
CACACCGAAGGTGACTGTTTGCAGTTCGAAATCTTTTACCGGTTTTGTGGGAGAATCTCTAAAAATAATTCGTTGAAGGGGCGTATGCGCAGGATCGATCCGAATTTGTCTGAACATTTGCGTAATGTCGCAGTTAAATACAAATTGGAACATTCTCCATCTGAGAATGAGAAGGACTAAGTCTTCCTGCAACGTAGGTCCAACATGAAGGATGTCGTTCAGACTTTTTCCGTTCGATGTTTTGTTGGACGCATTAAAAACCACGCGAAGTTTGCTAGTTTGCTATTCCATATTAATGACCGGGTGATGAGGTAGATAGCAAGACAACTTCTCAATCGAAGAAGGCGCATTCACTGGCCTCATGTGGTCCAATGTCAAATATTCTGTGACGACCTTATCATAAACTGTCTTCACGCCAGGCTTCCGAAGTAATGACGATTCATTACGGTAGAATTGTTTAAGAACGTTTGCCCTCGACTCGTCTAAGTATTCCCGTGAGCTAAGGTCAGTTCGGATGGGTAAAGTAACGATATACCTACCGTCCGAATCTCTACGGGTCGTACGTACAAAATTTTCCTCGTAAACCTTATCCGAAGGCGACAAAATACTACGTTTTGGAGGCTCCTCGAGTTCCCAGAAACGCAAAAGCGTTCTATTTATGCTATCTTCTTCAGAAATTTTCAAAGTCGTAGCGAAAGTCTGAATTTGATTGGCCGGGACCGGACCCGTGATAAGCCAACCAAATATAGAATTCTGGGCAAGCAGGGTTCCTGACGAAATCGGAAGAGATCCTTCCTTGAGAATCTGAGGGTACAAGTCAGCTCCTATCAGTAGATCAACAGGTCGAGGGTCAAACAAATTTGGATCTGCCAATTGAATATTTGGCAATTGATTCTTAAAATCTGCTGCTACCGTAAAGGATGGCAGATTTCCAGATATAGTGGGAAAATCAAAGCTGTCGTTTCCAAGATTATCAACGCGTCGCATGCTGTACCAATCTTCACCGTACAAACTTTCCGTGGAGTGGCAGATATAGCTCGATTGACACCCGAAATTGTTGCATTGGTTGAGTGCACAGGTAACTTCAACCTATTCTGCAAGCGCTCCGTTAAAAAGGAGGCTTCAGAAGCAGGGTCAATCAACGCTCGAGCAGGGTACGAAGCACCTTGGTGAACAATATTCACCATTGCTGTTCCCAAAAGTACAGCTCTGCTCTGAGCAGCGTGAAATACCTGGCGCGGCAAACATCCAGCCGATGTGGATGGTTGAGGTTGTTCTGCAGGAGGGGGGTTCGAAGATTGAGTAGCTGCAGGAGGTCTCGACCCAGAATTACCTGAGGTGGAATTCGTAGCATAACGATGTAACAATGTGTGATGTCTACACACTTCGAACAGTGACGATCACTCGAACAATTTCTGACATCATGCCCCTTTGCCAAACAATTTAAACATAAATTATGTCGTTTGATTACAGAATACCGTTCCGATGGTGAAAGTTGTTTGAACCGATGGCATTTTGACAGTTTATGGCTGTGTCTAGGGCAGAGTACGCAGTTACTATTAGTTTGGGCAGTTACTATTAGAAGGCTTCGGAGAGGTTGCATTCGTAAAATGCGTCCTAACCTCCTTCGTATTTGACGCTTTTTGGGGTTCGGTTCCCCGAAGATCGCTAAGGCACACAAGAGTGGGAATCCTTTCCGTAAGAAAGGTATCCATCTCTTTCCACGAAGAAAGAGCTGATTTGTCCCTGATACTTTGTTCCCATAAAGACTGGGAAAGCCTCGGCAAACGTTGCAGGCAAATAAAGATCAGGATCGGATCCCAATTGTCCATACTTATATCGTAAGTAGATAGTGCTGAAAGACAGCCATTAATACCGCGTTGTATCGATTTTAACCCCGAACTAGTCTCACTTGATAAAACCGGAAGGTCAAAGAGAGTCTTAATTTGGTTATTCAGAAGTATTCTAGGGTTATCATAAGATTTCCTCAGTGCTTGCCACGCAAGCTCGAAGCTGCGATGGGTCAGCGGAAATTTGGAGACAATTTCTCGCGCTTCCCCACTGGTTTTACGTACCAGATGACATAATCGCTCAATGTCGCTAAGTCGAGAATTATTTATATACATTGCGCCGAATAAGTCCCTAAAGGTGGGCCAGGATATAAAATCTCCCTCAAAAACGTCGACATCACACGGAGGCAGAGCCAGATTGTGCATGACATCACCCATATACGCCATTTGCCTCCTTTCCCTATTCGACCGGTGGAAAGGGGTCGCGGAAGGAAGAGTTCTATTAGAAACGTTCCCGGGAGGAAGCGTTTCATTCGCTACCGAATCATTAGGAGCAGACCGAATGGAATGCTCAGATTCGAAGGGCGATAAGGATGTCCTCGAAGACCAGCGCTTCAAGTTTCGGAACTCTGACAATTTCCTATTAATTGTCGCTAGACACCTCATAAATGTTGAGTACGAAGACTCATATTTGCTGTCCGCAGCGTCGATGTCGCTTTTCTCTACAGTCTTTGTAGTCTGCAAATAACTAATATATTTTTCGTACGCTTCCTGAACTCGTTGCCAAACTTTATTGACCTCCGCGCTACGTACCTCAAGAATAAACAAATCAAGCTCCTCTTTTTCTGCAACAAAGTTTGCATTAAATTTGATAAGAGCATCCGAATCTCTTACGAAAATATCGAGAGGAGTGAGAGACATTTTGTTTATGAAGTTTCAAAAAAATCAAACGAAAAGTGACTAAAACGAAACAAAATTCCCCAAAGAATCAAAAAAATCTAACTTCGATTGGACTGTATAAAGACAAAATCGAAAATTTACTTATGTAAATTGAAATGGGTCGGAACACCAAGAATTTCCAATGAAATTTAGTTCCTTTTAGCAAAAAGTCGAAAAAACCGAAAAAAATCCACAAAAAACTATCCACCGAATGTAGGGTACGCTATGCCTAAGTTCCAATAACTTAGTCGACCAATGTCAAAATGCACAAAAACCCAAAAAAAAATCAAAAAAATACTATCTACCGAATGTAGAAGAAGCTTTGCCTGAGTTCCAATAACACAGGAGACCAATGTCAAAAGGCACAAAAAACGCGAGTCCGAAATGAAAAAATTGCAAAAATTTCAAAAAACCAAAAGTCGCTGTAAAATCGACAAAATCAACGAAGAAAAAAAATCTAAAATTTTCCTTTGAAATTTAAAAAAAAATAGGATATATTTTATAAAAAAAAATTTAAATATAAAACCAAGGTAAAAAAAAATTTAATTTCAAAAAAACTTCACGCGTACCGAAATATTTTTTTAAATTATTATTTTCTTTCGAAAATATCGAAATTTAACGAATGTAGAACGTAAATCACGTGTACCGATTGCACGGTATTCGAAAATTTCGAAAATACTTGAAAAATACTTCAAAATCCGATTATTAGGTGGGTTGTCCGACTGTAGGGTGCACGTACCGATGTAGTGAAACCCAACGAAAAAACTTCCCAATCGAACGCAAATCAAAATATAATGGAAAAAAGACAAAAATCTCACTTTTATTTAAAAAAGTCGAATTTGACCTATGTAGGGTGCACGTAAATTTTTTCCCGAAAATTTTGTCTAAAAAACACGTTACACGAAACCGCAAAAAAATTTCACTAAATAATTTTTTATGTAACAAAATTTATATTAAATTCACTTGACCGACGCAACGACTGTAGCGCACCGAAAATAAAAAAACGAAACAAAAGAGAAATAAAAGAACTCAGCTTTTGTTTGTCTGTATGTAATTCCCTTATATACGTGCGTATATATGCAAAGTATGTGGGCACTGAACCGTCTGTTGGCGCTTGGACGGACGGAAAGACGCTTAAAAACAATGTATTTTGGCGGCGGGCTTGAAGGAATATTGTTGTTGTTGTAAATCGGAAAATTGCACTGAATATTAGAATAATGTTTTGCCGACGGCAATACGTCTTTCGAAAAATAAAAATTTATTCAGCGAATATCACGATTTAAAACCAAAGAAAATTAACACAACCGCACTATTACCACAAATACACTATTCACTGTTTATTTAAAAAATTTATTTAATTTGTTTAAATTGTTCCCGATTTTTTCTCACAAAAAGCAGACGGACATACGCCGGTATGTATGTACGTTTGTATATACCACGAACGTAAAGACGAGACGGGTAGCGGGAGGGGTTTCGCGACGCGTTGTAAAACGACCCTTTTTTTTAAAAAAAATTAACACTTTTTTATTAATAAATTCGCGACTCACTGTTATAGAAACAAAAAACTGCTCTATACAAACCTTTATTTTATTGAAATCGATTATTTATTATGATTCGATGTGGATGAAGGCTGTGATGATGGCGATGACTGCTGTTGGCGAAAAAAACAACAAACCGATTAACACACGCTCACTTATCCGATAGGCTCGGTTTATCCCCGTTGAAGTGACCAAAATGTTGGTGTCGAAAAAGAAAATAAATAAAAAACACGATAGTTTAATTTTAAGTCTAAAGGGAGCCGTAAGCTCTAATTTATTTATCAAAAAATTTTTGTAACAAGTTTACCTTTTTAATTGTACAACAATATGTACGGATGTTTGCAACAATATGCAGAGAGGGGAGCGATGCCGTCGAAATGTCGCGGGGAAATGTCAAAATACTTACTCGCTAATATCTACAAAGGTACTCTTTCAGTGTTGGAACAAAGGTAGTACATAGATACTAGCGAGAAGGAAAGTACCATAAACAAATACCATGGTACACTTAATCAGGTATGACAGTTTGGCTTTCAAACTTAAACACCCCCCCTTAATTTAATCAAATTCAAGGTAGGAATCTGCTAAACGTTGAGGTACTTTTCGTTGCCTTGTTGATCGGCGTAGCTCGTCAGGAGTTGACGTGGTATTTCCTGTTCTCGGAGTTTCGTCGGGAACATGAACATTTTTATCAGTTGGATTTGAGTCTGCTTGGTTGTCTGAGTGTATTTTATTTCCAGGAACATTCGGAATGGTTGGTTGCAATCGAGTTTGTTGGATCAATAGTAAAGGTAAACTTCCAGCTGATGTGTTGTTTGTTATAGTTGGTACCGGTCTTGAATATTCAACGTTCGTATTCACGCATTCATTTACCGATGATTTTCGTATTTGATCTACATGTCTTCGCCAAATACGACCGTCGTCTAATCTGACATCATAATGAAGTTCGCCGCATATTTTCTCTACATTTCCATATCGCCACTTCACCTTTGATAAGTAGTCTCGCACTGCAACTCTCTCTCCCTCAAAAAATTTCTTTGATGGGACAGCGCGTAATTGATCGTCTGCCTCCTGATTCACATCGTTAGGAATCAACAAATCTAATCGCGACTGAATTTGTCTGCCAAACATTAAAATTGCTGGTGATTTCCCTGTTGTTGAGTGTATAGCCCGTCTGTATGCCATCAGCATCTTTGACAATTCCGCATGTATCGTATCGGGTGTACATTTTGATGCCATCAACTTTGATTTGATTGTTTGAACATAACGTTCCGCTTGCCCGTTTGTTGCAGGATGGTATGGTGCACCTTGTTTGTGAACCATTCCATTCAGTTTTAAAAAATGTTGAAACTCATTCGAGTCAAATTGCCTCCCATGGTCGCTAACAAATATATTTGGAATCCCAAATTGGGAAAAAAATTTCGCGACACTTCTGGATAGTAGTATCAGTATTCATATTCGAGCAGATATGAACCTCAGGCCATTTTGTGTACGCATCTACCAAAACAAACAGATATTTACCAAATATTGGTCCAGCATAATCAGCATGAACTCTCTCAAATGGCTTTTTAGGGCGCATCCACGTGTGTGTAGTAGTAATCTTCTTAGGATCTGGGCGCGTATTTCGGCATTCTACACCTTTTCCTACTACAATTTCAATTTCCTTGTCCAAGGTCTTCCACCAGACATAAGCTCTATGCAAATTTTTCATTTTAGAAATACCGAAATGTGTAGTGTGCAATTCATTCAGAATCCTTTCACGAAGTTTTTGTGGGATGTATACTCGTATTCCACGAAAAATACAGCCGTCCTGAAGACTAAATTCTGTTTGTTCCACACCAAAACTATCTTTCGAGTCACACTTACGTCCGTACTGCAAACGTTTCAACAATTTCGTAACTTCTTTGTCAGCCTCAGTTTCCTTTTTAAGTTCTTCTGCAGTTACCGGTAGATTTTCAATCATTAGTTGCTGAATAATAAAAACTTCCTCCACATGTGAATATTTTTCTCGGTCTGGTAATCGCGACAATGCATCAGCGTTCGCATTCTCTTTAGATCTTCTGCATTTTATTTCGTAATTAAATTGCTGGAGAAAAATAGCGTAGTGCTGCATCCTTGTAACAGAGTATATGGGTAAACCTTTTTGTGGAGAAAATATTTGTGACACGGCACGATTGTCTGTAATTAAACAAAATCTATTTCCATATAAATAATCATAAAATTTACGTACACCATAGATTATTGCATAAGCCTCCATGTCCACTTGCGAATATTTTTGCTGAGTATCAGTTAATGTTTGTGAAGCGAAATGAATTGGTCTTTCCACACCATTCTTGTCAATTTGACTTAATACAGCTCCAACACCCGTCGGACTGGCATCCACCGCTAAGACCAATTTCAATTTTGGGTCATAGTGCGACAAAACAGTGTCTGACTGCATCTGCCGTTTGACTTCCTGAAAAGCCCTTTCACACCGTTCATCGAAAACAAATTTAGCATCTTTACAAAGAAGTTTATCGCTCAAATTCCGAATGAATCTTCCGCAGTAATTTATCAGGCCCAAGAACACACGTACATCGTCTACATTACTAGGTCGCTTCATGTTTCTTATTGCATCCACCTTACTTTGCATCCGCTGTATGCCCTTTTTACTTATAACGTACCCGCAGTATTCTATATTATCCTTCATAAATTCAGATTTTTCGATGTTCACCCTCATATTGTATTTTTCAAGACGACCCAATACTTCATTTATGCGTTGAATATGTATTTCATCATTGGGTGCTGTAATCTTGATGTCATCAATGAATACCGTGACGCCCTCAATGTCACCGAGAATTTGCTCCATTATACGCTGAAATTTTGCTGGAGCACTGGACACTCCGTACATTAGTCTCGTAGGCTGATAAAGTCCCTTATGCGTGCGTAATGTTAATAAATGACGATCATCGGGGTGGACCTCCAACTGTAAGTAAGCCTTGGTCAAATCGATCTTGGAAAACTTCTCCCCACCAGCTATCTTGCTGAATAATTCCTCAATGGTCGGCAGAGGATGTTCATCGACCACCAAAACCGTGTTTAAAGTGACTTTATAATCACCGCACAATCTTACGGCTCCATCCACCACTATAGGTGTCGCCCATTCGCTCTTTTCAACCTTTTCAAACAGCCCCTGATCAACAGGTTCTTTGAGTTGTTTCTCTACAGCATCCATCATCGAAAACGGCACACTTCTCGCTTTTAGGAACTTAGGTGTAGCTTCGGGTTTCAAATACAACCGCACTTGTAATTTGTCAATCTTACCCATTGACTTGGAAACTATTTTTGGGTATTTCCTTATTAGGCACTCTGTACTAAATATAGCCTTCCTTGAGCAAATTTCGTTTACTGAACAGTAGCCCTCTGCACCAAAAACATTTTGCCAATTTAATTTAATTTTCTGTAACCATTCTCTTCCTAGAATTGGTTTTTGGTTCGATCGCACAATATACAATTTTAATTTGTTATCCTCATCGCTACCTGTCACTGCGACACATATGTATCCAACACATTGCAAAGTTGTACCGCAATAACTCACAAGCTCCACATCGGGATGACACACTTTCAATGTCGGGAAATAACGTTTGGCATCTGACAAATTAATAATTGATACCGGTGATCCCGTGTCTATTTCGAAAGTCATCATTTCTTCATTTACCCGCAGACTGTGCATGATTTTGTTGCTTAACTTATTTACTTCGCCTTTAGTTTTCACCAACAACAATTCTTCAACTGTAGTTTCTTTTTCATGAACTTGTTGTATTTGTTTTTTCTCTTTAAAACAAACTTTTCTCAAATGCCCCTTTTGGTTACAAAAATGACATGCAAACTTTTTGTATTTGCATTGGTTCGCCATATGCGAGGTATTACCACATCTAAAATACTTTTTGTGTTCATGGGTTATGTTTGCATCAGCCTTTTTTGCATTCCTTTTGAGATCGTTCTTCTTCTTTATTTTATTTACATTCGATTTCTCACCGCCATTTTGTAGCTCCATGCCGCCTTTTTCTGCCAATTCACTCGCTGTTACCACACTTAACGCATCCTCCTAAGTCAGATCTTTCTTTTCCAACAACCGACTTTGCAATTTACTATCTCATAGACCAAATACAAATTGATTTCTGAGAGCCTTACCCAAATATTCACCAAACTCGCAACCAACCGCCAACTTTTTCAATGACACCACAAAGTCACCTGCTGACTCAGACTCTTGTTGTCTGCGCATGTTGAACCGAAAACATTCCACCAACTCACTGGGCCTCGGCTCAAAGTGTTCTTCCAACACCTTGATCTTTTGCCAGAATCTGCCATTTTATTCACTTTCCGTACACTTGTACTGTAAAAAATGTATATCTCCAAATGAATAACGTGAGATTCGTCTCGTAATCCTCGTCGCCAAAATTGTTGTAACTAAAACAACCGTTCTTGTTGAAGAATATTATTAGAGTAATTTATTTCTTAGTGTTAGTGGTGATATTCACCTATTAGTGATGAATATGAATAATCCATATGCATGTAATCGATATAGAATATATAATAGGAATAATCGACGAATAAACAGAATGATACTATGTTTACATTATGACACTGGTGAATAAAAAATATATATGAAATAAATTTAACTGATTAATGGAAATATCGCCAGTTCATATATAATTATATTATATACATATAATTATATAATATTAATATATGACTAGCTAGTGATGATGAACTAGTTAAAAAATTAACAAAATTAATTATGTCTAGTTCTTACAAATATTTTTTTTTCTCTTTTTTAGTTTGTATTTTAATTGTTTCAATTTCTTTTATAAAAAAAAATAAATAAATAACATTTAAAAAAACAAATAACACAGCGCAAAGTTTGAGAGGAAGGAATAACTGACTACTCGAATAGGGGAACGACATCAGCAAAATATAGCCGCTATCAAAGAGAAAAGGTGAAAAAATTATATATGATAGTGTAGATATTGTCGTTTACGAAAAGTATGAGACGAGAGATTAAAACTTCTTAGATGTAGAGGCAAGGTGTTGAACCCCCGAGATACTCTGACAAGAAATGACCGCTCTAAGTAGCATGTAAGCCTTGGTATGCGAAGCTGAGTGTTTCTAACTGACCTGCAAAAACTAAACAAATTAATAAAATACACAGGAAAATTATTTTTATATGCCTTATAAAAATGTAGTAAATTACGAATAGTGATATAAACAGCAAAACTACATCATAGGAAGTCAATTACATAAGGCGTTATATGCTGACGAACATTTAAGGAGTATATATATCTCACCACTCTGTTAAAAGCAACCTGAATTTTCTTGATAATAAAGCCGAGGGTACCGGAATAAGTTTCAATGCAGTACAAAAATATAGGCATTACCAAAGCATGTATAACTTTCTTTCTCATTGCTAGAGACAGACATAATTCAGAATTGTAAAGTTTGCGCAAAGTAAAATTTACTTTAGAGACAACAGAATTAATATGCAACTTAAAGTTTAGTTGCCGATCCAGTGTTACCCCAAGGCACTTAACACTATCAACAAATTCAATATCATTACTATTGAACTTGACAGACACAGAACTAAGACCATTGTCAAACCTTATTGCCTTAGTCTTGCTTACGTTAACGGACAATTTATTCAGACGCATCCATCTAATCAGGCTTTCAACAGAGAAGCTTATAACACTTTGCAAAACATCAGGAAAATCAGAAGTGCACTTAAATAATAGCTGAACATCATCCCCAAAAGCAAAGGGTAAGCAATTCGTGGTAGAAATTAAATCAAACAGATCATTCATATACATGATAAATAATAACAGACCAAGTACAGAACCCTGCGAAACTCCACTTACAACAGGCAACATGCTAGAACAGCGACCACCACTATAAACAAATTGTTTCCTATCAGAGAAATAAGACATTAACAAAGAACAAGAAGACCTAGAAAAACCAAAACGGAAGCTCAGTTTTTCAACGAGAATCACATGATCCAACCTTTCAAATGCCTTCTCAACATCTAACGACAAAAGTACACAACATCCACGATCACTGAGCACTTTACGAACATTATCAGTTAGCCCAATGAGCAACGAAGACGCGCTTCGACCAGGTCTAAAGCCAGATTGACAGTCATGAAGCATTGAAGACGAAGAAATATGTTCCATAATTTGCCCTTTTATAAGATGCTCCATCATTTTGGTTAGAATAGGCATAATGTAAATGGGTTTGAAGCTATCAGTAGAGTCGTTTTTACGAATTGGTATAATTTTGCCTATTTTCCACAAGGAAGGAAGGAAAGAAGTAGTCAAAACAGTATTAACAAAATGTAGTATGTGACTGCCAATGTGAGGAAGAATTATAGTTAAAAATTTTAAGTTCAAACCATCAGAACCTACTGCCTTCGATTTAATCAGGCCAAAAGCATTAAAAACCATGAGCAACCGTCCGAAACGAAAAACCTTCATCAATATTAGGTATATGCGGAGTCCTACCACTACTAGTAGTTTGATACGATGAAAACACGTGGTTTAAATCATCAACATCAGCATCAATAACGTCTTTGTTCCTTCTTACGCCAAACTCATTTAAAATAGACCACATCTCCTTACTAGTTTTGTTACAGAATAAGCTATGGTGTGCAGCTGCTTTAATTCTTCTAATAACACGCTTTGCCTTATTTCGCAATCTACAATAAATTGTCCAATTTGCAGCACAAGGCCCACGCTGATAAGCCTGCCAGGCAAGGTCTCTAAGCGACAATGAGTATTTAATCTCTGTAGCACTAAACCACGCATCTTTACGAACATAAGTACACCATCGTCTCCGAACCGGAAAACTATTTTGCAACTCATATAAATTGGAATACAAAGTACGCAACTGCTCATCAACATTTGATGTGCGATACAAGCCCGAAAAGTCACAAGACAATAAGGCTTCCTCTAAAGAAGAGGTGTTCATGACATCATAGTCAATGTACTCATAAAATGTTGGGACAACAGGACATGCAACATTTAAAGACACAAATATAAATGAATGGTGAGATATTCCAGGACATTGAAATTGGTTAGAAAAGTGAATAGTCAGGTACGGATAACAAAAAATAATCAATAAGTGATGTGGAGTTGTGAGCGATATCGTAATGAGTGGGAATGGAATTATGAACAATTGTAAGATTCATATTGCTGCAACTATTCCTTACAAGTGCAGCCTTACGCAAATTATTATTGAAATCACCCATTATAACTACGGTATCATACCTCACAAGCAGATCAGATAGGGATTCCTCAAACTTCGAAAAATCAACATGCGGAAGATAAAAACAAAAATACACTCAACTTCTCCATACATGTTGCCAACAAACACTACTTTATGGGCAACGCTTTTGGATACATAAATGGCCACACCACCACCCCTACCACTAGGACGATCACTTCTATGACAGTCGTAACCCGGGATGTCAGCTACGTTACACGACATGTATGGCTTCAGCCATGTCTCACTAACAGCAACTACATCCAAAAATTCCCCTCCAACATGCTTCTAACTTCGCTAAGTTTTGCAGAAGTTCTACAAACTTTAAAACTTTGGCAGTTGAAATGTCCCATATTCAAGTTACCCACCCTATTGCGCAACTGGGAAGACAAAAAACTGTTGTCATTAACAATATTTGAAGCAAAATTACTCATGATCAAATTAATAATAGCAGCGGAAAAAAATGATGAAATATCACAAAAATACAATAGAGCTTACATACGTACAAATAATAGGCGTGCTTATTTGGCAGGCTATCGTTTTCGCTTATTTTGTTTTTCGTTTTACAAAAAACTGCCCAGTGTTATCACTGTAAAGGGAAACAATTTTAATTAATTTTCATTTGCAGAACTAGTGCTAAATTGTCACCAATCTAGTATATTATAGCTTGCCATACAAAACACGACAATTAACCAAAAGTAACTAATAACAATATTATTAAAAAAACGACTAAGTTGTCACATTCACTGAAGAGGCAAGATCTTCGGTCTGATCTAAAAGTTGCCCACATTCATCAATGTCTACACTCAAAGAATTTTGTGAGTATCATTAGCAAAAATGTTTGTTGTTTCAACAGTCTGTGTCTGCTGAAAAAGGGAAAGCAGACTTCGTCTGTTATTTTAGCAACCCTATGGTTGTTATTTTAGCACACAAATTTGCCTGCTACTGCAGCAAACTAGAACAGTCATGTTAGCAAACAATTTTGCTATTATTTAACAGAAAAAAGCGGCTGGGAGAACAAACTATTTTTGTTATTCTAGCATACGTTTCTTTCTTTTTTATTTTAATAAAAGAAATACAAATTTTATATTTTCCTGATATTTGAGAAGAGTATATCAACCAGGACTCCAACCTGAAGTTATTCAGCCCATGTATTGATAATCGTTTCGAACTGTGAAATCTGTATGTATGCTTGATCTAAAAATATAAATGAAAAATAAATCATTTAATAAAATTGAATAGCAATAGTAGTATCTACAAACAATACTTACCGGTCACTGGCATTAACAATTATCTTCTTTTTGTCCGAAGGATAAATATAAAGAACATAAATCGTACGACATCGACGCGAACTCTGTCAATATTGGCGAATGTGTTGGGTTTACCCTATAGACACGGTATCTAATTGTACAAGTCCAGAGCCATATCATTGGGCAAAATGATCTTATCCATGGATTACATCCAAATTAGACTAAATTATCTTGAGTTTTTTGGAGCCAAAAGGTTGCTTCGTGATTCCGATATTAGAGACCATCGTTGGAACATATAGAATAAATAATCAATGTTGCCATTTCGGTAAACAAATCACAAAAAGCAAAAAAATACTTACGAGTTGTTGCAGGTATTATCATTAGGGTCACACTTCCAAGAGTTGCATGCGATTTGGAAAAGTAGACAAGGAAATAAATGGTTAGTCCATCCATGACACAAGTTATCTGAATTTATACATTGTAGTTGCTACGAAATTTCAGATCATCTTTTATACCCGTATTTTAATAGGACACTGCTTGGTGAGAATCTTGAAAACAAACAGAAATAAGTCTTATAATCGTAGTACATTTAATTTTCAATTTGTGTACGCTTACCTGTTGCGTCTTGATTAATTGATAACATGGTCCTTTATGTGCATTTGTGTACGCTTGATCAAAAAATATAAATCATTTAGAAAATTAAATAGCAATAGGAGACAATACTTACCGGTCACTGGCATTAATAACCATCTTCTTTTTGTCCGAATGATAACAATAAAGAACATACTTCGTACGACCTTTGGTTATATTTGATGTTCTCCAAGACCGTATGATGATCAGTGACTCCTACGCGTTAGCCAATTGGGTTCACCCTATATATACGGTAATTGTTCATGTCCAGAGCCATAGCATTGGGCAAAATTATCTTATCGATGGATTACATCCCAATTAGACTAAATTATCCCGAGTTTTTTGGAGCCAAAAGGTTACTTCGCTATGCTGATATTAGCAACCATCGTTGAAGCATATGGTGTAAAAAAATTAATGTTGCCATTTCTGGTGATACAGGTTTAATTAATGAAATAAGTAAACAAATCACAAAACAATTACTTACGTTGTTGCAGATATTTTCGTCAGGACCACACTTCTAAGAGGTCTTTGAGATTTGGAAAAGTGGACACGAAAAGAAATTGCTAGTCCATCGCTATCACAAGTTCTTTGTATGGACAGCATATATTTAGTTTACTTTTGTAGCCGTATTAAAGTAGAGGATTTTAATAGGACACTGCTTGCTGAGAATCATGAAAACAACCAGAAAAAAGACTTACACAATCATAGAGAAATTTGCAATTTGTGTACGCTTACCTGTTGCAACTTGATTAATTGATCCTCCAAGGCATACACAATTTCGCCTTTTTTTCTTTAGCCATTTGTAAGTTGAAGCTGTCCCGGAACCGTTTTACTTATTAAAACCATTTGCATTATCTTCGCGGAATGCTTTTTTAATGCGAATTAACAAACAGAACGAACATTTCAATCCAATTCAATTTGTTCACCTGCGTGAAGATACCGACGTCGGTAACTTTCGATAACTCGAAATAACAGGGTGACCCAAAGTGACTGAACATAATGTCAAATAACAAAATGTATGAATGTATGTGTGTACCAAGGTATATTGAACAAGGTAGCGTACAGCGAACAGCTGATTTTCTCGCCATTTTTTCAGAGCTCAATGAACTGTCAAACTCATGGATGACGTTTGATTGTTTGTTTACATTTTGTTGTTGGGAGCGTTTTAAAAAATTGTGTACAATCAAACAAAATTCACGCAAATTAAAAATAATGAAAATTGTATTTAACATTTCCTATATTTAAATGTAAATAAAGCAAAGTGTGTATGTGTGATATCACATAACTTTATTAATTTCGTTTTAAAGGTCTATTGATGTCATTATAAATGGTATATAATATCTTGCAAATGTATGCCACGGTTTCAGAGTCGGGAATCCGTAATTTCGAATTTTCCATGACTGGCGCATGAGACAAGCTGAATTTTACCGATGTCAAGGGTTGTGTTGGCTGTTGTGGTTTGTAGATTGTTCTCATAGACGTGCCACTTAACAAAACTCCACAAAAAAATCGAATTGGGTCACATCGCACGATCTCGGATGCCAGTTCACATCACCTCCTCGTGAGAGGACGATGCCATGAGTTGTGTGGCTATGGCGCCGTCCTGTTGGAACCACATGTTAGTGTCCATATCATCCAATTCAGCTCAAAAGAAGTTGGTAAGCCCCAAATCCACATCAAACAGCAACTTTTTCGATTTGAATTGGACGTTCTTTTTACATTATTCGTTAATCATATTTTTTAATAAATGGTCCATATACATATGTACGAGTATGTATTTTCTTATAACATGAAAAACTTATTTCCTAAGTAGAAAATATACACAACCTGAAAATTGGTTTTAACATGAGGAGTAGCTCTTCAACCCAAAGTTCTCTACGTCATCAGGAGGCCCATTCTGCTCAAAAGGATCTTGCTGTCGGCATTTTGAGTTAATTCCATTGCACGAGAGGCCGGCCGTCTTCCATTTTATGCATTTACTGCTCCATTTTTTCTGTTCTGCCTTTTTACTGATATGGGTGATATGTATGACACGTATGGCCGCATTCAGCTTATGCCTCTCGCCACTCATTTGTAAGGACAAGCTCTGAAGAGACAAACCTTTTAAAAAATGTATTCCAAAGAAGTAAAATCGTTGGAAAGCTCGACCGGGCAGTATTGTATTATATGCCATCCATCATCAGTGCTACTCAATACTGTAACAGCAAAAACATCCAGGTGTCAAGAAGGATAATGACACTATCCTTCCGAGATTAAAATGAGGAAATTATTTCAATTTTATAGTTTTTTAAAGACAAAACTTACATTGTGTGTGTATCCCAATACAAGAGAAAACTTGTTATACTGAATAAAATTGCAGTCACCAGATTTACTTTAAAGGGTAATTGCACGTAAGTTTGAAATATTAGAAAAAATTATCCTTTTCAAAGAAAATCAAATTTCAAATAAAAAATGTATTTGACAACCAATTGTTGGTCAGCTGTTCGAGTCGGCTGCCTATTTTGACAGGCTATTGTACGAAAATAATGTACAGGGTTGTATCCCAGTTTTGTTGTTGGGCAAGTGATTTTACCTTCTATCATTGTATCATGGTGTGTACGTATCAGCTGTTTTGGTCGACTGACAGAAAAAGTTTCCGACGTCGGTCGGTGGAACTGCGTGAAGATACCGACGTCGGTAACTTTCGATAACTTCCGATAACACGAAATAACAGGGTGACAAAAACTTGCACAACATAATGTCAAATAACAAAATGTACGTGTGTATGTATGTACGTATCAGCTTTTTTTTGGTCGATTGACAGAAAAAGTTACCGACGACGGTCGGTAACGGTAATTTGCCTTTTTGAAAAAAGTGAATATATGGAATAAAAGAGGACATTGCACTGATCATTTTCATGTACCATATGCCCCCGAAATATCTAATCCCACCGTGTAAATTGTAGATTTCTACTTTGCCCACTGGTGGTCAGGACACAAAACAAGTCCTGGAAACCAAACGGAGATACAATATACTCCTAATTTTTCAGAGCTATAAGGGAATACTATTACGAACATTTGTGTGTATTCAGAGTTTCCGGAATCAGTTTCTAACTTCCCGAAAATTCCAGATTTCGGTTTGACCACTGGTGGTCAGGACACAAAAGTCGTCCTGGAAACCAAACGGAGATACAATACACTCCTATTTTTTCAGAGCTATACGAGGATACTATTACGAATATTTTTGTGTCTTTAAAGTTTCCAGAATCAGCTTTTAACTTCCCGAAAATTCCAGATTTCGGTTTGACCACTGGTGGTCAGGACACAGAAGTCGTCCTGGAAACCAAACGGAGATACAATACACTCCTATTTTTTCATAGATATAAGAGGATACTATTACGAACATTTGTGTGTATTCAGAGTTTCCGGAATCAGTTTCTAGAGTGTTACTTAAATAGCCGGCGTCGGCGCACGATGTCTGTCAAAGAGGGCAATCTTGAATGCTAGTGAAAGCATATTAAGTCTGTCAATATTTTTTGATATGCGAAATAAACATTTTATATGAGATTTTGTCATCTGCACATGTGTAACTTATCGCAAGCACATTTTATTGGAAAAAATTGGTTTCAGTGGTAAGGAATATAAATTAAACGCCGCTTTTTTTAATTTTCTTTATTCCGTCATTAAGCATGTCTATGTCCCGATTCACACGGGGCAATTCGGTGTTTGTTGGAAATAAAGGCAGCAAAGTGCGAATGAAAAACACAAAACGGATTGCCAGTACAAGAAACTACTTTCCCCATTGGCCAGATTCACACTCGGCAACTTTTCCAAGCAAGTGTCAAAGTTTGTATGAGAGAGCTCTTTCCGCCCGCCTCTCTCTCCATCAAACTTTGACACTTGCTTGGAAAAAGTTGCCGAGTGTGAATCTGAACATTATCTTCCGTATGCCTCTATGTCTAGATCACACGAGGCAATTTCTTCCAAGCGGAAAGTGCTCTCTGTATCCCTCCTACAAACTTTGACACTTGCTTGAAATAAAATTGCCTTGTGTGAATCAGACTTTATAAACATTTTTACAAATCGCACATAAAATATTAATGTTTAGCTTTGGTTTCATTAAAATATAAAAAATTAGAAACTAAAATCTAAACACAATAGATTAATTTTAATTGTATGTCCGGAACTAAGATTTTGAAATCGTCAAATCATATTCGTTATCGATTTGTGTTTTACTTTTTGCAGTTTTAATCGACTCCTATTTCCAATATTTTTCAAATCCAATGAAAAAATAAAAATATTGAGAACCGTAACTCGAAAACAGATATCGCCGAATAATTATTTTATTTTTTCTTTATATATACTTTTCTTATCTCACGAATGACCTTAACCTTTTTGATTTTCTATGGTAGTTGAACTTTATCATGTAAATTATTGCAACTTTTGTCTTATTTTCACATATTTTGATTAACAGCAAACATTTTCAGCAAACTGCAAATTTTTCAGCAGTGCTTTTGCTAATGCAAAACTGCAAACTTTTTGCTATTACAGCAGAAAATTTGCTGTATTAGCAGAAAAAATGTTTGCTGAATATTAGCAGACGTTGTTTGTTATTAACAGCAAACTTTTTTTTGGGTGTATGTACATTTACGTTTGTATGTTTAGAACAATCGTGACGAAAAGCCTTGAAAAACTTTGTGGACGGCTAACGCTACCGAAGCAGTACGAAAATGGAATTGGGAAGTGCCTGTGATCTCGTTTTTAAATGGTTATAAAGAAAATAGTGAGTTCTTGCCAGCCATAGGAGTTGGCAGAAGAAATTCCGTGTATGGATGGAAGTTTAATTTATATATGTCAACAAATATAATGTAAATCTTTAAAAATAATAATAAAACATCTTTTCGGTCATCAAAACATCATTTTATTTATTTATATTCGTTCAACAGTAGGAAATTATTTTGTTATTTGTAACCTGGCTTCTGATGCCTCACAAGCATCGCCATCGTATCAACACAAAATAAATAATTTATGTATAACAGCACAATGATCATCAACAATATATCCTTTCTGCAACTTAAAGCGTGGTACTATGTTCATTTTTCGCGTTGAAATCCCATATAAAAACAAAGTCGCGAAAAAAACTGCGAAGTTTTTTCGTTTGTGGTACTCTGTTTATTTCAACGCGAAAAAGTAACATTTTGCGCCACCACAAATTTAACGCCGTTACAAAATGACGCAGCAACAAATTTAATGCCGCCACCGTAACACTCCCATTTGTTTATATTTATTTTTGTCCGCAAGAAACTCAAATGTTGTAAATATTAGAAATAAATTTTCCTAATAAAGAATAATAAATTAAATTATCTTCCGAAATAAAGAAAGAATGCACAGATGTGATAGGAAAAATAATTATGTTTATTTAATAAACCAGAAGAGCGAAATTCCAATTGGATTGCAGTACAAAAGCAAACAAAATGTGCAAAACACTGGAAGGACATGTATCTAAATGTAATAATGTGGAATTTGTCTTGTAATTAGATATGTACATTTATGTTTGTATGTTTAGAACAATTGTGTGCAAAAGCCAGGAGAAACATTATGGACGGCTAACGCTACTAAAGAAGTAGGACAATGGAATTGGACAGTGCCTGTGATCTCGATTTGGAATTGGTTGTAAAGAACATACATAGTTAATTCTTGCCAGCCATAGAAGTTGGAAGAAGATATTCCGTTTATGGATGGAATTATAATTTATATATGTCAACAAATATAATGTAAATGCTTAAATATAATAATAAAACATATTTTTCGTTTAATCAAAACACCATTTTATTTATTTATATTCGTACAACAGTAGGAAATTATTTCGTTATTTATAACATTGTACTACCCTGACTTTTCATGTCTCACAAACATCGCCACCGCAACAAAACACAAAATTAATAAATTATGTATAACATTAGCACAATGATCTCCAACACTATTTCCTTTCTGACATTTAAATTAACTATTTTCTAAGTCGGCATTATTCCAATTGTTTATTGATTCGAATTTTGTTTTCAAGAATGTTAGCAAAAAGATTTTGTCGCCGCCTGTCGTAGCGAACGGACGTGTTATCGCAGAGCGGATAGTTTTTAACCTATTACGCAATACCTATTCACCTACCTACTACGCAACCAGGAGGTTTGTTGTTTATAAAGCGTAGGTTGAATTGGATGCATCGGTCTCTGGACAGATATTTCTGAGCTCAGTCTGGAAGGCCTATACCGACGTACCTGTTACGGGCTAATACTGACTATGGGTGTGTCTCCCCCAACCAATTTATGATTAAACCAAAAAAGACGAAGGAGATTACGGCGCAGGGGAGGGAAAACCCAGTGCCGGCGACAAGCGTTGATTCACTCACGAGTCATATGTCGTCGTTATCGAACAATCGTGAGCAAGCAACTTCTACGAGCTTTGGTGCCTTGGATCCCGTAGTCGAAAATGAAACAAGAGCACATCCAGCCGCAGGCAAAACAAATGATAAGACAGATGAAGCAGAACCCAGCCGGGGCTTTAAGCAACCCCAGCCTTTAAAAGCCATTGGGGACTCTGACTCTGAATCATCAAATGAAAACAATATCACTATTGTTGCTAACTCAAAGAGACTGTCAGGGGCACAAAGAAGGAAACTGAATAAGTTGAACCGACAGAACCTATTACGGGATGAACCTGACAATTCTACCTCCAATACAAACATGGAGGCCGCTAAAAGAGTCAGGTCTCCCGAAGAACATAGCGCTGTGAAAGTGACTAAGAAGAAAAAGGGCTCGCCGTCTTCCAGTAATTCGGATAAGCCTAACGTAACCACACAAAAGGAGGTCTCTAGTCTGGGTCCTTCGATTGTGGGCGGTAAAGTTGACCCAATAACGCAGTTCAAGTCAACCAAATCATCCGTTAAGGATGAGGCTTTAACCAAAAAGACTCTACAGACACGGAAAAATCAATTGGCCATAAAGAAGGGTAAGAAGCCACCGTCTTATTCTAATATAGCTAAACAACATTTTCGAGACGATCTATGCTACGCCATAATTGATAGCAGTAGTGCATCTGGCAGAATCCCCGAAGACCAAAAGAGTAACTTCTAGCGGAATACGTCCTCGAATCTAAGGATGAACCACCAATCGAAGTAATGAGTTGCAAGTTTGAGAGGGGTGTTTTGATGCTAAGGCTGGCATCACAACGCTGCGCTGGTGTCCTCGTAAAACTTGTGGATAGCTTCCCCTCACCTTGGGACGGCGCAAAGCTAAAATTGGTAAGGAAAAGCGACATTCCTGAACTCACAAAAACGACCCTATATGTTAAGGGATGTCCCAGTAAGTTCTCATCAGACTACATACTCGACATCATTGGCAAACAGAATTCAAAACTTTCCGTGAGAAAGTGGGAAGTCTTCTATAGGAAGGATGATACCGAGGGTACTCTCCTCGTGTTAGGCATAGACCCAGAATCCAAGAACAATCTTGTCATGGCGAAGGGCATGGCGTACTTCTTGATCTGGACAGTCTTTTTCAAAATTGGAAAGGTCCCGATTGGCAGGACAAATGAATCGAGTCCAAATATATTGTCTGAAGAGGCAAACACTGGTATTGAATGGATGGAGACAAGTGAGACACTGCCAAAAACTGATGTGGAAGTAGTCAATAACACCACCAGTTCACCAATCGCCACTTTTGCAGGAAGCTCCCAGCAAAGGTGGTGATCAAAATAAAAAGAGCCACAAAACGATTCAAACCAATGAGGGAGCGACAAAAAATAACACCGCCTCCCAAAATTGTCGACTGGAAGATGGTGTAATAGGTAGTGAACGAAAGGAGGAGAATGACCCACTACCAAATAATGAGGGGGTGCCACCAGATAGGATAGACTCCCAAAATAAACTTTTACTGGAAGGACAATGATTGAGGTCATCCAGATAAACCTCCACCGGAGCGAGACAGCATCCAACGCTCTGATGGACATCATAAATAAAGGCAGGGTTCATATTGCTTTGATCCAGGAATCATGGACAACTAGCAACAAGGTTACTGGATTAAACCATGTGAACTATAACCTTTTCTACGCTAAAACAGGTACTCGTCCAATGACTTGTATTCTGTGCCATAAAAACTTATGTTTTATTTTCTCTCCAGAGTTGTCAACATCGGACGCAACGGTGCTGAGGCAAGGTAATGGAAATATGTACCTGGCGTCAATATATCTGCCATTCGATGCGCCGACATTGCCGCCTACGTCGGAATTACAACGTCTGGTGAGGGAATCCAAACACACAAGTAATGAGTTATTAGCTGGATGTGACGCCAACTCCCATCATATCGCTTGGGGTAGTACTAACACCAATAAAAGGGGACACGCCCTTATCGAATTTTTGAATACAAATGACCTCATAACTCTTAACATAGGAAACACTGCAACCTTTGTTAACAAAATTAGGGAAGAAGTATTAGATATAACGATATGTTCAGAAAATCTTATTGATGAGATTCATGAGTGGAGGGTTTCGGATGAACACTCCTATTCAGACCACCGTTACATAAGGTTTAAAATTGCACGGCCACCGCCAAACCCCATAAGTTTCCGTAATAAGGCTAAGACCGACTGGACTAAATTCGGAAATCTACTTAGAAATCGATTGGGGCAGCCTACACGCGATTATCTATGTGCAGAAGACATTGATATCAATGTTAAGAAGATTACCGAGGCTCTTGTAAAATCATTCGAAGATAGTTGCCCACTTCGAGAAAGGAAATCTGCCTTCGAGAAACCCAGGATGACAGGACAAATTCGCTCGATTGGCAAAGATGTCCGCAGACTTTACAATAGAGCTCGACGTAAAAAACAATCAGTATATTGGGACGACTACCACAGAAGACTCAAAGAATACAATAAAATCGTGTAAACGGGTAAAAGGATGGAAACTATAGAGGATACCGTAAGGCTCTTGATGAAAACTCATTTTCCGACTGGTAATGCTGGACCAACAGAGGAACAGTTACAGAATGAAAATGTATTGCATCAAGTACCTATTACGGATATAACAGATGGTGTGGTTAAAGAAGCGATAAAAAGTTTCTCTCCCTTTAAGGCTGCGGGACCGGATGGAATATTTCCAGCACTTCTGCAGAATGAGGTGGATCTGGTATCAACTCATCTGGCTGGAGTGTTCACTGCATGCCTAACCCATTCGTATACCCCAAAAAACTGGCAGGAATCAAGGGTGGTCTTCATACCAAAGCCTGGCAAGGCGAGTTACACGACCCCAAAGGCTTATCGACCCATTAGCCTTACTTCTTTCCTGTTAAAAACAATGGAGCGAATAATTGATGACATGGTCAAAGGTAAAATAGCGGATGACAGGCTAAAATTCAAACAACACGCCTATGTCAAAGGAAGATCAGTGGAAACAGCTCTGCATGAGGTAGTGCACCACATAGAAGAGTCCTTCAGTAAAGAAATGTATACACTTGCTGTTTGCATAGACATTGAGGGCGCATTCAACAATGTACAGACCGATACACTTATCCAGTCCTTAGACGAGTTTCAGGTTGACCGGGCGCTGAAAAACTGGATCAACAATATGCTAAGAAATAGGTGGATTATTTGTGGGTCATATGACGTAAAAATTAGCGACAAGGTAAATCGTGGTATACCTCAGGGGGGAATTTTATCGCCTCTTCTATGGGTTACGACGATACACAGTCTCCTAAAAGCCCTCACCAATGAAGGACTTAAACCAGTCTGTTATGCAGACGACGTTGTAATACTTCTAAGGGGCTTTCACCCAAATCTATTATGCAGAAGAGCTGAAGAGGCACTTAACATAGCATATAACTGGAGACAACCAGGGGGATTAAATGTTAACCCAGACAAAACAGAAATATGTCTATTTACAAGGAAAACGAAGATCCCATGTTTTACCCCGCCTCGATTCCTGAATAAGACAATTGCTATAACTAAAAAGGTAAAATACTTGGGAGTAATCTTGGATCAGAAACTGTACTGGAAAGATCATCTTGAAGAAAGAGTTACAAAGGCACACAGATGTTGGTCGTTGTGCAGAAGAGCTATAGGTTTAAAATGGGGACTACGTCCAAATATGACTCACTGGCTTTACATGAGCGTGATTAGACCAATAATCACCTACGCCTCTGTAGTGTGGTGGACATGGTGCAACGTAATACCTTTGCAAAAAATGCAACGTATGTGCTGTCTAGGCATAAGCGGGGCATTTAGAACTGCACCAACAAAAGCGTTGGAGACTATACTGCACATCCAACCAATAGACATCCGTATAAAGAATGAGGCAGCCCTCACAGCAAGACGTCTACAAGTGATGGGTGAATGGATAAATCGAGACCACAAGTCGTACCATCAGAAGATTTTAGAATATCTAGTTGGTCACATTCAAACGCCAGAAATCTCGGACCGCATTCCTGAAGTGCGGCTTACAGCTACCTGTGACACGTTTGTGCCAGACAGACGCTCCTGGGAAAGTGGAACTTTGGTCCATGTGCTAGTGGGAACCAGCTGCTACACTTTTTATTGATGAACCAGAAGTCGAACTTCACTTCCGCCTCCCTAACCATAACACGGTATTTCAAGCAGAAGTTCGAGCAATTACGGAGTGTGTGAACTGGCTCAGTAACACGACAAAGCCTAAATATGCCAACATCTTCACAGATAGCCAAATGGCGATTCAAGCAATAACATCGGAAAGGGTCAAATCCAGAACTGTGTTGGACTGTAAAAGAACGATAAATGATTACTCAGCCCATGGTCAATTGTGTATTTGCTGGGTACCAGGACACAACGGAGTGATTGGAAATGAACGGGCAAACAACTTGGCTTCAAAGGGCAGAGAACTTCGAGTAATAAACTTTAAAAATTGGAAACCTTTCGAAGCAAATGAGTTGAAGCACTGGGCAGCGATGGCTGATAAAACTGTGTGGAATAGCGCAACAGTAGGAGCAACTGCAAAGATACTGTGGGGTGACCCAAATGAAAAGAAAACAAAAAGTCTTCTGAAACTAAACAAGATCGATATTAGTAAGATGATGAGTGTTCTAACGGGACACTCATGCTTACAAGCACATCTTCATCGCATAGGACTAGCAGGAAACGACGAATGCAGGGCATGCAGAGAAAACATCGAAACGATGGAACATTTTCTGTGTCACTGCCCGGCTTTCACACATGCAAGATCCCAACATTTCGGGTCCGACATATTACCAGACTTGACTCATCTCAGAGAATATGACTTGAAGGTACTGAGAAAATTCGTGTCTAGTACCGATTTTCTGTAACTCGTGAGGTATAAAAAGATCATAAATAAGGAGCGCACAACAGGCCGAACCACTGGCTTAAGTGTATGTCCATGGACATGAGACGTTTAAACGTCTCCTCTCTTCAACCTAACCTAACCTAACCTAACTAGCAAAAAGAAAAATACATATACACACATACATATAAAAGTGACACTTTGACACACACGCTTCCAAATTGCCATGCGACTTTGTATAAAAGCGTTCCATTTTCAACTCGAAATAATATTTTGCGAAATTTTTTCGTGCCGAAAAAACGTAGTACCCACCTTAAATTAAATATTTTCTAAGTCGGCATATTCGTTATCGATTTGTGTTTTACTTTTTGCAGCTTTAATCGACTCCTATTTCCAATATTTTTAAAATCCAATGAAAAAATAAAAATATTGAGAACCGTAACTCGAAAACAGATATCGCCGAATAATTATTTTATTTTTTCTTTATATATACTTTTCTTATCTCACGAATGACCTTAACTTTTTTGATTTTCTATGGTAGTTGAGCTTTATCATGTAAATTATTGCAACTTTTGTCTTATTTTCACATATTTTGATTAACAGCAAAAATTTTCAGCAAACTGCAAATTTTTCAGCAGTGCGTTTGCTATTGCAAAACTGCAAACTTTTTGCTATTACAGCAGAAAATGTGCTGTATTAGCAGAAAAATGTTTGCTAAAAATTAGCAGACGTTGTTTGTTATTAACAGCAAACAATTGTTTTTTTGGGTGTAGCAACTTGTAAGATCCATCTAAAAGAATAATCTCTACGCTAGGAGTGTCAGCATTGATCAGCTTGAAGCTTTTAATCCTATTAGCACTTTTCAGTTTTTTACACAAATAGATTAGCTTGAAAGCGGCAGCATGAAGATGGTCATTTAGATATATACGACTGTTTACATTGTCGCCAGTAACATCTCTCAAAAATATTGGACTGCTACTGTGGTACTTCGCCATAACAAGGTCACGAGTATAAACAGAGTTAAATTTAACTAGCACAGACTTCCCTTTAAGCGTGGTGCTATGTTCATTTTTCGCGTTGAAATCCCATATAAAACAAAGTCGCGAAAAAAACTGCGAAGTTTTTTCGTTTGTGGTACTCTGTTTATTTCAACGCGAAAAAGTAACATTTTGCGCAACCACAAATTGAACGCCGCAACAAATTTAATGCCGCCACACTCCCATTTGTTTATATTTATTTTTGTCCGCAAGAAACAACTGTTGTAAATATTAGAAATAAAATTTCCTAATAAAGAATAATAAACTAAATTACCTTCCGAAATAAATATTGACATATATATTATAATTCCATCCATAAACGGAATATCTTCTTCCAACTTCTATGGCTGGCACGAACTATGTATGTTCTTTACAACCATTTCCAAATCAAGATCACAGGCACTGTCCAATTTCATTGTCCTACTGCTTTAGTAGCGTTAGCCGTCCATAATGTTTCTCCTGGCTTTTTCACACAATTGTTCTAAACATACAAACATAAATGTACATATTTAATTACAAGACAAATTCCACATTATTACATTTAGTTACATGTCCTTCCAGTGTTTTGCACATTTTGTTTGCTTTTGTACTGCAATCCAATTGGAATTTCCCTCTTCTGGTTTATTCCATAAACATAATTCTTTTTCCTACCACATCTTTGCATTATTTTTCTTTATTTCGGAAGATAATTTAATTTATTATTCTTTATTAGGAAAATTTATTTCTAATATTTACAACAGTTGAGTTTCTTGCGGACAAAAATAAATATAAACAAATGGGAGTGTGACGGTGGCGGCATTAAATTTGTTGCGGCGTTCAATTTGTAACGGTGTTAAATTTGCGGTGGCGCAAAATGTTACTTTTTCGCGACTTTGTTTTTATATGGGATTTCAACGCGAAAAATGGACATAGTACCACGCTTAAAGCGTTGAAATCCCATATAAAAACAAAGTCGCGAAAAAACTGCGAAATTTTTTCGTTTGTGGTACTATGTTTATTTCAACGCGAAAAAGTAACATTTTGCGCCACCACAAATTTAACGCCACCACAAATTTAACGCCGCTACAAATTTAACGCCGCAACAAATTTAATGCCGCCACCGTCACACTCCCATTTGTTTATATTTATTTTTGTCCGCAATAAACTCAACTGTTGTAAATATTAGAAATACAATTTCCTAATAAAGAATAATAAATTAAATTATCTTCCGAAATAAAGAAAAAACAATGCAAAGATGTGAAAGGCTAAATAATTATGTTTATGGAATAAACCAGAAGAGCGAAATTCCAATTGGATTGCAGTGCAAAAGCAAACAAAATTTGCAAAACAGTGGAAGGACATGTTGTTACGTATCCCTTTCTCTGACATATCTGTTTTGTGCTGCCGCCTTAGCTAGCTCAAGCAACGGCGTGAATCCTCAACCCGCACACACAAAACTCGGGGGTAACAATAAACATTAACTTCCGTCAATGTCTAAACTAACGAAACTCTAACAAAACAAAAAAACACACCATAACATTCACCACAGTACCTAGATATCTGATGGAACGGTCTTGTTTCCATCTACGTTGCCCTTCCCTACCAATGTCACCCCTTGCTTTCGATGACCCCATAAAGTTCCGCCAACAACTCACCTTCCTTTTCTTCACTTACTCATTGTCCCATCGACCAGCCATACCTGAAATCCTTATTTTTACAATTAGAACCAGAACATATTTCAATTTAAATTTTCAACACATATTTATTACCAAGAGAACATACATATATATATAAATAAAATACAAAAACAAATCTAACCATAATTAAATAAATGATAAAACTAACACAAAAGAAACATCAACAAAAAAATGAAAATTACGACCCTTTTCGTGTCTTAATATAAAAAAAATAACTTATTTAAATACCTATCCTAAATTTATATTTCCACTGAGGGACAAAATTAAATAAAAATAAAACAAAAAAAATGAAAACTTTGAAATCAACAATAAAAAAAACACAAACAAAAGCCTCACAACATTTATGAAATTCTCTAAAGGATCTAACTATCTATTCCAGTAACAAATACCATTTTTACTCGTTACTTGGACCCATTTATACCCTTTTAATCGCTGTGTTCCCCTCTATTTCCTTAAAGAGCTCTCTGAAGAAATTATTCTTATCTTCCGTTTAGGCGATTCCTTACGAAAATTTCGCATTTACCGACATTTTAGAACAAAACAAAATACCTAGTTGGATCCTCTATAAAACTGTTTTACATTCCTATTAATAACAACTAACATAGATAAATATAATAACAATCATACATCAATAATATATTATATAAAAAAAAACAAATTAAGTTATATATAAAAACATAAAATGACGATCTTCATTAAATATTGGAATCCCATTTTCTTGAAAATCCTCGTTATACTCTGTCATACAGTGTTATACCTTTCTGAATATACCAGAAAACGATTATTGAGGTTCAGAACTTGGATACGGAATCCACAATAGAACACGTAATATTAAGACAGAATATAACATAAATTTAACGTTGTATAGCACAATTATTGGGACGTAGTATGACAAAAGGTTGGAACGTATTATACCAACTTGGAACGCTTGTTGGAACGAGACAACATGGACATTTAAACAATATGCTTTTCCCGTTTTGGACAAAATCTGAGTTACCACTCGGACGGACTATCGCTTATTTTATTCGGTGCTGCTACTGGCTCTCAACCTGGTTGCCACTTGCACTAATCCGACCTGCCACTTGCCCGCATGAGTTGTTCACAATCACATGTAACGTCGTACAAAATTCAAATATTGACCTTTACCTTGCATCCGTGGCCACTCCTTTCGAAAGTATCTCGCATAAATTTACGACAAGGTTCCTTTTGGCCACTCTGTTAATAAAACACCAATTCTTACTATAAAGTCTAAATTACACCTCAACTCCTACTTACGGATTTCCATACGGTAATTATATATGTATACGTCAATTTGTCTCTAGGTCCCAGGTTCCTGTGCAATCTCCCTGATGCCTCCTGCCAAATAAGTTTAATCACCATCTAAATTCTCTTTCCTTTTACTTTACACCACACTCACGTTGAAACACTGAACTATATTCGTTTTTAACTTCACTTGGTCTTTCTAGCACTTTGGACAATTATAACTTTGGTACTTTGGCTTATGATTAGTTTTATAAGCGTTGACTTCAACTTTACTCTAACTTTGCCACAGAACGAATGATCATTTTAAGTTGAAAAACTCTGTCCTCCGTTTTCTATTTACCTTAACATGTACCTAACAAACTACATAAACAAATATATATTCTAACATTTCCCGATCACATACATTAACAACTAAGGGCAACGAACGAACATCATTGGCCTTGAAAATCATTTTCTTTCCGTCCGCCCTTAAGAGAGATTATTTTCTCTTATCCCGAATTCCCCAACAACAAATACCCAGCCTTGCCATTCTTCACACGAAACTCTGACATATTCAATGGGCCACACTGCGTTGTGGGAATGAATAAGATATACATTCAACATGCAAGCGACTACTATAATCGTTCCTTGTATCTCACGTTTCTTTGGCAGATGGCGAAAACCATCATGCCGGCCAGACGCTTCCTCACTCACCCAATCAATTAGAATAATTAATAAATAATTTAGACAAATGCAATCTTTCACACCACCATTAACCGAAAAACAATAACGCTGCCATAAATAGTGCTACCCAAATAAAACACAAAAATTATCACACTACAACTGAAAAACGCAGAAAATTTAAGTACAAATAAAAATTTAATAACACGCATCACAAATGGAACAAATATTCTCTACTAAACGAATAAAACTGACAAAGGATAAACTACAAAGAAAAACCCACAAATGGTCACCAAGGTGCTTCACACAAGATTTCCATCATTTTCGTAGTGAATTTGTTGCGGGAGCAACCAAGTCCAAGAGCCTCCACACGCACAAAAAAAAATTTTGCGAGGAGCTTCGCGGGAATGTAGCCTTTTTGCTTCACGGAGGCTACAAAAACCGCCTTATTTTTTTTTGATTATATCGATGGAGGCGGGGGCGCATGTTTGTGGAGGGATAAACTACTCCCACCCCACGCCTCCAGTAGTCCATCGATGGGGACAAGGGTGCATGTTTGTGGAGGGAATATCTACTCCCACCCTAAGTCCCTTGTAATCCATCGGAGCGATGCCACAGCATGGATAGGCTAGTGGAGCATCGTTGGCAAAGTACCGGTGATTCGCGGCCGAGTCCTACCGCAGGTACTTTGGACTCGTCTTCTCCTGGTGCGGATGTTCATCCCTTTCGGAGCCAGCAAATGTTGACTAACACTTGTGTCTGCAACGGGAGGAATGAACATCCAGACGAAGCCTCGGGAAAGCCTGAAAATAAAAGAAATAAATAAATATTAATTATAAATAAACAAAACGAGATAAATAATAAATAAATTTGTTGGCTTGTCACGAAAAACGTGAACCAACCACGACAACTACAAACTCTGTTGTTTACTTTCAATTGTGAATGAACACACGTTGTGACAGATATGACCAAAAGCGTACCACTATGAGTTGCCATATGATGAATGAATGATTGTCGGCGTATTTTGTTGGTACGTCGTAACGTACAGATTTTAAAATTTCATTCATTAACAAATTTTTTAATAGAAACAAATGTTGTAGTAAAATTTAATCAATATCGGTTCATGTCTAAGCTGGTAAACAGATTAAGAGTACAGTATCGTCCTTCGGGGATAAATTATTAGAAAAGGATGAATATGTGAATCTGCCAATACGTAAAGAAAAGGATAATTATTCTAAAAATAAAATTTAGTAGGACAAAGACAACTAACGTCAGGGAACCTAGATAAAAACATGGCTGATTTTGGGAAATTTTACCCAAGCCAGAGTGACGTGGCGGCACCAAAGCCATTGCTTAAGTCACCTTCAAACTGTTTGGTCGAATCTTTGTGCAAAACCTTGTGCGTTGAAAAGCGAAAAACATAAAAGTAACCAAATAAAATTTTTTTAAACGGATTATATTTTTATTTCGTTGTATGGAAAAAAAAGGTATGCGAAAGGAAAGATTATATATCCTTCTTGAATAGTAACGACAAATTCGATCGAAACCCATAGAAAGCTAATAAAAATTGTGAGTGCTAAAGCAAAATTCTTTGAGATTCGAATGAGTTTTTGTGGTTATTGTACAAGTTGGTCGATTAATTGAAGAAGGAAGGAATTCAATTGAAATCTAACAAATGTAGGTTATCCTGGGAAGAGAAGTATTGCGCTCTGGTGGTTCTAGTGGCAGTCAGTATTGGAACAGGAAAAGAATAAAAGCCCTTTGAGTTACAGATGCAGATGAATTACATCCTACGGTCAGAAGCAATCCGCCAAGTTTTATTAAAAATAGAAAAAAAAGGAAGAGCACGAAGTTACGTAAGACCGGAATCCCAGGTAACCTTTTTATATATACACATGTATACGTATATGTATGGCGCCCTATGAGACGATTCGAGGCGATAAGATATATGAAAGTAACAGAAATTACAATTAACGATTTCAATTTACACTGATGAAGCTGGTTTTAACAAAAAGGAACTTAAAAACAAAGACAATATATATCTATTTGACTAGCATCATATTCGTAAAGAATCAAATTAACGTAACAGTACAAAGAAGAAAAAAAAAAGGTTGTGACTGAAGAAACGACTAGAGTATATTAAGAATTTTGTCTGAAAATACTATAAAAAAAAAATAACTGTAGGTGAAGCTAGAGTTTTATATGTGTTAGGTGTTAATGTTTAATATATGCAGACGTATGTATTGTAAAAACGGAAATCATAAGTTATAAAAAAGAAAAAGAATTGGCCCCCGTTGCGTAGTGTTCTTCTCAATCCATTAGGTCTCTAGAATTGATGTATATATCTATAGTTTCTAGTCGACTTTAGGGAGCTCCTTCAAGTAGAGAGTAATACTAGGAACAGTTGGTGTCAGTTCAGTCCGTAGGTGGTATTGTGAATGAATCGCGAAAAGAATAAGGAGGTTGCCATTAGTTGTGAGATATGATTTGCGTTTCTAGTGTTGTTATTGTAGCGTTTTTTTTATTTAAGTAAAGTATAACGACTTAAGGAATTTATATATTTTGTTGTTTGGTTTATGTGTTTTATTGTTTCGATATTAATATACGAAGTAATTAGGCTTAAATATTTAAAGAAATTAATTGAAAAAGATATTGTTGAAGTAATGAACAAAATATTATATATCCAAACAGAAATTTCTCCTGGAAATCAGGGCTCGATTTGAAATCTGCAAAGATATAAGAAGAAATATATATATATATAAAATTAGGTTTAGTTTTTTTTTCTAAAAGAGAATAAAAATATATTGGTTAATGTGTTAAACTTAATTTTAAGTAAGTTAAGGAAAATATATTATAGAATAAAGATGTACTGAAGTTGGAAAAGAAAACAATATGGAAGGATAAATTATGAAGAAGGGGGTATGGCAATATAAGGGGGTAAGTGAAATATGTGGGTGGATTATGGGGTCATCTAAAAGATAGATATTTAATTGGGATCTTAAGATGACTATGGTTGGGATGGGCGACTGGTGGTCAACACCTACCACCCTCTCAAGAAATGTGTTTCCGTGTATTTAATGTAGTTTTTTTATGTTTTGAACAATTTAATTGTAACGTCCGTGAGCTAGGCAGATGGGAGGGATTCACACCCAGGAATAAGCCGCAAGAGCTGGTCGGTTGAAAGTCTGTCTAGGGCTGTGAAAGCGGCACGTAACAAATTTTCATAATTTCAAGGCGCTGCTGAATCGTGTATCGCTCCGTTTTTAGTAATGGTATTTCTTTAGTTGGAAAACCCTTTACTATCCAGGTATGCCCCTGTTATGCTACCGTGGCTCCCATTTCTGGTGAGGCGACATATGAACATGCCCTTTCTTTTCAGGTTTTATCTTCCACATTTTCTTTACAACAAGTAGCACAGCTATAGTCCAACTGTTATATAATTATTATCTTATATCGTGGTTCCGAACCACTATACCATTTTCTAGCATTTTTTTCCATATGCCAGTTACTCCCTTATGGCAGTTAACCGCATATAACAGTTAGCTCCGTAACTTATGCTACAAATTTAGCCATTGCTTGCTAATTGCCTTAAGCGCCGTGGCCACACATCAAACTGTTTGATCAAACTCTTGTATGTGTTAGTAAAATTTTGTTTTGCTTATCACGGCCACACATCAAACTCATGTCATCAAACTTCATTTCAGAGGCGTTTTTTTTTTCTTTATATTTTTCCAACAAAATGCTGTATTGCGAATTTTTTACATTTCTGTTGCTATAATCTTTTGATTTTATTTGCCATAAAGCCGGCAAACTTCGATACACTTCAATAAATTCGAGAATAAAATTTTTTTCTTCCATTTCCAGTTTTTCTTCCAAAAAAAAACACTTGTCACCAAAAAATAAAACACTTTTAACACTTCGAAAACAAATCAAAAATGATAATTGAAGATATTTTGACACACGCACATAAAACCGACGTCAAATCTCTGCCGCGTCGACGCAAATATCTAAATGGTTTTGATATTTTTTTACTCTCTCATCAAACCATACGTGTGAGTTTTTTTTACCAACACAATCATAAAAACTCGAGTTTGATGAGTCAGTTTGATGTGTGGCCATGGCGCTTTAGGGTCCCCCAACTCAACATTGCTCAAAACAAAAGGAAGAGGAACCTATACCAAGGTTAAACCTGTAGTTTCCGTTTCCTTTCCAGGGCTTAAACTGACCTCTCTATCTCTTCTCTATATCCACCCTCAACAATGTAACTAAATTTAATAATGTGAAATTTGTCTTGTAATTAGATATGTACATTTATGTTTGTATGTTTAGAACAATTGTGTGCAAAAGCCTAAGGAAACATTATGGACGACTAACGTTACTAAAGCAGTAGGACAATGGAATTGGACAGTGCCTGTGTTCTCGATTTGGAAATAGTTGTAAAGAACATACAGAGTTAGTCCTTTCCAGCCATAAAAGTTGGAAGAAGATATTCCGTTTATGGATGGAAATATAATTTATATATGTCAACGAGTTGGCAACCCTATGCCTGAGTAGAAGTTTGATTAGTTACAGCTGATCTTTTTTGTCAATTTCTCTTGGTTTAACTTTGTTTACCAAACTATTTTTTTGAGCTCGTTGCGTTTTGATAACACAACATTTGTAAATTAATGAAATCTCATTGAAAATCGGTTAAAAAAGGCTTAATTGCATATTTTGGAGTGTGGTTGATTGCATAAATCTGGTTCTTGTTGCTGTTGTTCCATTGTAGCTGTAATTGCTGTTGCTTCGCCGCTGTTTTGCTTGCTTTGTGTTGCTGTTTCATACTGTTTTACTTGATATTGTTATTGCTGCTTTTTATTCAAAATGCCGACTACTAAATCAACCAAATGTAAGACATGCGATGAATCCATCACCAAGGCTCAAGGAAGTGTCATGTGCAAAGCCTGTTCCCGCTGGCTCCATACGTCTTGTGCAAACATTTCTGACAAAGACTTTTTAGTATTAAAGACTGTCAAATCTTTTTCCTTCATCTGCTCTTCGTGTGAGCCAAGCCTTAACACTGCCGTTAATATTGGTGAGAGATTAGACACATTTCTCAAAAGTTACCAGGCGGAGCAGATTGCTTTTAAAGCGGTGCTGGATGACATTAAGTCGGAGATGACTTCCTGCCTTGCGGAGATTAAGTCTGATGTTAAGAATTGCAGTGAGCGTGTTGATCGTCTTGAAGCATCTTCTTCCACTAAATTTGCTGCTCTTGAGGCTCAGGATAATGTCTTGCATAGGAAATTTAATCGCTCTGATTTTCTTATTAGTGGATTGCCCGAAGGATTGAATGACTTGGAGGCTCCTGTTATCGCTTTAGGCAGTTTTTACAATACAACAGTGACTAGCCAAGACATAAGTCATGTTTGTTACATCAACCGGCGAAAACAAATATTGGTGAAGCTGAGCAAAGTATCTATGCGGGACAGCATAATGAGGGAGTATTTTAAAACTCGTACCCTCAAAGTTTGTGATATTTTGGATGGTCCAGGTGGCGACATAAGTAATAGGGTTTACCTTAATGACCACTATACCCCTGCTGCTAGTGCTTTTAACGCAATGTGCAGAAAACTTCGGCGCTTAAATATTGTGTCGAAATACAAGATTTTGAATACTGATAGGCTTAAAGCCAAAATAACATTATCCGATGGTAAGGAGGTTATTCGAGATGTAAATGAATGCGCCCTGCTTCTCAAAGATGCAAATGTTGATGGATAGTCGATATGAATTTGTTTGTTTTTTATTTTTCTGTAAAGCCTTGATTCAGCGATATTATTATTGAATTTATACTGCCTTTTTAAGCAAACCCGTTCGTTGAATATTGGTTTATATTTCTTTTTATCGGTTTTATTCCGTTTTTTTTTTAAACAAAGTATTGATCTCTTTCTGCTGCTTTGGATCAGCTGTATTATTATTATAATAATTATATATTAGTTATTCGATGCAATATAATTCGAAAATTAAGTATATAAATTGTAATTCAGTTTTTTCTTTTTTTTACAATGCTTGGTTCCCCTCCATAGTTGCATTTTCAGTCTATGATGTCTTTTGATATAAATGTTGGTCCTGTAATTAGCAACAACATGTACTTTAAATCTGTTCTAGGAGCTCTTAATGGCAAGTTTAATGTTGCTCACTTAAATTGTCGTAGCATTAGACCTTCTGTGAATTCTTCTAAATTTGATGAGTTGAAATCTATTTTATCTGGTTCCTTACTTGATGTTATTGGCATAACAGAAACGTGGTTGAAGTCTGATGTTTCAAATCGTGCAGTTGACATTCCTGGATATAAAGTTTTGAGAAATGATCGTAAAAACTCAAGAGGAGGCGGTGTTGGTATATATATGTCTTCGAAACTTAAACATAAAGTTATATTTAAGTCTTCAGTTCTGGGGAAGTGTGAGTCACTTTTTACTGAACTTTATTCTGGTAGTGCAAAAATTTTGTTTGGTGTAGTTTATTTACCTCCACCTGGAGACCTCATTACTTTTGAAGAACTTCATCATGACTTGTTTTTAAGTTATTCAAATTCAATTATTGTTGGTGATTTCAACTGCAATATGTTTGACCCATCGCGATCAGCATTACTTCGTTCTATTTGTTACCGTTTAAATTTATCTATTTTGCATAACTCTAAACCCACCCACTATGATGTTACGCATGGTACGTCTTCTTTGATTGACTTTATGTTGGTAAGTAACAGTTCTATGATCCAATGTTCTGATCAAGTGATATGTCCTTCTATTTCTGATCACGCTCTTATTTTTGCTTCTTTGGATATTAGTATCGATTTTTTGGAGAAATTTGTATTCTATCGAGATTATAGACAAACTGACTGGGTTGGATTATTTCACTGTTTGTCTACATTTGATTTTAATGTTTTTGCTGCCGTTGATGTTGACGTTAAGTGTTCTCTTGTTTCCTTGCTGCTTACTGAACTTTTTGCCTTTGTTCCCATTGTGAGAAAGAGAATTCAATCAAGGAATGCGAACTGGATGAATTCAAATGACGTTTTGTTTGCTAAATCTCTTCGTGACTTGTCTTTTGAAGCATATCAGAGAGACAGTTGCCGTTTGAATTGGACAATTTACTGTAAATATCGTAATAAGTGTAAGTCTGTTATTCGAAGAGAGAGAAGGAGATATTGTTCTAGAGAATTTAGTAACATGAGTTCTAATGACATATGGCGGTTTCTTAGAGGGTCTGGTTCTTTAGGAGATGATGATATGTGTTATGATGCTGATGTTGATGTGATTAATAATTTTTTTGCTTGTGACGTATCTTCTAATGTTGATAACGGTATTGATTTGGAGAATTTTCATGATACAGAAAATGCATTTTCCTTCACGTGTGTTCGTGTTGATGATGTTGCCGTGGCACTTAATAAAGTAAGGTCAAAATCTGTTGGTGTTGATGGTATTCCTGCTCAGTTTCTTAAGATGATTTTTCCTCATATATCTGAGTTGATCTTGCATTTGATAAATTCTATTTTAACTGCCTCAACATTTCCAGTCGCTTGGAAAACTGCTCGGGTGGTGCCGATACCCAAGCGTAGTAATATTAATGAACCTGATGACCTAAGGCCGATTTCTATTCTCCCGGTGTTGTCGAAAGTTTGCGAGCACATTATGAAAGAGCAAATTTTGATGCATACTAGAGCTAGTATTTTTGATGGTCAATTTGCTTTTCGTGAAGGACATAGTACTACGGCCTTACTACTATGCCACTGACTCAATTAGAAGTGACTTAAATAATAATAAAAATGATGTCGTAGTCTCTTTAGACTTAACGAAGGCATTTAATTCTATTAACTACTGTATTATGATTAGAAAACTCAGATCAGAATTTAATTTTTCAAGATCGACATGTGTACTTATTTTGTCGTATTTATGCAATAGATCTCAATTTGTATATCTAAATGGTATGACTTCTGGTCTTATTTCTTTAACATCTGGCGTACCACAAGGGTCTGTTTTGGGACCTCTCCTATTTTTATTGTATGTTAATGACTTTGCTGAGTACTTGGGTGATGATATGTGTAGGATGTTTCTTTTTGCTGATGATGTTATGCTTTTATTTAGTGGTCATCGTGACTGCCCTGATGTTTTGGAGAATAATATAAATCGTTGCCTCGACCGTACCTTGCAATGGATGTCTCATAATGCATTGGTGATTAACCCTTCCAAAACTAAAGCAATTAAGTTTGGTGGCCAGCCATCTGAATTTAATATTTTTTTGGGTAGGTCTAGGATTGAGTTTGTTGATCATCACAAATATCTGGGCGTTATAATTGATAGAAACTTAGTTTTGAGCCCTATATTGATTTAATTTATAGAAAAGTGTATAGCATTTTACGTAGGTTATACTCTACTAACATTTATCTTCCGACTTGGATAAAAACCAGACTAGCTCACGCAATTTTAATTCCCCAAATTTTGTATTGTCTTGAGATTGTATCTGGCACAGTTGATTTTCTCATAACGAAATTAAAACGTGTTGTTAATGCTGTTACTCGGTTCGTGTATAATATTCGAAGGCGAGAACACATATCTGAGTATGTTGTGCGTCTTTTACATATGTCTTTTAATGATTTCATTAACTACAGGAATGTATTTCTTTTTTATAGGGTTATAAAAAGTGGCATACCTACTCAATTACGTATTTTGTTTAATTTTTCTTTCTCTACTCGGAATACTCAAATTGTTATACCCAGGATTTTCAACTCTACGTATGAAAGATCATTTGTTATAAGAGTT
Source organism: Eudasyphora cyanicolor (assembly GCA_963930755.1). Lineage (NCBI taxonomy): Eukaryota > Metazoa > Arthropoda > Insecta > Diptera > Muscidae > Eudasyphora > Eudasyphora cyanicolor. Next base: position 107,415,897 of record OZ005737.1, read on the forward strand.
GCCCGTATTTGGAATCAGTTGCCTATTGAACTGCGGATATTTTCCCACTCCAATAATGCTTTTCGTTTAAAACTTATTTACTATTTTGTATCTAATCAAACTTAATTCCCTTCTATATTCTATCACACAAACATGTTGCTGCTAGTTGGGACATTTACTTATTTTTTTTATGTAATTATGGCTGGGGAGCCACGCATGTAAAATATTTTTGTATTTTTTAATGTTATTAGTAGTTCTAAGTTTCTATTTAGGAATTTAATGTCATGTAATACATTTTTTTGGCCTTGAAGGCTTTAGTATTACGAGTATTAAATAAATGAAATGAAATGAAATATAATGTAAATGCTTAAATATAATAATAAAACATATTTTTCGATTAATCAAAACATCATTTTATTTATTTATATTTGTACAACAGTAGGAAATTATTTCGTTATTTATAAAATTGTACTACCCTGACTTTTCATGTCTCACAAACATCGCCACAGCAATAACACAAAATAAATAATTTTTGTATAACATTAGCACAATGATCTCCAACAATATTTCCATTCTGACATTTAAATTAACTATTTTCTAAGTCGGCATTATTCCAATTATTTATTGATTCGAATTTTATCTTTTGTTTGTTTTCAAGAATGTTAGCAAAAAGAAAAAATACACATGCATATACATACATATAAAAGTGACACTTTGGCACACACACACTTCCAAATTGCAATGCGAGTTTGTAAAAAAAGCGTTCCATTTTTCAACTCGAAATAACATTTTGCGAAATTTTTTCGTGCGGAAAAAAGATAGTATCCACCTTAAAGGTGGGTACTATGTTTTTTCGGCACGAAAAAATTTCGCAAAGTGTTATTTCGAGTTGAAAAATGGAACGCTTTTTTACTAAAGTTGCATTGCAGCTTGGAAGTGTGTGTGTCAAAGTGTCACTTTTATATGTATGTATGTGTGCATATGCATGTGCATTTCTTCTTTTTGCTAACATTCTTGAAAAAAAACAAAAGATAAAATTCGAATCAATAAACAATTAATTGGAATAATGCCGACTTAGAAAATGGTTAATTTAAATGTCAGAAAGAAAATATTGTTGGATATAATTGTGCTAATGTTATACATAAATTATTTATTTTGTGTTGTTGCGGTGGCGATGTTTGTGAGACATGAACAGCAAGGGTAGTACAATGTTATAAATAACGAAATAATTTCCTACTGTTGTACGAATATAAATAAATAAAATGATGTTTTGATTAATCGTAAAATATGTTTTATTATTATATTTGAGTTGTTTTTGTTGTATTTGTTGACATACTTCCATCCATAAACGGAATATCTTCTTCCAACTTCTATGTCTGGCAAGAACTAACTACATATGTATGTTCTTTACAACCATTTCCAAATCGAGATCACAGGCACTGTCCAATTCCATTGTCCTACTGCTTTAGTAGCGTTAGCCGTCCATAATGTTTTTCCTGGCTTTTGCACACAATTGCTCTAAACATACAAACATAAATGTACGTATCTAATTACAAGACAAAGTCCACATTATTACATTTAGTTACATGTCCTTCCAGTGTTTTGCACATTTTGTTTGCTTTTGTACTGCAATCCAATTCGAATTTCGCTCTTCTGGTTTATTCCATAAACATAATTTTTTTTCCTATCACATCTTTGCCTTATTTTTCTTTATTTCGGAAGATAATTTAATTTATTATTCCTTATTAGGAAATTTTATTTTGAGTTTCTTGCGGACAAAAATAAATACAAGGTGGCGCAAAAGTAACCTTTCGATGTTTTTTGTGCCAAAGTCACCGACCGATTATTGGTCAAATAAATAGTCAGTAATATTCCGCGTTCTGGAGCAGTGTAGCGTAACATTGTTTATTAACGTGTATTTCGCATGTGTTTACTACACAAATGTCAACATTAGGCATTAGGGGCCAATCGCAAAATTTATAGCATTTTCTGATAGGAGGATTACTTTTGCGCCACCTGTTATAATCAAATGGGAGTGTGACGGTGGCGGCATTAAATTTGTTGCGGCGTTCAATTTGTAACGGCTTTAAATTTGTGGTGGCGCAAAATGTTACTTTTTCGTGTTGAAATAAACATAGTACCACAAACGAAAAAATTTCGCAGTTTTTTTCGCGACTTTGTTTTTATATGGGATTTCAACGCGAAAAATGAACATAGTACCACGCTTAAGGAAGTAACAACAGTGCTGTATTTCAATTGGACTCAATTGAACTCCACACAATGAAACAATTTTTGTAACAGGCTGTCTTAAATCTTTTATTCCGTCAGGCAACCCATTTACAACAATGTTCGTTCTGTTCTGCCTCCTTTGCGAAACATCAGCCTGTATTTGGAGATCGCGAATCTCACTACAACGATTACTATCCATATGTTTGGCAATGTAAAAAGAGTTGGTAAGACGTTGTTCCAGTTTCTGTAGCTTATTACTAAATTCCACACGAAACGCTTCAATCATGTTGCAAAATTTGTCTTGGAAAGCATTAACTTCCTCCCGCACTTCAAGCTTATGTTGTTGTTGCTTCTCTTCCAGTGATATATTGCTCAGTGCAACACTTGCGAATTTCAATATTTAAATCAGGCAGAACAATGCACAGAGCTGCTGGCGTTGCTTAAACTGGCATTAGCAACATCCGTAGCAGTGGCATTCGCATTCGCAACATAATTATCATCATGCTCTTTTAAACACTTGGTGCAAGTAAATGACAGGTTCTTGTTGCGGTATAGAAAGGAGTGTTGCTCTTTTGTGATTTTTAAGCAAGCAATGTGAAAATAGTCCCCGCAAACACAGCGTCCAATGCTATTGCCAGCAACTGTGGCACTGCATTTTGGGCATTTAAATATAATCTTTTTAGGCGCCACATTCAACAGTCATTAACACGATACAGGTCTGGACACAAAATCAGCAGTAAACAGTATAAACAATCTTCAAACAGATGGCAAAACAGATCATGTACAATTTCTCGACGAGAAAAAATACAGACATAAATATCCAAAGATAGAAGCAATATCAAAACAAACAAGCAAACAAGGCAGCAACAAAACAACAGCCAGCAAACTGAACAGTATAATTCTTCTTCTTCCAAGCGACTGCGACCGCCTTTAGTTAATCAGCAAGCACAAACATTAATTTGCAATAATGAAAGTGTTTTTGACTACTGTCAATTCTTTTTATTAATATTTAAACAAATTCTCCGGGAGCTCAATTTCTAGTTCTAATTTACTGATGTATGCAGATGATGTTGATATTTTATTCTTATAAAACATCTGAAGTTTCAATGCTCCTTTAAAATGATTTGGTTAGTTTTGGAAATTGGTGGGATATAAATTGCATGGACCTTAATCTTAAGAAATATAAACGTATGTGTAGGTCGAGGTCGATTCCACCTAGGTTTAGTCTTCATGGCTCCAATTTACATACTGTTGAATCCTTTGTGGATCTCAACTCAATTTCAATAATCACATAATTATTACATATTGATTTTCAACGTACAAATTATGCTTCGGCAGAGCCCATTCGTAGAATGTGCATGGGTTTTAACTTCATATGAAGTTATTGACATTGATGTAGAAATTGATGCAGTTAGATCTAGAATAATCTATTTTTTAAATGTATATGTAGACTAATTTTATTTGTTTAGAGGTTCACTACATGTTTATACATACAAGAAAAACATTTGAATTTTTGCATGTGCGGATTTACACCGGAACTAACGCTCACAATCTTAGTTTGCGTCCACAGAAATTTGAGGTTTGTATATGGTAATCGGTGTCGCGCTGATACCCATTTTACATCTGAATTTCTGGGATGGTCTTTTAAAATTTTTTTTCTTTTTGGTTGTCTTTATAATTTTTTCTGTATTATAAAAATCCAGAAAACCTGAACACTAGTAGAAACACTCAACTGCTTATAGAGCGCTATAATGACAGTATTTTATGTCGTTCTTTACACAATCAAGTATTGTGGTTATGTAATACTCTACTCTTAACAAGTTACTACTAGGAGTCAAATAATAAAAATTTAGACATAAATCAATCCTCTTCATAGTCTTATATTTCTGATTAGTCTGACAAAATGCATCACTTGCTATCAAATGCCGTATGTCGCCTCGCTGACGATCACTTTCATTAGGTTTAACATCTTGTTTAGGTTTAGGATAAAGTGCGTTAGATTTTTCATTTTAGTTCAGTTAGGTTTAAGTTTTGACCTCTAAAATTGTAGCTTTAATCAATTTACTTTGTTATTTCATATTAATTAATTTGATGGTGATTTCGATTCTGAAAATGGTACCCGGTCGACGTAAAATACTATAAAAATTAAACATAGCTCATATTTCAAAATTCCAAAAGTTGTTATAAAGGTAAAGTTTTAGGAAAAAGGGCAACGAAAATGTTACAGTTCCGTGTAGAATAGAAATCACCATAAGACTTATTAATGTTTAATAATTTTCTTTTTTTATTAATAAATAAATAAATAAATAAATATGCGTATGACAAAAGCTATTATTTTTAAAATACATGAATAAATAAATGTTATGTAATACCTTCTTGTTTTAATAGCTGGTGCACAATTTTAAGACACTTAGTACCATACGAATCCTTTCCAACATAATACTTCAAATTGACATCGAAACCGGTATTGATATATTTAATTAACTTCTCAGAGTGTACAGAGTTTTTGGAGTCGTCAAAAAGATCCTGCGACATGCCTTTCGATACGAAGGCATAAAACAATGCTAATAAAGGTGTCGGCACATTTCCTTGCTTCTCTCCACATTCAAATTTCTGTACAAAATTTTGTATACGTTGCATCGCCTCTAATTCAATCTCTAGGCGGGTTGGATCATTACCTCTGGCATGTTGAGTTAGGGGCACATGTATGTGAGTAGTATGTAAATTATTACTCAGTTTTTGTGATTTTGTTTCGATTTGATGCTGTAGCAATTTAAAACTATTTTCAAATCCTTTACTGGAAACAGATGGCTTTTTCGTTATATTTGTTGTCATGTGTTTGGCACGTGATTCTTCATTTTTGGAAAAATGTGTTGTTTTATTCATACATGAATAAAGCGGGACTGATGTCACTGCTTCGCTCCCATTATTTTGAGTGAGTTTTGGAATAGATTCGTGGAATGAACTTTGAAGACAATATTCACTCGCATAGCGATCAAAGCATGTATATGAGTCATCACCTTCAATTGGAGTTTTTTTTTTAAATATAATCTTCGACGCTTTCAGGTATTTCGCGAATTTGATGTAATTTTCGTTTTTTTGATACAACGTCGGCATCACCGTACTTATTTTCAACAGCTTCCGTTATAATTTCAATACTACGATCCTTCTTCATAATTGTTGCCATGGTCCTCGCACATCTTTTCCAAAGTGGGATAAGTTCGACGAAATTATTTTCCGAAATAAAGCGTAATTGCTCAATCTTTTAAAAATGTTGTTAACAAGCGTCCCTTTAGGAGTCTTCAAAATATTTTTTTTATTGCTGATATATTGCTGATGTAATAGTACGTCAACGTGCATGAGGAACAATTACATATAAAATCGCATATTTACAACTATCTTTTCGTGTCAGACCGATGTTTTAAAGCATTGTTGAACGGGTCAGTTAGGCAAAATATACCGTAAAATAACTAGCGCAGACGTAACGTTGCCCGCTGGTGCAATTACGTTAAACTTGAAAAACGTTCATATGACTCAGACATTCACAACAAAAATAGTAACAACTTATTTTTATTTTATATTTATTTTGTCTTATTTTAACATTTCATTACTTATTTTTCGTTCCAATTCAAAAGAATCGCATAAATTTCTTCTTATTCCATTGTTTAACTGATACTGATCTCCAATGCAGGTAAACGTACCATCCAAATAAACAATCTGCAAATTATCTCACATGACTTTTCTGCCAACGCCGCAAGATAAAAATTATATGTTCACACGGTTGTACGTTCACAGGGTTGCATGTATCTGACAATATTGTCAGATCTGGAAATCGCCTATACATAGCTTTACATCGATTTCGCGTACACCCTGCTTGTACTGCTGCATTTTTATGGTCGGAATCAAAACTAAAACAAAGAAATATATTTATAAAACATCTGTTTAGCAGGGTAGCGTCCACCCCTTCGATTAAATACAGGGTTTGTTTTTATTTTTGCAGGACATTTTTTACAAAAGAAAACGAAGCCCTTTCGCATTGCACATTTTATTACAAACAAAAAAGAAAATTTTTGGAGACAAATGCCGAAAAATGTAGCATTTTTACGGCTAAGATTCCCTAAAAAAACCCCTAGCCTCAAGTGTCGAAATACATTGATGTCGGTAGAAGTTTTTTTACATGTATTCTTATGGAAGGTTTGTGTCACTAAAAAAAATATATATATAAATAGAATAATGATATTAAATGAATACTATTGTTGCAATGTGTTGTTAATTTACAAATCATTAGCTTAATTCGGAAACGGCGCAACAGACAATTTTAAGCATTAAAAATGTTTAAAATTTATAAAATTTGGAATTTTATTCACTTTTTTCTTCCTCCAGTAAAATTTCTAAAATGTCAGTAACACCATTTTAAATTAAAGTGACGATATGTATGTTGAAATTGTAAAGTTTAGCGAAATGTGTTTGAAAACCCTGTATGTAATACACACCAAAAATTATAAAGTAAGAATATATTCCTTCCCGAAGCGTGTTAATCGATAAGTGCGAAAAGTTCAAGATATGTTTCCGGAAAACTGTTTTTTCTTGAGAAAATCATTTCTATTCGTTCGTAACTGACAAATTTTGACATTTGATCAGGATGAAATGTCTTCTTATATTCTGATTTTCATTAAAAATGTTTAAAATTTATAAAATTTGGAATTTTATTCAGTTTTTTCTTCCTCCAGTAAAATTTCTAAAATGTCAGTAACACCATTTTAAATTAAAGTGACGATATGTATGTTGAAATTGTAAAGTTTAGCGAAATGTGTTTGAAAACCCTGTATGTAATACACACCAAAAATTATAAAGTAAGAATATATTCCTTCCCGAAGCGTGTTAATCGATAAGTGAGAAAAGTTCAAGATATGTTTCCGGAAAACTGTTTTTTCTTGAGAAAATCATTTCTATTCGTTCGTAACTGACAAATTTTGACATTTGATCAGGATGAAATGTCTTCTTATATTCTGATTTTTTGATACATACTGTGTATTGCGGAAATTGTCATTTTTACCATGATACAATAATTGTAAAGGTAGTTTCATTAGATCAACAACAAATATGCAAATACAACTCTGGTTCGTTTGCCATTTTGATTGTCAAAATCAATTTTCCATTGAATAAAATAAAATATTTTTATCAATTCAATTTATCAATTTATACTTTTAAGATTTATGAGTATGAACATTTAGGTAAACATCGAGGTTAACAACCCAAATGCTGTCAAAGTGGCACCAAATTAAAGAAGTTTTAATCAGCTGTTCCCTTGAGACTTTGTTTACAATTATTGTACAATAAATTTTTAACGTCAAGGTAAGTACAGACGATTTGCAGATCGGACAACATTGCCAGAAAAATGCAACCCTGTGAACATACAATTTTTGTTTTGCAACGTTAGCAGAAAAGTCATTGCGAGATAATTTGCTGATTGTTATATGTGCGAAGTTTATGCATGTGACAACGGCGCCATTACCAGAAAATCATTTTATTTGCAACACTGTCTATAATGTATTTTTATTGGAAATCCTGCATATAAATATTTACAAAATATATTGTAAATATATGAAATTGTAATGTTTTCTTGCAATCGTCTGAACTGTCAATTCACCTTTGCCTAACAATCTGACATTGCCCTATAGCACTTTAACAGGGTTGATAACGTTTGCCGATCTGGCAATCGTCTATACTCAGCTTCAGCCTCATTGTGATCAACCGTCACGGAACCGATTACTGCCGCTGGAACGTCAATATGTGTGTGCATGATACAATTAGTTACAATTTAATTAATTAAATTAATTAAAAATATAGCGGTTTTTACATATTATTTTTAGACTGTCACCGATTTAGCCAAGTTACGAGGACAGTCGACATCACAGCCACGAAGAACTGCAATGTGGTAGCACAACAGTTGTATGGGAATGACGGTAAGTATACACTGAAAGCAATCGACGGTACGCGGAATTTGCAGATTTCTGGAGGAAAAGGATTTCGTGCCCTCAAAAGCTTCCTCGCAGATAATAATGGAACGTCTTCGCCCGAGGTGACTTGCTGCAAGAAATTCATGCATTTGGTGTAAACCGGATTACATAAAACAATCATTAGAATTTGCATTTCGTTATCGAGCAAAGCGAGAGATCCATGTTTAAGTTCATCCGGATAGTAGTGGTGCTGGAACGAACACCTATCTTTTGAGACGGCGGTGTGTGTTTCTTAACCCGAGAAAATATAAGTTCGAAGTAATTTAAAATATTTACTGCCGATCCATATGGGACTTTCCATATTCTACTAATTGTTATTTGCATTAGAAAACTCGGCAATCCGCAAATTATGGAGAATACAACGGATGATTCGGGATCCCTCAAATGTATGATGACATTGGCCCAAAATCATCATATCTGAACAAATTGCAACTCGTCTGTCACTTGGAAGTACTTTGGAAAGAATACACCCAATGTACTGAAGCTTTATATGGATTTAAAACTAATGCGTCAATCCCGTAGAATATCTTTCCGCCAGTGAAGAATGTGATTGGATGTGTGACACCAATGTGATTGTGCAACAACAACCAGATATTAGGCATGTTTTCGTTACAAGCTAGCAATTTTAGTTTAGCACTTTGCAACGAAAACAACTGACTGCCACTAACCGACACATAAGCAATAAGTGGCGGATTTTCACTATCTGGTAGCAATGGTGTCATGAGTTGCGAAGAATGAACAGTGCGAAACAGGCAAAAAAATCGTGAAAAGTATTTATAAAACATATATTTACTATTCTATGTTCAATTGTTTACAATCTTTTTGCAAATATTAAAATAATTTCCCATTTTTGTTCTTCTTCTTCTCGTTAATTCACAATAATTGATAAAATCTCTCCAATAATGGGATGCCATATTGCTAAATATAGAGTACCCAATCTGGCAACATCATACTCAATTAAGACAGGAACACAAGCACCAAACTTCATCGGGAACTAATAGTGCTTAGCTCCCCATACAAATTAAGCACTTATGGTGTAACGAAAACACGCCTATTTGCATAAAGAGTGTAAACAATTGAACATAGAATCTGTTTCGCACTGTTAACTAATGACACCATTGCTACCTGATAGTGGAAATCTGCCACTTACTGCTTATGCGCCCGTTAGTGGAAGTCAGTTGTTTTCGTTGCAACGTGCTAAACTAAAATCGCTAGCTTGTAACGAAAACATGCCTAATTATGCAATTACTGTTCTATTTTTCATTTCATTTCATTTATTTCATCATAACTTGTAATTTAAAGCCTCAAAGGCCAATTTAAAATAAATTACAAAATGCATAAAAAATAATAGCAGCTTAGAAGACTACTCCGACTGATGACTACTCCATTAAATAGAAAATTCAATGTGTTTAACAATATAAAATTAATAAAAAAATATATATAAGTTGTATTAAAAAAACATAATCTAATTTAACTCTCAATTTAATACATAATAATGAGTTAACAAGGAAGAGAACATCTACTCCTCAGAAGATTTAAAGTGGCATAGAAGTTTATTTCGATAACAATAAGGCGTTAAGCTAAAAACTTTCAGGACATTTGGCAATATGTTAAATAAACGAGCTACTCGGACGAGAAAAGATCTCTCCATGAGGTGGTGAACTCTCGGAATTAGAATTTGGTTACTGCGTGTCGAATGACAAAATATAAACGACTGAAAAAGGAACAATGGACACTGATTCCTATAAATCTTGTAGAAACAGAAGAGAATACGAAATTTTATGAATGTATCAAGAGAACAGCCCAGAAATTGTTTCACGAAGGGTGAAGTATGTTCACGTCTATTAAGCGCATACAAATACCGCATAACGTTATTCAACATTAGCTGAATCAAATGTAAATTTGTCTGGATACTTGCTGAATATACTTCCAAACAGTACAGAAAGTTAGGCATAACAAGTGCAGAAACTAATCTTTGTTTGACAAAACGGGGAAGAGATAGATCAGTCGAATATAAACATCTTAGAGTGAAATTGATTCGAGATACTACATTGTTTATATGCAGCTCATAGCGTAATTTGTCATCAAGTATGACACCCAGGCACATCATATCACGAACAAATTCAATGTTAGTGCCATTGCATGAAATACTTAAATTATTTTGACAATGCACAGAAAAAAATAAAGCCTTTGTTTTCGAGGCATTTATTTTAAGCTTATTCGCTGTCATCCAACAACTCAACGAAGCTAACGTGAGGTCTATTTTTGATTGTAGAACATTCATAAATCTGCTATCGCCTTTAAACAATAACTGAATGTCATCCGCAAATACATAAGGTACGCACCAGTAATCCATTTGGGAAAGTAAATCATTAATGAAAATAATGAAAAGTAGTGGCCCTAACACCGAGCCTTGAGGAACGCCACTTTTGGAGTCAAGGACAGAACTGTATTGACTATTAGCATACACTAATTGTCTCCTACCAGTTAAGTACTTGTACACCAAAGAACAAGCTGAGCTCCCAAAACCGAACAGAGAATATAGTTTGTTAATCAGGATACCATGGTCTACTCTATCGAATGCTTTCTCAAGATCAAGCGCCAATAACACACATACTTTGTAATTATCGAAGTTGCTACGTATGTTGTCTGTTAAGCCCAATAGTAAACTCGACGTGTTCCTTTTCGCTCTGAACCCACACTGGGCATCATGAAGAAGGCGACTACTCTCCAAATAATTGAGTATCTGTTTTTTCATCAGATGCTCAACAACTTTTGAGAGAATGGGCAGTACAGCAATAGGCCGAAACGCATTCAACCCCTCTACTCTATCTTTCTTTGCTAATGGAATAATTTTAGAGGTTTTCCAGCCACATGGGAAATTTGATGTCATAAATATGGTATTAACCAAGTGAGTGAAATGTTGGCATATATAAGGAAAAATTACCTTTAAGAATTTTAAAGAAAATCCATCAAGTCCAGCAGCATTTGATTTTACGAGTTTGAAAGCCTTTTCCACTTCCCATTGTTCCACGCAACGGAATGAGAAACCGTCATGAAACGGTACTGTAAAAGCATCGCTATTAACATTTCGTGAGTCTATTTGATATTCAATAAAAACTCTGTTCAATTCTTCCACGTCAACATCAATTGCTGTTGAATTGATTGTGGATACTCCTCTATTTTTCAAACATTGCCATAATTCCTTACTAGTGTTCTTATTTTTAAATAAGGATATATGAGCATCTCTCTTGGCCTTCCTTATTACAGTCTTAGCTCTGTTACGGGCCTTACAGAAGATCTTCCAGTTATCACTACTCTTGTTTTCCAAGTATGCTTTATAAGCTAAATCGCGTATAGAGAGAGCATACAATATTTTATGATCGTTTAACCAGGTATCAGTATTGGCTTCAACTTTTCTCACTTTCAATGGAAATATTGAGTGTGCTGATGTCAAACAGCTCATCAAAGCATCCAGCTGATCATCGACATCATTAGTGCAGTATATTAATGAAAAATCAAGATTCGATAATGAATTCTGTATATAATCTTGATTTAAGCATTTATAATCATAAAACTCGTAGTACTGTTCTTGTTCATGAACTGGTGCAATAAACGACAAGTAAATAAAAGCATGTTTAGACATCACAGGGCAATGACACTGACCAGAAAAAGCCACAGATTCTGGGTAGGAAACCAAAAAATAATCAATTAGTGAGGTAGACCCATGAACTACATCAAAATGAGTTGGAGAACAGTTGTGGACAATAGCCAGGTTTAACCTACGGCACATACCTCTAATGTTAAGAGAACACAAGTTGTCAAATAAATTGTTATTAAAATCTCCCATTATAATTACTTTGGAGTAACGAACCAGCAGATCAGCTATATCACCCTCCAGAGCATCAATATTGCCATGAGGCAGATAAACTACACCAACCAAAATTCGACCAGAATCAACAATTATCTCAACAAACAAACATTCAACAATCCCATAGTTCCTACTCCTGTAGATAATATTATATCTAATTCCATTTGATATATATAAAGCTACACCACCTCCACGTTGTAGCAAACGATCGCTTCTACAGCAGGAATATCCAGCAAAATTTATTTTACTGGTTGAAACTTCCGGCTTTAACCAAGTTTCACTTACACCGATTATATCTAGTAAACTTCCCTGAACAACATTTCTAATTTCTGTAAGTTTTGAAGATCTTTCGCAAAGGTTGAAGCTCTGACAATTAAAATGTCCAATATTAAGATTGTTTTTAACAGCACTAAATTGAGAGCGAAGGAATGAATTATCATGTATAACATTATTAAAAGTAAAATTATTCATATTATAAAACAGTGGCTTTGATCAATAAATTAATAATAAGTTTTAAAAAATATGCAAAATTGGTACTATGTTGTACTACCCAAACCTCCAACAGGATCCACAGAAGTCTCATCATCAGAATGGTCCCTGGCCAAAACCTCACATTCTTGCAAGTCAAGAGTTTTCATCCGACCATTCATGAATGTCACTTTGACCTTAGGTACATCACCATTGATTAACACAAATTTTTTGATTTTCCTTTTATCCCTCAATTTTCTGCACGTGAATACCAAACTGGAAGCTGAGGGTGTCAAGTGGTCATTCAAGTATACTCGAGATTGGACGTCAGAATCGATCACGTTACACAATCGCATAGGATTAGATCGAAAATAGCTCGCCATCAACATGTCCCTCACATAAACCGAAGTGAATTTTACTAGAATAGATTTTCCTCCATTAATATAACAACAATGTTGTATATCAGATGGTGATATTTTGACTTTGCAAAAGTTTCCGATTTTTATAATAGGGTCTCTGATGTGAACTATACCCCTAGGTAGTCCATTTATAACAATATCAGACCTATTTAGTCTTCTTTGTTGTATGCAGTTGTGTTGCTTCAACTGTAACACCTCCGATCTGAGTGCGTCAGTAGATTTAGCTATTAAACTTATGCACTCCTTAAGTATTTCTGCTTTCGCCTCCTTTATGAATGCTTTGAATTCTTTGCGCAGGTTATTGACAGCTTCATTAATTTTGGCTTGGATCTCGGCATTATATTTCTGAAGTAGTTGGTGCACTTCCTGCTTTAAAGAAATTGCAAAAACATCAAAACTGTCTTGCATCAGACTACCATCATCATTATTAGCCGCGGTATCACTGTGATTAGTGCGGCCATTGGCACAGCTGTCGCATGTATAAACCATGGACGGATTGGCCTTGATTTCCTCCACAGTGATTCCAACGCAATCGGTGTGGAAATATTTCATGCACTTGCAGCAGCCAATTCTGTATTTGGTTTTGTTCATCTTTAACTTGCATACTGGGCAAATGTAAACAGCTGGAGCCATGTTACAAACAAATTGTGTGCGTAAGTGTGTGTGAATTCTGCCGGTCTTTCTTGTTGCAATGACACAGCAATAAACTATTGTATTGCTATTTATTCTTTCAATAAATGTTCAATAGTTTTTTTTTTTTAAATCAGGACAATGAACGGCACGATAGAATTATCACAATTCAATTCACAGCAAAGAAACTACTTTATTTATTTTATTATTAATTATTTGACGGAGCTAATTAATTTTCTCAGCTGCGACGCCTACCGACATCGTTGTGTTTTGGGATTCATGCGGAGCGTTACGTTTACGGTAAGGTTTCGTTTGACTAATCCAGCCTAAAAACCGCTACTAAACATTGAGTCGGATTATTTACTCTGGTGACGTGTTATTTTAGTTGGTGGGCATGGATAAGAGAAAAGTTATGAACATGAACAGGACGCGTTTACTAAAGGCAATCGCCTTCGGTGCAGTAATTATTGGAATATTATTTTCTCTGCCCATCAACACACATGGTCATAATAATCAAAATCCTAGCTTTAAATATTCCCGAGAAGCCAACGAAAATGGAAACCTTTTGGAAATAAATTCACATGCACATGCAGATGAGAAGATTCAATCACTGGGTATTTAACAAATATAGTTTTTGATATTTTTTTTATATATGTGTCTTCTCCATTAGATATTAGCAAAGTATGGTTGTATTCTATGGGGTCTACATTACTTATCAGTTTGGCACCGTTTTTACTTCTGTTTGTAATACCATTGGATAACAGTGAAGAAATGAGACCTAGACTCAAAGTGATTTTGGCATTTGCATCAGGTGGTCTTCTAGGTGATGCGTTCCTTCATCTAATTCCTCATTCTACTAATCCTCATCAATGCCATGGTCACTCGCATAATCATGGACATGAAAGCGGCGATGGTCACACTCACGAACATGGTCATCACACTCACGAACATGGTCATAGACGTGGAGATGATCACAACCACGATATAACAACGGGACTTTGGGTACTTGGAGGAATCATTGCATTTTTAACAGTAGAGAAATTAGTACGTCTTCTCAAAGGAGGTCATGGCCATTCACATGGAAACGTTCATACAAAAGACAATAGAGAAGCTGTTGCCAAAAATGATGGAGATGTCGAAATATCAGGATACTTGAATCTCGCAGCCGATTTCGCGCATAATTTTACAGATGGCCTTGCAATCGGAGCATCTTATTTAGCAGGCAGTGACATTGGTATAATCACTACAATAACGATTCTATTACATGAAGTTCCCCATGAAATTGGAGACTTTGCTATTCTTATTAAATCTGGATGCCCTAGAAGGAAGGCAATTTGTCTTCAGTTAATAACAGCTTTAGGTGCCTTCACAGGAAATGCTTTAGCCTTGATTGGAATCGGTGCAGATTCCGAGGCAGCACCTTGGGTTCTGCCGTTTACTGCTGGAGGTTTCATATACATTGCATCTGTTAGCGTATTACCCGAATTACTTGAAGAATCTACCAAATTGGGGCAGTCAATCAAAGAAATTGTGGCACTCTTATTGGGTGTAGCAATAATGATATTTATTGCTAACTTTGAATAAAAATTTCCCAAATAAATATTGTGTTATGCATTGCTAACAGACTGACAGCTAAAATGAACTTTATGTGAAACTATTGGTGATTTTATTTCTGGAAATAATGTAACCCGGCGACTTCAAATACTAAAAAAATATTTGCACTCTAAATCAAAATGATGATGTCCCTCGAATTTAAATTATCTTCAAATTTCCGATATGTTTTAGGAGAAGTGCAAGGAAAATTAACATTTTCTAGAAACGACATTGCCATAGGCCAAAAAATGTTTCCTTACTGGTTCTTTATATATCAAAAGGGGAGTAACGTTAATATAAAAGTGTAGTGCTATGGTAACCGAAAGAGTGGAATATACAAACTGTGTACTCCTTCGAGAGGATCTACATCACCATGAGTCCAGCCAGAGATAAACGGGTTGGCAGAATACCACTTCGATACAGATGGTTCGAAGCTTGATGAAAAGGTTGGCTTCGGAGTACACTGTGAATAAATTAGTTTGGATATAGCTCACCGACTACCAGATACCTACACTGTCTATCAAGCCGAAATAATGGCAGTATGGAAAGTCGCCAAGTGGCTGAGTCGCAACATAGCAACCAACACTGGCGTTGTCATTTACTCGGACAGCCATCTTGGTACTGGAAAGATCTGTTAGGCTGCCTAGAAAGGCCGACCCCAGTAGTCGTTTACTCAAACAGTCGCATAGTAAGTGCTCAATGCTCTCCTCTTCCTCCTCATATCCACAGATTCTGCAGAAGTCATTGGAGTTTATACCCAATCTTTTGGCGTGTTCGCCGATCGGGCAGTGTCCCGTCAGAACCAGGCTTGCCAGTTTTTTTTAGTGCCGAATCCCCAAATTTGTATTTTTGATCCCCTAAATCCCCAAAAAAATATTTCTCATCTCCAAAAAAATCCCCAGAAAATATTTTAACTTATGTGAATGATGAATTTAAAAATTCAATGTACTTTGTCCTAAAATTCATATTGTTTCTACAAAATGTACGTTGTCAAATTATCAAATATATCTGATTCAAAATCTTCCATGTTTTTGGTATTAAAATTTTGATCATTTCTGCCAATGGACTAAATAATTGATAACGCACCGAATTTTTTTAATGTACATCAAGGGGATAATGCTAGCGATTCCAGTTCTTTAAAATTGGGTTGGACCAGCAGAATCCTGTTACAAGTATACTTTACTCCAAAATTAGCTTAAATTGTTCGTAATGTCGGCTGGGGAGAATTCTTTCCGTTTTATAAGCCGCATTTGGTTTAAGATTTATAAAAATTTATAGAAATACGTATTGGCGATTACTACAGGTTGTCTATTTAAGCCGTACTCTAATACACTGCGAGTCAAGCTACTTTTTGCAGGAACTTTTGACACAATTTTTACGGACGCATTTTCTAAAAAAAATAGATTTAACAGAAAATACGAATTTTAACATAAATAAAGACATGTAATTATAAAAATCCCCAAACCAAAAAATATATCCCCATTCGCGAAGAAAAATCCCCAAATTGGGGACAAAATCCCCTAAACTGGCAGCGCTGGTCAGAACTGATACTAACGTAGACAATCTTTTCATTTCTACACCAATATATGCAAATTCTTCGAGAATTTGTAAAGTCGTCCCTTTCCTAGCAAGTTCATCGGCTTTGCAGTTTCCCGGGATATCCCTATGCCCAGGCACCCATATGAGGTGTATATTAAAATGCTCAGCCATCTCGTTAAGAGATCTGCGGCAGTCGAGGGCTATTTGTGAATTTAGGGATGTGGCCTCCAGAGAATTGATGGCAGCCTGGCTGTCCGAGTAAATGACGACGCCAGTGTTGGTTACTATGTTCCGACTCAGAAAACTTGGCGTCTTCCTATATTGCCATTATTTCGGCTTGATAGACACGGCAGGTATCTGGTGAGCTATATCCAAATTAAGTTCTTCACGGTGTACTCCGAAGCCAAGCTTTTCATCAAGCTTCGAATCATCCGCATAGAAGTGGAGATGGTTTATATTTCCGGGTATTCTGCCATCCCATTCATACCTTGCTGGTATCATAGTGGGCTAAAGTGCAGTTTACGTCCACAACCCCGATTTCTTTGAAATTTTGCACACCCCCCCCCTAAATGACCCCCAAATCCCGAAAATGTTGTCCAAAAATGGGGCTTGTACCCATGGGGCCCCCAAAACCCAAATAATGGACCCTGTCCCCCACATAGACAATATTATACTCAAACGAAAGGAAATGACGAGGAGAATCAAAATATGGGGAAAAAAATTTGAAAAGTTTGCTCTGAAAGGTCCGAAACCCCCAAAAAATGGACCCGTTCCCCCTCATAGACAATATTATACTCAAACGAAAGGAAATGGCGAGGAGAATGCAAAAAGCCAAAAAATAAAAATAATTTTTAAAAAAATCGCGCGATTTTTTTAAAAATAATTTCGTTCCAGGATCCATTATTATCAGTGATTGCTGGGCGGCATATACATGTCTGCCACAGCATGGGTATGAGCACTTTACGGTGAATCACTCAAAACACTTCAAAGATCCTGAGATTGGAGCGCATACGAACTCCATTGAGGGTTCCTGGGCTCACGCCAAGCGAGAGATACCCAAAGGTGGTCGGAGGAAAGTAAATATGCCCGGCTATCTTGCTAAATTCATGTTTACCAAAAGGTGTAGAGCCCAAAAGCTCGACCCTTTTGTTGAATTTGCCAGGATAGCCGGTCGTCTTTATGATCCTCTGAATCCACGCCCTCCCGTAGAGGAAGAGGGGCTCGCTCCAAAGGAAGAGTCGGAGAGCTCCGAAGAGAGTGATTCTGAGTAGTTCATCTCCGGATGCTGTGAGAGGCGGGAACTCACGTAAAAAATACGCCCGATCCGTGAGAGTCAAGGGAACTCACGTAAAAAAAACTCCCGATGGGGATTAAAATTTGACTATCACCTCCACGCGGTAATCCCTGGGTAATGCCAACGATAGCAATAAAATTAATTTTTTTTTTAAAAAATTAATTTTATTGCTATTTAAATTTAAATTCCAACTTTAATGGAAATTACATTCAGTATTTCGACCATAATTTTAAATATAAGCCTGATTGAGCCGTGTTATGCCAAATTAATGGGAATTATGAGGGCTACATATGCTGCAAATATCGCTTTCACGTAGAATCTTTGGTTTAGTAACAGTCGTCAAAAATATGAGAAAAAAATGATTTTTTTTAAAAACACTTTCTTGGTACAGAAGAAAACATACAAAATAGAAAAAGATCGAAAAAATTATTTTATCACATGCTAGCTAACAAAAGCCAGCATGCTAACGAAGAAAACACTGTCTATTTGAAAAAAATCTATGGATAGATGTAAAAGTTATGAGCCATTTTGTAAATGTTAGGGAAATTCAAAAAAATCGTATTTCATATTTGTTCGTTTTCAAATGATGTTTTTGCTAAAATTGAATTCGCCATATGTGAGAAAAACATATAAGAGACATTGCACTTGCATTTTATTTTATGAGGATTGATGTCAGACATTATAAAATTATAGAGAGGACGAGGTTTTATGGCCGTTCGTAACCCTCCATAAAACATGATATGCAATGTGAGAGCTATATTGGATGAAATCCGCTCAGATAGAGGGTCATTCAACAATATTTGTGGTTTTTTATTTATGAGGTTTCCATTCAGTTACGCCTTTTAGGCGCATGGGCATCCCAGTCGTATACAGGTAGTAAAATTATATGTACGCAATACAAAGTAGTACGCGGCAGTCTTGAAAATATTAGGTGTCTACTTTCGAAGCAAACTATATGTCAGCTACAGGTACTGCAACTTATGAACCTTAAACCCGGAATTTATGAATGAAATTTCTTATCAATAAATTTGCCTTAAAGAAATAAGTCGATTTTCTGAAAAATATTACAAAGTTATATTTCGAAGTATGAGTAAAAGGAACTTGTCAATGTGTAAATGATCCCGACAATTTCTGCTACATCTGCGAAAATATGTTATTAAAAAAATCGACGTGCGGTTAGTACAATAATAGAAGAAATATATGTGTAATATTTTAGTATACGAGTTAAACAAATTAATGACACCTAGTATTTTGTGTAATTCGTCCCATGTAAATCTTACTCGATGGACTAGTGGAAGAATGCGGTAAGTATTACAATATTTTGTGGAATAAAACGTTTTAATTTTAGACATCACGTGCAATTTGGAATGCCAATGATTTGGAGACAACCATTCATTCACGATACGGACTGCTATTTTTGTCTAAGTAAACAGATTGGAGTAGGAAGGAGCATTCGCTGGAATTACGGTAAAGTAAAATCTGTCACTTTGCCAGTTGCACATTTTGAAACAATGCCAATTCCCAAGTGTCCAAGTATAGCTAACAGCATAATTACGGAAACATCATCAATTTCAATTGAGTACTTAACTCTGAGCGATTCAAGTTTGAGTCAGAAGTCATCGCTTTTAACTCAGTTTCATCTCATTGATCTAGTGAGAGATTTGGAACTGACCAAAGATAAGCAGAAATTGCATCTGGGATGAAACAGTACAATATTTTGGCCCCAGATGTTAACATATCATATTATAGAGTCCGTGATATACCTTACAAACAATTTTATACAACTGGCGATAACAGATGCTTTTGCAAGGACATTCCCGGATTGCTCCAGGAACTTAATCAAACATACAATTTGAAGGAATGGCGGTTACTTGTTGACAGCGGTAAAGAAAGTTTGAAAGCAGTACTTTTACACAACGGAAATCAGAAACCGTCGATTCCCATTGCTCATGCTGTCAACACTAAGGAATCATACGAAACAATGGCTAAATTGATAAAATACATTAAATATGAACATGACTGGAAAATTTCTTCTACAAACGTCAACAAATAACTCACAATTACTTCTAATGAAACTTGTTCATGTAAATAAACTCAAATGTACATAATATAAATAAAAGTAATAAATAAAATCGCCATTTAAACATTAAAAAAAAGATTTTTTGAAATTCTCTTACATCTACCAAAAGGGCTATAATTTCTACATTTATCCATAGATTTTTTCAAATAGGCATTATTTTCGTCGCTAGGATGCAAACTTTTAAAAAATAAAATAAAATATTTTTTTAAGTGAAAGAGATATTTCCAACATTGGTAGCCCACATTAATAGGTTAGGTTAGGTTAGGTTGAAGAGAGGAGACGTTTAATCGTCTCATGTCCATGGACATACACTTAAGCCAGTGGTTCGGCCTGTTGTGCGCTCCTTATTTATGATATTGTTATACCTCACGAGTTACAGAAAATCGGTACTGGACACGAATTTTCTCAGTATCTTCCAGTCATATTCTCTGAGAT
The DNA here is from genome assembly GCA_963930755.1 of Eudasyphora cyanicolor. Classification (NCBI taxonomy): domain Eukaryota; kingdom Metazoa; phylum Arthropoda; class Insecta; order Diptera; family Muscidae; genus Eudasyphora; species Eudasyphora cyanicolor. The sequence goes on from OZ005737.1 coordinate 107,436,454, forward strand.
GAGTCAAGTCTGGTAATATGTCGGACCCGAAATGTTGGAATCTTGCATGTGTGAAAGCCGGGCAGTGACACAGAAAATGTTCCATCGTTTCGATGTTTTCTCTGCATGCCCTGCATTCGTCGTTTCCTGCTAGTCCTATGCGATGAAGATGTGCTTGTAAGCTTGAGTGTCCCGTTAGAACACTCATCATCTTACTAATATCGATCTTGTTTAGTTTCAGAAGACTTCTTGTTTTCTTTTCATTTGGGTCACCCCACAGTATCTTTGCAGTAGCTCCTACTGTTGCGCTATTCCACACAGTTTTATGAGCCATCACTGCCCAGTGCTTCAACTCATTTTTCGTGGCTTCGAAAGGTTTCCAATTTTTCAAGTTTATTACTCGAAGTTCTCTGCTCTTTGAAGCCAAGTTGTTTGCCCGTTCATTTCCAATCACTCCGTTGTGTCCTGGTACCCAGAAAATACGCAATTGACATGGGCTGAGTAATCATTTATCGTTCTTTTACAGTCCAACACAGTTCTGGATTTGACTCTTTCCGATGTTATTGCTTTAATCGCCATTTGGCTATCTGTGAAGATGTTGGCATATTTAGGCTTTGTCGTGTTACTGAGCCAGTTCACACACTCCGTGATTGCTCGAACTTCTGCTTGAAATACCGTGTTATGGTCAGGGAGGCGGAAGTGAAGTTCGACTTCTGGTTCATCAATAAAAAGTCCCAGACCCGTCCTTCCTTCTCGCTTGGACCCATCCGTGTAGCAGCTGGTTCCCACTGGCACATGGGCCAAAGTTCCATTTTCCCAGGAGCGTCTGTCTGGAACAAACGTATCACAGGTAGCTGTAAGCCGCACTTCAGGAATGCGGTCCGAGATTTCTGGCGTTTGAATGTGACCAACTAGATATTCTAAAATCTTCTGATGGTACGACTTGTGGTCTCGATTTATCCATTCACCCATCACTTGTAGACGTCTTGCTGTGAGGGCTGCCTCATACTTTATACGGATGTCTATTGGTTGGATGTGCAGTATAGTCTCCAACGCTTTTGTTGGTGCAGTTCTAAATGCCCCGCTTATGCCTAGACAGCACATACGTTGAATTTTTTGCAAAGGTATTACGTTGCACTTCTTGTCCATTGATGTCCACCACACTAGGTGATTATTGGTCTAATCACGCTCATGTAAAGCCAGTGAGTCATATTTGGACGTAGTCCCCATTTTAAACCTATAGCTCTTCTGCACAACGACCAACATCTGTGTGCCTTTGTAACTCTTTCTTCAAGATGATCTTTCCAGTATAGTTTCTGATCCAAGATTACTCCCAAGTATTTTACCTTTTTAGTTATAGCAATTGTCTTATTCAGGAATCGAGGCGGGGTAAAACGTGGGATCTTCGTTTTCCTTGTAAATAGACATATTTCTGTTTTGTCTGGGTTAACATTTAATCCCCTTGGTTGTGCCCAGTTATATGCTATGTTAAGTGCCTCTTCAGCTCTTCTGCATAATAGATTTGGATGAAAGCCCCTTAGAAGTATTACAACGTCGTCTGCATAACAGACTGGTTTAAGTCCTTCATTGGTGAGGGCTTTTAGGAGACTGTGTATCGTCGTAACCCATAGAAGAGGCGATAAAATTCCCCCCTGAGGTATACCACGATTTACCTTGTCGCTAATTTTTACGTCATATGACCCACAAATAATCCACCTATTTCTTAGCATATTGTTGATCCAGTTTTTCAGCGCCCGGTCAACCTGAAACTCGTCTAAGGACTGGATAAGTGTATCGGTCTGTACATTGTTAAATGCGCCCTCAATGTCTATGCAAACAGCAAGTGTATACATTTCTTTACTGAAGGACTCTTCTATGTGGTGCACTACCTCATGCAGAGCTGTTTCCACTGATCTTCCTTTGACATAGGCGTGTTGTTTGAATTTTAGCCTGTCATCCGCTATTTTACCTTTGACCATGTCATCAATTATTCGCTCCATTGTTTTTAACAGGAAAGAAGTAAGGCTAATGGGTCGATAAGCCTTTGGGGTCGTGTAACTCGCCTTGCCAGGCTTTGGTATGAAGACCACCCTTGATTCCTGCCAGTTTTTTGGGGTATACGAATGGGTTAGGCATGCAGTGAACACTCCAGCCAGATGAGTTGATACCAGATCCACCTCATTCTGCAGAAGTGCTGGAAATATTCCATCCGGTCCCGCAGCCTTAAAGGGAGAGAAACTTTTTATCGCTTCTTTAACCACACCATCTGTTATATCCGTAATAGGTACTTGATGCAATACATTTTCATTCTGTAACTGTTCCTCTGTTGGTCCAGCATTACCAGTCGGAAAATGAGTTTTCATCAAGAGCCTTACGGTATCCTCTATAGTTTCCATCCTTTTACCCGTTTCATCCACCAGTGTTTCGGTTTGGACATGAGTTTTTGAGAGGAACTTTTTCATTTTAGACATGCTGTTAACGCTGTCTACCTGTTCACAGAAAAGCCTCCAGGAGTGAAGTTTCGCCGATCTAACGATTTTATTGTATTCTTTGAGTCTTCTGTGGTAGTCGTCCCAATATACTGATTGTTTTTTACGTCGAGCTCTATTGTAAAGTCTGCGGACATCTTTGCCAATCGAGCGAATTTGTCCTGTCATCCTGGGTTTCTCGAAGGCAGATTTCCTTTCTCGAAGTGGGCAACTATCTTCGAATGATTTTACAAGAGCCTCGGTAATCTTCTTAACATTGATATCAATGTCTTCTGCACATAGATAATCGCGTGTAGGCTGCCCCAATCGATTTCTAAGTAGATTTCCGAATTTAGTCCAGTCGGTCTTAGCCTTATTACGGAAACTTATGGGGTTTGGCGGTGGCCGTGCAATTTTAAACCTTATATAACGGTGGTCTGAATAGGAGTGTTCATCCGAAACCCTCCACTCATGAATCTCATCAATAAGATTTTCTGAACATATCGTTATATCTAATACTTCTTCCCTAATTTTGTTAACAAAGGTTGCAGTGTTTCCTATGTTAAGAGTTATGAGGTCATTTGTATTCAAAAATTCGATAAGGGCGTGTCCCCTTTTATTGGTGTTAGTACTACCCCAAGCGATATGATGGGAGTTGGCGTCACATCCAGCTAATAACTCATTACTTGTGTGTTTGGATTCCCTCACCAGACGTTGTAATTCCGACGTAGGTGGCAATGTCGGCGCATCGAATGGCAGATATATTGACGCCAGGTACATATTTCCATTACCTTGCCTCAGCACCGTTGCGTCCGATGTTGACAACTCTGGAGAGAAAATAAAACATAAGTTTTTATGGCACAGAATACAAGTCATTGGACGAGTACCTGTTTTAGCGTAGAAAAGGTTATAGTTCACATGGTTTAATCCAGTAACCTTGTTGCTAGTTGTCCATGATTCCTGGATCAAAGCAATATGAACCCTGCCTTTATTTATGATGTCCATCAGAGCGTTGGATGCTGTCTCGCTCCGGTGGAGGTTTATCTGGATGACCTCAATCATTGTCCTTCCAGTAAAAGTTTATTTTGGGAGTCTATCCTATCTGGTGGCACCCCCTCATTATTTGGTAGTGGGTCATTCTCCTCCTTTCGTTCACTACCAATTACACCATCTTCCAGTCGACAATTTTGGGAGGCGGTGTTATTTTTTGTCGCTCCCTCATTGGTTTGAATCGTTTTGTGGCTCTTTTTATTTTGATCACCACCTTTGCTGGGAGCTTCCTGCAAAAGTGGCGATTGGTGAACTGGTGGTGTTATTGACTACTTCCACATCAGTTTTTGGCAGTGTCTCACTTGTCTCCATCCATTCAATACCAGTGTTTGCCTCTTCAGACAATATATTTGGACTCGATTCATTTGTCCTGCCAATCGGGACCTTTCCAATTTTGAAAAAGACTGTCCAGATCAAGAAGTACGCCATGCCCTTCGCCATGACAAGATTGTTCTTGGATTCTGGGTCTATGCCTAACACGAGGAGAGTACCCTCGGTATCATCCTTCCTATAGAAGACTTCCCACTTTCTCACGGAAAGTTTTGAATTCTGTTTGCCAATGATGTCGAGTATGTAGTCTGATGAGAACTTACTGGGACATCCCTTAACATATAGGGTCGTTTTTGTGAGTTCAGGAATGTCGCTTTTCCTTACCAATTTTAGCTTTGCGCCGTCCCAAGGTGAGGGGAAGCTATCCACAAGTTTTACGAGGACACCAGCGCAGCGTTGTGATGCCAGCCTTAGCATCAAAACACCCCTCTCAAACTTGCAACTCATTACTTCGATTGGTGGTTCATCCTTAGATTCGAGGACGTATTCCGCTAGAAGTTACTCTTTTGGTCTTCGGGGATTCTGCCAGATGCACTACTGCTATCAATTATGGCGTAGCATAGATCGTCTCGAAAATGTTGTTTAGCTATATTAGAATAAGACGGTGGCTTCTTATCCTTCTTTATGGCCAATTGATTTTTCCGTGTCTGTAGAGTCTTTTTGGTTAAAGCCTCATCCTTAACCGATGATTTGGTTGACTTGAACTGCGTTATTGGGTCAACTTTACCGCCCACAATCGAAGGATCCAGACTAGAGACCTCCTTTTGTGTGGTTACGTTAGGCTTATCCGAATTACTGGAAGACGGCGAGCCCTTTTTCTTCTTAGTCACTTTCACAGCGCTATGTTCTTCGGGAGACCTGACTCTTTTACCGGCCTCCATGTTTGTATTGGAGGTAGAATTGTCAGGTTCATCCCGTAATAGGTTCTGTCGGTTCAACTTATTCAGTTTCCTTCTTTGTGCCCCTGACAGTCTCTTTGAGTTAGCAACAATAGTGATATTGTTTTCATTTGATGATTCAGAGTCAGAGTCCCCAATGGCTTTTAAAGGCTGGGGTTGCTTAAAGCCCCGGCTGGGTTTTGCTTCATCTGTCTTATCATTTGTTTTGCCTGCGGCTGGATGTGCTCTTGTTTCATTTTCGACTACGGGATCCAAGGCACCAAAGCTCGTAGAAGTTGCTTGCTCACGATTGTTCGATAACGACGACACATGACTCGTGAGTGAATCAACGCTTGTCGCCGGCACTGGGTTTTCCCTCCCTTGCGCCGTAATCTCCTTCGTCTTTTTTGGTTTAATCATAAATTGGTTGGGGGAGACACCCTCATAGCCAGTATTAGCCCGTAATAGGTACGTCGGTATAGGCCTTCCAGACTGAGCTCAGAAATATCTGTCCAGAGACCGATGCATCCAATTCAACCTACGCTTTATAAACAACAAACCTCATGGTTGCGTAGTAGGTAGGTGAATAGGTATTGCGTAATAGGTTAAAAACTATCCGCTCTGCGATAACACGTCCGTTCGCTACGACAGGCGGCGACTGAGAAAGCCCACATTAATAGCTTCAATTTATCGTATAAGTCGACCTGATCGGGCATATACTCCAAAAATTATAGTGCAAATACTAAGGGTACTTTCGACGATCATAGTATTTTTAATAAAAAATTTTTTAAAAAAAAATTTATCCATAAAACAATTTTTGGTTTAGATTTTATATAACAGTATGCCACAATCTAAACCAAAAAAATAATTTTTAGGTCTAGGACACAAAATTTTGTTTTTGTTGCATATTGTAATTTAAAAGACTTCATATAAAAAGAATGAGAATTCGCGATTTTGACGTGCCCCGCGAAATACACTATCAAAAGTTTAACTAATAGTCTCTGGAAGGCCACAAAAAATATGCGAGGCCCTGTTGCGCATGAATCCCCAATTCGCCTTGAAAATGGGAACTGGGCAAAAAGCGCGGAAGAGAAAGTAAATGCTTTCGCAAACTACCTCGAGTCCGTTTTTACACCTAACAGTGATATATCTGAAATCTATCCGCCAGTGATAGATATAATTCCTCGCCCACACTATCCGCCCGTGATAAACGACATAATTCCTCGCCCAATCTATCCGCCCGTGATAGATGATATAATTTCTCACCCAATCTATCCGCCCAGGATAAATGACTCAATTCCTCCCCCAATCTATCAGCCCGTGATAGATGACATAACTTCTCGCCCAATCTATCCGCCCGCGATTGACGACACAACTCCACGCATAATCTATCCGTCCGTGATTGATGACATAATTCCTCGCCCACACTATCCGCCCGGGATAAATGATTTAATTCCTCGGTCAATCTATCAGCCCGTGAAAAATCTGTCAAAGACCTAAAATTAAAGAAATCGCCCGGAGGAGATGGTATAAAAGCTAAAATGATTGAAGAACTTCCCTTTTCAGCCTTTAAAATGTGTTCTTTTTATTCAATCCAATACTGTGTGTAGGTTACCTCCCCCTATCTTGGAAGAGGTTAGAAATCGTGATGATACCGAAACCAGGCAAAGATCCAACTCAAGTCAAATCCTATCGCCCTATAAGCTTACTATCGATACTTTCAAAAATGTTTGAGTCCATTCTCATGAAGAAAATAATAATCATATAATTTCTTACAATATTATACCTGACCATCAATTTTGTTTTCGAAAAAGTCATAATACTATAGAACAGGTACACCGTATCGTAACCTGCATCAAAAGAGCTTTTGAGAATAACGAATACTGTTCGGCGTTATTCATAGATATTTCCCAAGCACGAAGGAATTTTGTACAAAATATGCGAACTTCTTCCAATCAACACTCATAAACTGTTCAAGAGTTATTTGACTAATCGGTCTTTTCAAGTTAAATCAAATGGCATTTTTTCTAGCCCTAAGAAAATAAATGCCGGTGTCCCACATGGGAGCATTCTTGGCCCTATACTGTATGTTATTTTTACGGCAGATATGCCCATAACCAACTTTACGCACACGTCTACATTTGCGGACGATACTGCTTTCGTCAGTACTCACAAAAGCCCTTTAGTTGCGTCCGATCAACTGCAGTCTCATGTCCGAATCCTAGAAGAATGGTTAAACAAATGGAGAATAATGGTGAATGCCTCAAAGTGTGCTCATGTTACTTTTACCCTACGAAGGGAAACAAGTCCTCCAATTTCTATTTTCAATTCACAGATTCCCCAAAAGGATCATGTAAAATATCTTGGAATTCATTTAGATAGGCGCTTGACGTGGTCGCGCCACATAGACTCTAAAGTACCTCAAATAAAACTCTGCCCTAGATCAAGAGTATAAAGTTATTTTATACAAAACGGTATTGAAGCCCATTTGGACATAAGGATCATGTAAAATATCTTGGAATTCATTTAGATAGGCGCTTGACGTGGTCGCGCCACATAGACTCTAAAGTACCTCAAATAAAACTCTGCCCTAGATCAAGAGTATAAAGTTCTTTTATACAAAACGGTATTGAAGCCCATTTGGACATATGGTATCCAGCTCTGGTGTACAGCGTGCGCTTCAAATGTATGCAAATTACAAAGAAGACAATCGAATATTCTTAGTTTAATTACAGGTGCACCATGGTATATAAGAAACGCTAACATTAGACCGGGCCGATTTGTAAGGACAAAAATTTGCCGATATTGTGCCATCGATTTTTCGATAGCTTTTGGCATGAGGAAAAAAAAGTTCCACTACGACATATCCAAAAAATCAATTTCGAGGCGCCAAAATTTCAATTGTTTGACTTCTTCTCATCTTTTATTTTTAAGGTTTTTTTTAGTAGGTAATAAAAAAAATTGACTGATTTAATTTTTTTTAAATATTACATTTCCAAGGTGAAATTGTACGCTAAAAACGATGGCGATAGCAGTTTTGCAAAAAAATGTTTTTCTTTAGGTTTTGAACGAGTTTTTGTCGAAAAATCAATTTTTTAAGCATTAATTTTTAAGGTTTTTTTTAGTAGGTATGTTAAAAAAAATTCGCCGATTTCAAATTCTTTAAATATATCCCATCCCATTGTGCGCTTAAAACGATGGCGATATCATTTTTTCGAAAAAACTGTTTTTTTTTGGATTTTGGACGATTTTTTGTCGAAAAATCTTTTTTTTTGGTAAGTTGCATACGTTGGAAGTACTTATGCTATTTTGCGGAACCAATGACGACGTAAATCGAGGGATTACTGTATTTATACTAAAATCAGTTCTCCACAGGTATCGTCAGCAGCCCTGAAGGTTTCACAGCAACTAGTTTTCGTATATAACTCTGTTATTGCTTTTTTGTTTTGTTTCTTATTTCCCAATTTTTTTATATTCTTTTCCAGTTTCTCCCGCGGTGCGACTTTAGTGTGAATATCAAGTTTATCTGTGGACTTTAAACCAAAAAGGTGGAAAATATTAATTGTTTAATAAATATAAATACATAAAATAAAAATTCATCAGAAAATTTAGAACACAATATGGAAGAAGAAAGAGAACCACCAGCACAGGCTTTAGAACACATGCCTTCATATAATGTGCTACTATTCGGTGCACCAAGCGAACTAGATGGAATTTCTTTGCCAACTTCTTTCGATATTTTGAAATATTACATTTTTTGGGCGACCAGTGGAAAAAAAGAAATAAAATCTTCTCGTACAAGACATTCACACCAAAAGTTGTCGATAAACTTTTAGAAATTTGGGGCAAATTGAAGATCGATCTAGTTAAACGATTAACCGTCACAAAAAAATTAAATACACTAATTGACAACTATATAAAATTATCATAAATTTAAACTATTCGTTGATGGTACAAATGAAATATTCTACATCGCAGAATGCAAATGCAACTGTGGTAAAATTCCAGATGACCTCAAGGACTTCATGTTTGATCAGCACAATGAAAGAAAATTAACTATTCCTGTTGTTGAGGATCCTACAGAAACAGAAGTGTCTACAATCGCACCAAGACTGTTGATGAAACATATCTACCAACTCCTTCAGAATTGCAATGAAAATGGCTGATACATCGGTCGAATCACGTTATTCTCCAAGATGCAGTATACCAAAATTTGCAATGATTTGTGACAGATTTGGCGTGTCAAACAGAGTGGCATCTTGCCTAGCATCAGCTTTGTTTGAAGACATTGCATTTAAAGATGAGCGTGGACAAACCGTTGTCTGTGACAAAAACAAAATAGAGAGAGAAAGAGCTAAACTTAGAACGGAAGTTATCCGCCAACGCCAAAAGGGTGTTTGAAAGCTTTTTCATTTGATGGTCGGGAAAACGACGCATTGACTCGAGAAAAAATTGATGAAGTTTACCATTCGAGAATGCAGAAAGAATCGCATTTAGTTGTCGTTCATGAGCCAAATTCCAAATTACTTGGTTATGTTAACTTGGAAGGCAAAGGTGAAAGTGCTGAAGCGAAACAAGCAGCTTTAAATGCATTTTTCCAAGCAAAGGAACTTCCTCTTGATAAATTAATTGGCATTTGCTCTGACGGCGAAGTTACAAATACTGGTACGGAGAGAGGTATACTGCGACGATTTGAATTGCAGCTGAAGAGACCATTACACTGGTGGATTTGTTTACTACATTTCAATGAGTTGTCGTTTCGAAGTTTGTGGAATACATTGGAAAAATCACAAACGACTGGACCAAGAACCGCAACAGGAGTGTTAGCAAAAAAGATTGCCATACCCTACAGGTACTTATCAACTTTTTTTAAAAAAATTCCCTATAAGCCACATAATTTTTTGATCAATATAATTGCCAGGTTGTTCCGAATTTTGAAGCAATCCCACTTGAAAACATGCCTCCACCGTTGGATGAAGATAAACAGAATGAACTTTCAACGGATGTGAAGTATCTATACCAAATTGCTAATGCTGTCTCGAATGGTCGCGTTTCAACTCAACTAGCAAATATTAAACCGGGTCCTGTATCACATGCTAGATGGCTCACAAAAGCCAATAGAATACTTCGTATTTACGTTGCAACAAGCAAGCCGTCCTAAAATTTGAAAATTTTGGCAAGATACATAATTCACGTGTACGTTCCCATGTATTTTAACATCAAATATTATGAGTCGGTTGTATATGGTAGTGTTTTGGTTGGAAAATTCATACGGTGGACGCAATATTTGCCAAACAATTTACGTTCGGTGGTAAACACCGTAATTGAAAATAATTCATATTTTGCCCATTGTGAAAATGTTTTGCTCAGCATGCTCTTCGACGATCGACAACATATTCGGAAGTATGCACTGGAAAAAATTTTACATTTTCGTAACGACCTATATGAACCGTCTAATATTCGTACCTACGTAAAAACGAAAATTAATTTTGATGCCACTGATTACGTTCATATGATTGATTTGGACGACGATGAAAACCTGTCAGAACCACCATTCACAAGAAGCATACCATATGAACATTTGAAAACTTATTTTGATGATGACGAAAATGAAGATCCACCGCTAGACGATCCGAAGATTCCATGCTCAACGTAGCTAAACGTGCAATTCATAAAAACCGCGAAGGGATCATGGCGACTACGTCAGCTAGCCGAAGTAAAATGAGTCGAATGGAATCCAAGCAAAATTTGCAAGGAAATATCTGAATTTTAAAATAAATTCCCATATTTTTCGCTTATGAAAAATCAATAAAATAGTTAAAAAAACTATTTTTATTTTAACAACCATAACAGCAATTATAATAGTAATGTTGAAAATTGACAATGATGTCTTTTAATAATAAATTAACACTCATACAAAACATCAATTAAATCCAAAGTTAAAAAATCTTCATTTAAATCCAAAGTTAAAAATCTTTTATTCATCAAATTCATCAACATACATAAGATGAAATAATTTTGTTCATCATCAAATAATTTTATCCATCACACTTATCTATACGTATTTGATACATGAGAAATTAAAAAAAGAAATTGGTTTGGTGCCTTAAAAATCACAAAAAAGAGTAAAAAATCGAAAAAACAAAAGATTTTTCGACAAAAATTCGTCCAAAATCCAAAAAACTGTTTTTACGAAAAAATGATATCGCCATCGTTTTAAGCGCACAATTTGACCTTGGATGGGATATATTTACAGAATTTGAAATCGGCGAATTTCTCGTTCAAAACATTTTTATTGGCAAAACTGCTATCGCCATCGTTTTTAGCGTACAAATTCACCTTGGAAATGTAATATTTAAAAAAAATTAAATCAGTCCATTTTTTTATTACCTACTAAAAAAACCTTAAAAATAAAAGTTGAGAAAAAGTCAAACAATTGAAATTTTGGCGCCTCGAAAATGATTTTTTGGATATGTCGTAGTGGAGCTTTTTTTCCTCATGCCAAAAGCTATCGAAAAATCGATGGCACAATATCGATTGCTAAATCGACCCACCCTAGCTAAAATCCATACTGCCCTCCTAAGAAAGAAAGTCGTATCTCCATTTCAATCGTTTTGAGATATGTAGCTTTTACGCTTTATAACTTTTGTGCCTTTTAATTTTATGATTATGTTAGGGACCTAAATTGGTCTACGTGAGCTGGTAAAACCGGCTGCCACTCCATCATAAACCTAATCCTTTCGGCGCGAATGTTATAAAACGTAAAAGCTAAATATCTCAAAACTTCTGAAATGGTGATACGACTTTAATTCTTAGGAGGGCAGCATAAGGATCTCAACATGCCAATAGTAAAAGAGGAAATTGAAAAATATTGTCGGTGTTACGTGGGCAAACTAGTGAATCATCCAAACATCCTGGCTCGAGAACTGCTAAATTTTGAAGGTCATAACCGCCTTAGAAGGAGATTTACGCTGGACTTGATTTAAATTAAAGCTAATCAAAAACAAAAATTAAATTATGAATTCTTAAATTTTAAATGTTAACCTTTTGTTAAAGTAAACAAGTAAGGAAAGGCAGAAAGTCGGGCGGGCCGACTATATAATACCCTACACCTCCCTAACAATGCGATAAAGGTCATTGCGATAATAATTTGGAATAATCGGTAAGTAGGCAGGAACATATTATCTAATTCTGAGCCGATAATCGCTAAATTAAGCAATATTCGTTCCTAAATTGAGAAACATCTTTCCGGAAAATATTAATGATCGGAAGTAAAGTACAACTTCTATAGCGCTTTGATACCAATATATCTGAACGGATTTTCGTTGAATACTCATTCATGTAAAAAGAAACTTCTTTCTGTCAAATTTCGTACTAACCGGATATAAAATACAGTCTCTACAGCCCTTACATGTCAAATCGGGGGTAACATATGTATGGGGGCTATATGTAAATCTGAACCGATTTTCTCCGAATTTTGCAGTATTCCTTCATGTAATAAGAAAGCTCTTTCTGCTGAATTTCACACTGATCGGTTATAAAATAATTTTTTTACGGCGCTTACATGTGAAATCGGGGGTAACGTATATATGGGGGCTATATCTAAATCTGAACCGATTTCTTCGAAATTTAACAGTGTTCATTCATATAATAAGAGACCTCTTTCTGCTGAATTCCATACTGATCGGATATAAAATAAAGTTTTTACAGCGCTTACATGTCAAATCGGGGCTAACATATATATGGGGGCTATATCCAAATCTGAACCAATTTTAACCAAATTAAATAGGGATCGTCCTTGGGCCAAAAAAAAGATATGTGTAAAGTTTCGTCAAGATCGGGCCATAATTGCGACCTGTACTTTGATTACAAGAATACATCTACAGACGGACAGACAGACGGACATAGCTAAATCGACACAGAAAGTGATTACAAGTCGATCGGTATAATAAACAATGGATCTATCTCTTCTCCTTTTGGGTGTTACAAACAAATGCACAAAGTCATAATACCCTGTACCACAGTGTGGTGTAGGGTATACAAATCGTGTAAAGTCTCAATGGTTTATTCGCAATGGCAATAACCCAGAGAATACTATTCTAGGTTAAGATTTGTCCAATTATTGTTATTTTCATTGTTTAACCCTCTAACCGGTAACCATTCCTGTAGGAACGGTTGACAAAAGTCAAATTTCCCACACACGTGGAAATACTCATATGCAAATCTATGTTAATATGTGTTCTCCAGAGTCACCGTTACATTTTGAGGGCGGAGCGAACTCAATCTGACGTGTCGTTCTCCGAGAGTGCTTAGCTGTTAGCTGAATTTCAAGCATTGAGCACGTGAAATTATTTCTGTGTTAGCATATCTCTTCAAATAACGATTTTTTTTATTTCCACTCGTAAGAATCAATCGTGAATTTTTTTCCATGTTAATTGATAGATTATCAAGTGGTTTTAACCAACATTCTGTGATTTCCTACTTTTCAACACCGCCCAGGTAACAAAAGGTGATGCGGTCCTATTGCCGTTTCACACAAAATTTTTCTCCCCCTATGCTTTTTCGCTATTGTGGTATTATTCTATTGTTTTTCCGCCTTTTTGCACCTATTATACAAAGAAATGAGTCAAAGAACGCGTACATTTTTCAAATTGTCTGATTTGAGTGGAGACGAGGTTATCGAGCTCATGGATTCGGTCGAGACACCTGCCAATTGTGATGAAGAAGACGCCGCCGATTATGACAGTGACGACAGCTTCGCAGAACCAGATTTCGATCCACGTGACAATGCAATTAGTTCTGAAGACGATGCACTTCTGAATGACTTAATTGGATTTAATTTTCTATCGTATTATCGGCAGGTCGGTAATGATACGAATTTGATACATGATGCTTTAACTCTGTCATTGAATTTGAGCTTGGATGATGCTCTGGCCGCTGCTTCGACGACGCTAAATTCGGTTCATAATGCTTCGCATGAGGAAACGGTGTAAACTTCAGCGGAAGCTGAACAACAGCCATCGTCATACTCAGCAGCTCAGAAGATGAAGAGCGTGCGGCCAGCAAAAAGATTGCGTTCGCCTTTGCCCTCGATGGAAGTGACTGGCCCGACACCCAATCCGTTTGGAGGTGGTTTTACTGCCGAAAGTAAAGAAAATGATATAATGTCGTTCTATTTTTCTTGTTCCAGGCGTTGAATCGATTCAAAAAGATTCTAATGGATTCACAAAAATTGTGTGGAAGAAGAAAGAAATGCAATTGCACGTGAAGGACGTTGCATTTCAAGGCGATGTCAGCTTGCCACCGGCCACCAAAGATATTGAAACGCCTATGGAGATGTTTCGTTATTTTTTTACACAGGAAATAGCCCAGCTCATCGCAGAAGAAACGAACCGATGTGCGTCGTCGAAAGACATTCGCAATTCAAGCTGGAATCGACGTGTACAAGTACATTAGCATTCTCCTATATATGATGTCACTGTATCGATATCCAAACCTTGAAAGCTATTGGTCAGGTAACGCATTCATGCCCATTGCAAAAACAATGCCGGTGAAGCGTTTCATGGCCATCAAACAACATTTGTCGTTTGAAGACGAGGCAAATCGTGAACGAAAAGATAGTTACGATGGCTTGTTTCGAATTCGCAAGGTAGCGAATGCATTGAACGAACGATTTGATTCCGCCCCAAAAGCAGCTCGTCTCTGCGTAGACGAGCAAATGTGCTCAACCAAGATGCGGCATCACCTAAGGCAATATATATATGCCGTATAAACCACATAATTGGGAATCGAATTGTTCGTTCTCTATGATTCTGCAGGCTATGCTTATCATTTCGAAATATACAATGGTATAATGTGGAGAGATAATGTGGTGCTCGACGGTTGACCTGCTCTTGGTAGCACTTCGAATGTTGTCGTTCGCTCCATCTCAAACGCAGTGAATGCGTATATTTTGTATCGAGGATCGTATGCAGAAAGGCGCAATGATTCTAGTTGCAGCTTGCTTCAGCTTCCCCAATTTTTTTACGGCGCTTACATGTGAAATCGGGGGTAACGTATATATGGGGGCTATATCTAAATCTGAACCGATTTCTTCCAAATTTAACAGTGTTCATTCATATAATAAGAGACCTCTTTCTGCTGAATTCCATACTGATCGGATATAAAATAAAGTTTTTACAGCGCTTACATGTCAAATCGGGGCTAACATATATATGGGGGCTATATCCAAATCTGAACCAATTTTAACCAAATTAAATAGGGATCGTCCTTGGGCCAAAAAAAAAGATATGTGTAAAGTTTCGTCAAGATCGTACAGACGGACAGACAGACGGACATAGCTAAATCGACACAGAAAGTGATTACAAGTCGATCGGTATAATAAACAATGGATCTATCTCTTCTCCTTTTGGGTGTTACAAACAAATGCACAAAGTCATAATACCCTGTACCACAGTGTGGTGTAGGGTATACAAATCGTGTAAAGTCTCAATGGTTTATTCGCAATGGCAATAACCCAGAGAATACTATTCTAGGTTAAGATTTGTCCAATTATTGTTATTTTCATTGTTTAACCCTCTAACCGGTAACCATTCCTGTAGGAACGGTTGACAAAAGTCAAATTTCCCACACACGTGGAAATACTCATATGCAAATCTATGTTAATATGTGTTCTCCAGAGTCACCGTTACATTTTGAGGGCGGAGCGAACTCAATCTGACGTGTCGTTCTCCGAGAGTGCTTAGCTGTTAGCTGAATTTCAAGCATTGAGCACGTGAAATTATTTCTGTGTTAGCATATCTCTTCAAATAACGATTTTTTTTATTTCCACTCGTAAGAATCAATCGTGAATTTTTTTCCATGTTAATTGATAGATTATCAAGTGGTTTTAACCAACATTCTGTGATTTCCTACTTTTCAACACCGCCCAGGTAACAAAAGGTGATGCGGTCCTATTGCCGTTTCACACAAAATTTTTCTCCCCCTATGCTTTTTCGCTATTGTGGTATTATTCTATTGTTTTTCCGCCTTTTTGCACCTATTATACAAAGAAATGAGTCAAAGAACGCGTACATTTTTCAAATTGTCTGATTTGAGTGGAGACGAGGTTATCGAGCTCATGGATTCGGTCGAGACACCTGCCAATTGTGATGAAGAAGACGCCGCCGATTATGACAGTGACGACAGCTTCGCAGAACCAGATTTCGATCCACGTGACAATGCAATTAGTTCTGAAGACGATGCACTTCTGAATGACTTAATTGGATTTAATTTTCTATCGTATTATCGGCAGGTCGGTAATGATACGAATTTGATACATGATGCTTTAACTCTGTCATTGAATTTGAGCTTGGATGATGCTCTGGCCGCTGCTTCGACGACGCTAAATTCGGTTCATAATGCTTCGCATGAGGAAACGGTGTAAACTTCAGCGGAAGCTGAACAACAGCCATCGTCATACTCAGCAGCTCAGAAGATGAAGAGCGTGCGGCCAGCAAAAAGATTGCGTTCGCCTTTGCCCTCGATGGAAGTGACTGGCCCGACACCCAATCCGTTTGGAGGTGGTTTTACTGCCGAAAGTAAAGAAAATGATATAATGTCGTTCTATTTTTCTTGTTCCAGGCGTTGAATCGATTCAAAAAGATTCTAATGGATTCACAAAAATTGTGTGGAAGAAGAAAGAAATGCAATTGCACGTGAAGGACGTTGCATTTCAAGGCGATGTCAGCTTGCCACCGGCCACCAAAGATATTGAAACGCCTATGGAGATGTTTCGTTATTTTTTTACACAGGAAATAGCCCAGCTCATCGCAGAAGAAACGAACCGATGTGCTTCGTCGAAAGACATTCGCAATTCAAGCTGGAATCGACGTGTACAAGTACATTAGCATTCTCCTATATATGATGTCACTGTATCGATATCCAAACCTTGAAAGCTATTGGTCAGGTAACGCATTCATGCCCATTGCAAAAACAATGCCGGTGAAGCGTTTCATGGCCATCAAACAACATTTGTCGTTTGAAGACGAGGCAAATCGTGAACGAAAAGATAGTTACGATGGCTTGTTTCGAATTCGCAAGGTAGCGAATGCATTGAACGAACGATTTGATTCCGCCCCAAAAGCAGCTCGTCTCTGCGTAGACGAGCAAATGTGCTCAACCAAGATGCGGCATCACCTAAGGCAATATATATATGCCGTATAAACCACATAATTGGGAATCGAATTGTTCGTTCTCTATGATTCTGCAGGCTATGCTTATCATTTCGAAATATACAATGGTATAATGTGGAGAGATAATGTGGTGCTCGACGGTTGACCTGCTCTTGGTAGCACTTCGAATGTTGTCGTTCGCTCCATCTCAAACGCAGTGAATGCGTATATTTTGTATCGAGGATCGTATGCAGAAAGGCGCAATGATTCTAGTTGCAGCTTGCTTCAGCTTCCCCAATTTTTTTACGGCGCTTACATGTGAAATCGGGGGTAACGTATATATGGGGGCTATATCTAAATCTGAACCGATTTCTTCCAAATTTAACAGTGTTCATTCATATAATAAGAGACCTCTTTCTGCTGAATTCCATACTGATCGGATATAAAATAAAGTTTTTACAGCGCTTACATGTCAAATCGGGGCTAACATATATATGGGGGCTATATCCAAATCTGAACCAATTTTAACCAAATTAAATAGGGATCGCCCTTGGGCCAAAAAAAAAGATATGTGTAAAGTTTCGTCAAGATCGGGCCATAATTGCGACCTGTACTTTGATTACAAGAATACATCTACAGACGGACAGACAGACGGACATAGCTAAATCGACACAGAAAGTGATTACAAGTCGATCGGTATAATAAACAATGGATCTATCTCTTCTCCTTTTGGGTGTTACAAACAAATGCACAAAGTCATAATACCCTGTACCACAGTGTGGTATAGGGTATACAAATCGTGTAAAGTCTCAATGGTTTATTCGCAATGGCAATAACCCAGAGAATACTATTCTAGGTTAAGATTTGTCCAATTATTGTTATTTTCATTGTTTAACCCTCTAACCGGTAACCATTCCTGTAGGAACGGTTGACAAAAGTCAAATTTCCCACACACGTGGAAATACTCATATGCAAATCTATGTTAATATGTGTTCTCCAGAGTCACCGTTACATTTTGAGGGCGGAGCGAACTCAATCTGACGTGTCGTTCTCCGAGAGTGCTTAGCTGTTAGCTGAATTTCAAGCATTGAGCACGTGAAATTATTTCTGTGTTAGCATATCTCTTCAAATAACGATTTTTTTTATTTCCACTCGTAAGAATCAATCGTGAATTTTTTTCCACGTTAATTGATAGATTATCAAGTGGTTTTAACCAACATTCTGTGATTTCCTACTTTTCAACACCGCCCAGATAACAAAAGGTGATGCGGTCCTATAGGAACGATTGCCGTTTCACACAAAATTTTTCTCCCCCTATGCTTTTTCGCTATTGTGGTATTATTCTATTGTTTTTCCGCCTTTTTGAACCTATTATACAAAGAAATGAGTCAAAGAACGCGTACATTTTTCAAATTGTCTGATTTGAGTGGAGACGAGGTTATCGAGCTCATGGATTCGGTCGAGACACCTGCCAATTGTGATGAAGAAGACGCCGCCGATTATGACAGTGACGACAGCTTCGCAGAACCAGATTTCGATCCACGTGACAATGCAATTAGTTCTGAAGACGATGCACTTCTGAATGACTTAATTGGATTTAATTTTCTATCGTATTATCGGCAGGTCGGTAATGATACGAATTTGATACATGATGCTTTAAATCTGTCATTGAATTTGAGCTTGGATGATGCTCTGGCCGCTGCTTCGACGACGCTAAATTCGGTTCATAATGCTTCGCATGAGGAAACGGTGTAAACTTCAGCGGAAGCTGAACAACAGCCATCGTCATACTCAGCAGCTCAGAAGATGAAGAGCGTGCGGCCAGCAAAAAGATTGCGTTCGCCTTTGCCCTCGATGGAAGTGACTGGCCCGACACCCAATCCGTTTGGAGGTGGTTTTACTGCCGAAAGTAAAGAAAATGATATAATGTCGTTCTATTTTTCTTGTTCCAGGCGTTGAATCGATTCAAAAAGATTCTAATGGATTCACAAAAATTGTGTGGAAGAAGAAAGAAATGCAATTGCACGTGAAGGACGTTGCATTTCAAGGCGATGTCAGCTTGCCACCGGCCACCAAAGATATTGAAACGCCTATGGAGATGTTTCGTTATTTCTTTACACAGGAAATAGCCCAGCTCATCGCAGAAGAAACGAACCGATGTGCTTCGTCGAAAGACATTCGCAATTCAAGCTGGAATCGACGTGTACAAGTACATTAGCATTCTCCTATATATGATGTCACTGTATCGATATCCAAACCTTGAAAGCTATTGGTCAGGTAACGCATTCATGCCCATTGCAAAAACAATGCCGGTGAAGCGTTTCATGGCCATCAAACAACATTTGTCGTTTGAAGACGAGGCAAATCGTGAACGAAAAGATAGTTACGATGGCTTGTTTCGAATTCGCAAGGTAGCGAATGCATTGAACGAACGATTTGATTCCGCCCCAAAAGCAGCTCGTCTCTGCGTAGACGAGCAAATGTGCTCAACCAAGATGCGGCATCACCTAAGGCAATATATATATGCCGTATAAACCACATAATTGGGAATCGAATTGTTCGTTCTCTATGATTCTGCAGGCTATGCTTATCATTTCGAAATATACAATGGTATAATGTGGAGAGATAATGTGGTGCTCGACGGTTGACCTGCTCTTGGTAGCACTTCGAATGTTGTCGTTCGCTCATCTCAAACGCAGTGAATGCGTATATTTTGTATCGAGGATCGTATGCAGAAAGGCGCAATGATTCTAGTTGCAGCTTGCTTCAGCTTCCCCAATTTTGTGAACAAATTCGTCGACCTCCACTGCAATCATCAGCGCCCACAACGACCGAACTGTCATCAACATTACCGCCGTGCAATTTGAAGCCTGGTGAGAAGCAGCTTATTAATTGTTAATTTTTTTATTAATTTACAATTTGTTACCTTTTTTACAATAAATACTATTGTTCTCAATGAAATATCACTTTTCATGCCTTTCCATTTTGAACTACTCTTGAACCGGCATACGTTCCTACAGGAACGCTTACCTTTTTCTCACCTGGAGCCTAAACGTGTCATAAGATTGACTTGCAAATTACGCTAGAAAAAATTCCCGACGAAAAATTTTCATCGGTTCGGTTTTGCCTGTTAGAGGGTTAATAATGAAAGATTCAATAATAAATGTAACGAATTGGAAAAAAATGTTTAACTAAGGTTTGGAGAGCTGTAGCGTTGGTTCCATTTGGAGCACATTATCGACACCTATATGGATTTGTAGGTACTTTCAGCCACTATAATCGCTTTTTTGGCGATATTTCATTACACAGAGGGGCGAGCTGACCGCGGTCAACAAACAAAAAACACTTGAAATCGCATTTCCAAAAGTTATGAGCTAAATTTTTTCGAGGTAAGATCTCACATGAACAACGCCCAAGAAAAATTCTTCCTCCATGTGTCCCTCGTATTTTTATACCCTCCACCATAGGATGGGGGTATATTCATTTTGTCACTCCGTTTGTAACACCTCTAAATATTGATCTGAGACCCCATAAAGTATATATATTCTTAATCGTCGTAAAATTCTAAGACGATTTAGCCATGTCCGTCTGTCCGTCCGTCCGTCCGTCTGTGGTAATCACGCTACAGTCCGCAATAATAGAGCTAGGTTGATCAAATTTGGTATAAATATTTCTTATAGTTGCAGGTTGTTTGGGATTGCAAATGGGCCATATCGGTCAATGTTTTTATATAGCCCCCATATATAGCATCTAACCTACTGTTCTCATCTACTATATTTTTTTGTTTTTCATCGGTGTTATTTTCTTTAGGTTTGAGTTATTTTGTGAGGTCACATGTATCCATGGTGGAGGGTATATAAGATTCGGCATGGCCGAACTTAACGCTTTTGCTTGTTTTTAACTGACCAGTACCTCTAGAATGAATAGTTTTGCACAGCCTCTAAAAAATTGATAAATATTTGCAAATTTCTAGGGTTTTTTCTACATTTTTGAAATGTATGTGCGTATAGCTTTTAAAATATATAAGATAATAACAAAATTTGTTGGGAAAAAACTTTTATGTTTGTGGCTTATCTAATGCCATGAACTTTTGCACCGAAATCTGTACACAACGCGAGAAAAGTGAAAAATAACATAGATTACCCCTATGTAAAAAATTTAGACTTTTTCCACACATTCGCAAGAACAACGTTTACAAATTATTCAGTTTTTTTTATAAAAATAATCGTTCTCCAATTGCAAGTTTTAGTGCGCTAAGTCTTTTTTTTAAATAAAAAAACACTTTCCAGTCAACCTACGACCTTGATATTTAGCTCTCGTTGAGAGCTATCTTTTTGCCATTGACCGATTCCCGATCCGACGTACCGTTAAAGAGCAAGAGCAAAAATAAACTTTCCGTTCACATTCGAAAATGATGCTGTCATTTTTTTAAAATAAAAACAAAACCCTATAGTCGACCTACGACCTTGACAACCATGAGCAATATTTTAGCTGTCGTTAAGAGCTATCTTTTTGCCATTGACCGATTGTGGCTATGTGCCACACAGATGTTTGTAACACCTGAAAATAACACAGCTAGACCCACCTTTAAGTATACCGATCGACTCATAATCACTAGCTGAGTCGATTTAACCATGTCAGTCCGTCCGTCCGTCTGTACATGTAAAGTTGTTCGTCGACTACAGGTGGCAATTTCACTCCGATCGTTCTGAAATTTTGCAGTTTAGAGTATTTCGCAGCTGTAAAGATCCCTATTGAATTTGGTTCAAATCGGTTCAGATTTAGATATAGCTCCTATATATCCTTCGTCCTATTTGACCCTTTAGTCCTATAGATGCTGTAGTTTACATCCAATCGTTTTGATATTTAGAATGGTAGAGTTTCTTGATCCAAGGACTAACATTGCCGAATTGGAAGAAAATTTATACATGAATTACAAAATTTATATTTCAGAGTTATTCAATATTACGAGAGACCTAAACCTAAAAACCTAGGGTATTATATAGTCGGCCCGCCCGACTTTAGCCTTTCCTTACTGGTTTTTACTTATTCTTATCTCACTTATGAATCAATGTACGTCTTTATATAAATGAATTAAATAATAAAATAAGATTGCTATTAAAACATGGTGTCAGATTTGGAAGTATTGCTTAACATTAAAAGAACGTGAAATACATATAACTTGACATAACGAAGAAAGTAGCAACAGGCTACATTGAAAGAACAATGGCAGACGTGGAAAAACTGAAGGAGGAAATCGAAGAACTGAAATTGATCATTCGGAATGGCGCACTAGGAGCTTTACCTCAAATTCCCTTGCCGGAACCTTTGGACATAAAGTCAGGCGACATTTCGGAGAACTGTAAGCATTTTAGAAGTCAGTGGGAGTTGTATTTGCAAGCAACAGGCCTCGCGGCACAAAACGAGGAAGCATAGAAGTCGATTTTGCTTACTGCCATTGGAAATAACGTTTCAGGCGATATTCGTATATGCCGATAACCGAAGAGAAAAAAACAGCTGCCGATCTGTTGAATGCCATAGAGAAAAACTTATCACCATCAGTAAACAAAAGATATGTCGGCGATTTTTAACATGACTAAGCAAGAAGATGACGAATCATACAACGACTATTTTCATCGATTGCGCGGTTTGATAAAAAACGCACACTATGGTTCAATACAGGATGATCTATTGCTGGACAAAATCATCTGTTCAATAAAGGATCGCAACTTACGAGAGAGACTATGGTTGGAGAAGGATATTACGTTGGACAAAGCAATAGAGATCTGCAGATCCAAGGAAGATTCAGATAGACAACTGAAAGGCTTGGATAACACGAATATAGAAATCAACAAACTTCAGAAATCCCGTAATGTACCACAGGTCCGACACAACAGGACGGTAATGAAATGTAAATTTTCTACAGTTCACTAGAAGAGTGAACTGTAGAAATGCAACAAAAGGATTACTATGCGAGGGTGTGTCTCGCTGAAGATTCTAACAACAGATTCAATAACAAAGATAGAACGGTGAAAGAAATTTCTACAACAGTGAGCCAAAATCCAAACTCTGATGACGAATATGTACTGAATGTGTCTGAGGAGGGGTACCCAAAGAGTCTATTCAGAAATTTGGTAATCTCCAACGGGGAGTGTCAGTACAAAAACGTTAGGACACAACTAGACACAGGGGCTACCTGCAACATCATTGGATTCAACAACCTGAAGTATTTTGAACCGAATCCGAAAATTGAGAATACACACATAAAACTGAGGACAATCGAGGGGGCGAAAATTTTGACTGTCGGCACGACCCAATTGACAGTGCAGAACAAGGATGCCGAAAGTAAGTTATTATTTTATGTAATTAAAAGGGATCATTGTTCATAATTGTCGGAAGAAGCGTGCCAACAACTCAGACTGATTGAGATATGTAAAGCGGTTGTACAGAGAGCAACAGAGCAGGAGGCGTACGATATTATTAACGAATACAGCAATGTATTTGAAGGTTTGGGTATGTTGGATGGAAAAATAGGATTGGAATTGAAATCTTCCATAAGAACAGAACCAGATTGTGTATGGTCTGAAGGGCGTAACATGCATAGCAGATGACATTCTGGTTGTTGGAAAAGTTGTAAATCGAAACCTAAAAAGTCTGCTTGATCGCCTGAAGGATGAGAATTTAAAAATAAATAGCGACAAAATGAAAATCTGTCGGATAAGCATAACATTTTTTGGTCACATTTTCACAAGCGATGCCTTAAAACTAGATCCAGAAAAGGTGGATGCAATTCTCAACATTCCAAGACTGTCAAACAAGAACGATACACTTCGTTTTCTGGGCATGGCAATACATTTTTACTAAATACGTCGGAAATTGCCGAACCTCTAAGTTGAGACCAAGACGACAGATCAAGGCACCGAAACGGTTCGAGGATCATGAGAAGCAAATAACGCGATACTATGTTTCTTGTAGGTCTTGTCGAGTAAAACAGGAATCTTTTTTTGAAATTCCCCAGGCACCCCCAAAATCCAGAATTTTGGGTAAAAACGATTTTCTTGCCTTTTTTCAGGTGAACGCCTATAACTTTGTTAATTATTAATTGATTTTAAATCTCTAAAAGAATTTGGAAATACGAGAGGAATAACTGTTTATTTGTCCCACAAAAATTTTTTTCATTTTGATGTTTCCCTTTGCGGTTGATCTCTTATTGATGTTATTATGGTTTTCTCACTGTGGAATTGAGCTGAAGATCAAAGCGTTCCTTCAAATCAGCGATGGGCAAAAGCACTACCCGGGGGTTCCCTCTCACGTGTACATGAGCACACACATTGAATTAGAGTTCACTATCATATAGAAAAAACATACGATCGACGAGGTTGTGTTGTCGCTTGTTGCTTAGCGTGCACATAAAGAAAAAACTTATGAAATATTGCAGCAACATTTTTTGTTTGCTGTATTTTTCGGTAAATAACATTTTTTAAGTGTGCTAACGTACGTTGTGAAATATTTTTTTCTTTTTGACCTATCAAATGAAATATGTTAGAAAAATTAGCATACCATTTTTGGCAGTGCACAAAGAGAGCGATAGCACTTCTCACATATACAGACATACGATATTGAATTTTGTGGAAGTATGTGTGTGCCCATCCCCAGCGGAAAAAAGTGGTGTCAGCAGGCCTGATATCAGACCTGACTTTGTTTACGTAGAGGCCTGTCCACCAAATGCAAACATCATTTATTTTTAACACGGCGTGTCATTGCGACCCCATGCATGCACTCTCCCGTCAAAAAAGTCAGGCCTGATGCACAGTTCACGATTGTTTGCACGCACTATCCCTGTATAAGTCAGACCTGATGCACAGTTCACGATTGTAGGCATGATTAAGCCAGATAATTTATGGTACGGTGCAGGGCAAGATCTAATCATGCATGACCATAGGCTGAATATTGAAGGCCAGACAATGATATCAAAACAAGTTTATATTTTCGAGCATACATATAATTTAATTCGTGAATTCATTAGTTTACATTATCATAGGGTAAAAAATAAAGAAAATAACGTAACATAAAAAAATGCAATTACTATCGAATGCGTTTAATGAGGTATGCTTTACTTTTGTGGTTTCAATTGTTTATCTTTGTAGATTTTATTTTCCTCGAGCTTAAATGCTTTTCTTATCATTAGTTTATAATTTTCATATGATATACCATATATTTCTACAGCCATAAAAAATACATTATCAATCTTATGAAAATTTCTGAAGGATTCTTTATTCTGCACTCCATCATAATTAAATTTTTATAATTTCTAGCCCTACCAAACATCTAAAGTTTTTTGGTAAATTTACCTCTGTGTACAGTAGTTTTGACTTACCTGCACAAACAACATTTGCTTTTCAGTACAGGTAAGCGAAAAGTGCAGGTAAATTAAATCAGTTACCTGCATCGATATGCAGGTAAATCAAATCAGTTACGTGCATCGATTTGCAGGTAATCAGGATTTGCAGAAAATCAGTTACGTGTATCGATATGCAAGTATATACAACTTGAACCCGAATTAAAACAGGATGAAATTTAATTTGCTTAAATGTACGATAAAAGCGAATCATCGTACAATGAAACAGAAAGACCATTGATTTAAGGCATATTCATATTTATAGCATGTTATATTATTATTGCAGTTATATTAAATTAAAAAATAATTTTATGAAAAATTCAGAGATCATGTTGATTAAATTAATGTAAAACATAAACTTAAATAAGGAATAAAATTCATTTACTTATGAAAAATTAAAAATATTAGGATCTTTATGAGAAATAATCTGGTATGGATTTTTGTTTAGCCAGCTTTGCTGATTCTTTTATAATTTCAGTCTCCATTTGATCAAATGATGCATCTATATTTTTATGAAAACAATATTTTTGAAGAACATTTAAGGCCGTTAATGCTTCGAAAAGTGTTGGAATCCGGATTGGGTCTACATGTTCTTCATCATCTTCAGGCACCATGGATTCAGCATTTGGCGGATTGTCTTTGATTATTGTAATTATTTCATTTTCAGACAAATCTCCATAACATTGAACATCGTCGTCACAATGAATATATTCTGCGCTATCTATAACCGTATTCATAAAATCAAAATCATGACTTATGATAACATCGTCAGTGTCTGGATTAATATTAAGTAAAAACCCGGCCTAAAAGCACAAAAAGTATTTAAAACGCCAAAAGGTATTCACCAAAAAACTTACCTTTTTAAAACAATTTGAAATGCATGAAGGTTGTACCAACCACCAAGCTCGTTTTACATAATATAGGGCATCAAGACATGAAATCGATTTGTAGAAATCTTTTAGGGTCATATCCCTCTCCAGGGCAGATATTTGTTTTTTGACTATTATTTGTCTATAATATGCCTTAAAAGCAGCTATAATCCCCTGGTCCAACGGCTGGCTTTTATGGCCAACCGGTTGAATGCCTGGTCTATAATATGTCTTTGTGGGCAATGCTTAATAATATAGGGCGCTCTCGTCAGCGTTCATGATATTTGCTGGTTCATATTTCGCTATAAGACCTGGAAGGATATCATTAATATATGTTTCCTCACCGTCTTTATTGCTTTCTGTGGCCGTGAATGTATCCCACTTTAATATTTTGTCGTTTCTTCCACCTGAATAACCAATTGGAATCTGGTTCGAAGTCTTCACCGAACTCAACTGCAAACTCCTTGGCCTTATTTAACAGACTAGGCTGCTAACAATAGCATTTCGTGCTCGTTGTTGGTCAAACCAAATCGCAAGTGCTTTTTCAACATTGTCGTGAATGCCTTTTCTATTTCGCTTTTGTTTTAAGTTTGCACAACTTGTGGCACTTTGTTTTATTTCAACTTTTTTCTTTAAAACACGGTTTACTGTGGAAATAAGGCACTTATATTTTAAACATATTGTCCTTTTGTCAACATTTCCCTCTTCCACTTCTTTTATAATATTTAACTTTTGTTTAATAGAAAGTGATGTTAATTTCTTTTTAGACATCGTTCTCTGACCACAAACAAACATAAACTAAAACCCCAATTAAATGTAAACAAACAACCGTACAAACAAGTTCGATTACCTGTTGTAAAATTTTAGTTGGACTCCGAATTCGTTTTTTGAATTGCTGCAAAAAATTCTCAAAACAGTAAGCAGTAAAATTTGTGACGATTCCAAAGTTGTTTACGCACTGGGTCAAATGTAGTAAATAATGCACGTTAAAAGTTATACTACTTTCTCAAAAAATTAAATCAAAATTTTCCACAAATTGCCTCAAAAGCTCGTCGGCAGTTTCTATATTTGAATGAAAATTTTTTGGAGTTGATAATAGTCTATACGATGCATGTAGTAGGAGAACTTCGTAAAATGAGTCATCGTCGATGATGTTCTTTAAAACTAGAGGGCTATAATACAAAATAAATAAGCGAAATTCTGTTGCTTTCCATCGTGAAACCTCCTCAATTCCCCTGCGTTTACGTGAGGAGAAAGTGTTAACAATCTCTGAGACAAAATTAATTTATTAACTTGAATTATTTTGTTATTAGTGATACAAGGATTTTTTTGGTAACACCCAGATCTACCAAATGCATCGGTTCGAGAGGAAACTGTGATATCATTTTTACGCCAACCTTTTCTAATAAACTATACTCTCCACCATCGCAAAACTTCTTATGAAATTCTATCTGTTTCCTGTTGAGGATGTCTTGATCTGTTCGTAATTCTGAAACAAACTTCGAAAAGGTTGTAACTTTATTAATTGTTCTCCCTTTTTGATAGCATTTCATACATCCATTAAGCGCCGTGGCCACACATCAAACTGTTTGATCAAACTCTTGTATGTGTTAGTAAAATTTTGTTTTGCTTATCACGGCCACACATCAAACTCATGTCATCAAACTTCATTTCAGAGGCACAAAATGGCATTTCAGAGGCAAAAACACTTGTCACCAAAAAATAAAACACTCTTAACACTTCGAAAACAAATCAAAAATGATAATTGAAGATATTTTGACACACGCACATAAAACCGACGTCAAATCTCTGCCGCGTCGACGCAAATATCTAAATGGTTTTGATATTTTTTTACTCTCTCATCAAACCATACGTGTGAGTTTTTTTTACCAACACAATCATAAAAACTCGAGTTTGATGAGTCAGTTTGATGTGTGGCTATGGCGCTTTAAAGGAATTGTGGCCAACCACATTGCACAAAAAAGATCGAGCTGGCGTATCACAAATAAAAGCTCTGATTTCAATTCGAAAATATCGGCCGTGCAATTCAACGCCACATTCTTGAAGGGTTTTCACCTCGTATGCAAAATCGTGGAGATAATTATCGACACTGTTTGGCTTCCTGTTTCCAATATATGACCCTATAAGGAATACATCAATATTATGGACATTTATAATTTTAGCCATTATAGATCGTGCTGAGGTATTGGAGCTCTTGAACAACGGTAATCCATCTATTCCAATGTCTAATACAATAGTGTCAATACCGATTAACACTGATTTTGGCAGTTTTCTTAACTGAACCCTTAATCCCAAATGATAGTAAAAACCAGTGGAAACCGTTCTTGTAATTATTTTTTCGTGGCTTTGTTTTAACAGCCCTCCGAGGCTCCTAGGAACTTCTGGATGATCTGCATTTAAAACTTTAAGAAGCCCATTAATAGATCTTCGGGTTGGATGATATTGTTTATACCACTGAATTAATTTATTATTGAAGTTCAACATATTTGTTTCGCGAATAGGAAAGGCATTATTATCCATGACATGGTGGTGCGCTTTAGTGTTTTCTTCACTACTTCCCTCGTTATTAACATTGTCTCTATTTATACTTGGCATTTCACCATTTAAACTTGGCGATTTTTCTATTGGCACTCTTTCTGTTTTTTCTCCTTCTACACCACAACCTCTTAATTTCTTTAAAATATTTTCTTTTTTCTTTTTTTAATTTTTCTTTTAATTGTTCTTGTATTAATTTTTGTTTGATTGATTTCACACTTTTTAACACTTACTTAAAAAAATAACACGTTCAACCACTTGCAAGCTGTTAAAACGACTAAATAATTGACCTCATCACATTCATTTCTCACCACCTCGTTATCATTTAATTTTTTCTAACGGGATTTAATGTTTTATTTTTGCTATTTGTATGAAGTATGTGTTTGCAATAAAACGGCCTACCATCGCAACAGTGAAGGTATATCGACTTCTTGCACAAGTGAGGGGAGAGAATAAAAACTAAAAAGTTTTTTTATATGTTCTCGATTTTTGCTCTCTGCTAAATGTTTTGTTTCTCTCTTCAAAAATAGCAGATCGCTAGCTATCTCATGGAAGACAAGATTAAAGTCAGGAAGAGCATGCATCACATAACTGCATTTGCCTTCTAAATAATCCTAAGCGGAGTCACACCACATCCAGCTCCTTTTTCTCAGATAAGGGCAGCAGGCCTGATTAAAGACGGGAAGATTCTGCTTCACAAACGTGCACTTCCCTTCAAGAAAATGTTAAGTGGAGTCACATCAGATTCAGTTCATTTATCTCAAGGAAAGACTGTATCAGGCCTTATTAAAGATGTGAAGAGGATGTTCACTTATTCTTTTAGAAGCTTGCGTCAAGGCCTCCAGTATGCCTTCTTAGCCCTGCACACAAGCAAATATCATGGGGTTTCATGTCTCATGACAGGCCTGATTTGGGAAGGCCTGCCCATTTTTTCCGCTGGGTCGCTGCTTCAAAGTCAAGGAAGGTATTTTGAATAGTCAAGTGGAAAAGAAAACGACCTTGGAATCCAACATCAACCAATGCATGACGCGTTTCGTTGGGGGTTAGTCAACTCTTCGGATGCAGTAATGTTGATTTTGGCCTGCGGTCCACTTGTCATTACTTCTACTTATACGAAAGTTATTCCAAACTTACATATAGAAATTACTTTCAAGTAAGAGCAATCTCAAGTCGCCTGCCGCCCCAGTTGAAAGAAACATCTTTCCTCGTAAGCTTTCTCAATGTCCAAGGAATTCGACTGAATTTTGCAAAATAGGGTTATATAGTTACGACAAAATTTCGACTTTTCGACCTTTCGACTTTGTGAAAAAATCAATAATTCGACTTTTCGACTTTTTAGTATAAAAAAGTCGATTAAAGTCGACTTTTCGTCTTTATTAATGAAAATGCTAATATTTCTAGTTTTCTTCATTAATTTGTGGTAAAATACAGGAAAAGATAAAAAACTCATAATGATCAGGTGATCAGAAATTCGCAGAAGTCGTTCCATAAAAGTTTAAACAAACTTTAACGGAAAAAACCAAAATACTAAAAAATTGTTTTCTCAAGTCCAACTGCATTTAATATTACATACTTATTCAAGGAACATATCCAAATCAATTGCTTTAAAAAATAAGCTTATTTAAACCGTTTGGAGAGATTTGGCTTCGAATTTGTGTGGCGATAAGCCGAAAGTAACCCCTAATCCAATACTTTTAATACTCTCGTGACTGTATTTCTTTGGATCCGAAAAATGTTTATTAATGATTATGCCAAACTATTTAAAACTATAAAAAAAGAATATATATAATTATGGCAGATGCGATTGCTGTGTATTCATATTATCTCGCTTATTTTTAACTGTTAAACAGGTCCCATATTGGTGTTGATACAACTAAATAAAGATTTTTGTTCTAACCCACAGAGCGTTTTTATTAATTTTAGCCAAATGTAATATAAATTTGGGAATATTCGTACATGCAAAAAGTCGACTCTTAGACTTTTTCAGAAACAAAAAGTCGACTTTCGATTAGTCGAATTATAGAACCCTATTGCAAAAATTTACTCTACTTGACGTTTAATGTTAATTTCAGGTTTCCTAGCGCAGTAAAAATTCTTGTCAACTTCTCAAACATATCACCGTGGGTGTCAGCTCCTACCAAAATATCATCCATGTAGTGTATCAGATTTTAGGATGTGGTTATTTAGTTTGCATATTCTCTCCGATCCGTCTTTTTTCTTTGCTAAGATCACTAGACTCGCGTAGGCCGATTCAGATTTTGTTATTATTCCATTATTCAATAATTCGTTTATAATTCCATTCAAAATTTCCTTTTTCCGCTCCAGTACACGGTATGGTTGTGGTATGGTCTGGTTTCTTTTCGTCGACTTCAATTCGCATTTCCACTGCATCATCGCATTTCCGGATCTCGGTGTCGGCCACATTTAATATCATCCAAGCTCACATAGACCAGTTTAGGTCCCTAGTGTTACCACGGGCTGAAATGCCCCTCATCGAAACCATCATGTTAGATATACAAATTTATCGATAGTACGAATATCGGTACTGAAAAGATCTGTTAGGCTGCCGAGAAAGGCAGACCCCAGTATGTCCAGTCGTCGTTTACTCAAAGCGGGACAGTCGCAAAGCAAGTGCTCAATGCTCTCCACTTCTTCCTCATCTCCACAGCTTCGGCAGAAGTCATTGGAGTCAATACCCAATCTTTTGGCGTGTTCGCCGATCAAGCAGTGTCCCGTCAGAACTGATACTAACGTAGACAATCTTTGCCTCTCTAGTGTGAGGAGATATTTTGATCTCCTGAGGTCATACCTTGGCCAGATTTGTCTAGCTACCCTGCAGGTGCCGATTTCTGTCCATCTTTCGTTGGACTGCCTGATTGCCTCTTACCTAAGCCAAAGCTTGCACGTGGATAGTGGCGCACCAATATATGCAAATTCTTCGAGAATTTGTAATGTCGTCCCTTTCCTAGCAAGTTCATCGACTTTGCAGTTCCCCGGGATATCCCTATGCCCAGGCACCCATATGAGGTGTATATTAAACTGCTCAGCCATCTAGTTAAGAGATCTGCGGCAGTCGAGGGCTGTTTGTGAATTTAGGGATGTTGCCTCCAGAGAATTGATGGCAGCCTGGCTGTCCGAGTAAATGACAACGCCAGTGTTGGTTACTATGTTGCGACTCAGCCACTTGGCGACTTCCCATATTGCCATTATTTCGGCTTGATAGACACTGCAGGTATCTGGTAGTCTGTGAGCTATATCCAGACTAAGTTCTTCACAGTGTACTCCGAAGCCAACCTTTTCATCAAGCTTCGAACCATCCGTGTAAAAGTGGAAATGGTTTCTATTACCTGGTATTCTGCCGACCCATTCATCTCTGGCGGGAATCATAGTGATGTAATTTCTCTCGAAGGTGTACACAGTTGGTATATAGTCCACTCGGTCGGTTACCATAGCACTACACTTTGATATCCTCATGTGACCATAGTTCTTGTACCTCCACATTGATAGGCAGTTTAATCTTATTGCCGCTTTGGTTGCAACTTATCTCGCCACAATATTAATCGGCAGTATATGGAGTAGGGCTTGTAGAGACTCGGTCGCTGTAGTCCTTAAGGCTCCGCTTATGCTCAGGCAGGCAGTTCTCTGAACATTTGTTAGTAGGTTGGTAATAGTTAGTTTGTCAGTTGCCGTCCACCATACCACAATACCGTATAACAGTATTGGACGAACTACTGCTATATATATCCAGTGGACGATTTTAGGAGAGAGTCCCCACCGCGACCCTACAGCCTTTTTGCAGGAATATAAGGCGACGTTGGCCTTCCTTACACGTTCCAATACGTTAAGTCTAAATAACATTTTCCTATCTAGAATTATTCCTAAAAATTTTGCACTTTCAGAAAAGACTAGATCTGTTCCATTTATCCGAGGTGGAGGGTCCACATGTGGGACATTATTCATCCTAGTAAAGAGAACCAATTCTGTCTTGTTGGGGTTAACGCCCAAACCGCTGCTTCTGGCCCATCTAGCCAACTTGTTCAGAGCCACCTGTAGGATGTCTCTGAGGACGTTTACGAATTTGCCACTCACTGCGATTGCCACGTCGTCCGCATATGCCACGACCTTGCAGCCACAACGTTCTAGATCTAGCAGGATTTCATTCACCGCTAGGTTCCAAATTAGTGAAGACAATACTCCTCCTTGCGGGGTCCCTCTGTTTACATACCTTGTTAGAGTTTGGGACCCTAGACATGCTGTTATGCGTCTACTGGTGAGCACACTTTGAATTAGTCTAATCAAACTAGTGTTAACTTTTAGATGTGAGAGTGCCGCAATTACCGCATCTGAGTGAATGTTGTTAAAAGCCCCTTCTATGTCAAGAAATGCCACCATGGTGAATTCCTTGAAATGCAGGGACGATTCGATAGTGCTCACAAGTTCGTGCTGGGCTGATTCTGTAGACTTGCCCTTATTGTAAGCATGTAGGGCTTGTAGAGACTCGGTCGCTGCAGTCCTTAAGGCTCCGCTTATGCTCAGGCAGGCTGTTCTCTGAACCTTTTTTAGTAGGTTCGTGATGGTTAGTTTGTCAGTTGCCACTGCTATATATATCCAGTGGACGATTTTAGGAGAGAGGCCCCACCGCGACCCTACAGCCTTTTTGGAGGAATATAAGGCGACGTTGGCCTTCCTTACACGTTCCAATACGTTAAGTCTAAATAACAGTTTTCTATCTAGAATTATTCCTAAAATTTTTGCACTTTCAGAAAAGACTAGATCTGTTCCATTTATCCGAGGTGGAGGGTCCATATGTGGGACATTATTCATCCTAGTAAAGAGAACCAACTCTGTCTTGTTTGCGTTTACGCCCAAAGCGCTGCTTCCTGAAGCTATGCTCAAAGTATTGCTGTCCCGCTCACATTGCTTTTCAATAATTCGTTAAAGTGTGGATATTTCCCATTAATTTGGAGAAAATCTTCTACAACTCCACTTCATAAATCTTGAAGCTTGATTGATGTTATGAATTATCGTGGAATTGCGAAATTAAGTATAATTCCAAAACTTTTCGAAAAAATTATCACTGAGATTTTATCTCATAGTGTATCACCTATTCTTAGTCCATTCTAACATGGATTTCGTAAGGGACTTTCGACTATGACAAATTTGGTTCAATTTACTTCCCAGGATGTTGATGAGTTCGTTCTTGGTAATCAGACAGATGTGGTTTATACTGATTTTAGTAAAGCTTTTGATAGAGTTAATTATAAGCTTTTACAATATAAGCTGAATCGTATTGGTTTTAGTAATAACTTGTAGAGCTGGATATCCTCTTATCTTAACAGTCGTGTTCAGATTGTTAAATTTGGTAGTTACTTCTCAGGCCCGATTTTGGTTTCATCGTAACTCGTAACACAACTGATGATTCTTTGTTTCTTCAAAAAGATTTAGAAAACATTGGTTATTGGTGTGAAATTAATTGCATGGACCTTAATTTTAAGAAGTGTAAACATATGTGTTTCTCTAGATCGAAAATGATTCCATCTACATTCAGTCGTCTTGGTTCCAATTTAGAAACTGTTGAATGCTTTGTGGATCTTGGTATATTAATTGACCCTACACTTAATTTTCAATAATCACATAATTACAATGGTGAACAAAGCTTAATGAAGCCAAGGACATTAAGCGATGGGCGAAGGAATTTTCAGATCCATATGTAACGAAACAGTTGTATACTTCACTTGTTAGACCTATTCTAGAATATGGATCTGTTGTGTGCGACCCCCAATATGGGATTTGTGTTGATAAAATTGAATCCGTTCAGAAACAATTTTTATTATTCGCTTTGAGGCACCTGCATTGGAGTAGTGATTTTGTTCTTCCACCCTATGCTAATTGGTTGAGCTTGATAAGATTACCTACTCTTTAGAGCACAGACGTATTATGCTGAACACCACAATGATATTGAAGGTTATAAATTGTGATGTGCTTTCTGGTTACATGCTTTCTAAGATAATGTTAAACGTACCATTCAGATCTTCCAGATATTGCCAATTATTGCATATTGATTTTCAACGTACAAATTACGCATCTGCAGAGCCCATCCGTAGAATGTGCATAGACTTTAACACTTTATATGATATTATTGACTTTAATGCAAGATCCCAACATTTCGGGTCCGACATATTACCAGACTTGACTTATGTCAGAGGATATTACCGGAAGAGACTGAGAAAATTCGTGTCTACATAGTACCGATTTTCTGTAACTCGTGAGGTATAAAAAAATGATAAATAAGGAGCGCACCGCAGGCCGAACCACTGCACATAGGTTTCAAATACCATTTTGTTGGCCAAAATTAATAACTCTGGGAAGGATTGACCGATTGATTCAAATTTTGTAGGTAGTAATATTTTTTTCTATCTCAGACTGAGTTCGAAGATGGGCCATATTGGTCCACTCCTTCTAGTACCTCCCCCAAGATTTAAGATGTAGTGAAATATTGATTCTTTAATAACATATATACTAATTATCAGAATCTTCTGAAATTTCGCACATAGTATTAGTTTATTAATCGCTATCACCATGAGAAGTGGGCAAAGCTGCCACGCCCCTTTTGCTACCTCCCACACAGGATTCGTTGCTGATCATTCGCAGTGAACGGACGTGTTTATCACATAGCGGATAGTTACCAGTACCTATTACGCAATAGAAAAAATCTGTACAAAGTCTGTAAGGCCTACATCGTAGTACCTATTACGGTCTAATACAGACAAAATAAAAATAAATTCTCTTGACGGGGATGCCTTCGTGCTCCGATGGAGCGCGGTTCCCCAATCGTTCGACTGTCCGTCCGTTGGTCTTGGCCAAAGCCGACCACACCAAAAATGGTGAAAATCTCCCCCAAGTACTCACAACAGGTGGTGCGGTGAGGGGGAAACGTCATGTCCGACCGTCAAAACGGAAGCACAATGAGCATCGTGTAGCGCTCAGAGTTTTGACGAAGTTGGAGGCTGTTGAGGTTTCGGCTCTTACCGAATTCAGCTGTGTTAACGGCTAATAAAGTAAAACGAATCAGATCACCTGATGAACCCCTGCCTTCGAAAAAGGCAAGAGGCCCTAATGTCACCATCAACAGGACACTCACCAAGCCCTTCAATGAAGTGGCGAAGGAGAGTCTAGTGATGGCTGTTATAGACAGAAGTAGTGAGGATGGATCCATCCTCAAGGACAAATGGAGTCATGTACAATCAGCCATTATGGCTCATTACCTCGATGTCCGTAGAGAAATGCCGGGCAAACCACCAATTTGCAACGATGCAGGATGGCATCAGGGGAGAGTAAAGCTCTTATATTTCGGTGATGCCAGATCAGCTGCTCTGAGTCGAGCGGGTGAGGTGTGGCCGGGTGCCCAGTTGGATGTTGTAGAAAAAACAACATCCCTAGTCACCCTAGAGCCATCACCTGGGTTACAGAAGAGCCCTCCAACCCGGCTGACATCTTAGAAATAATAAAAGATTCCAATCCTGGTCTGCCGGCCCATAATTGGAGAATCAGCAAGGTGGGTGAGGCGGATGGTAAAAAGCGGCAGGTCAATCTTATCCTAAACGCTGAATCCACCTCCCATATACAAAGGGCGAGTGCAACCCTACAATATGGCTTCGAGACTATAGTCTTGAAGATATACAAGCAGGATATAGCTCCCACTGCAGAAGGTGAGTCGTCCACCGTGGCACTTTCTGGAAGTGCGGAGGTACCCACGCCTATTATTTCTGGTGACTCCAACTCTAACAGAAGATCTGTAACGTCCTTCTCTGAGGACAAAAGCTCTACTTCGGACACAGAGAGGCTGAGGGGAGTCTCCGGACTCTTTGACGCATCTGGCGGGGACATGCTTCTCGACGATACGGACGAAGAGTTCGATAACACCCTTGTCGGGGTGGATGTTAATCTGTCAATTACCAATGATGGTAAGAATTCTACAGATTAACCACCATCACGCTAAAGCAGCCTCAGCGGCTCTATTGCTGCGCCTGTCCACAGGCGCAGTAGACATCGTCCTGATACAGGAGCCCTACGTAGTGGGAGGAAGGGTGTGCGGTATTAGGACACCCAACTTTAAACTGCTTGTGGCCAACTGTGAAGGCACTCCAAGAACCTGCATGTTGGCCAGGAAAGATCTAAGTATCTTTCTCCTGACTAATTTAAGTGGTAAAGACCAAACAGCTGCTAGCCTGGAGATCGGTAATCGCATATATTGGGTGGTCTCCAGCTACTTGCCTTATGAATCTGTAGTACCGACTGCTCTATTCAGGGAAGTAGTAGAAGAAGCAACGTCTGACGAGCTCGAGCTGATTATTGGCGCAGACACGAACGCTCATCATACTATCTGGGGTAGTACGGATATAAACAATAGGGGTGATTCGCTTCTTGACTTTATTCTAACTACCAACCTTAGTATTTGTAACATAGGTAATAAACCGACCTTCACAACTAAAGACAGACAAGAAGTACTCGACGTAACGTTTGCTACTGACCGGCTGTCAGACAAAATTATTGGGTGGAATGTACTGGACGACCACTCATTCTCAGATCACCATTATATTGAGTTCAAACTCGCGGAAAAAGCGCCTAAACCCGCCGTCCACAGAAATGTAAGGAAGACAAAGTGGCATCTGTATGAGAAGAATTTCAAGAAAGTCCTCAACTCTAAACTTCTGTACGAACCGAATGACAAAGCCGGTCTGGATAATCTGGTCGATCATATCACCATATCATTCAATAGATCCCTTGAAGAAGCCTGTCCAAAAACAAGGTACAAGGGTAAAACTAAACCCCAATGGTGGACTTCTGAGCTAACGGCTATGAAAAAGACCTGCAACAAGCTATTCAATAAGGCTAAATCTACTGGGTCGCTAATGATTGGGATGCCTATAAAGAGCAACTCAAGATCTATAAGAAGGAGCTTAGAAAGGCGCAAAGGCGCTCTTGGTATACCTTCTGTGGTGAAGTGGAAAAGGTCTCCGACGCCGCTAGGCTGAGGAAGATATTATCCAGAAGCAGCGGCTTGGGCGTTAACCCCAACAAGACAGAATTGGTTCTCTTTACTAGGATGAATAATGTCCCACATGTGGACCCTCCACCTCGGATAAATGGAACAGATCTAGTCTTTTCTGAAAGTGCAAAATTTTTAGGAAGATAGGAAAATGTTATTTAGACTTAACGTATTGGAACGTGTAAGGAAGGCCAACGTCGCCTTATATTCCTGCAAAAAGGCTGTAGGGTCGCGGTGGGGACTCTCTCCTAAAATCGTCCACTGGATATATATAGCAGTAGTTCGTCCAATACTGTTATACGGTATTGTGGTATGGTGGACGGCAACTGACAAACTAACCACTACCAATCTACTAACAAAGGTTCAGAGAACTGCCTGCCTGAGCATAAGCGGAGCCTTAAGGACTACAGCGACCGAGTCTCTACAAGCCCTACTCCATATACTGCCGATTAATATTGTGGCGAGAGAAGTTGCAACCAAAGCGGCAATAAGATTAAACTGCCTATCAATGTGGAGGTACAAGAACTATGGTCACATGAGGATATCAAAGTGTAGTGCTATGGTAACCGACCGAGTGGACTATATACCAACTGTGTACACCTTCGAGAGAAATTACATCACTATGATTCCCGCCAGAGATGAATGGGTCGGCAGAATACCAGG
The DNA here is from genome assembly GCA_963930755.1 of Eudasyphora cyanicolor. NCBI lineage: Eukaryota > Metazoa > Arthropoda > Insecta > Diptera > Muscidae > Eudasyphora > Eudasyphora cyanicolor. The sequence goes on from OZ005737.1 coordinate 107,474,846, forward strand.
TAATAGAAACCATCTCCACTTTTACACGGATGGTTCGAAGCTTGATGAAAAGGTTGGCTTCGGAGTACACTGTGAAGAAATTAGTCTGGATATAGCTCACAGACTACCAGATACCTGCAGTGTCTATCAAGCCGAAATAATGGCAATATGGGAAGTCGCCAAGTGGCTGAGTCGCAGCATAGTAACCAACACTGGCGTTGTCATTTACTCGGACAGCCAGACTGCCATGAATTCTCTGGAGGCAACATCCCTAAATTCACAAACAGCCCTCGACTGCCGCAGATCTCTTAATGAGATGGCTGAGCAGTTTAATATACACCTCATATGGGTGCCTGGGCATAGGGATATCCCGGGGAACTGCAAAGCCGATGAACTTGCTAGGAAAGGGACGACATTACAAATTCTCGAAGAATTTGCATATATTGGTGCGCCACTATCCACGTGCAAGCTTTGGCTTAGGCAAGAGGCAATCAGGCAGTCCAACGAGAGATGGACAGAAATCGGCACCTGCAGGGCAGCTAGACAAATCGGCCAAGGTATGACATGAGAAGGTCAAAATATCTCCTCGCACTAGAGAGGAAACGATTGTCTACGTTAGTACAGGTTCTGACGGGACACTGCTTGATCGGCGAACACGCCAAAAGGTTTGGTATTGACTCCAATGACTTCTGCCGAAGCTGTGGAGATGAGGAAGAAGTGGAGAGCATTGAGCACATGCTTTGTGACTGTCCCGCTTTGAGTAAACGACGACTGGACATACTGGGGTCGGCCTTTTTAGGCAGCCTAACAGATCTTTCCATTACTGATATTCGTACTATCGATAAATTTATATATCAAACAGGTTGGTTTCGATGAGGGGCATTTCAGCCCGTGGTAACACTAGGGACCTAAACTGGTCTATGTGAGCTTGTAAAAAAATACGGCTGCCACCCTAACCTAAACCTAAACCTACCTCCCACACAAATGAACCGTTTTGCACCAAAAGTTCACAGCCCTTAACTCTAAGACCATTGCGTACGAATAATTGAAATCATGTGCAGTGGAATGTTTTATTGAACCTACAGTCCAGTGAAAAATGGGTGTCATTGCCACGCCTCTTTATGTACCTCCCATACAAATTGGCCAAATTAACCCAAAATTTAATAGATCATAGCTTTAATGAAAAATACGTAAAATTCGATACAGTGCAATTCTTTAAAGAATTAAAGATTGTCGGGTTCATTCGAAAATAATTTCCATAGTACAACATGTGGAATGTGACACTGTGGGCGCCACACATCAGACCCCTTACATGTGGAATATGACACATGGGCGCCACACAAATTGAGAGTATACCTTAGTCGGTTTGTCCCACTGAAATTATTTTAATTGTATCTTTGTTATAAATAAATAAATAAAAAATCACATTCCAGCAATAGTTAGAATTTGCGATTGTCCAATTAGGAGCGATCCGCGATTTAAATAACTTTTTCCATGTGGATGGTGCATATGTATTTCAAAATATATTATATTTATGTATAAAAATTAAACGCAATTTGCACATAATTATATTGAAATTATACCTTTATTTAAATAAGATAATTAAGCTTTTTTAATTCGTTTATGTAATTTAATTCATATATCAATTTAGGTTGATTTCTAATATTTATTTTAAAGAGTTCATTGGAAATAATTACAATTAAATTTCTTCGGTGTTTAGTTCGTTTTCCAAAACTAGATTATCCTCTTGCTTTTGTTCGTCATGTTCATCGCCCGTGCTTTCATCAGCGCCATATTTTCGTGTTCAGGAAGATCCTTGCAGTCCAACAAGGCGGTAACTTGTGTTGGAAGTGTTAAACGCTTCCTTTGATGTATTCGTGTTTTTAAGCGAATAGATTAAATTAAGTTGGTCTGATGTGTCCAGAGCTCTTGTAAAAACATCAGAAAAGTTGTCAATGCGACTAGTTCTGTGGGCGTGACATAATCTGTCGTTTTTAAAACTTTTCTAAATGTACAGGAAATTGGCACGATAAATATATTAGAATTATTTTTAAGTATCAGTTCTTTGTCCACGACATTTATGCCAACAAACTTTTCGTGTTCTGCGCAAGCACGTCGAGATGTGTTGCCGTCGTTTGTTGATCCAAAGCCCACTACTTTCGGCATATCCACACGTAGGCCTAGTTCGGACCAAAATGCATTTTGAAAGTGTTTTTTTTGTATCTTATTATCCTTATCTTCTCGTATTTGCCACTTTTTAAAGTCGATTTTGTACGCTAAGTGTAATATAAATTCAAAGAAGAACGGCCAAATAATTTCTTCCTTCTTTCTGAGCTTACTTTAGTGATGCTTGCATTAACAATTCAGTTTCATTTGCTGTAAACAATGAAAGCTCTGCCGCTGCTCTTCTTTTATTGCGAACAGACATATCCGAAAATTCTAAACGTGGATGTCCACTACTTAATGAAGTTTGGTGTTCTAATGTATCATATTCCATAGCTACTTCCAATGAAAATTTTTTTTCTGCAACCAAATCACGAGATATTTCGGCGATCTTAAATTTTTTCTCGCATTGAAGTCAAAACTCATTTTGGATATTGGACATTTCTATCATTCTATGAGATTTTTCCCACTTCAAATCCAGCTTTTTACAATATGTCAAATATTTCGAATATCGATTTGAAATGTGGTTTTCTCCAATCCTCTCAAATATATAGTCAAGAAGATCTTTCCTTTCCTCTTTTCCACGCCTTTTAGCCATATTCGAAAAAGATTAAATATTTTGACGAAAAAATACCCTGAAAAAAACAATTTTTTCTAATAAACGGACAAGATGTTCGTTCAGAAAATAAAACATCACATATCCATGTAATCTTTTGTAAAAATGGTTTGGTGAACAAACTTGAACATTTTTAGTATTATCATATAATATTTTTAAAACGAATACAGAATTCAGAAATTTTGAGGTTATGAGAAACAACCAATTTTTTCTCGTCACCATAATTTTTAGTTATTCTTTCACTGCATATAATTCAAATACTTACCATCATCTTTAATTTCCATTTCACAAATTTTCTTAAACTTTTTTCTTTTACTTGAAAATGATCGTTCTAAATATTTGTTGAAATCACCGCACATGTTTGTATTTTCAATAGTACTAAAATATTCCAACTTCCACGCTACGCTGGGTAACGGTTAATTGGTGATTACAAAAACAAATTGCATTTTTTGTTATTTTGCAATGTTTACTATGTTTCTGCAACTAAAAAAATATAAATTAAAGTTTTGAGTTTTGGCCAAAATAATGGTATTTGGGACCTATGTGCACTGGCTTAAGTGTATGTGCACGGACATGAGACGTTTAAACGTCTCCTTTCTTCAACCTAACCTAACCTAATGTAGGAATAGCTATAGTAAAATCTAGAATCATATCATGTTTAAATCAATAGTGTAGTGCTGTTTTTTATGTGTTCTTTATTTAACTAAACAAATTTAGACACTTTTTATGCATGCATGTATATACCGGCTGTTGATATATATTCCGTAGCTGGGATTCCACCCTCTACTATTAACCCGCCATGTTTCGGATCATGGTGTGTACGCAATCCCTACGTTATGGGGATGTGGCCCCCGTGGTCGGAAGGGGCGGGTAAGAGTGGCTGCGTTGGGAACGTTCGTCAAAAAAAAAAAAATAGTACCACCCATACAAAGAGACCATTTTGCACAAAAGTTAACTTTCTAACTTCGATTCCTTCACATACAAACACTTGAAACTTTGTACAGTGTAATATTTTTATAGTATTCATAGTATATTAAAAAATGGACGTCAGTAAAATGTAAACAGGCTCGTTATTCGAATACACCTTTGAAAAAAACTAAATTTTTGTCAAAGGGCCGTGCATACAATTTTCTGGTGTAGAATGGTATCCTATACACGAAAAAAATTTACGGTAAATTTTTTTACAAAGTTTTTTTTTAATGTTCCCATTTTCTTGGAAGGTGCCTTTAGTATTTGGATTTTTTTAAGTATAAGCTCAATAAAGGCGGAAAATACTTCAAATTAACCATGATACTTTCACGTGGAAACAGAAGTTTAGTAACTGTCATTAAAACAATTAGAAAAAAATAGATTTTTTTCACATTGTAGATATTTCATTTCATTTATTTATTATTGTAATATAAGTAAGCCAATATAGTTCTACACTCAGTAATCCATATCAGAGTGATTTAAGGGTAAACTTACAAGATATAGCTACTCACAAATCGATGTATATACATGTATATTAAAAAAGATAATAATAATAAAATAAAGGAAAATTAAAAATAACTAACCTAAAGAAGATATTACTTTGAATGTGCGCAAACATAACACTCACTATTGTAGCAAAAATGTACACCCTAAATTTCACTAGTTAAAAAATCGTACTAGTAAAACCAGGGAGTAATCTGAAAGAGAGTTCAAATAAAATTATATTTCTTTGCTAAATTTTATTCGGAGATTACCTAGTAAAAGTAGCACCAAGTGTGAGTTATAAAGTTTTTAAGTTATAGTAAGACATGACATTCAAAGAAAGACAATATATTACAATGACAATTATACCACTTTTGGTAGAAATAAGAGAATTTCAACATAATCCGGTATTTATATCTCCACTATTGTGAACGAGGGTATATATCAGTTGCTGCGGGCCAAAAGTAGCACATCGATGGAGTGACCTAAGAGACCGCAAGAATATTTGGCGGAAATCCGTTTTGGGCCTTTTTATGCCATTTGAGCAATGTCCGTCTGTCTGTCCGGTGGCACGATAACTTTCGACAGGAGTAACCGATTGACTTCAAATTTGGTATGTGTTCATATTTTTACCCTACACCACACTTGGTACAGTGCATTCGTTTGTAACACCCAAGAGGAGATGAAATAGACACATAGTTTATTATAACGATCGACTTAGAATCACTTTCTGAGTTGATTTAGCTATGTCCGTCTGTCTGTGCATGTATTCTTGTAATCAAAGAACAGGTCGCAAATATGCTCCGATTTCGACAAAACTTTGCACATATCTTTTTTTTTGCCCCAAGGACGATCCCTATTTGGTTCAGATTTAGTTATAGCCCCCATATATATAAAATCTTTATTTTATATCCGATCAGTATGAAATTCGGCAGAAATAGGTTTCTTATTATATAAATGAACACTGTTAAATTTGGAAGAAATCGGTTCAGATTTAGATATAGCCCCCATACATACGTTACCCCCGATTTGACATTTAAGCGCTGTAAAAATTTTATTTTATATCCGATCAGTGAGAAATTCGGCAAAAAGAGGGTTCTTATTACATGAAGGAATACTACTAAATTCGGAGAAAATCGGTTCAGATTTAGATATACCCCCATATATATGTAACCCCCGATTTGACATGTAAGCGCTGGAGAAACTGTACTTTATATCCGATCAGTGCGAAATTCGGCAGAAGGAGGTTTCCTATTATATAAATAAACACTTTTAAATTTGGAAGAAATCGGATCAGATTGAGATATAGCCCCCATATATACGTTACCCCCGATTTGACATGTAAGCGCTGTAAAAATGTTATTTTATATCCGATCAGTGCGAAATTCGGCAAAAAGAGGTTTCTTATTACATGAAGGAATACTGCCAAATTCGGCTGTATTCCTTCGGTTCAGTTTTAGATATAGCCCCCATATATATGTTATCCCCGATTTGATTCACATATGCGAACGGGAATTATTCGCATCATTTCAACATTCGCTTTCGCATTCGCAAAAACCATTCGCTTCCATTTGTTAAAAGTGTTAAAACTCCTTATTTCCTTCACACAATTTGAAGATATTAATACCAATGAAAACCTCTGCCACTTCTTTTCAAAACAGTTGAAAAAATATGTTTGTCCTTGTAGTAACAGGAGGTAAAAATATGGAAAACATTCATAATACTTGAATATCCTGGAAAAGTATCATTTCAGTTCCTTAAATTTGTTGGTACTAAAGGCTCAAACTATTATTCGCTTTCGCTTTCGCAAAAATGCATATTTTACTATTCGCATTCGCAAGAAATATATTTCAATATTCGCTAATGCCACTTTCGTTACATCCCTAGTTTTAACTACAGTTACTAAACCAATATTTCTACGTAAGAGTTTGTTAATGTTGCCCTCAAACTTGTCTTTCATTTAAAGGATATCGCGGCCCTATCGGGCTTATACTTCAAAAATATGGTCCAAATACTACGAACCTAATGGAAATTATTGTCAGCGAGGCAACATACGACATTTGAGTGCAGGGATTAAAATTAAGGCTAATAAGAAATATAAAACTATGAAGCGAATTGAGTTATGTCTAGATGTTAATTCTTTGAAATGTTAAGGCTTTCTTGAACCTAGAAGCACTGACGGAAAAGCATTTTAAATGAGATGGCGGAGTATTCCTTAACCGCGACACTCGATTGTCAAAAGAACGACTTAAAATACTACCATTATTGCGCTCTACATATAATCAGTTGAGAGTTTCTACTAGTGTTCAGGAAAGAAAAACAGTTAAAAAGGCAAATTTGTTTCCTGGATTTTATAATGCGGAAAAAATAATAGACATCTAATATATATAATTTTTTCAAAAGAGCATCCCAGAAATTGAGATATGTAGAATTGGTAGTCAGCGCGACACCGATTACCATATACTAATCTCAAAATTCTGTGGAAATAAAAGTAAAAGTTTTTTAAGATTGTGGACGGTAGTTCCAGAGTAAAACTCAAGTCCATATAGAAAATGAGGCATTAGCAGGAAATGTGCTATGCCCAGCAAAAACTATCATTACCAGGTAACCTGGGCGGGTAAGTAAAATTCAAAAGAAATAATGACTTACCATTTAGCCACCCTTCAGTTATTTTTTACATGGGCATGATATTGGAGGAAAGTGCTTCCATGCATACATACGAAGAGTTAACAAATAACTACTTACTCCCACGCTTACGAATATCGAACATATAAGTACTTATTATTGTAATTTTAATAAGGGGTTGAATTACACCTTACCAATAATGATTTTCATATGTGTATATCGATGGCTTAATATAAAAGGGCGTATCTCGAAATTGTTGTTCCTTAACAGGGGCACGAAAAACGAATAAAAACCAAACAAATTCTGTGACTAGACTTATGGGGTTTTTACAATACCTATAAATCCTTTATTTGCAACTATAACCCCCGAAGATTAAAAAAAATATGGTGCATTTGACAGATTTTGACCAGAATAAAAAGAAAACGCAATTATGACAAAAATCAAGATAAGCCCTTTTCATATTAAGCCATCGATATATAATATTAAATATGACGAGATTTTTTTACTCAAAATCTTACTAAGTTTCTAAATCAAATCAAGGGTTGTTTAATAAAAATTGGTGTTGTCGCATACTTATGTGAATATAAGTAAGTCATTATTTGTTGACTGCATGTAATGCAGAGCAACGCATCCACTCTTACCCGCCCCTTCCGACCGAGTGGGCCACATCCCCATGACGTAGGGATTGCGTACACACCATGATCCGGACCATGGCGGGTTAATAGTAGAGGGTGGAAATACCAGCTACAGAAACATTTTTTATTTTATAAATTGCTTCGTTTGTTTGTTGCGCTAATACGGACTTTGCGTAAATGTGAATATCCGTATTATTAGATATATTAGATTTTGATTATTATTTTATTTTTAATAATATTTTAATAATATATATTTTATAAATATTATTTATTAAATTTTTTTACTTATTATAAATATAAATTACGTTTGGCGTTTTCAAGATTTGCCGTTTTTACTTTTGGCGTTTTCAAGATTTGCCCTTTTTACTTTTGGCGTTTTCAAGATTTGCCGTTTTCAAGATTTGCCGTTTTTACTTTTGGCGTTTTCAAAAATTCACAAATTATTTTGAATTACTAAATTACTTCAAAACAAACATTAACATTAAACATTGAAATAACAAACATTGAAAATGTGAAAAAAAGTTAAAATGGTAAAAGCATGCATTGTATGTAAAGGTAGACACAATCCTCACACACGGTCCAACTTCTCCCTGTTTGGAGTTCCCAAAGATCCTCAAGTAAGGAGGAAATGGTTGGAAGGAATCAACCGAAACGAGGATAAAGTCCATCATGGAAAATTTCAAAATTTGTTAAAATTTAAAAAAAAAAAAAATTTTAAATTTTTCAAAATTAGGATATTCTCCCGGCTTCAAGACCATTTTGTTTCTATATTATTATAGAAACAAGTATTTTATACATGGCGGTGTATAAATATGTATTAAAAATTGGCAGCACACATACTGGATCATGATTTCTGAGCCGTGACACTCGTTATCAACAGTTCTGCTGCAATTGTATGGGAGATACGGAGCTCTATATGGTTGACTTCAACACGCAAGCGAATGAAAAATCTTTGTGAAACCACACTTCTCCAAAATCTTCCAAAAACAATTGTTAACCAAAGTTAATACAAAACACCAGCCATGTCCAATGAGAAGCATATTTTGCTCCATCAAATGGAAAATTACCACACTATGCAAATCAAAGAGATTCAATATAAGAAGAGATACCATTTCATTCACCTCAACGAAAGGTGAATTCCGACTCGTGAGCAAAGATGAGTTCATGAAAAAATTTATTGAAAAATCGTGTATTTTGTGTGCTTTTCTTTCACTTTTTCACATGCACGTCAATAAACAAACAAAATAAAATTATTTTACGTTAGTTGAAACAAAAAAAACGGAGAACATATCTTTTTTTAATCAATTTAAAATTCCTTTATGTCCACCACTTCAATAGAAAAACTCAACTCTGCACATGAATTTTCGCCGTGCATACTCTTATTCTAGAACCTCTTTGATGCAAATTACCACAAAAGCTTTTATGGTTTTTGACTGCACTAAGTGTAGCTTGTGGTGAGTCAGAAGACTCACCATGTTTTGCCGAGCCATGCATTTGTTATGTTGCTTGCTTGCTTATATTCGGTCTGCAAATCATTGTGATTCTAACTAGGATATTCTCCCGGCTTCAAGACCATTTTGTTTCTATATTATTATGGTAATTTTATTGTAGTTAAAATTAAATCAGTTTATTTATTTCAGTTTTCAGAGTTAATAAAAAGTATTTAATAAGAAAAAGATTTAGAGTAAATGATATTTGATTGAGTATGAATAATTATAAAAAATGAACTGCACAAATCGATTGAAGAACGTCTTCCGGCACACGTCTTAACTTCTTCGCGTCGTTGTTAATACTGACTCTCTTTTCAGATTTGCATTTGCATCATGCCTCTTATGCATTTCCCATTCCCACATTATTATAGAAACAAGTATTTTATACATGGCGGTGTATAAATATGTATTAAAAATTGGCAGCACACATACTGGATCATGATTTCTGAGCCGTGACACTCGTTATCAACAGTTCTGCTGCAATTGTATGGGAGATACGGAGCTCTATATGGTTGACTTCAACACGCAAGCGAATGACAAATCTTTGTGAAACCACACTTCTCCAAAATCCTCCAAAAACAATTGTTAACCAAAGTTAATACAAAACACCAGCCATGTCCAATGAGAAGCAAATTTTGCTCCATCAAATGGAAAATTACCACACTATGCAGAAAAGCTTTTATGGTTTTTGACTGCACTAAGTGTAGTTTGTGGTGAGTCAGAAGACTCACCATGTTTTGCCGAGCCATGCATTTGTTATGTTGCTTGCTTGCTTTTATTTGGTCTGCAAATCTTTGTGATTCTAACTAGGATACTATCCCGGCTTCAAGACCATTTTGTTTCTATATTATTATAGAAACAAGTATTTTATACATGGCGGTGTATAAATATGTATTAAAAATTGGCAGCACACATACTGGATCATGATTTCTGAGCCGTGACACTCGTTATCAACAGTTCTGCTGCAATTGTATGGGAGATACGGAGCTCTATATGGTTGACTTCAACACGCAAGCGAATGACAAATCTTTGTGAAACCACACTTCTCCAAAATCCTCCAAAAACAATTGTTAACCAAAGTTAATACAAAACACCAGCCATGTCCAATGAGAAGCAAATTTTGCTCCATCAAATGGAAAATTACCACACTATGCAGAAAAGCTTTTATGGTTTTTGACTGCACTAAGTGTAGTTTGTGGTGAGTCAGAAGACTCACCATGTTTTGCCGAGCAAAGAGATTCAATTTATAAAGAGATACCACGGCGAAAATTCATGTGCAGAGGTGAGTTTTTCTATCGAAGTGGTGGACATAAAGGAAATTTAAATAGATTAAAAACGAGCTTTTTCTCCGTTTTCTTTGTTTCAACTAACGTATAATAATTTTATTTTGTGTGTTTATTGACGTGCATGTGAAAATGTGAAAGAAAAGCACACAAAATACACGATTTTTCAATAAATTTTTTCATGAACTCATCTTTGCTCACGAGTCGGAGTTCACCTTTCGTTGAGGTGAATGAAATGGTATCTCTTCTTATATACAATCTCTTTGTTGCCGAGCCATGCATTTGTTATGTTGCTTGCTTTTATTTGGTCTGCAAATCTTTGTGATTCTAACTAGGATACTCTCCCGGTTTCAAGACCATTTTGTTTCTATATTATTATAGAAACAAGTATTTTATACATGGCGGTGTATAAATATGTATTAAAAATTGGCAGCACACATACTGGATCATGATTTCTGAGCCGTGACACTCGTTATCAACAGATCTGCTGCAATTGTATGGGAGATACGGAGCTCTATATGGTTGACTTCAAAACGCAAGCGAATGAGAAATCTTTGTGAAACCACACTTCTCCAAAATCCTCCAAAAACAATTGTTAACCAAAGTTAATACAAAACACCAGCCATGTCCAATGAGAAGCAAATTTTGCTCCATCAAATGGAAAATTACCACACTATGCAGAAAAGCTTTTATGGTTTTTGACTGCACTAAGTGTAGTTTGTGGTGAGTCAGAAGACTCACCATGTTTTGCCGAGCCATGCATTTGTTATGTTGCTTGCTTGCTTTTATTTGGTCTGCAAATCTTTGTGATTCTAACTAGGATACTCTCCCGGCTTCAAGACCATTTTGTTTCTATATTATTATAGAAACAAGTATTTTATACATGGCGGTGTATAAATATGTATTAAAAATTGGCAGCACACATACTGGATCATGATTTCTGAGCCGTGACACTCGTTATCAACAGTTCTGCTGCAATTGTATGGGAGATACGGAGCTCTATATGGTTGACTTCAAAACGCAAGCGAATGAGAAATCTTTGTGAAACCACACTTCTCCAAAATCCTCCAAAAACAATTGTTAACCAAAGTTAATACAAAACACCAGCCATGTCCAATGAGAAGCAAATTTTGCTCCATCAAATGGAAAATTACCACACTATGCAGAAAAGCTTTTATGGTTTTTGACTGCACTAAGTGTAGTTTGTGGTGAGTCAGAAGACTCACCATGTTTTGCCGAGCCATGCATTTGTTATGTTGCTTGCTTGCTTTTATTTGGTCTGCAAATCTTTGTGATTCTAACTAGGATACTCTCCCGGTTTCAAGACCATTTTGTTTCTATATTATTATAGAAACAAGTATTTTATACATGGCGGTGTATTAATATGTATTAAAATTTGGCAGCACACATACTGGATCCTGATTTCTGAGCCGTGACACTCGTTATCAACAGATCTGCTGCAATTGTATGGGAGATACGGAGCTCTATATGGTTGACTTCAAAACGCAAGCGAATGAGAAATCTTTGTGAAACCACACTTCTCCAAAATCCTCCAAAAACAATTGTTAACCAAAGTTAATACAAAACACCAGCCATGTCCAATGAGAAGCAAATTTTGCTCCATCAAATGGAAAATTACCACACTATGCAGAAAAGCTTTTATGGTTTTTGACTGCACTAAGTGTAGTTTGTGGTGAGTCAGAAGACTCACCATGTTTTGCCGAGCCATGCATTTGTTATGTTGCTTGCTTGCTTTTATTTGGTCTGCAAATCTTTGTGATTCTAATTAGGATACTCTCCCGGCTTCAAGACCATTTTGTTTCTATATTATTATAGAAACAAGTATTTTATACATGGCGGTGTATAAATATGTATTAAAAATTGGCAGCACACATACTGGATCATGATTTCTGAGCCGTGACACTCGTTATCAACAGTTCTGCTGCAATTGTATGGGAGATACGGAGCTCTATATGGTTGACTTCAAAACGCAAGCGAATGAGAAATCTTTGTGAAACCACACTTCTCCAAAATCCTCCAAAAACAATTGTTAACCAAAGTTAATACAAAACACCAGCCATGTCCAATGAGAAGCAAATTTTGCTCCATCAAATGGAAAATTACCACACTATGCAGAAAAGCTTTTATGGTTTTTGACTGCACTAAGTGTAGTTTGTGGTGAGTCAGAAGACTCACCATGTTTTGCCGAGCCATGCATTTGTTATGTTGCTTGCTTGCTTTTATTTGGTCTGCAAATCTTTGTGATTCTAACTAGGATACTCTCCCGGCTTCAAGACCATTTTGTTTCTATATTATTATAGAAACAAGTATTTTATACATGGCGGTGTATAAATATGTATTAAAAATTGGCAGCACACATGCTGGATCATGATTTCTGAGCCGTGACACTCGTTATCAACAGTTCTGCTGCAATTGTATGGGAGATACGGAGCTCTATATGGTTGACTTCAACACGCAAGCGAATGAGAAATCTTTGTGAAACCACACTTCTCCAAAATCTTCCAAAAACAATTGTTAATTGTCCAATGAGAAGCAAATTTTGCTCCATCAAATGGAAAATTACTACACTATGCAAATTACCACAAAAGCTTTTATGGTTTTTGACTGCACTAAGTGTAGCTTGTGGTGAGTCAGAAGACTCACCATGTTTTGCCGAGCCATGCATTTGTTATGTTGCTTGCTTGCTTTTATTCGGTCTGCAAATCATTGTGATTCTAACTAGGATATTCTCCCGGCTTCAAGACCATTTTGTTTCTATATTATTATAGAAACAAGTATTTTATACATGGCGGTGTATAAATATGTATTAAAAATTGGCAGCACACATACTGGATCATGATTTCTGAGCCGTGACACTCGTTATCAACAGTTCTGCTGCAATTGTATGGGAGATACGGAGCTCTATATGGTTGACTTCAACACGCAAGCGAATGAGAAATCTTTGTGAAACCACACTTCTCCAAAATCCTCCAAAAACAATTGTTAACCAAAGTTAATACAAAACACCAGTCCAAGATTTCTCATTCGCTTGCGTGTTGAAGTCAACCACATAGAGCTCCGTATCTCCCATACAATTGCAGCAGAACTGTTGATAACGAGTGTCACGGCTCAGAAATCATGATCCAGTATGTGTGCTGCCAATTTTTAATACATATTTATACACCGCCATGTATAAAATACTTGTTTCTATAATAATATAGAAACAAAATGGTCTTGAAGCCGGGAGAGTATCCTAGTTAGAATCACAAAGATTTGCAGACCAAATAAAAGCAAGCAAGCAACATAACAAATGCATGGCTCGGCAAAACATGGTGAGTCTTCTGACTCACCACAAACTACACTTAGTGCAGTCAAAAACCATAAAAGCTTTTCTGCATAGTGTGGTAATTTTCCATTTGATGGAGCAAAATTTGCTTCTCATTGGACATGGCTGGTGTTTTGTATTAACTTTGGTTAACAATTGTTTTTGGAGGATTTTGGAGAAGTGTGGTTTCACAAAGATTTCTCATTCGCTTGCGTTTTGAAGTCAACCATATAGAGCTCCGTATCTCCCATACAATTGCAGCAGATCTGTTGATAACGAGTGTCACGGCTCAGAAATCATGATCCAGTATGTGTGCTGCCAATTTTTAATACATATTTATACACCGCCATGTATAAAATACTTGTTTCTATAATAATATAGAAACAAAATGGTCTTGAAACCGGGAGAGTATCCTAGTTAGAATCACAAAGATTTGCAGACCAAATAAAAGCAAGCAAGTAACATAACAAATGCATGGCTCGGCAAAACATGGTGAGTCTTCTGACTCACCACAAACTACACTTAGTGCAGTCAAAAAGCATAAAAGCTTTTCTGCATAGTGTGGTAATTTTCCATTTGATGGAGCAAAATTTGCTTCTCATTGGACATGGCTGGTGTTTTGTATTAACTTTGGTTAACAATTGTTTTTGGAGGATTTTGGAGAAGTGTGGTTTCACAAAGATTTCTCATTCGCTTGCGTTTTGAAGTCAACCATATAGAGCTCCGTATCTCCCATACAATTGCAGCAGAACTGTTGATAACGAGTGTCACGGCTCAGAAATCATGATCCAGTATGTGTGCTGCCAATTTTTAATACATATTTATACACCGCCATGTATAAAATACTTGTTTCTATAATAATATAGAAACAAAATGGTCTTGAAGCCGGGAGAGTATCCTAGTTAGAATCACAAAGATTTGCAGACCAAATAAAAGCAAGCAAGCAACATAACAAATGCATGGCTCGGCAAAACATGGCGAGTCTTCTGACTCACCACAAACTACACTTAGTGCAGTCAAAAACCATAAAAGCTTTTCTGCATAGTGTGGTAATTTTCCATTTGATGGAGCAAAATTTGCTTCTCATTGGACATGGCTGGTGTTTTGTATTAACTTTGGTTAACAATTGTTTTTTTTGGAGGATTTTGGAGAAGTGTGGTTTCACAAAGATTTCTCATTCGCTTGCGTTTTGAAGTCAACCATATAGAGCTCCGTATCTCCCATACAATTGCAGCAGATCTGTTGATAACGAGTGTCACGGCTCAGAAATCAGGATCCAGTATGTGTGCTGCCAATTTTTAATACATATTTATACACCGCCATGTATAAAATACTTGTTTCTATAATAATATAGAAACAAAATGGTCTTGAAACCGGGAGAGTATCCTAGTTAGAATCACAAAGATTTGCAGACCAAATAAAAGCAAGCAAACAACATAACAAATGCATGGCTCGGCAAAACATGGTGAGTCTTCTGACTCACCACAAACTACACTTAGTGCAGTCAAAAACCATAAAAGCTTTTCTGCATAGTGTGGTAATTTTCCATTTGATGGAGCAAAATTTGCTTCTCATTGGACATGGCTGGTGTTTTGTATTAACTTTGGTTAACAATTGTTTTTGGAAGATTTTGGAGAAGTGTGGTTTCACAAAGATTTCTCATTCGCTTGCGTGTTGAAGTCAACCATATAGAGCTCCGTATCTCCCATACAATTGCAGCAGAACTGTTGATAACGAATGTCACGGCTCAGAAATCATGATCCAGTATGTGTGCTGCCAATTTTTAATACATATTTATACACCGCCATGTATAAAATACTTGTTTCTATAATAATATAGAAACAAAATGGTCTTGAAGCCGGGAGAATATCCTAGTTAGAATCACAATGATTTGCAGACCGATTAAAAGCATGCAAGCAACATAACAAATGCATGGCTCGGCAAAACATGGTGAGTCTTCTGACTCACCACAAGCTACACTTAGTGCAGTCAAAAACCATAAAAGCTTTTGTGGTAATTTGCATAGTGTAGTAATTTTCCATTTGATGGAGCAAAATTTGCTTCTCATTGGACATGGCTGGTGTTTTGTATTAACTTTGGTTAACAATTGTTTTTGGAAAATTTTGGAGAAGTGTGGTTTCACAAAGATTTCTCATTCGCTTGCGTGTTGAAGTCAACCATATAGAGCTCCGTATCTCCCATACAATTGCAGCAGAACTGTTGATAACGAGTTCTGCTGCAATTGATCATGATCCAGTATGTGTGCTGCCAATTTTTAATACATATTTATACACCGCCATGTATAAAATACTTGTTTCTATAATAATATAGAAACAAAATGGTCTTGAAGCCGGGAGAATATCCTAGTTAGAATCACAATGATTTGCAGACCGATTAAAAGCAATCAAGCAACATTTTTTAAAATTTTAAAAGTCAGGGCGACATAAAAGTTTACCAGTCGAGAAAGAAACAAATAATAGCTGACATTTCTTGCAATGGTCTGACGTTATACTTTGCTGAAAGAAATAATAGCTGACATCTCTTGCAATGGTCTTTCAAATATATTTGTATGTCATACAAGTTGGTTTTCTCAACGCCCGCCAAGTTACTGGAAGTCACTGCTGACATTATAAAGTTGTTGATATGTGAGCTGTATGGCTCAAAACTGATATGCTGATATGTTTAGGCAATCTGTGGCGTTATAAAATCAAAGATTGGCAGAGTCAAGATCATACCGAAGCAGAGAAATACTACCAAACTGCTCAAGCTCTGGTTCCATCAAATGGTGTCCCCTATAATCAGTTAGCCATAATAGCAATACTTAATGTAAGTAGCACACAAACTCACGGCTAACGCTGCAAACACAGAAGCGGAAAAGACTCCGAAACCACCAATCCTGGAAGCAAATTCGACCAAAATATCGTATAATACGCATGGAGTATTATGATATGATTGTTGTATATATTAGGATAAAATTCAAAAGTTTTTCTATATATAGACATGTAGTGAACCTCTTAACAAATAACATTAGTCTACTTACATATTTAAAAAAAGAGATTATTCTAGATCTAACTGCATCAATTTCTACATCAATGTCAATAATATCATATACAGTGTTAAAATCTATGCACATTCTACGAATGGGCTCTGCCGAAGCATAATTTGTACGTTGAAAATCAATATGTAATAGTTGGTAATAAAGGGTTTTTCAACAGGGACACTACAAAAGTAGACCGACAGGGACAGCAAACGACGCCATATTTTTGCCGCTCTTTTGACATTTCTCTTCAGTAAGGTTTGCCATTTTATGATGGAAAGATATGCGAGCCAACAACGAGTCGAAATTATTAAAATTTACTACCGAAATTCGAAAAATCATATTCAGCGATGAGCCTCATTTCTGGCTGAATGGCTTCGTCAATAAACAAAATATGCGTCATTGGCCAGACAGCAATCCACACGTACTCACTCCATGAGTCATCATTGCATCCCGAAAAAATTACGGTTTGGTGCGGTATATGGGCCGGCGGCGTCATTGGGCCGTACTTCTTCCGTGATGATCAAGACCGGCACGTTAGTGTGAATGGGAATCGCTACCGTTCAATGATAACCGAATATTTTTGGCCCCAATTGGATGATATGGACTTGGAGGACATGTGGTTCCAACAGGACGGCGCCACAAGCCACACAGCGAATGCCACAATCAATTTATTGGAAACCAAGTTTTGAGAACGTGTTATCTCACGAAATGGTCCAGTCGATTGGTCGTGCGATTTGACGCCGTTAGACTATTTCCTGTGGGGCTACGTCAAGTCTATGGTCTATGCCAACAAGCCAGCGACGATTGATGAACTTTGTACGAATTTCGAACGTGAACTTGCAGCCGATTTATGCTTGAAAACCGACGAAAATTGGGTTCAGCGTCTGGACTTCTGCAAGCGTGCCCGTGGTGGCCATGCAAAAGAAATCGAGTTCCATACATAATGGCATCGAACGTACTTTCACAGGAATAAAGAATTTCATTGATATCTAAAACCGTTTTTGTTTTATTTAAAAAAAACTTTTGTAGCGCTCTTATTGACGGACGCGATATCTGGAAGGTCTCTATGGTACATTGAATCCAATCCTAGACAAAATAAAATTAGAGGGCACATCACTATTTATAACTTTCAACACCATTGTGGTGTTCGGCATAATACGTCTGCTTTTATGAATAGGCAGTCTTATCATACTCAACCTGCTAGTATAGGGTGGAAGACTAAAATCACTATTCCAATGAAGATGTCTTAAAGCGAATAATAAAAATTGTTTTTGAACCGATTCAATCTTATCAACGTAAGTCCCGTATTGGGGGTCCCACACTACAGACCCATATTCCAGAATAGGTCTAACTAGGGACGTATACAACTGCCTAGTTACATATGGATCTACGAATTCTTTCGCCCATCGCTTAATGAAACCGAGCACGCCATAAACTTTATTCACCATGGTAATTATGTGATTATTGAAATTGAGTTTCGGATCCATTAATATACCAAGATCCACGAAGGATTCAACAGTATCTAAATTGGAACCATGAAGACTAAAACTAGATGGAATCGCCCTCGACCTAGAGAAACACATATGTTTACATTTCTTAAGATTAAGGTCCATGCAATTTATATCACACCAATTTCCAAAACTAACCAAATCATTTTGAAGGAGTATTGAATTTTCAGATGTTTTATAAGAATAAAATATTTTAACATCATCTGCATACATCAGTAAATTAGAACTAGAAATTGATTCTGGATGAATGGCAGAAACAGAATGGGACCTATATGGCTACCTTGGGGAACCCCAGATGGAACCAAAATCGGATCAGAACAGGATCTACCAAATTTCACAATCTGAATACGTCTATCAAGATAATACGATATCCACCGCAATAAGTTGTTACTAAAACCAATAAGATCCAACTTATGTATTAAGAGTTTGTGATTGACTCTGTCGAAAGCTTTTCTAAAATCTGTATAAATTACGTCTGTCTGATTACCAAGAACAAACTCGTTTATAACCTGAGAAGAAAATTGTACTAAATTTGTCACAGTCGAGAGACCTTTTCGAAATCCATGTTGGAATGGACTTAGAATAGACGATACTTTATGAGATAAAATCTCAGTAACAATTTTCTCAAAAAGTTTTGGAATCATACAATATTGAATTGAGATCTGGCAATAGCATACTTCGCATAATCGGTCCCCGAACAGGATTTTTTAAATAGTCTGCTCTTCAAGTTCTTGATAGCAGTCAAAGCAGGAGAATACCATGGTGGCCTATTAGAATTTTTAACACGAATTTTCGGAACAGATTGTTCCAAACAATTATTCAACACATTAGATTAGATGATCACAACTGCAGATGCAATCCCAATCAACGTCAAGGAGCAGAGCATTAAGCAAATCAAAATTAGTTCTTTTAAAACAAAAAAACTTCACCCTCATCACGTGGGGTGTGGGCACAGGGAGTGTCCACCATGTCATACGTCATGGAAATACCCAGCGTAGGGTGGTAATTATCCTCCGGTATAGAAATTGGAGAAATTCTGTAAACATCGAATAATTGGGAATTATCAACAAATACTAAATCAAGTAATTTATCAATTGAGTTGGAGATACCATTAATCTGGAATAGATCGAGATCAGAAAAACGCCTGACTACATCGCAAGTCCACTCAAAGAGGTTGATGAAGAATTTAGGGGAATAAATGCCTCAGTATTGGGCAATGAAAGCCAAGAAACGGAGGGTAAGTTAAAATCACCTAGAATGATAATTCGATCCACATCTCTCAACATCGAAACAACTCTGCCGATAGCCGATGAGTGATTATCGTAAACAGATAATTCCGAGTTTGGAGGGATGTAAGAGCAACTAACGAATAATTTGGTTTTCCCTAAATTAACAGAGACAACAATGAATTCAATGTCGTTACTTATGTCAAGATATACACGTTCAGACGACAACGAACTAACTACAGCTATGAGGACACCACCGCCAATTTTATTAAGCCGATCTTTTCTGTATATCACGTATTCATTAGATAAAATTTCCGAATCAAATATATTAGGTTTTAACCAGGTCTCGATGAAAGACAAAACAGAGAAATCGAAGTCAAAACTATCAGCAAATAAGCGGGTTAATTTGGTATTAAGCCCTCTTACATTCTGATAAGCTATGGCCAGAGAGTTTATTAGTTTTTTGGCAAATTAGAATGCCTCGCAGGTAAACGAACCAGGTTATCTACCCTAACCACAAATTCTTTTACAAATGCCTTTGGAGGCCAAAAATTGGGATCTATCAACCTATCAAAGATCTCAGGTTGAACAATAACCTTAAATGATGATCTTGTAGCCGTTGAACGTAATCTCATATTGACTGTCTTCAGATAGAAATCACCCTCAATCTTGGATTTAATATAGACATCTAAATCCTCAGAGGACGTATCTAAGGCAAAACGTGAAATAAAAACTACTTTTTTGGCTGGCACCACAGTCAGTGTTTTCGTTTTCCTATTTGCTCTTTGCGTCGTATTCCTAGTAACAGGTGGCGTAACAACAACTTGCGGAACCACAAGGGAGGAAACCACAGGTAGAATTCGAGTTACCTCCTGCGAAGTTCCTGCAGGAGCAGTTAATGGAGCTGCCATTTCAACAGGATTGGGTGGCACTGTTGGAGTTGAGGGCGTGTCCGGCTTTTTTGGATCAGAAACATTAGGCTGATCAATGTTTAATTTGTTCATCAACCTTTTTCGTTTCTGTCCAGGAGAAGCCGGCGAACTAGCATACTCGTCTAGGTTAGGGTAATTCTTAATCAAGGCAGAGAAATTCATGAACCGCATATAGACATTGAAAATGTCTTGGTTCAGATCATTAACCTCATTCGTATACGATTTGACGAAGTTATAAAATTCAATATTAATCTTTCTACACTTGATGCAGCAACAGTGAAGACAATTTTTTTCACCATATAAAGCGTCAACTATCCTAGCAGTCACGCTAGCACACTTGGCATGCCATAAGTTAGTGCATAGCCAGCACTCAATTAGTGTTTCCTTGTCGGAAGTAATTTTACAATTTCCCGATTTGCAAGTCATTTCTATGTTAAGTTAAAATACACCAAAACAGTCAAATAACACCAAACAATAAATATAATCCAAAAAACAGACAAAATACAATACACTGGCAACTCTGTTGATATTTCAAACAAACAGAAGCACAAAGCAACAATAGAAAACAATAATCAACTAGGACAAACACAGTGACACAAAAGCACCAACACTTGTTGTTGTATCGGCAAAGAATGTTTCACCGAAACAAATAATCAACAAAATTAAAGGAAAACTAATAAATCACAAACAGAAAATAATACAAAGATTTTTTTTAACAAAATCACGATTAAATACACCAAATTAATTAATTAATTTTACACTAAAATACAATTATTTTGACACTAAAGCACAAAACACTTGTTGTTTTAGCGGCAGACAAATTTTTTCAATGAACAAAATTCTTCATATTTTTAGGTTTTTTAGGTTAGGGTGGCAGCCGTATTTTTTTTAGAAGCTCACATAGACCAGTTTAGGTCCCTAGTGTTACCACGGGCTGAAATGCCCCTCATCGAAACCAACCTGTTTGATATATAAATTTATCGATAGTACGAATATCAGTACTGGAAAGATCTGTTAGGCTGCCTAACAAGGCCGACCCCAGTATGTCCAGTCGTCTTTTACTCAAAGCGGGATAGTCGCACAACAAGTGCTCAATGCTCTCCACTTCTTCCTCATCTCCACAGCTTCGGCAGAAGTCATTGGAGTCAATACCCAATCTTTTGGCGTGTTCGCCGATCAAGCAGTGTCCCGTCAGAACCTGTACTAACGTAGACAATCGTTTCCTCTATAGTGCGAGGAGATATTTTGACCTTCTCAGGTCATACCTTGGCCAGATTTGTCTAGCTACCCTGCAGGTGCCGATTTCTGTCCATCTTTCGTTGGACTGCCTTATTGCCTCTTGCCTAAGCCAAAGCTTGCACGTGGATAGTGGCGCACCAATATATGCAAATTCTTCGAGAATTTGTAATATCGTCCCTTTCCTAGCAAGTTCATCGGCTTTGCAGTTCCCCGGGATATCCCTATGCCCAGGTGTATATTAAACTGCTCAGCCATCTCGTTAAGAGATCTGCTGCAGTCGAGGGCTGTTTGTAAATTAGGGATGTTGCCTCCAGAGAATTGATGGCAGCCTGACTGTCCGAGTAAATGACAACGCCAGTGCTGGTTACTATGTTGCGACTCAGCCACTTGGCGACTTCCCATATTGCCATTATTTCGGCTTGATAGACACTGCAGGTATCTGGTAGTCTGTGAGCTATATCCAGACTAAGTTCTTCACAGTGTACTCCGAAGCCAACCTTTTCATCAAGCTTCGAACCATCCGTGTAAAAGTGGAGATGGTTTCTATTACCTGGTATTCTGCCGACCCATTCATCGCTGGCGGGAATCATAGTGATGTAAGTTCTCTCGAAGGTGTACACAGTTGGTATATAGTCCACTCGGTCGGTTACCATAGCACTACACTTTGATATCCTCATGTGACCATAGTTCTTGTACCTCCACATTGATAGGCAGTTTAATCTTATTGCCGCTTTGGTTGCAACTTATCTCGCCACAATATTAATCGGCAGTATATGGAGTAGGGCTAGTAGAGACTCGGTCGCTGTAGTCCTTAAGGCTCCGCTTATGCTCAGTCAGGCAGTTCTCTGAACCTTTGTTAGTAGGTTGGTGATGGTTAGTTTGTCAGTTGCCGTCCACCATACCAGAATACCGTATAACAGTATTGGACGAACTACTGCTATATATATCCAGTGGACGATTTTAGGAGAGAGTCCCCACCGCGACCCTACAGCCTTTTTGCAGGAATATAGGGCGACGTTGGCCTTCCTTACACGTTCCAATACGTTAAGTCTAAATAACATTTTCCAATCAACATTTCCAGAGAACCAATTCTGTCTTGTTGGGGTTAACGCCCAAACCGCTGCTTCTGGCCCATCTAGCCAACTTGTTCAGAGCCACCTGTAGGATGTCTCTGAGGACGTTTACGAATTTGCCACTCACTGTGATTGCCCCGTCGTCCGCATATGCCACGACCATGCAGCCACAACGTTCTAGATCTAGCAGGATTTCATTCACCGCTAGGTTCCAAATTAGTGGAGACAGTACTCCTCCTTGCGGGGTTCCTCTGTTTACAAACCTTGTTAGCGTTGTGGACCCTATACATGCTGTTATGCGTCTTCTGGTGAGCAGACTTTGAATTAGTCTAATGAAACTAGTGTTAACTTTTAGATGTGCGAGTGCCGCAATTACCGCATCTGAGTGAATGTTGTTAAAAGCCCCTTCTATGTCAAGAAATGCCACCATGGTGAATTCCTTGAAATGCAGGGACGATTCGATAGTGCTCACAAGTTCGTGCAGGGCTGATTCTGTAGACTTGCCCTTATTGTAAGCATGTTGGTTCCCCGACAGGAGTTTTGTATCCAGGTTTTCCCTAATGAAATGATCTAAAAGTCTTTCCAGACCTTTCAATAGGAAGGAGGATAGGCTAATTGGTCTGAAGTCTTTTGGCCTAGTGTGTGATATCTTTCCCGCTTTAGGTATGAATACCACTTTGGTATCCCTCCATCGATTCGGGACGTCTGAAAGCCTGATACAGCCTACATAAATTTTCTCCAGCCAGGGGATAATGTACTTTAACATTTTCTGCATTTCTGCTGGAGTGATGCCATCTGGTCCAGGTGACTTGAAGGGCTCAAAGCTATTAATAGCCCAGCTTATTCTGCATCTCTCAGTCAAGAAGCTAGCGACGTTCGCAGTCCACTCGCACTCTTGTTGGTCCTGCTGATCCTCTGGTTCTGTTACAGAGTTCCCCGGGAAATGTGTGTTGAGCAGTACATTGAGCGACTGCTCGCTGTTTTTGGTCCAGTTATTTGCCTCATCCTGTAAATATCCCACTGTACAGGGTGAAGCAGATAATATCTTCCTCAGCCTAGCGGCGTCGGAGACCTTTTCCACTTCGCCACAGAAGGTATACCAAGAGCGCCTTTGCGCCTTTCTAAGCTCCTTCTTATAGATCTTGAGTTGTTCTTTATAGGCATCCCAATCATTAGCGACCCCAGTAGATTTAGCCTTATTGAATAGCTTGTTGCAGGTCTTTTTCATAGCCGTTAGCTCAGAAGTCCACCATTGGGGTTTAGTTTTACTCTTGTACCTTGTTTTTGGACAGGCTTCTTCAAGGGATCTATTGAATGATGGTGATATGATCGACCAGATTATCCAGACCGGTTTTGTCATTCGGTTCGTACAGAAGTTTAGAGTTGAGGACTTTCTTGAAATTCTTCTCATACAGGTGCCACTTTGTCTTCCTTACATTTCTGTGGACGACAGGTTTAGGCGCTTTTTCCGCGAGTTTGAACTCAATATAATGGTGATCTGAGAATGAGTGGTCGTCCAGTACATTCCACCCAATAATTTTGTCTGACAGCCGGTCAGTAGCAAACGTTACGTCGAGTACTTCTTGTCTGTCTTTAATTGTAAAGGTCGGATTATTACCTATGTTACAAATACTTAGGTTGGTAAGGTTGGTAGTTAGAATAAAGTCAAGAAGCGAATCACCCCTATTGTTTATATCCGTACTACCCTAGATAGTATGATGAGCGTTCGTGTCTGCGCCAATAATCAGCTCGAGCTCGTCAGACGTTGCTTCTTCTAATACTTCCCTGAATAGAGCAGTCGGTACTACAGATTCATAAGGCAAGTAGCTGGAGACTCGAAGCCATATTGTAGGGTTGCACTCGCACTTTGTATATGGCAGGTGGATTCAGCGTTTAGGATAAGATTGACCTGCCGCTTTTTACCATCCGCCTCACCCACCTTGCTGATTCTCCAATTATGGGCCGGCAGACCAGGATTGGGATCTTTTATTATTTCTAAGATGTCAGCCGGGTTGGAGGGCTCTTCTGTAACCCAGGTGATGGCTCTAGGGTGACTAGGGATGTGGTTTTTTTCGACAACATCCAACTGGGCACCCGGCCACACCTCACCCGCTCGACTCAGAGCAGCCTTATACAGGTCTACTGATCGGGCATCACCGAAATATAAGAGCTTTACTCTCCCCTGATGTCATCCTGCATCGTTGCAGATTGGTGGTTTGCCCGGCATTTCTCTACGGACATCGAGGTAATGAGCCATAATGGCTGATTGTACATGACTCCATTTGTCCTTGAGGATGGATCCATCCTCACTACTTCTGTCTATAACAGCCATTTTTTTTCGGTAAGAGCCGAAACTTCAACAGCCTCCAACTTCGTCAAAACTCTGAGCGCTACACGATGCTCATTGTGCTTCCGTTTTGACGGTCGGACATGACGTTTTCCCCTCACCGCACCACCTGTTGTGAGTACTTGGGGGAGATTTTCACCATTTTTGGTGTGGTCGGCTTTGGCCAAGAACAACGGACGGACAGTCCTACGATTGGGGAACCGCGCTCCATCGGAACACGAAGGCATCCCCGTCAAGAGAATTTATTTTTATTTTGTCTGTATTAGACCGCAATAGGTACTACGATGTAGGCCTTACGGACTTTGTACAGATTTTGCTATTGCGTAATAGGTACTGGTAACTATCCGCTATGTGATAAACACGTCCGTTCACTGCGAATGATCAGCAACGAATTCATATTTAGTCAACACCCAAAAATAAACTGATACCAATAAGTACACCACTGATAATAATACTTATATACGTATCTGAACAAAATTTAGAACGAAAATCGATTTTATTTCTACAAAATTTATTAAAATAAAAATTATATTGACAGAGCACAAAATAACACAACTTGACACAAGCAGGGTTGCCAGAGGTGCATTACCAGGTAATGGTATGTCATTACCTGGTAATACAAGTGGTAATGACATGTACTTACCAAGTTTTTGCTGGGTGGTATATACGAGTAGGCAATATTACATCCAATGAATACAATTTCTTTAAAGTAAAATTAATCTTAGATATGATCTGCGCAATAAGATATGTGAATTTAATTCTGCAATCTAATTCAAAACCGAGGCACGATACCGTGCTAGATGTGCTAACAGCATTATTCTGGACAGTTATGTTATGTAAAGAAGCTCCTTGTCCATTACCGAAAATCATACATTTAGTCGTAGCTACATTGATGCAAATCTTATTGCGAAATGAAGTCAAACGAGAGTGTCAAATGAATGCTCCTTCTCGGATCATCTTATGATACACTTCAACATAGAGCACGAGGCTACAAAGGGGAAACCCTATCGTAACCCCAGGAAGGCAAACTGGGACAAATTCAGACAACTTATGCAATCGTATGCACCACCAAATACGGAGATACATGACTTGCAGGGTCCGGAATGTGCAGTTGGCCGTATGACAGATAACTTTGTCGATGCCTTCTATGCGTCCTGTCCAGAACGCTCACCACCCCGGAAAACCAACCAAACATGGTGGACTCCGGAACTGAAGCAACTCAGGAAGGAAAGCAGAATGCTATTCAACAAGGCCAAAAAAGAGAAAACACCGGAATGCTGGGAAGAATACCAAGCATCCACCAGAACCTTCAAAAGAGAGTCCAGAAAGGCAAACAGGAAGTCCTGGACGAATTTCTGCGAAGAATTGGAAGACATTAGTGAAGCCTCCAGGCTCCGCAAAGTCATATCCAAAGACCCCAGCACACCAGACTTCCTCATGGGACCAGATGGACTACTCACGGAGAACAACCAAGAGACTCTACAACTTCTGATGGACACCCATTTTCCGGGTTGCAGCGAAGTTTCAGATGCCGTGGAAGTGTACGAAGACACACCCACGGCCAAGAACTTATCAGAACTGTTATAAATATGCTGGGCGGTGAGATCATTCAAGCCCTTCAAATCGGCGGGCCCGGATGGCATCATTCCAGCTCTTTTACAAGAATCCTTGAAACTTATTCTACCATGGCTACGCGCAATTTTTTCTGCAAGTTTGCAATGGTCATATATACCCAAGGCATGGAGATAAGTCAAGGTGGTCTTTATCCCCAAGGCGGGAAAAATAAACCACAGTACGACAAAGGACTACAGACCAATCAGTCTATCATCGTTTCTGTTGAAAACCATGGAAAGACTAGTTGATCTTAACGTGAGGGGAAAACTGACACCAAACAACTTCAGTACGGCACAACACGCCTACCTGAAAGGTAAATCTGTGGAAACGGCCTTACATGAAGTGGTAGGATTTGTCGAGGACTCCCTTCATTACAAAGATTACACCATGGCGGCGTTCCTCGATGTAGAGTGCGCTTTTAATAATGTTAAAATAGCATCTATACTTAACGCACTTGACAGCATAGGCTCACACCCAGGCATAACCAGGTGGACAGGTAACATGCTCAAAAGCAGAATCATTAACTCAACCATGGGCAATGGTTCGGCAAGAAAGCGAGTTACGAGAGGTACTCCGCAAGGTGGAGTGGTCTCACCGATATTATGGAATCTAGTGATAAACGAAATCCTAATGGATCTCGGCAATACAGGTATTAAAATCATAGCGTACGCAGACGACGTCGTGATTTTGATTAGAGGCAAATTTATGCCTACGGTCAGCGAGATCTTGGAAAGATCACTAAAACGATTATCACGCTGGGCAGAAAAAAATGGACTAGGAGTTAACCCAGGGAAGACGGAACTGATCCTTTTCACTAGAAGAAATAAAATTCCGAACTATCAGCTCCCTACACTACAGGGAAAGGTACTTGAACTGTCGAAAGAAGCTAAGTACTTAGGCATCACCCTAGACTCTAAGCTGTCCTGGAAAAGGAATTTGGAGGAAAGGGGAAAGAAAGCGCTATGCGCCTTCTATGCCTGCAAGAAAATGTTTGGACGCAAATGGGGTTTGCAACCGAAAATGATACACTGGATGTATACATCGATCATCAGACCGATACTCACTTACGGATCAGTTGTATGGTGGAAATCGGTAATGAAGAAGTCACATCTCTCGCACCTAGCCAAAGTGCAAAGACTGATTTGCGTCGGGATAACTGGCGCCCTCAGGAGGCGATGCTGAACCTTCAACCAATCGATATATACATAAAGTGTACCGCAGCGAAAGTGACCCTTCGGCTAAGGGAATCAGGAATAGCCATCGATACCACAAAGGACATGGCTCAATCCTGGAAAGCATGAGTATAACAGACAAAATCAATAGGACAACGGACTACTTGGCACCAAGAACAATTCGAGATAGAAATTTTAAAGTAACATTTCCTAGCCGTGAAGATTGGGCATCAAATAGCGTCATAGAGGACGATGAGATCTCAATCTTCACGGACGGATCGAAAATGGAGACGGGCACGGGTTCAGGAGTATTTTCCGACACCCTCGATCTCAGAATATCCACCAGACTCCCAGATGAATGCACGGTCTTCCAGGCAGAGATCTATGCCATTAACATTGCCGCGAATCAGATTTTGGAACGGGATATTTCTCCGAAAAAATTCAAGATCTACGTCGACAGCATGGCAGCTCTCAAGGCCTTGGGCTCTAGAATTATCAAATCATGCTTCACAATGGACTGCTTTCTAGCCTTAAACCATATTCAGGCGCACGATCACGCTCTGCTGGGTGCCAGGACATAGCAGCATACAGGGCAACGACTTAGCAGACGAATGTGCCAGGATAGGATCTGGTGCGCGAAATGAAACCGCGACTCTGGACGTGCAAATTCCGTTCGTGGAACTTAAAAACGAAATCGACGAACGCGGAGCAGCACTAACCAGATCGAGGTGGGATACAGTACAAAACTGCAGGACCGCAAGCACCCTTTGGCCATCCATTGATGTGAACCGTACAAAAGAATTGCTGTCCTTCAGGAAGAACACACTTAGCATCCTCACAGGAGTCATCACAGGGCACTGCGTGATAGGCAATATGGCTGCACGCATGAAGCTTCCTTACGAAGACTTCTGTAGAAGCTGTTTAGATGAAGAAGAGGAGGAGTCAGTACAGCACTTGCTATGCTCATGTAAAGGACTGCAAGAGTACCGTTTGGCCTATTTAGGGCACAGGCTCTTCGTAAACCTAGACGATCTAGCAGATGTACCGCTCACACCCCACCTCAAATTCATCAGTAAATCTCTCTGGTTTAGTAAAGCCACGAGGACAAACGAAAATACATAGATCTTCCTCTTCCCCTTCCTAAATCTTCTCTCCCTCTTCCGAAACCTTTTCTCCATCTTCCTAGTCAGTCAACCTCCGACTATTTCTTCTATCCTTCCTTTCTACTCACGGGAAACACAATGGACCGAATTGTCGGCTCCGAGTGCACTCGTCAGTTGTATTCTGACGGGCGTCCCTTTCAACCTAACCTAACCTATTGCGAATGGCCAACTCACAAACGCGACCTATATCATTATCTAGAGCAGTAAAACAGGAATGCATTGATTGTCAATGGCTTAAACAAAAAAGCTGAATATCATCAGCGTGTATACTCAAGTTTGAAGAATTAACACATAGGATTCGTTGCTGATCATGCGCAGTGAACGGACGTGTTTATCACATAGCGGATAGTTACCAATACCTATTACGCAATAGCAAAAATCTGTACAAAGTCCGTAAGGCCTACATCGTAGTACCTATTACGGTCTAATACAGACAAAATAAAAATAAATTCTCTTGACGGGGATGCCTTCGTGTTCCGATGGAGCGCCGTTCCCCAATCGTCCGACTATCCGTCCGTTGGTCTTGGCCAAAGTCGACCACACCAAAAATGGTGAAAATCTCCCCCAAGTACTCACAACAGGTGGTGCGGTGAGGGGAAAACGTCATGTCCGACCGTCAAAACGGAAGCACAATGAGCATCGTGTAGCGCTCAGAGTTTTGACGAAGTTGGAGGCTGTTGAGATTTCGTCTCTTACCGAAAAACAAAAAAAGTCACTTACCTGGGCTAAAGGCTTCATAGATGCTTTTAAGGCCAATGAGCCGGCTGAAAGAGCCACAAATTCAGCTGTGTTAACGGCTAATAAAGTAAAACGAATCAGATCACCTGATGAACCCCTGCCTTCGAAAAAGGCAAGAGGCCCTAATGTCACCATCAACAGGACGCTCACCAAGCCCTTCAATGAAGTGGCGAAGGAGAGTCTAGTGATGGCTGTTATAGACAGAAGTAGTGAGGATGGATCCATCCTCAAGGACAACTGGAGTCATGTACAATCAGCCATTATGGCTCATTACCTCGATGTCCGTAAAGAAATGCCGGGCAAACCACCAATCTGCAACGATGCAGGATGGCATCAGGGGAGAGTAAAGCCCTTATTTTTCGGTGATGCCAGATCAGTAGACCTGTATAAGGCTGCTCTGAGTCGAGCGGGTGAGGTGTGGCTGGGTGCCCAGTTGGATGTTGTCGAAAAAACAACATCCCTAGTCACCCTAGAGCCATCATCTGGGTTACAGAAGAGCCCTCCAACCCGGCTGACATCTTAGAAATAATAAAAGATTCCAATCCTGGCCTGCCGGCCCATAATTGGAGAATCAGAAAGGTGGGTGAGGCGGATGGTAAAAAGCGGCAGGTCAATCTTATCCTAAACGCTGAATCCACCTCCCATATACAAAGTGCGAGTGCAACCCTACAATATGGCTTCGAGACTATAGTCTTGAAGATATACAAGCAGGATATAGATCCCACTGCAGAAGGTGAGTCGTCCACCGTCGCACTTTCTGGAAGTGCGGAGGTACCCACGCCTATTATTTCTGGTGACTCCAACTCTAACAGAAGATCTGTAACGTCCTTCTCTGAGGACAAAAGCTCTACTTCGGACACAGAGAGGCTGAGGGGAGTCTCCGGACTCTTTGACGCATCTGGCGGGGACATGCTTCTCGACGATAAGGACGAAGAGTTCGATAACACCCTTGTCGGGGTGGATGTTAATCTGTCAATTACCAATGATGGTAAGAATTCTACAGATTAACCTCCATCACGCTAAAGCAGCCTCAGCGGCTCTATTGCTGCGCCTGTCCACAGGCGCAGTAGACATCGTCCTGATACAGGAGCCCTGCGTAGTGGGAGGAAGGGTGTGCGGTATTAGGACACCCAACTTTAAACTGCTTGTGGCCAACAGTGAAGGCACTCCAAGAACCTGCATTTTGGCCAGGAAAGATCTAAGTATCTTTCTCCTGACTAATTTAAGTAAAGTAAAGACCAAACAGCTGCTAGCCTGGAGATCGGTAATCGCATATATTGGGTGGTCTCCAGCTACTTGCCTTATGAATCTGTAGTACCGACTGCTCTATTCAGGGAAGTAGTAGAACAAGCAACGTCTGACGAGCTCGTGCTGATTATTGGCGCAGACACGAACGCTCATCATACTATCTGGGGTAGTACGGATATAAACAATAGGGGTGATTCGCTTCTTGACTTTATTCTAACTACCAACCTTAGTATTTGTAACATAGGTAATAAACCGACCTTTACAATTAAAGACAGACAAGAAGTACTCGACGTAACGTTTGCTACTGACCGGCTGTCAGACAAAATTATTGGGTGGAATGTAATGGACGACTACTCATTCTCAGATCACCATTATAATGAGTTCAAACTCGCGGAAAAAGCGCCTAAACCTGCCGTCCACAGAAATGTAAGGAAGACAAAGTGGCACCTGTATGAGAAGAATTTCAAGAAAGTCCTCAACTTTAAACATCTGTACGAACCGAATGACAAAGCCGGTCTGGATAATCTGGTCGATCATATCACCATATCATTCAATATGTTATTTTTTTACTCTATTGAATTTAACACTGTATCGATTTCTAGTTTGTTTTCAATTTTCATATTAACGAAGTATGTATTATTTTGTTTTATATTTCAAAAATTTTCACATATTTTTTCTTCATTATACTAGAATTGTTGAACAACGTAGAAGGGTCTACAATTGTAAGTTTTTATTTTTTGTAGATTAAATTTTATTAACATTGTATTTTTCATTTAGTGAATAAACTGACCAAACTGTTTATCAAAGGCCCTTGCGAATTTATTTGCGTTTTACAACAAATTTTATTCAAATTGGAATAATTGGATATCGAAGTTTTTTGTTTGCCCGGAGATGTCCGTATAAATCATTATCGTACTCGCAGTTAATAATATTGTCTGCCTTTCTTTGCCTGGCGAAAGGCACTGCGAAAATCTTTGAAGAATTTGTCTGTAATTGTACGTCTTTCTTTGCCTGCCGAAAGACATACTGAAAATCTTTGGGACTTACATCGGATTCAAGAGAAAAGTCCTAAATTTGTAAGCTATTACGTAGTGGTAACTATACGGTTGCAGAAATGCCACTACATCGTTCCCCCCAAAGACCGGTGAATCCAGATAGGTCTGGTGATACTAATATGCCCGCCGGAAGTACCCAAAATGATGTGAATGTATCGAATGCCACTATGAATGAACAATCAACATCTCAGCTAGAGAACGCGACCTTTACTCCATTGAACAGTGTTGAACAGGTAACCCAACATTTCGCAAAACAGTTTGAGGAGATGCAGCTATCTATAGCTCGCCAAATGAGCTCTATACAATCAATGGTAGAGACTAATAACTTGCAAGTTCGAAAATCTATAGCGTCGTTGGAAAGATTAAATAATCTAAATAACGCAACTATTGTAAGATCTGTCCAGCCGGATGTATTTTGTAATTCCGCAGATCGTGGTTCATGTACTTCCGTATTTGTAACGTCCAATTCCGCCACGTCACCAAACCAGCTTTCAACATCAACAGTAAACGTTCTTCCATATATGCTTAGTTCCAGCGTTTCAAATCATATCGGTCAAAATACGGTGCCTAACTGCATTGGGCCGAATATACACATGCCTGGTACACAAAACCCTTTATCTCAAACTATTAATTCAGGTACAAATCTATTTATCCCAGCTCTTCCTTCACAATCTGTAAATTCGTTTGTGCCACATCGCCATAAGAAAATATACGATCTGCCCAAGTTTTCCGGATCACAGGAAGAGTGGTCAACATTTTTGGAAGCCTTTAACAGCACCACCGCCGAGTTTGAATATTCGAATTTGCATAATATAATGCGTCTACGTGATTCTCTACAGGGGAAAGCCCATGAAACGGTGGAGTCGCTGTTATCTAATTCGAAGAACGTCGCAGCAATAATGAATATTCTCGCCGAAACATATGGAAGGCCAGAACAGCTAATAAAATCCCAGATTCAAAAAATCCGAGGCCTTCCTTCTGTTAATGAGACCGATTTTGAGGGTCTTCTTTCTTTTGCAATTAAAGTGATGAATATGACAACATTTATAAAGTCCGTAGAGGGTGACTATCACTTGGCAAATCCGTTGCTGCTTAGTGAGCTGATAGCAAAATTACCAGTGTCAAAAAGAATTCAATGGGCGGAAAAATGCCTTAATATGCAAAATGTTCCTACAATCGCTGACTTTTCCGACTGGTTGCATGGAATAGGAAAGGTTATTAATATGGCAGTCGACTCACTTCCGGATTGCAAAAGCGATTTAGATAGAAAAGGCAGAAGATATGCATGCACAAGTTCTTCAGTGGAGAGTACGCCTTGTGGACTCTGTGGGAAACAGTGTAAGTCTATAGCTGTGTGTGAAGAATTTACGAAGTTGTCTCAAGAAGCAAAATGGGATCAAGTCAAATCGCTTAAGCTGTGCTTTTCCTGTTTAAAGCGTGAGCATCAAGCATCAAAATGTTTTTCCAAGAAAAAATGTAACATCAATTCTTGTCAAAAATTTCACCATCGACTGTTACATGTAGAATATGTCAAACAGCCTTCAATCGACTCACCTACATGTGGACATATGACAACTGAAAGAAGTGAGACTGCTCTGGAATCGTCCGTTGTGGCAAATGTGAATGTAGCACGGAACTGCTTAGTTGATGATAGTGCTACTTCCTGCTCGGTTCTATTCCAAATTATTCCTGTTAAATTATATGGTCCTGGTAGATGTGAGACAGTGTATGCATTTATAGACGATGGGGCAAACGTGTCTATGATCGACGAGGATATAATAAGGAAATTGGGTATCACCGGCCAGAGTGATATATTGGAGCTTCAATGGATTAACAGCCAAGTATCTAGAGAAAAAACACAGGTAGTAAATTTGTTCATCAGCGGTATAGAAGAAGATTCGATGAAATATCCTATGAAAAACGTGTATGTTACCTCGAAACTTAATTTACCTGTGCAAAGCTTTAACTCTGCGTCAATAGCTGAAAGATGTACTGGCGTGCCTCTTTCCGGAATAAAATTACATAGTTATACCAACGTAAAGCCAAAGATGATTATAAGCGTCTCCCACGGAAAGCCCTTTGGAAGAACCGATCAAAAGATCAAAATTGGGCTGGATTGTTTACGGTCCAGTAGCAAACCAGCAAAGAATGTTAATTTCATGTCACTTCCGTAGATCAGAAGAGGAAGTTGAAAAGTTAATCGAGCTTGAACAGTTGATGAAAGATTACTTTGGACTTGAAGCATTTGGTGTAAAAACGCCCGTGAAATCTTTAATGTCCAAAGATGATGAAAGAGCTTTAAAGATATTGAATTTATCTACACAAAAAATAGAAGGACGGTTTGAATCCGGTTTGCTTTGGCGAAGGGATCATGTTGTCTTTCCCGAATCTTTTGATATGGCTATGAAACGCCTATTAACCGTTGAAAGAAAAATGGCAAACAGCGAAGCGTTTGCTGAAGAATATTGCTCTAAAATAGACGAATACGTCGAGAAAGGATATGCAAGAATTATGTCAGATGAAGAGGCAAAAATACGATCGAGCAAAACTTTTTATTTGCCTCACTTTGGCGTTATCAATCCAAACAAGAAGAAGTTACGATTCGTATTCGATGCCGCCGCTGAAATACATGGAATCTCCTTAAACAAAAACCTACTTCCCGGCCCCGATATAAATCAACCCCTTTTGACGGTTTTACTCAAGTTTCGGCAAGAAAAGTTTGCAGTCTGTGGTGATTTGAAAGAAATGTTCCATCAAGTAGCCATCGCTAGGGCCGATCAAGATGCACAACGATTTCTGTGGAGAGATGGGGATTCTTCAAAACCTGTGAAAACGTATGTTATGCAACGACTTATATTTGGTGCTTCATGCTCCCCAACTATAGCACAATTTGTAAAAAACAAAAATGCTCAAGAATTCGCCGCTATATACCCGAGGGCAGTTAAGGGAATAGTCGAAAAACACTACGTGGATGATTATGTGGACAGTTTCGATACAGAGAATGAAGCTGTAGAAGTAGTTGAGGCAGTAATGAAAATTCACAAAGTCGGTGGATTTGAAATGCACAATTTGATTACAAATTCCGATTATGTGGCAGAAAAACTTGGGATACATATTGAGGATAGCTCCGTGAACGTTGGTAAAACTATAGAGAGAATACTTGGGATGTACTGGTTACCCATAACAGATAAGTTCGTATTTGTCCTAAAAATGCATAAAGTACCTGATGAGGTTATGACAATGAAACGAACTCCAACGAATCGAGAGCTATTAAGCATCGCTATGTCGGTCTTTGATCCCTTTGGCTTCACGGCAAATTTCATGATTGGGTCGAAGATATTAATGCAAGAAGTCTGGAAAAGCGGCATAGATTGGGATGAAAAACTGCCCGATGACATCAATTATAAATTTAAATGTTGGTTACAAGAACTGCGCAAAATAGAAACTTTTGAAATTTCAAGACACTATTTTAAAAATGGTTCAAAGGAAAAGTTGCAACTCCATGTCTTTAGTGATGCTAGCGAACAAGCTGTAGCTTCTGTTGCATACTGGCGAATAGTGTGTGACGTAAATCAAGTAAAATTAGTTTTCATTATGGGAAAAACTTCTTGCGCTCCACTAAGGTATTATTCCATCCCCAGACTTGAACTACAAGCAGCAGTACTAGCCGTACGATTGAAGGAAACCATTGTTAAAAACCACGAATTTAAAAATTTTGATATATACTTTTGGAGTGACTCACATACAGTTATCAGGTGGATAAGGTCGGACCATCGCAAATATAAACAATATATCGCAAATCGTGTGTTCAATATTCAATAGCAATATTTCCGATGCAGTATGACCCAGAAAGTGTTTGGAAAAATGGTCCTCCATTTCTAACTTGCAAAGAATCCGAATGGCTTATGGAATTTTCTACCGAGGGAATGTATGATAGATCAGAAGAAGAACTGAAAGTTAAACCTATCGTAGGTATCGCAAGAGAATCCTTCAACATTGTGGGGAGAATAGTGAGTCGGTCATCTCAGTATCTGAAAATCCGACGTCAGTTAGCATGGATGTTACGATTTATAAGGAATATCCGCAGCAAATTACTTAAGATGGAAGTTGACAGAGGTGAGCTATCTGTGGAAGAGGAAACGGAAGCGGAAACATTTGTATTGAAATCAATTCAGAGAAATTCGTTCAGTGAAGAATATGCTACTTTAAATGATGGAAAAATTATCAACAAGTGCAGTGATATTATAACTTTAAATCCCTACGTAGACGAGGCTGGAATTATGAGAGCGAATGGTCGCCTAGCAAATGCAACAATCCTTTCCCAACATACAAGAAATCCAATAATTCTCCCAAAAAATCATGAGTACACTAAACTACTAGTCGAGTATTACCACAGAAGGAATGGACATCAGAATACATCAAACGTTATATGCGAGCTGAGACAAAAGTTTTGGATTCCGTCCATAAGAAGAATTGTGAAGACAGTAGAATCGCAATGCAATGTATGCAAAATTCGAAAAGCGAAACCCTATCAGCCTCAAATGGGAGCACTTCCAGTAGACAGAGTAACGCCCTTTGTTCGTCCTTTTACATATGCTGGTGTAGATCTATTCCCGTTTGATGTGAAAATACGACGGAGTATGGAAAAACGATGGGTAGCTTTATTTACATGTCTCTCAACGAGAGCAATTCATATGGAAGTGGCCACAAATTTATCATCTGACGCCTTTACACTTTGTTTGAGAAATTTTATCAATAGAAGAGGAGTCCCGTTGCAAATGCGAAGTGATAACGGAAAAAATTTCGTGGGATTGAAAAAAGAATTACGAGATGAAACTCAGTTTTTAGACCAAAATGAAATCACGAGATTTTTAACGCCTCTTGGAATAAAATGGATCTTTAATACCCCGGCCGACCCTAGTTCTGGTGGAGTTTGGGAGCGCTTGGTGCAGTCCGTCAAAAAGACATTACGAGTATTACTTCAAAATATCTCTCCTAAGTTGGAAGGTTTCCAAAGCCTTCTGATAGAAGCGGAGAATATAATCAACGGGAGGCCTTTAACACATATCCCTTTGAATGTTGAAGATGCAGAACCACTTACACCCAATCACTTTTTATTAGGCACGCCAAATTCAACACAAACTCCAGCAGAATTTGAGGTCAAGTTAATTAATTTAAGAAAACAATGGAGAATTCTTCAAAATTTAAAAAATGGTTTTTGGAGTCGTTGGATAAGGGAGTATTTACCCGATCTAACACGAAGACTTAAATGGTGTTTGCCGTCAAAATCATTAATGGTTGGAGACCTTATAATTGTATGCGACGAACGTCTTCCAAGATCACAATGGAAACGAGGCCGGGTACTACGGACGTATTGTGGCAAGGATGGGATTGCTAGGTCCGCAGATATCAAAACCCAGGATGGAGAACTGAAAAGACCTGTTTCAAAGCTTGCCAAGTTGGACTTTCAAGACAATTGGTGAATCTCCGCAGTCATTTCACGGGGGTGGGGATGTTATTTTTTTACTCTATTGAATTTAACACTATCGATTTCTAGTTTGTTTTCAATTTTCATATTAACGAAGTATGTATTATTTTGTTTTATATTCCAAAAATTTTCACATATTTTTTCTTCATTATACTAGAATTGTTGAACAACGTAGAAGGGTCTACAATTGTAAGTTTTTATTTTTTGTAGATTAAAATTTGTTAACATTGTATTTTTCATTTAGTGAATAAACTGACCAAACTGTTTATCAAAGGCCCTTGCGAATTTATTTGCGTTTTACAACACAATAGATCCCTTGAAGAAGCCTGTCCAAAAACAAGGTACAGGGGTAAAACTAAACCCCAATGGTGGACTTCTGAGACCTGCAACAAACTATTCAATAAGGCTAAATCTACTGGGGTCGCTAATGATTGGGATGCCTATAAAGAGCAACTCGAGATCTATAAGAAGGAGCTTATAAAGGCGCTCTTGGTATACCTTCTGTGGTGAAGTGGAAAAGGTCTCCGACGCCGCTAGGCTGAGGAAGATATTATCTGCCTCACCCTGTACAGTGGGATATTTACAGGATGAGGCAAATAACTGGACCAAAATCAGCGAGCAGTCGCTCAATGTACTGCTCGACACACATTTCCCGGGGAACTCTGTAACAGAACCCGAGGATCAGCAGGACCAACAAGAGTGCGAGTGGACTGCGAGCGTCGCTAGCTTCTTGACTGAGAGATCCAGAATAAGCTGGGCTATTAATAGCTTTGAGCCCTTCAAGTCACCTGGACCAGATGGCATCACTCCAGCAGAAATGCAAAAAATGTTAAAGTACATTATCCCCTGGCTGGAGAAAAGTTATGTAGGCTGTATCAGGCTTTCATACGTCTCGAATCGATGGAGGGATACCAAAGTGGTATTCATACCTAAAGCGGGAAAGATATCACACACTAGGCCAAAAGACTTCAGACCAATTAGCCTATCCTCCTTCCTATTGAAAGGTCTGGAAAGACTTTTAGATCATTTCATTAGGGAAAACCTGGATACAAAACTCCTGTCGGGGAACCAACATGCTTACAATAAGGGCAAGTCTACAGAAGACGCATAACAGCATGTCTAGGGTCCACAACTCTAACAAGGTTTGTAAACAGAGGGACCCCGCAAGGAGGAGTACTGTCTCCACTAATTTGGAACCTAGCGGTGAATGAAATCCTGCTAGATCTAGAATGTTCTGGCTGCAAGGTCGTGGCATATGCGGACGACGTGGCAATCGCAGTGAGTGGCAAATTCGTAAACATCCTCAGAGACATCCTACAGGTGGCTCTGAACAAGTTGGCTAGATGGGCCAGAAGCAGCGGTTTGGACGTTAACCCCAACAAGACAGAATTGGTTCTCTTTACTAGGATGAATAATGTCCCACATGTGGACCCTCCACCTCGGATAAATGGAACAGATCTAGTCTTTTCTGAAAGTGCAAAATTTTTAGGAATAATTCTAGATAGGAAAATGTTATTTAGACTTAACGTATTGGAAGGCCAA
The DNA here is from genome assembly GCA_963930755.1 of Eudasyphora cyanicolor. Lineage (NCBI taxonomy): Eukaryota > Metazoa > Arthropoda > Insecta > Diptera > Muscidae > Eudasyphora > Eudasyphora cyanicolor. The sequence goes on from OZ005737.1 coordinate 107,513,799, forward strand.
CGTCGCCCTATATTCCTGCAAAAAGGCTGTAGGGTCGCGGTGGGGACTCTCTCCTAAAATCGTCCACTGGATATATATAGCAGTAGTTCGTCCAATACTGTTATACGGTATTCTGGTATGGTGGACGGCAACTGACCAACCATCACCAACCTACTAACAAAGGTTCAGAGAACTGCCTGCCTGAACATAAGCGGAGCCTTAAGGACTACAGCGACCGAGTCTCTACAAGCCCTACTCCATATATTGCCGATTAATATTGTGGCGAGAGAAGTTGCAACCAAAGCGGCAATAAGATTAAACTGCCTATAAATGTGGAGGTACAAGAACTATGGTCACATGAGGATATCAAAGTGTAGTGCTATGGTAACCGACCGAGTGGACTATATACCAACTGTGTACACCTTCGAGAGAAATTACATCACTATGATTCCCGCCAGAGATGAATGGGTCGGCAGAATACCAGGTAATAGAAACCATCTCCACTTTTACACGGATGGTTCGAAGCTTGATGAAAAGGTTGGCTTCGGAGTACATTGTGAAGAACATAGTCTGGATATAGCTCACAGACTACCAGATACCTGCAGTGTCTATCAAGCCGAAATAATGGCAATATGGGAAGTCGCCAAGTGGCTGAGTCGCAACATAGTAACCAACACTGGCGTTGTCATTTACTCAGACAGCCAGGTTGCCATCAATTCTCTGGAGGCAACATTCCTAAATTCACAAACAGCCCTCGACTGCCGCATATCTCTTAACGAATTGGCTGAGCAGTTTAATATACACCTCATATGGGTGCCTGGGCATAGGGATATCCCGGGGAACTGCGAAGCCGATGAACTTGCTAGGAAAGGGACGACATTACAAATTCTCGAAGAATTTGCATATATTGGTGCGCCACTATCCACGTGCAAGTTTTGGCTTAGGCAAGAGGCAATCAGGCAGTCCAACGAAAGATGGACAGAAATCGGCACCTGCAGGGTAGCTAGACAAATCTGGCCAAGGTATTGTCTACGTTAGTACAGGTTCTGACGGGACACTGCTTGATCGGCGAACACGCCAAAAGATTGGGTATTGACTCCAATGACTTCTGCCGAAGCTGTGGAGATGAGGAAGAAGTGGAGAGCATTGAGCACTTGCTTTGACTGTCCCGCTTTGAGTAAACGACGACTGGACATACTGGGGTCGGCCTTTTTAGGCAGCCTAACAGATCTTTCCAGTACTGATATTAGTACTATCGATAAATTTATATATCAAACAGGTTGGTTTCGATGAGGGGCATTTCAGCCCGTGGAAACACTAGGGACCTAAACTGGTCTATGTGAGCTTGTAAAAAAATACGGCTGCCACCCTAACCTAAACCTAACCTAACACATAGCCGCAGGTCGTTAACATACTCGAATAACATAAAAAGCAGCGGACCAATAATGGAACCCTGTTACACACAACGAATTGAGAACGATTTGAAAGGAACGAAGAAATAAGCCTACAACTGCTATACGTGCTATACGAAAATTGTAACTGATTAAATAATTTCATGACAAGTTAGTTGTGGTCGATGGAGTCGAATGCTTTACTCAAATCTAATGACGCAAGAACTCCTACATGTCTACAGTCAATGCAACGTCGGATATTCTCAGTTAAGCTCATAACAAGTGACGTAGTGCTGAGATTCTTGAGAAATCCAAATTGACAATCATCTACTAGAGCAAATATATCTAAATGCATTACCATTTGATTTTTTAATAGTATCTCCAAAACTTTAGATAACGCTGGCAGTATGAAATTGGCCGGTAATCTTCACAGCTAATACCAGAGGTTCCCTTTTTCCGTAGAGGTATTACTTTGGCTAGCTTCCACGCAACCGGGATTTGACTAGTCATAATAATAGTGTTGATAATATGAAGTATATGCTGGCCGTTGAAGGGATAAACAATTTTAATAAATCGTATCGGTACTGCATCCACACCCATCGCGTTAGATTTAATGCTATATATTGCACTATATAATTCCAATTCATCCACATTTCTAAAACTAAGGTCGTTTTGACGAAGTTCTGATGGAAGTAATACATTATTAACAAATGAAGACGCATTTGACAAGGACGATAACGTTGAGGTAAAATGGTTATTTAGATTATTGCCATTATTATTACAGTAGTTATTATCACAGTCCGTTGCTCCAGTAGAATTAATACGGCACCACAGATCTTTCGAATTGTTGACACCATCAATCAAGCGCTAACCATTCAATCGTTTGGCCCTTCGAATACAGTTACGAGCAGTAGCCCTGTACCTTTTAAAGATATTCTTATTGTCCTCAGTTGGATTTTCCACTTAAGCTTTATATGCTAGGTCCCAATTTTAAGGCCTGTGAATAAAAATAGTCTTAGTATTTTCAGGTACATGTGTATCAAAAAGTGTAGAACGAATATAACTAAATTATTGCACTTGGGTATTCGAGTCGTTTGAGTTGTAAATGGGAGAAAAATCAGTCTCATGTATATCACAGATAAGATTATCAACATTAATAGAATTGTAATCACCAATTTTTTGTATGTTTCTCTCTGTTAAATGCTACATTATATTGTAAAAGCATAAACCCATGATTATAGTTAAGTGCGGGGAAGTTAAACTGACTACTGCGAGTAATATTAGCAGGGTTACTGACTAGAGTGAAAACTATCAACGAAACAGAACTCCTATGGACATCAAAGTGTGTAGGCATATTGTTATGTAAAACATTAAGATTACAGCGATTAAGAAGATGTTTTAATGTGGTATAATTTCGGGGAATGGAAATGCCATAGTTAAAGTCTCCGACGACGACAACATTATTAAACCGGGTATTAATATCTGCAATGTGTTCCTCCAAGGAGTGAATGTCTCCCCTTGGTAGGTAAACAACACCTACGACCAGACTAGTGTCATTGGAAAAAACTTGAACAAAGAGACTTTCACATCTTCCAGGGTCTGGTATTGATGAAACCACACGAGTTTTCAGGCATGTCGAAACGTATAGGGCAACACCACCACATCTAGAGCCACAGCGATCATTTCTAAGAATTTTGAATCCCGGAATAGTAAGCGATTTATTTGCACGTAAGGTTTAAGCCAGGTCTCAGTAACTCCGACGATGTTAAGAAATCCCCTCGATAAAATATGTTGTATTTCAGAAAACTGATTGAACAGTGATTGTTGTACTTGGTTTTTCGTTTTATTCATGGGATGCATTGAAAAATTTAATTCTAATAACACGAAAATGTTAGGCAGTTTTATAGATTACAAAAAATTAGCAATATAGTGATATTGCAAATATCGCGTAAATTGTAAAACGACTAAGAATTACTCACATTTATTGAAAATTGTGTTACAGTTCTAAATTTCCGCGATTTTTTGTATAGTTCACTGTAACTAACATCGTTTTTTACTGTTTTCGCGATATCTCGCGAAGCAGATCCAATTTTGATCTCTTCACAGTTGAGTAGAGGTGATGATTCTGAACAAAAATTCATTAACAGTTTTTGGCGCCAAACTAGCCAAACTTGTTTAACCTTGAGGTACGCTGTGTAGTTGGCCTTTTTGGCTTTCTTTGTATTGATAATGAATAAAAAAATAAAATAAAATAAATTGTAACCAGCTGTTTTTCGTTTCAAATTATATAAAATGGCAATCAAGGTTCATATAAGTTGCCAGATGCAAACACAAATTTGCTATGTGATGTCTTTTAGTTATGTAACCTTAATGGTGGGATTTTGAATACGATGTTATATTACAGGTTTATTGCACAAAATGGGTTTGAACAGTATTATGTACTTTAAAGCTACAATAGGAATTTTTTAATACGGCTGTAAGTGTTTATGTGCGCAGTTATTAAAGTACCAATAGGAAATTTATTACATTAAACGAGGGGTCCCGAATGTAGGAGTATCATTAAGACAGTTGCCGGTGCAGAACAATTTTGAACCATTATTATGTATAATATTGGCTGCGGGTATTGAAGGGGAAAGTTACGACACATGTTTTTACCGTAACCGCAGCGGGTGCTAGATTTTCATTAAGATATATTAAGGACTCAATTTCCGTAGAGGCTACTTGGTTAAGTTTTAGGGTTTTCTTGGCCAAGAATATACTTCGTCCCTTTTTATCGCCGAACAGAACTTTACTAGCCTAGTTTTTTTGGATTTTCCCAACTAAAAGCAGCAGTCTAGATCGCTGATTCTTGATTCGACTCCAACCGCTTTGGATATGTTAAGAGCCATTTGAATTGACGGTAGAAGGTAAACCATAGACTAATATGTCATTCCATTCTAATTTGGTTCGTCACCATTGAATTTAACAAGGGCTTGTCGCGCCGGTGAAGTACTTATTTGTCACCACTGTAAGATTTGCTTTTTTGATGTTGCATTTATTTGATGAATGTATCTCGTTCTTATTAACATCTTTGGGTGCAGTGATAACTCTCTTCTTTTAAATGAAGATGTAAATGTAATTTTAATACGTTTACTCTAATCTAAAATTGGAAATTAAACCAATTTTAATGTAATATACATACATATTTCTTTTTTCCGTATATCGTATTCCTTGAATACGAAGATTTTTAAATCTACAAACGACATCACTGTGATTTGAATCCAAATGTACTAGCAACTAGCAAATATCCTTCTCCGTTTTTATGTACTTTTCAAATTGTCAATTTAAAATATTCAAACAAGTTGTAAATAAATTATAAGTCCCACGATTTTATAGAGGTTTTTATTATCTTGCAAAAGGATGATCAAATAAGGAAAATAAAAAAATCTTCCTATAAGCCCTAAATAAGCAAGTTCTTGATGTACAAGCTGGAAATACTAAATTTGAAGAAAATCTATTTAGATTTTGATATAGCCGCTGTTCAAAGGTGACCCACACTTTTGAACATCAATGTTCCAATTTTTTGAACGACCCTCGTATTGCCGTAGATTCAATAGAAAACCCCTTTTGAAAAATGTCAAAAAATTTACGATTTTTTAATCTCTTTTGCCATTAATATGCGTGGTTTGTGCTATAAACCAGCATTATTGTAGTTTCCAACCGATTTGAAGCGAGAATCTTAATATATTTTATAAAAATGTTCCTGTGCCGACACTTTCAACCCGACCCCTCGTACCCATTAAAACAACAACAACAGCAGTCTATGTACACCGATGCACACGAGACAATAGGTAGCGGATTTTTTTTTCGTTGGTTTCTCGTTGTCTTTTCATTCGTTTTCACTTCATGCCTTGATTAGGGAACCCAAAGGTTAATGTACCACTGGAGTTTTTTTGTGAAGTAGAAAAAAAAGGGAGAAATAGGAAAACATAATTTCAGCCGTAAAGAAAGGAATGAAAGAACATATGGTTTGGTGGTTGATGGTTGCGGACGGACATTTCGGCAAAAGCTAAACAGAACTAACACAATAATTTACATTTATTGAAATTTATTTTTATTATTGGAAATTACTCATTAATAGCAAAATAAAATTGCACAAACATTTATTAAGTGGTAATTTTTTGAAAATTACACTTTGCTACGAAAAATAAATTTGCACAAAAATTTATTAAGTGGTAATTTTTGGAAATTACTCTTTACTACGAAAAATAAATTTGCTCAGAAATTTATTAAGTGCTAATTTTAGGAAATTACACTTTACTACGAAAAATAAATTTGCACAAAAATTTATTAAGTGCTCGTTTTTGGAAATTGCACTTTGCTACGAAAAATAAATTGACTCAAAAGTGTTAATTTTTGGAAATTACACTTTACTACGAAAAATAAATTTGCTCAGAAATTTATTAAGTGCTAATTTTTGGAAATTACACTTTACTACGAAAAATAAATTTGCTCGAAAAATTTATTAAGTGCTAATTTTTGGAAATTACACTTTACTACGAAAAATAAATTTGCTCAGAAATTTATTAAGTGCAAATTTTTGGAAATTACACGAAAAATAAATTTGCTCGAAAAATTTATTAAGTGCTAATTTTTGGAAATTACACTTTACTACGAAAAATAAATTTGCTCAGAAATTTATTAAGTGCAAATTTTTGGAAATTACACGAAAAATAAATTTGCTCGAAAAATTTATTAAGTGCTAATTTTTGGAAATTACACTTTGCTACGAAAAATAAATTAGCACAAAAATTTATTATGTGGTAATTTTTGGAAATTACACTATACTACGAAAAATAAATTTGCTCAGAAATTTATTAAGTGCTAATTTTTGGAAATTACACTTTACTACGAAAAATAAATTTGCACAAAAATTTATTAAGTGCTAATTTTTGGAAATTACACTTTGCTACGAAAAATAAATTGACTCAAAAATTTATTAAGTGTTAATTTTTGGAAATTACACTTTACTACGAAAAATAAATTTGCTCAGAAATTTATTAAGTGCTAATTTTTGGAAATTACACTTTACTACGAAAAATAAATTTGCTCAGAAATTTATTAAGTGCTAATTTTTGGAAATTACACTTTACTACGAAAAATAAATTTGCTCGAAAAATTTATTAAGTGCTAATTTTTGGAAATTACACTTTGCTACGAAAAATAAATTGACTCGAAAATTTATTGTGTTAATTTTTGGAAATTACACTTTACTACGAAAAATAAATTTGCTCAGAAATTTATTAAGTGCTAATTTTTGGAAGTTACACTCCACTACGAAAGATAAATTTGCTCGAAAAATTTATTAAGTGCTAATTTTTGGAAATTACACTTTACTACGAAAAATAAATTCGCCCGAAAAATTTATTAAGTGCTAATTTTAGGAAATTACACTTTACTACGAAAAATAAATTTGCTCGAAAAATTTATTAAGTGATAGTTTCTTGGAAGAAACGATTTCCTACAAAATTTGGTTTTTTTTTTAAAAAACAATTTCCTACAAAGTTTGTTTTTTTGTTTGTTATAATTTTGCAAAAAAACACTTTCCTACAAAATTTGTTTTTTGATTTGATAGAATTTTTTCTGATCGAAAAATCACTTTCCTACGGTTTTTTTTGTTTTGTTAAAGAAGAGTTGATTGATAATTTTTTTGAAAGCACACTAGCCGACAAAGAATTACTTTCGTCCAAATTTTTATTTATATAATTTTTTTCTCCAAAAGACCCAAGTCTATAAAAATTATTATCGCTAAAATTTCTTACTTTTCGCACAAACGACACAAGTTCAAAATAAACTGCCATTATTTATATCTATTCGTGAAAAAAACAAAGTCGGACTGTAAAAGGCCCCATTCAACAAATATTTAGCGTTTTTCTGAAATTATTTTGCAAATATTGGCAAAGTAAATTTTTACAGAAATTGTTAAAAGAAAATCTCAATTTTAAAAGTTTCTTGAAATTTTGACAAAGAAAATATTTAAGAAGGAGGAAAAACGGATAAAGTTTTACGTGATAAATTTGTAAATTGCGTAAATAACCTGATAGACTTTGAGAGTGGTTACTCTGCTACTAGCACCGATGATAATATTCACTCATTAGAAGTGACACGTGTAGAATTGAACTCTGTTTGGGATCAGGTGAAAAGGGCCTATGTAGATTGTAGAGACCGTGTTCCCGAAAAAGATGAGACCCCAATCGATAAATCAAAGTTGAGGACCCATTGTAAAGAGGCAATGGAGACATACAAACGATGTTTAAGCGCAGTAAATGGAGAAATTTTATCACTAACCGACGAAAGGCAGCAGGAAAAGTTCGAACGAGAATCGGAGACCCGAAAAAAGGAAACAGTTGAGCCAAACAACCATCTATCGTTACGTTTACCACCATGCGACACCGACACATTTCATGGAGGATACAGCGCTTGGCCTACTTTTCGGGATTTGTTTTCGGCCTTGTACAGAAATAATTCTAGACTTAGTAAAGTAGAAAAACTTTTCCATCTAAAACAAAAAACCGCGGGGGAGGCACGGGAAATTATTAGTAACGTACCACTAACAAATGAAGGTTTTGATCTAGCATGGAAAAACTTAGAAAACAGATACGAGAATAAACGAATGCAAGTTAATGAACAGCTAAAGACTCTACTTAGTTTACCACCAGTTTCGGCAGATTCAGGATCTTCGATCCAAAAACTTCAACGCACTATTAATGGTTGCGTTCAGACACTAGAGACACTCAAGGGGTGGGACCCAATTTTAGTTTACCTTACTTCCACGAAACTGCCGAGAAATTTCTTAGAAGAATTTGAAAACGGTTTGGAAGACTGTTCCATACTACCGTCTTGGAAAGATTTGAATGAATTTTTGACGCACAAGTTCAAAACTTTAGAATCTGTAGGAAATATTAAGCCCCATTTCTCCAAAAATAATCAGCCTAGACCCGATTATAGTAGGAAGGAAAATAGGGTTAAGTCATTTCAAACTAATGTTGCGCAACAGACTCAAAGTTCACAAAGAAGATTCAACAATAGCAACAGATTTAGCACATCTACGCAACCTAGTAGCCGTACAAATGGACCGAGTTGCCAAATTTGCAAGGCAAACCATTTGTTACGAAATTGTCCACAATTCCTTGAGAAAAACGTGAATGATCGCATTCACTTAGTAAAACTTCACAATCTTTGTTACAACTGCCTCACTTCGGATCATGGTGTAAGAGATTGTACGAGTCGTTTCACGTGTAGGGAATGTAATCAAAGACATCACACTTTATTACATAAGGGTAACGAGGCCCGACCTACAAATTCACAACCGGTTAGAGATGACGTACGACCTAGTACCAGTGCGGCAGCTCTAACCACCCAAGTACAATCCACTCCTAGTTTACAGTCCACACCTAGTTTTCAAACTCCTAGTATAACGACTCTAACTCTCAAGGAAAACTCACAACTTAGCCAGCAGCAATCGAAAGAAACACTACTCTTCACAGCGATTGTTCAAATTGAATCTAGAGGGCAGCGATATGACGCACGAGCGATTATCGACCCTGGATCTCAATCAACATTTATTTCGGAGAAGATTACAAACCAATTGAAGCTTCCAACTAGGAAGACTCTTGTTCATGTTACCGGTTTAAGTGAAACCTAATTCAAAACAAACCCTAGTTTTGAATTAGAAGTTTGGGCACCCGTTTTGAAGTCCCTTCCTTCTAATTTGCCGTCGCGCACCCTAGATAAAAATCAACATAGAGAAACAACTCAACTCGAGTTAGCAGATCTTCGTTTTTACGAAAGCCGACCCATAGATCTTCTGATAGGTTTAGACATAGGACCCTTAATTTACACAGTAGGAGCTCCCATGAAATCTATAGGATCTTTACTAGCGCAAAGCACAGTTTTTGGCTGTATAGTGGGCGGACCCCTTGAAAAATCGAACACAAATGATAGGAAAATTTCACTTTACAATACAGTTTCGATCGAGAAAATTCTCACACGTTTTTGGGAGGTGGAGGAGACCCCAAAAAAAGTTTTGAGGTCAGCAGAAGACACCTTTTGCGAAACAAATTTCAAAAATACAACGCGAAGAAATGAAGATGGACGATATATTGTCACGATGCCGTTCAAATCTTGTGCTGAACTTGGAGCATCTCGAAATATCGCAATGGCGCAATTCTATCGAATGGAAAGAAAGTTGCAAAAACGCCCGAAATCAAATCTCAATACGACGCAGCGATAATGGAATATTTGGAACTTGGACACATGCGGAAACTGAGACCCCAGGAAATCGAGAAGACCCCTCGCTACTATTTGCCACATCATGCCGTTATTAAACCAGATAGGGTTACTACTAAACTTAGGGTACTTTTCAATGCGTCAAGTCCCACATCAAATAGGAAAAGTCTTAATGACATTTTACATCCAGGGCCAATTCTTCAACAGGATTTAGTATTGCTGATTTTAAAATGGAGGTTTTTTAGATATGTATTCAACGCGGACGTTACCAAAATGTATCGTCAAATACAAATCGACCCAAGTCAGGCCCCATTTCAAAGAATTCTTTTTAGAAAATCAGCAACTGACCCAGTTGAAGACTTTGAACTTTCGACAGTCACTTTCGGAATTAATTGCGCCCCATTTCTCGCTCTTAGGACCCTAATTCAATTGGCAGAAGATGTTAAAGAAACATACCCATTAGTTTCGGAAATTATAAAACAAAATGTATATGTCGACGACGTTTTAGCTGGAGGTCACACTGTAGAAGAATCCATTAAGTCTATGAAAGAATTAGTAGCAGCCATGGACTCAGCAGGTTTTGAATTGAGGAAATGGAGTTCAAACGACCCCAATCTACTTGGCGATCTGCCACCTGACTCACTCTTGCCGGTCAACTGGTTGGACATTTCGGAAGGAACTTCAACGAAGACTCTAGGCATCCGATGGAACATTTCGGCTGATAACTTTACGTTCACATCACCACCCACGGAAGAAAGGGAATTATGCACCAAACGAGAAGTCCTTTCAACAATTGCCAAATTTTTTGACCCATGTGGATGGGTGGCTCCAGTAATCATCGTAGCAAAGCTTAACATGCAACAAGTCTGGCTGGATAAAGTAGATTGGGACGACGCGTTGAAGCCCATAACTCGAATGAATTGGAAGAATTTAATTAAAAATTGTCCTTCAATAGATTCTGTTTCAGTACCCAGGTGGCTCAGATTCAAACCCTCAAGTAAAATTGAAGTGTATGGTTTTTGTGACGCTTCAGAAAGCGCTTACGCTGCGACTCTTTATGTTAGAGTAGAACATTTAGACCAAACAGTGGACACGTTTCTTTTGGCAGCGAAAACTCGAGTAGCACCCATCAATAAAATATCTCTGCCTAGATTAGAATTATGCGGAGCCGTTCTCTTAGCAAAATTAACCACAGCGGTGGTTCCTATCTTACAAATTGCAAATATTTCAACCCACTTTTGGACCGACTCAACGATCGTGCTAGCATGGCTCAAAAAACCACCTTATTCATGGAGTGCCTTTGTAGGAAATAGAATTTCAGACATTTTAGATAATGTAGGCAACGAAAATTGGAGGCATATAGATTCAGAAAGCAACCCTGCTGATGTAGTCAGTCGAGGATGTTCGCCAGAATATTTGCAGTCACATCATTTGTGGTGGACCGAACCCCAATGGCTGAAGTTTCCAAAAGACCGATGGCCTAGACACGTCATTATGAGCGACACAGAGTTAGAAGCAAAGGCAGTTAACGTTTTCTCGAACACGATATTTGAAGATCCCTTAAATAGATTCTCATCTCTCTCTAGAGCATATAAATTCTTAGCATTTGCGATTCGTTTTTGGAGAAATACCGGCGTCAATCGGACCCGACTTAGAATTTCTTCAGCAGAAATCACCCATGGTGAAATCCAAGATATCAAAGATCGTCTTATTGTTTTAACACAAAAACATTATTTCGCAGAGGAGTATTTAGCGTTAACCCAAAAGAAAAGACTCTCATCTAGTAGCAGTCTTTTATCTCTCAATCCATTCATTGATTCAAAAGGAATCATTAGGGCAAATGGCCGCCTTGTTCAGTCCCCAGCACTTACATATAACGAGCGCCATCCCATTCTTATCTCATACGAATCGGGATTAGCCCTTTTGTTAGTAGAATTTATTCACAAAATTACGATGCATGGCGGAAATCAACTCATGACTCGAGTAATCAGGTCTGAATTCTGGATATTTAAATTGAAGCCCTGAATCAAGAAGGTAATTCATAATTGTCGAACTTGTGTTTTGTATAAACACCAGACTCAAACGCAAATTATGGCCTCACTTCTGCCCCAGCCAACTATGCTGACTCGACCTTTTACCAACACTGGAGTATATTTTGCAGGACCCTTCAACATAAAGAATTTTACAGGAAGAGCTTGTTTAATAACAAAGGGTTATGTTTGCGTCTTCGTTTGCTTTTCCACAAAAGCAATTCACTTAGAACCCACTAGTGATCTATCAACTCAGTCTTTTTTAGCCGCTTTATCTCGCTTTATTGGGCGACGAGGAAGCCCAGCCAAGATCTACTCAGATAATGGGACTAATTTTGTAGGAGCAGCAGAATTAATAAAAAAAGATAGGCTTGAGTTTATGAAGAATCTGCAAAAGGACGCCACCCAGAACAATGTTTATCAAAATTTAGAATGGAGTTTTATTCCTCCCGGAGCCCCTCATATGGGAGGATTATGGGAGGCGGGAGTTAAATCATTCAAAACACATCTACGAAAATTTATACCGCAAATGAATTTTACCTTTGAAGAATTCTCGACCATTTTAGCGCGAATTGAAGCCTGTATTAATTCTCGACCCTTAAGTCCAGCAAGCGATGACCCTTCCGACTTAAATCCTCTTACCCCAGCTCATTTTCTGATAGGTACCTCCATTTTGACCCCAGCGGAACCAGATGTTTCAGACGGAAACATCACCCTTGTCAATCGATGGAAACGATTAAAGATTATTTCTCAATATTTTGGAAAGATGGAAAACTGAGTATTTGAATGAGCTACATCGTCGATATAAGTGGAAGTATCAAACAGAAAATGTAAAGGAAGACGATTTTATTGTAATTAAAGATGAGAGATTGGCCCCGACTGAATGGAAATTAGGCCGTATAGAAAGAACTTACCTTGGAACTGATCAAAGCCTTAGGGTCGTAGATATTCGGACAGCACACGGAGTAGTTAGTAGACCGATAACGAAAATCGTCAAACTATTTTCAGATTGACTAACACTCTATTTATTTGTAAAAGAAGTTGGTACTCGCATCTCATTTATTCCAGATATGGCTGCGCGACTACCCACTTCAGCTCCAAGTCGTGACCCTTCCCCCGACCGTCGACCCAACAGCTCCAACCGTCGTCTGGATCGGAACCCTCGCCCATCCTCATGGCAGTACTCCTGCGGTCTGTGCCAGTCCGACCACGCGATTAGGACGTGCCCCACCTTTCGGCATTTCTCGCCTTATCAGAGGTATGAGGTTGTCGAAAGGAGGGGGTACTGCCGGAATTGTCTGGCAAGATGTCATCTTGCGCCAGACTGTCCAGCATTGACCGCATGCCGTGAATGTGACGTACGACACCACTCCATGCTCCATGGGGCCCCGCAACTAGAGGACCAATTGGGCTGGTAGACTCCGACGGAGCCGGCGGTTCGACGCACCAATGTTTTTCTTCCGACGGCGACGGTGAGACTTGTAACTGAGGGGGAGGAATTCAAGGTGGTTCGCGCCCTGCTAAACCAAAGCATACCGTTCTCCAGGATGGCAGCTTCCACAGTTGCCAGATTGGGTTTGCCAACCAGGTACCGGCAAGGGAATCGGTTTGTCAAGATCCAAATCAAACCACGACACGACCGTCCTTCTATTATGGTCAGAACAACGGCCCAAGTCACCCATGAGCTTCCACGACGACCCTATTCTGACCCCATAATAGAAGACCCTACACATCAGTTTCGTCGACCCGACCTTGCGGATGTAGACCCTAGAGGGAACGACCCCATAGATCTGGAGATTGGCGGGGACGCCTACGCTTGCTTGCGAGAAGACGAGGTACGTGCCACGGGCCAAGGAGATGTGAGGGCATTCAAAACTATCTTGGGTTACGTCTTGGCAGGACCTGTCGTCGGCGAATGTTCAAAGGTGACCCACACTTTTGAACATCAGTGTAAAACGGTGACTGCGGCGCAGCTTTGTATACATGAATGTGGGTGTGAGTATGTACTCACGCGCATTCCAATGCATTTATGTACACTCAAAGAATTTTGTGAGTATCACTAGCACAAATGTTTGTTGTTTCAACAGTCAGTGTCTGCTGAAAAAGGGAAAGCAGACTTCGTCAGTTATATTAGCAACCCTAGGTGTCCTTTTTTGTTAATTTTCAGAATAAACGATAAACTCGGCAGGCTCCCAAATGACAAGGCTGGCAGGATTTTGGTTGTATAAAAAGCTGCTTTTATTTGGTTTGTGTTTAAGTGTTTACAAATAGTGAGTTTATTGTGTTGTTTATTCTCTGTAAATTTTTTAAATAATGTAATAAAATTAAGAAATGAAATAAATAAATTTACAAAAAATATTTTAGATTTTAAAACAATAAAAATTAACAAAATAATGTAACAATAATTTTCATGACTTACTTATTTTTGGGTCTTAACAAAAAAGGGAACAAATAATGGCCAGAAGGGCCTATTTATAGGAAATGACATGTAAACAAAACAACAAATACAAACAAAATGAAGAATTTGGCTTAATTAGCTAGTTTTGTCTCTCTCTTCGCTTGGGATCTTTTCGGCCATTTCTCTTGACAGTGACATTAGCATCAAGCATTTCCAGTGTTACCGTCTTCAACATCCCCGCCCCCGTGGACTGACCCAGAGGGGGAGGATTCACCACCATCGTCGACAATCGCTTCCACATCCAAAACAGCCAGTTTGGACACAGGTCTGTGGTAAACACCAGCACTGGTTCTGACTTTTGCGGAACGTGCCACTCCATCTTTGCCCTTGAATAGCTCAATGATGCGCCCACGTCTCCATTGACTCCGAGCCATGTCTGGATCACAGACAAAGACGAGACAGCCCACATCCAACGGCCGGCAGGGAAGGCACCATTTCGTTCTTCGCGTTAACTCTGGCAGATATTCTTTGAGCCACTGATTCCACATGCCATTCTTCAAATTTTGGGTGACACGCCACTGTTTTCTCAGACACATCAGTCTGGGCTCATACGGAGCTGGAGTCTGGGTTGAGTTGGTGCATCCTAACAGGAAATGATTCGGAGTCAATGGATCAGGATCTTCGGGAGAAACCGGTAAATGGGTAAGTGGTCTACTGTTGACCATATTTTCTGCTTCAATTAAAAATGATTGTAGTGTCTCCAGCTTAGGGGCTTGCTCCTTTAGCATTATGTAGAGAGCCTTCTTTATGGACTCGACAAGACGTTCCCAGACGCCGCCTTCGCTGGGGTTTACAGGCGTATTGTAGACCCATTTTATGTCAAGTGCTGTCAGACCAGAAGAAACAGAATTAGTGTCTAAAAAAGTGGGCATACCTTGCAGCTCCTTTGCTATGCCAACGAAATTGGTTCCATTGTCGCTTCTTATTATATCGGGAACGCCTCTTCGACTGATGAAATTCCGGATACACATCAGGCAGGAATCACTTGACAGGTCTGTTGCTATTTCCAGATGGACAGCGCGAACTGTGAGGCATGTGAACAGTGCCACCCACCTCTTTTCTCGCTTCCTCCGAATTGACACTGTTACTGGTCCAAAATAGTCAAGTCCTGTGTACGTAAAGGCTCTGACATATGGTGTGACGCGTTCCACAGGTAAGGGAGCCATTTGCGGTTGGCGTGGTTTTGCTCGACGGATCTTGCAGACAGGACAATGGGTCTGTATGCTTCTTAGAAGTTGACGAAGTGAAGGAATCCAAAACTTAAGCCGAATTTCGCTCATTGTCGTGGCAAAAGCGTGCATGGTAAAATTCCACCAGCAGGGTTGTAAGTCGATGATTTTTTGGTAGAATAATTGGTCGCCTATCGTCCAGGGATAAAAAGGCTGCATTTTCTATTCTTCCCGATACTCGAAGCAGGCCATCACTTCCACATTTCGGATTAAGCGACTTTATAGTGCTGTTGGTAGACACTGAACCATCTCTCTGCAAGTCTTCAAATTCATCTGCATATAATTTTTTCTGTACGTAGAGGCAGAGGTATCCTTCTGCCCGTGATTCTTCTTCCACCGTCAATTCGCCCAAAACCAGTGCATATCCTTTAACTTTTGCCTTCATATTTTGGACAAAACGAAACGTCCACGCCATTGCCCGTTTTAGCCTACGATACTTGGAAAAACGATTAATATTTGGAATACAAAAACGTACCTGACAAACCACCAAAATTTTGTATTTGGACCTGAGCTCAGTTCTGCTTTGGTCAACACAGGATTCTATTTGCCCTTCGTCCGGCCAATACCTCTCTTCTTTTCTCAAGAAATCTGGTCCATTTTTCCATCGTCCTTCAGGCTGGTATTTCTTAGACCCTTTAGCACGAGTCCCTTCATCAGCTGGGTTTTCGGCACCTGGACACCACCGCCATTGCTCCATATGGCTGCTTTCCAAAATCTCTGACACTCTGTTTGCCACATACTGTTTATATGTACGGTGTTCTGATCGGATCCAATGTATAACTGTGGACGAATCTGACCAAAAATAAATCTGATTAGTTTTTTTCAAATGATTTTTCAAGACAATTTCTTTTATTCGCACGCCAATCACTGCAGCTTGCAACTCAAGCTTGGGTATGGTATGGTATCTTGTTGGGGCACAGCTTGTTTTGCCCATAACGAATATAACTTTCACACCACAATTAGTCACCACACGCCAATATGCCACAGCAACCATTGCGTCTTCGCTGGCGTCCACAAACACGTGCAATTGTACTTCCGTATTGAAAAAATTGCCATCATAACACCTTGGAACTTTAAATTCTATTAATTTTGGTAATTCCTCCAGCCAGGTCTTCCAGCGGCCATAAATATCTTTCGGCAATTCTTCGTCCCACTGCACACCACATTTCCACACATTTTGCATCATTATCTTTGACGTCACCATAAAATCACTCAAAAAACCGAATGGGTCGAATATGGACATGTTTAAAGATAACATTTCGCGGTTTGTTGGCACTTTTTCGAATTTCAATATTTTTGCATCCACTTTGTGTAATTTTAGTTCAAAACAAAAAACATCTGTTTTTGGCAGCCAATGAATACCGAGTACCCGTTCTATACCATCTTCAAGGAGAAAGGAGTTACCATCATGTTCATCAGCACTAGGGTTGCCAAACATACTTTGCAACACTTGGGAATTGGATTTGATGTTGCGGAGATTAAATCCATCGTCTTTGTGAATTTTTATGACGTCTCCTACCACTTTAATGGCCTCACCTTCAGTCTGGAAACAGTCGACATAATCGTCTACGTAATGACGATCAATAATTCCATGCACTGCTCTTGGCGAGTCATTTATAAACCTTTGGGCATTTAGATTTTTGACATATTGTGCTATGGTGGGCGAACAAGTGGCTCCAAAAATCATGCGTTCCATAACATACGTTTCCACTGGTTGGCTGGGGTCCCCATTTCTCCATAGAAATCTTTGGCTGTCTTGGTCTTCTTTGGCGATGACAATTTGATGGAACATTTCTTGTATATCTCCGCACACAGCCACAGGAAATTCCCTGAATTTAAAAATAATAGAAATTAGTGGGTTATTTATGTCTGGGCCTGGTAATAAAGCTTTATTTAAAGAAAATTGTTGAACTTCAGCAGCAGCATCAAAGACGATACGAATTCCTTTTTTGTTGGCGTTTTTAACGCCAAAATGTGGTAAGTAAAATGTTCGGTCACTCCTTACTTCTCGTTCTGCCACTGAAAGTTTCCTGCAGTATCCTTTTTCCTCGTAATCTTTTATCTTTTTACAGTATTCAGCCGCATATTCACTGTCCTTTGCCATTTTTCGTTCCACACACTGCAACCGGTTGTACGATAAGTTGTATGATTCTGGAATGGGAGGAAAATGTTCTTTCCACAACAGCGGACACTGATATCGCCCATCAATTCTTTCCGTGTTTTCTTTTAATATTTGTAATGCCCTTTCATCATGTAGGGATAAAATCGGTTTTACATTTACCTTTGTACCCAATGTCTCCACGTCGAAATACTGCCGCATCATTGTATTTATTTCTCTTAGCAAATCGCAATTATTCTCCTCAAAACATTTCCGGATATGTAAGGCACGCTTTAGAGTAGGACTCTTCTCACCTGGGATTGGTCCATATATTACAGCGCCTAATCTAGTTAGGGTAATAATTGGTCCAACATCGGTCAGCATACGGGGAGTTTCCAAAGGAACTGTTAAAAAGGAATGTTGCAAGCTTAATATTAGTTTAGGTTGAACATTTGAATAATCCCGGAACGGGATTTCGGCGATTTTACTGTAATCACGGGATTTGATTAAATGGGCTAGATGGCAACTCTGTATTGGCAATGACAGGTTAGATGAAAGGTAGATATTGGTTACCGGGTACTTGTTGTTGTACTCACCGACACCACTAATTGTAAAATTAATTTTTTCAGTTTTTTCGCGAACGTGTTGGTCATTGAGCCATTGAATTTCCAAAAACTCCGGTTCTCCGCGTATTCCGAGTTCGCGAGCGATATCAGTGTCCAGCATGGACACATTGGCGCCGTCGTCAATGAACGCGTATGTCATTATTTGTTTATGCGTTCCGTATAACGTCACAGGCAAAATCTGGAAAAGTACGTTTTCCGTATATTGGGCGGCGTGGCAATTTCGTCTCTGCATTTGTGAAGGTGGTGCGTCGGGAATAGATGGGGTGGTAGTCCGTGGCTCTAAATCGTTCGTGGGTAATGGTCGACTAGGTTCGTGGGATGTCGTCGCGTGTGTTTTGTGCAACAAGTGGTGATGTGATTTCTGGCAATCATTTATGCCACAACGGCGCTTAAAGTGGCAATTTTTAAGTTGGTGACCCCTTCTTAAACAACAAAAACAAGTTTTAATTTGTTTAATTTTATTCCATCGTTCATCGATGGTCATTTTGAAAAAGTGTGGACAGTTTTTTATGTTGTTGCACTCACCCTGACAAATTGGACAGTTTGAACTGACTGCGACGTAGGCATATTTTTTTGTAGTGTTTGTGTGTGTCGGCGGCTGGACGAGGATGCTATTGGCTGTGTATCATAGACCATATGTGCAAGACGACGTAATACACCTAACCAATCGCTGAAATCCACTATAGTGGCCGGGTGCTGGAGTTGCAGACATTTTTCGGCCCATTGCATCTGGCGGTTTATCGGCAATTTGGACACTAACTCACTCAGCAGCGACGGATTGGAAAGGTGGTGTTCACCTTTGGCCATGTTGGAGAGCTTGTTGGCGAAGTTGACTAGGGCGTCCAAATTATCGTCACTATGATTGTGTAAGTCTTATTTCTGGTTGTTTTCATGATTCATACGGGTATAAAAGATTATCTGAAATTTCGTAGCAACTACTATGTATAAATTCAGATAACGTGTGTCATGGATGGCCTAGCCATTTATTTCCTTGTCTACTTTTCCAAATCGCATACACCTCTTGGAAGTGTGACCCTAATCATAATACCTGCAACAACTCGTAAGTATTTTTTTTCCTTTTTGTGATTTGTTTACCGAAATGGCAACATTGATTATTTACTCTATATGTTCCAACGATGGTCGCTAATATCCGAATCACGAAGCAACCTTTTGGCTCCAAAAAACTCAGGATAATTTAGTCTAATTTGGATGTAATCCATGGATAAGATCATTTTGCCCAATGATATGGCTCTGGACATGTACAATTAGATACCGTGTCTATAGGGTAAACCCAACACATTGGCCAATATTGGCAGAGTTCGCGTCGATGTCGTACGATTTATGTTCTTTATATTTATCCTTTGGACAAAAGAATATAATTGTTAATGCCAGTGACCGGTAAGTATTGTTTGTAGATACTCCTATTGCTATTCAATTTTATTAAATGATTTATTTTTCATTTATACTTTTAGATCAAGCATACATACAGATTTCACAGTTCGAAACGCTTATCAATAAATGGGCTGAATAACTTCAGGTTGGAGTCCTGGTTGATATACTCTTCTCAAATATCAGGAAATTATAAAATTTGTATTTCTTTTATTAAAATAAAAAAAGAAAGAGACGTACGCTAGAATAACAAAAATAGTTTGTTCTCCCAGCCGTTTTTTTCTGTTAAATAATAGCAAAATTGTTTGCTAAAACGACTGTTCTAATTTGCTACAGTAGCAGGCAAATTTATGTGCTAAAATAACAACCGTAGGGTTGCTAATATAACTGACGAAGTCTGCTTTCCCTTTTTCAGCAGACACAGACTGTTGAAACAACAAACATTTGTGCTAGTGATACTCACAAAATTCTTTGAGTGTACATAAATGCATTGGAATGCGCGTGAGTACATACTCACACCCACATTCATGTATACAAAGCTGCGCCGCAGTCACCGTTTTACACTGATGTTCAAAAGTGTGGGTCTCCTTTGAACATTCGCCGACGACAGGTCCTGCCAAGACGTAACCCAAGATAGTTTTGAATGCCCTCACATCTTCTTGGCCCGTGGCACGTACCTCGTCTTCTCGCAAACAAGCGTAGGCGTCCCCGCCAATCTCCAGATCTATGGGGTCGTTCCCTCTAGGGTCTACATCCGCAAGGTCGGGTCGACGAAACTGATGTGTAGGGTCTTCTATTATGGGGTCAGAATAGGGTCGTCGTGGAAGCTCATGGGTGACTTGGGCCGTTGTTCTGACCATAATAGAAGGACGGTCGTGTCGTGGTTTGATTTGGATCTTGACAAACCGATTCCCCTGCCGGTACCTGGTTGGCAAACCCAATCTGGCAACTGTGGAAGCTGCCATCCTGGAGAACGGTATGCTTTGGTTTAGCAGGGCGCGAACCACCTTGAATTCCTCCCCCTCAGTTACAAGTCTCACCGTCGCCGTCGGAAGAAAAACATTGGTGCGTCGAACCGCCGGCTCCGTCGGAGTCTCCCAGCCCAATTGGTCCTCTAGTTGCAGGGCCCCATGGAGCATGGAGTGGTGTCGTACGTCACATTCACGGCATGCGGTCAATGCTGGACAGTCTGGCGCAAGATGACATCTTGCCAGACAATTCCGGCAGTACCCCCTCCTTTCGACAACCTCATACCTCTGATAAGGCGAGAAATGCCGAAAGGTAGGGCACGTCCTAATCGCGTGGTCGGACTGGCACAGACCGCAGGAGTACTGCCATGAGGATGGGCGAGGGTTCCGATCCAGACGACGGTTGGAGCTGTTGGGTCGACGGTCGGGGGAAGGGTCACGACTTGGAGCTGAAGTGGGTAGTCGCGCAGCCATATCTGGAATAAATGAGATGCGAGTACCAACTTCTTTTACAAATAAATAGAGTGTTAGTCAATCTGAAAATAGTTTGACGATTTTCGTTATCGGTCTACTAACTACTCCGTGTGCTGTCCGAATATCTACGACCCTAAGGCTTTGATCAGTTCCAAGGTAAGTTCTTTCTATACGGCCTAATTTCCATTCAGTCGGGGCCAATCTCTCATCTTTAATTACAATAAAATCGTCTTCCTTTACATTTTCTGTTTGATACTTCCACTTATATCGACGATGTAGCTCATTCAAATACTCAGTTTTCCATCTTTCCAAAATATTGAGAGATAATCTTTAATCGTTTCCATCGATTGGCAAGGGTGATGTTTCCGTCTGAAACATCTGGTTCCGCTGGGGTCAAAATGGAGGTACCTATCAGAAAATGAGCTGGGGTAAGAGGATTTAAGTCGGAAGGGTCATCGCTTGCTGGACTTAAGGGTCGGGAATTAATACAGGCTTCAATTCGCGCTAAAATGGTCGAGAATTCTTCAAAGGTAAAATTCATTTGCGGTATAAATTTTCGTAGATGTGTTTTGAATGATTTAACTCCCGCCTCCCATAATCCTCCCATATGAGGGGCTCCGGAAGGAATAAAACTCCATTCTAAATTTTGATAAACATTGTTCTGGGTGGCGTCCTTTTGCAGATTCTTCATAAACTCAAGCCTATCTTTTTTTATTAATTCTGCTGCTCCTACAAAATTAGTCCCATTATCTGAGTAGATCTTGGCTGGGCTTCCTCGTCGCCCAATAAAGCGAGATAAAGCGGCTAAAAAAGACTGAGTTGATAGATCACTAGTGGGTTCTAAGTGAATTGCTTTTGTGGAAAAGACGCAAACATAACCCTTTGTTATTAAACAAGCTCTTCCTGTAAAATTCTTTATGTTGAAGGGTCCTGCAAAATATACTCCAGTGTTGGTAAAAGGTCGAGTCAGCATAGTTGGCTGGGGCAGAAGTGAGGCCATAATTTGCGTTTGAGTCTGGTGTTTATACAAAACACAAGTTCGACAATTATGAATTACCTTCTTGATTCAGGGCTTCAATTTAAATATCCAGAATTCAGACCTGATTACTCGAGTCATGAGTTGATTTCCGCCATGCATCGTAATTTTGTGAATAAATTCTACTAACAAAAGGGCTAATCCCGATTCGTATGAGATAAGAATGGGATGGCGCTCGTTATATGTAAGTGCTGGGGACTGAACAAGGCGGCCATTTGCCCTAATGATTCCTTTTGAATCAATGAGTGGATTGAGAGATAAAAGACTGCTACTAGATGAGAGTCTATTCTTTTGGGTTAACGCTAAATACTCCTCTGCGAAATAATGTTTTTGTGTTAAAACAATAAGACGATCTTTGATATCTTGGATTTCACCATGGGTGATTTCTGCTGAAGAAATTCTAAGTCGGGTCCGATTGACGCCGGTATTTCTCCAAAAACGAATCGCAAATGCTAAGACTTTATATGCTCTAGAGAGAGATGAGAATCTATTTAAGGGATCTTCAAATATCGTGGTCGAGAAAACGTTAACTGCCTTTGCTTCTAACTCTGTGTCGCTTATAATGTCGTGTCTAGGCCATCGGTCTTTTGGAAACTTCAGCCATTGGGGTCCGGTCCACCACAAATGATGTGACTGCAAATCTTCTGGCGAACATCCTCGACTGACTACATTAGCAGGGTTGCTTTCTGAATCTATATGCCTCCAATTTTCGTTGCCTACATTATCTAAAATGTCTGAAATTCTATTTCCTACAAAGGCACTCCATGAACAAGGTGGTTTTTTGAGCCATGCTAGCACGATCGTTGAGTCGGTCCAAAAGTGGGTTGAAATATTTGCAATTTGTAAGATAGGAACCACCGCTGTGGATAATTTTGCTAAGAGAACGGCTCCGCATAATTCTAATCTAGGCAGAGATATTTTTTTGATGGGTGCTACTCGAGTTTTCGCTGCCAAAAGAACCGTGTCCACTGTTTGGTCTAAATGTTCTACTCTAACATAAAGATTCGCAGCGTAAGCGCTTTCTGAAGCGTCACAAAAACCATGCACTTCAATTTTACTTGAGGGTTTGAATCTGAGCCACCTGGGTACTGAAACGGAATCTATTGAAGGACAATTTTTAATTAAATTCTTCCAATTCATTCGAGTTATGGGCTTCAACGCGTCGTCCCAATCTACTTTATCCAGCCAGACTTGTTGCATGTTAAGCTTTGCTACGATGATTACTGGAGCCAACCATCCACATGGGTCAAAAAATTTGGCAATTGTTGACAGGACTTCTCGTTTGGTGCATAATTCCCTTTCTTCCATGGGTGGTGATGTGAACGTAAAGTTATCAGCCGAAATGTTCCATCGGATGCCTAGAGTCTTCGTTGAAGTTCCTTCCGAAATGTCCAACCAGTTGACCGGCAAGAGTGAGTCAGGTGGCAGATCGCCAAGTAGATTGGGGTCGTTTGAACTCCATTTCCTCAATTCAAAACCTGCTGAGTCCATGGCTGCTACTAATTCTTTCATAGACTTAATGGATTCTTCTACAGTGTGACCTCCAGCTAAAACGTCGTCGACATATACATTTTGTTTTATAATTTCCGAAACTAATGGGTATGTTTCCTTAACATCTTCTGCCAATTGAATTAGGGTCCTAAGAGCGAGAAATGGGGCGCAATTAATTCCGAAAGTGACTGTCGAAAGTTCAAAGTCTTCAACTGGGTCAGTTGCTGATTTTCTAAAAAGAATTCTTTGAAATGGGGCCTGACTTGGGTCGATTTGTATTTGACGATACATTTTGGTAACGTCCGCGTTGAATACATATCTAAAAAACCTCCATTTTAAAATCAGCAATACTAAATCCTGTTGAAGAATTGGCCCTGGATGTAAAATGTCATTAAGACTTTTCCTATTTGATGTGGGACTTGACGCATTGAAAACTACCCTAAGTTTAGTAGTAACCCTATCTGGTTTAATAACGGCATGATGTGGCAAATAGTAGCGAGGGGTCTTCTCGATTTCCTGGGGTCTCAGTTTCCGCATGTGTCCAAGTTCCAAATATTCCATTATCGCTGCGTCGTATTGAGATTTGATTTCGGGCGTTTTTTGCAACTTTCTTTCCATTCGATAGAATTGCGCCATTGCGATATTTCGAGATGCTCCAAGTTCAGCACAAGATTTGAACGTCATCGTGACAATATATCGTCCATCTTCATTTCTTCGCGTTGTATTTTTGAAATTTGTTTCGCAAAAGGTGTCTTCTGCTGACCTCAAAACTTTTTTTGGGGTCTCCTCCACCTCCCATAAACGTGTGAGAATTTTCTCGATCGAAACTGTATTGTAAAGTGAAATTTTCCTATCATTTGTGTTCGATTTTTCAAGGGGTCCGCCCACTATCCAGCCAAAAACTGTGCTTTGCGCTAGTAAAGATCCTACAGATTTCATGGGAGCTCCTACTGTGTAAATTAAGGGTCCTATGTCCAAACCTATCAGAAGATCTATGGGTCGGCTTTCGTAAAAACGAAGATCTGCTAACTCGAGTTGAGTTGTTTATCTATGTTGATTTTTATCTAGGGTGCGCGACGGCAAATTAGAAGGAACGGACTTCAAAACGGGTGCCCAATCTTCTAATTCAAAACTAGGGTTTGTTTTGAATTAGGTTTCACTTAAACCGGTAACATGAACAAGATTCTGAATTTATACATATGTAGTAGTTGCTACGAAATTGCAGATCATCTTTTATACCCGTATGAATCATGAAAACAACCAGAAATAAGACTTACACAATCATAGTGAAATTTGCAATTTGTGTACGCTTACCTGTTGCAACTTGATTAATTGATCCTCCAAGGCATACACAATTTCGCCTTTTTTTCTTTCGCCATTTGTAAGTGTGGTCGAAGCTGTTCCGGAACCGTTTTACTCATTAAAATCATTTGCATTATCTTCGTTTCTTCATTGCCAAAAATTTTACTTTACACCGCCCGCGGAATGCTTTTGTAATGCGAATTAACAAACAGAACGAAAATTTCATTTCAATTCAATTTGTTCGGCGTAAAATATTTTACTCTTCAAAGGGTGTTACTTAAATAGCCGGCGTCGGCGCACGATGTCTGTCAAAGAGGGCAACTCTTGAATGCTAGTGAAAGCATATTACGTCTGTCAATATTTTTTGATATGTGAAATATATATTTTATACGAGATTTTGTCACCCGCACAAATATGAACATATGTGTAACTTATGGCAAGCACATTTTAATGGGAAAATTGGTTTCAGTCGTAAGGAATATAAATTAAACGCCGCTTTTTTTAATTTTCTTTTTTCCGTCATAAAGCATGTCTATGTCCCGATTCACACGGGGCAATTCGGCGTTTGTTGGAAATAAAGGCAGCAAAGTGCGAATTAACAACACAAAACGGATTACCAATACAAGAAACTACTTTCCCCATTGTCCAGATTCACACTCGGCAACTTTTCCAAGCAAGTGTCAAAGTTTGTAGGAGAGAGCTCTTTCCGCCCGCCTCTCTCTCCATCTAACTTTGACACTTGCTTGGAAAAAGTTGCCGAGTGTGAATCTGAACATTATCTTCCGTATGCCTCTATGTCCAGATTCACACCCGGCAACTTTTTCCAAGCAAGTGTCAAAGTTTGACAGAGAGAGACGCCGAATTACCGCGTGTGTTGAGGTGTCTATGTTCGTCCCAATTTACACGAGGCAATTTTATCAGCGGTTTAATGGTGTTTGTAGGGGAGGCAGTTGGAAAGGGAGGGGAAAAAACTCTCGTACTCGATTGAACGTTTTGTTTTTCATTCGCACTTTGAAACAACAACAATACACACAGGAATAGCCGTATAAAAATCGTCTTTGCACAGGATGATACAATCTTGCGAAATTTTCTTTTAATACTCACCCTAAGCCTTTAGGAATTCTCTCGCTTTTTAAATTTTTTTGCATACACAATACTTAGTCCTAG
This sequence comes from Eudasyphora cyanicolor, assembly GCA_963930755.1. Lineage (NCBI taxonomy): Eukaryota > Metazoa > Arthropoda > Insecta > Diptera > Muscidae > Eudasyphora > Eudasyphora cyanicolor. The sequence continues at coordinate 107,539,705 of OZ005737.1, forward strand.
ATCACACGAGGCAATTTCTTCCAAGCGGAAATTGCTCTCTGTATCTCTCCTACAAACTTTGACACTTGCTTGAAATAAAATTGCCTTGTGTGAATCAGACTTTATAAACATTTTTACAAATCGCACATAAAATATTAATGTTTAGCTTTGGTTTCATTAAAATATAAAAAATTAGAAACTAAAATCTAAACACAATAGATTAATTTTAATTGTATGTCCGGAACTAAGATTTTGAAATAGTCAAATCATATTCGTTATCGATTTGTGTTTTACTTTTTGCAGTTTTAATCGACTCCTATTTCCAATATTTTTAAAATCCAATGAAAAAATAAAAATGTTGAGAACCGTAACTCGGAAAATAGATATCGCCGAATAATCATTTAATTTTTTTTTAAATATACTTTTCTCATCGCACGAATGACCTTAACCTTTTTGATTTTCAATGGTAGTTGAACTTTATCATGTAAATTGTTGAAACTTTTGTGTTATTTTCACATATTTTGATTAACAGCAAAAATTTTCAGCAAACTGCAAACTTTTCAGCAGTGCGTTTACTAATGCAAAACTGCAAACTTTTAGCTATTACAGCAGAAAATGTGCTGTATTAGCAGAAAAAATGTTTGCTAAAAATTAGAAGACGTTGTTTGTTATCAACAGCAAACAATTTTTTTTGGGTGTACACATAGCAGTGCGAATGCGTCTCTTCAATCATTTTTTTTGCTTATGTTGTTTTGTCGCCATCAAAGTCAAGGGCTTCGACTAAAGGTAAGTACAGACGATTTGCAGATCGGACAACATTGCCAGAAAAATGGCGGAAAAATGCAACACTGTGAATTTGCAACCGTGTGAACATACAATTTTTGTTTTGCAACGTTAGCAGAAAAGTCATTGCGAGATAATTTGCTGATTATTATATGTTCGAAGTTTATGCATGTGACAACGGCGCCATTGCCAGAAAATCATTTTATTTGCAACACTGTCTATAATGTATTTTTATTGGCAATCCTGCATATAAATATTTACAAAATATATTGTAAATATATGAAATTGTAATGTTTTCTTGCAATCGTCTGAACTGTCAATTCACCTTTGCCTAACAATCTGACATTGCCCGTATATTTGCAGCACTTTAACAGGGTTGATAACGTTTGCCGATCTGGCAATCGTCTATACTCAGCTTAAGTTTGGAGCTCTGACCGGCCGACAGCAAAAGTCAGTTTCGTTTCAACAACTATTAAAACCGTGCGCCTCTCTCCCGTGAAAAGTGAATAAGTTTAAAGTGTAAAGTGTTAACTTTTATATATAACAGGTGGCGCAAAAGTAACCTTTCGATGTTATGTTAGACGCGATTGGCGGTCAGCAGCTAACAGCTGATGCACCGTCTGGACTTTGTACGGAAACATCTTCAAATCTTGTACCAAAATTCACTGTAGAGACCGTCGACTGATACCCATTTGCGTGGCACGTCGTCTGGTCGATGTCGACGGCGCTTCCATGACATCCTCGGCTACAGCAGCAATATTCTCTGCAGAACGGCTACTCCGGGGTCTGCCACGCCTGGCAGCATCTCGTGTTGTGCCAGTCTCTTCGAGGCGAGCGGCTAAACGTCGCAGTGTTTCACCAGTAGGCGTTGGACGGCCAGGAAATCTGTGCCAAAGTCACCGACCGATTATTGGTCAAATAAATAGTCAGCAATATTCCGCGTTCTGGAGCAGTGTAGCGTAACGTTGTTTATTAACGTGTATTTCGCATGTGTTTACTACACAAATGTTAAAACAGAAGTGACATTAGGGGCCAATCGCAAAATTTATAGCATTTTCTGATAGGAGGATTACTTTTGCGCCACCTGTTATATATATTTATCTGCAATTACAGAAAGCAGACCCGACTCAAACATTAAAGTGAAGACACATAAAACCATAGAACATTAATTGAACATTGAATTAAACAAATCATTAAACATTAAGAAATTAAATTGTGAATTTTTTATACAAAAACAAAAAAATTAACATAAGGAACTAAATTTGAAAACTAAGTTGAAATTAAAATACATTAAAATTGTACACACATAAATTATATGAAGTCCACAAAACAAAAAATTTAAATTACTCTATACAAATAAAACCAAAATCCTTGAAATTTAAACCTACCACTTGAATTATCATTTTGAAACTAACCCAAAAAACAGAGGTAAGAACTAACCATTGGTCAATAAACAGCCGCCATATACATATATATTTCTTCCGATTTACATTTTAGCACTATATAAGCTGCATTTCACATTCAATCATTTTAATTAAAAAAATTTTAAATTAAACATGGTGGAGTGTCTTAATACTAGGATCTACATTGCCGAATTTTTATCACTTTAGGAGCTTTATTTTACATCCAATTTTAGGGTTGATAATTTATACTCCAAAAATACATTTTGGTAAGTTATTTAGAAGAACTTTCTTAAATGCCGAAATATGTTTATACTTCTGATTTGGAAGTACTTTTAATGCTATTCTTTTGGAAGTACTTCTTTTATTTTTTGCTGGGTCGTGGCTTTTACTTGTTCACTTTAAACGATGTCCTTAATAGAGGGGAGGCTTTTATCAATTTCTTGTTTGTTATCAATCTCCTTTTGAATGTTTGTTGGCAAAGTCTGTATTAAATTATCCAACTTATGGTGTTTTCTTCTCTAAAAATAACGATGTTGCCCTGTCAGAGAGCAGTATTTTAAAAATGTTAATACACCCTCTTGTACTGTTGCATATTTAATAGTCAGAATCTAAAACAAAACTGCACAAAAGCAACCTTTTAATTCAATATAAACAAAGTATTCTTCAATGCGTCACCTAAATAAAACATCTTCATTACTGAAGGAAACTTTGACACCACGCAAATACATCTTCATTACTGAAGGAAACTTTGACACCACGCGGATATTTAGGTTATTCACATGACGCTAAAAAACATCTGTTTTGTAGGGCAGCGCTCCCCCTTTGATTTAATACAGGGCTTAACATGTTGCCTTTTTGCATAGTGCGAGTGCCACACGAAGCCCTTTCGCAGTGCAGCATTTTTTCACCAACGAAAACAAAAAGGCGTTTTTAGGACGAAATGCAGAAAAATGTTGCATTTTTTGTCAAAAAAGAAAACACCATTGGACGTTAATTGCTCCAGTGCTTTCCAAACCTTTTCATCATCATGTAAGAGACTAAAGGCTGAATACTCCTGACTCGTCTATCAAATTGTTTTGTTTTTCGATAAAAGATTGAAGGACCTTCTGACATGTCCGAACAATCATTTTGGTGAAACCAATTATTACAAATGTAACAACAGAAACCCCCGTAGTTTTACGAGGGTTACTATATATATATATCTGGCTTAGGACACTAAGTGTTGCCTGCCGCCATCTGACATTTCCATTGGAAAGTTTGACATTTTCTGCATAACTTCACTCAGATCGTGTTGTCATTTGAGTGCGAATTGTTTTGGTTACAGTGTGTTGAATTGTTTTGGTTACAGTCGTTTCGACAGCTGCTTCAGGCGTCGAAAAACGTTGACCAAGTAGGGATCTATAGATCGAGTTTCGACTAATCTATTAATCGACTTTTGATTGGAAAAAGTCGAATAGTCGAAATCGATTTTCACCAAGCAAAAAGTTGAAAAATCGATTTATCATTTCGACTTTTTTCGATTTTTATCCGACGGCGGAATATCAACCGAAATCGATTACCATTTCGACTTTTGTCGAGTTTGGCCTTACTTAAATAGACGGCGGCTTTGAACTTCTCCAACCCATGGTATAATCATAAGGTAGTCTACAGCAATCATGTGTTTACAATTTTTTCTCGAGGGTGTTTTTGGTTGTCAAGTGAGAGTCAAATTCATCGTTGACATTTGCTATGTTTACGTTTGGTTTGTTCAAAATTAAGAATATCGTTATCAAGAAAAATCAGTTTTGGCATTTCACAACTTTCGAAGTGGATTATCACGACAAGAGTGCATCGATGAACTTAAATCTTTGTATGGCGATGAAGCACCATCCAATAGCACTGTGAAAAACTGGTTTAATGAATTCAATCGTGTCCGACGCTCGCTCAAAGACGAAGGTCGTCCAAGAACGGCCGTTGTGCCAGAGAACATTAATGCCGTGCGTGAACTGATAATGCAAGATCGTCATGTGACATACCGTGAGATAGAGGCATCCTTGGGCATTGCATGAACACCTGGCCGTAAAAAATGTTCTCGTTGGATCCCACACAATTTGACAACCGCTGAAAAAAAGGCTCGTGTCAATTGGTGCAAAGAAATTTTAAAAAATACGATGGCGGTGCTTCGAAAGACGTTTATAAGATCGTCACAAGTGACGAATCATGGATGTTTGCGTATGAGCCCGAAACAAAACAGCAATCGACCGTGTGGGTCTTCAAAGACGAGCCAAATCCAACGAAAGTTGTTCCTGGAAGAAGCACTTCGATGCAAATGGTCGCCTGTTTCTTCGGCAAAACTGGTCATGTGGCGACTGTTCCGCTTGAGCAACGTAGGACGGTCAATTCTGAGTGGTACACCACAATTTGTTTGCCTGAAGACTTCGGAGTAATTTGAAAAACGAACAAGAGAAGACGAATCATTGTGCACCATGACAATGCGAGCTCTCACACATCGGCTCAAACCAGCGCCTTTTTTGAGCCGACCCATCAAATTGATGGGTCATCCGCCGTACAGCCCTGATTTGACACCCAATGACTTCTTATTCACTCACATCAAGAAAAAACTGCTTGGTCAAAGTTTTTCGACGCCTGAAGCAGCTGTTGAAGCGTTCAAAAACCATGTTTTGGAGGTGTCTCATTTGGAGTGCAAAAAGTGCTTCGACAATTGGTTTGAGCGCATGCTGAAATGTAGAAATCATGCTAGAGAATACTTTGAAAAACAATAAAACCATTTTTGATGATAAATATTCACATTTTCATTATTAGGCCAGAAATATATACAGCAGCCCTCGTATAGTCGACCACTGTGGTCTTCCTCTATACTATAGTCGACCACTGTTACGTTCTTAGCACAATTTTCACAAAAAAGAAAAAGATTTCAATAATTATTTACAGCATTCTCGAATTCTTCCAATTTTATTTTTTATTATTGTGTCAAAAATGAGTGATGTAGTTTTGACACTTCTATTCAATTTGTCATCTACGTTTTGACAACCAAAAACACCCGAGGTATGAACAGAGTTGATATTTTGTTGTTGTTGGGCAACTGCGACTACCTTCTAATTGTATCATGCTCCAACCAGTTCAAACGCTTTTTAGGAAAGAGTCGGAAAGAGCTCTCTCCAACAAACTTTGACACTTGCTTGGAAAAAATTGCCGAGTATAAATAAATATTTAAGTTGTCTGATCGGAAAATATTGCCAGAAAAATGGTGGAGAAATGCGACCGTGAACGTACAAGGGTGTGAACATACAATTTTGGTCTTGCAGCGTTAGCAGAACAAGTCGTTGTTTGATAATTTGCAGATTGTTAGATGTGCGAAGTTTATGCATGGGACAACGGCGCAATTGTCAAAAAAATATTTTATTGGTAACACTATCTATAAAATATTTGTATTATCCTGCATATAAATATTTACAAAATATATTGTAAATATATGAAATTGTATAGTTTTCTTGTAATCGTCTGAACTGTCAATTCACCTTTGCCTAACAATCTATCATTGTCCGTACATTTGCAGCACTTTAACAGGGCTGATAACGTTGTCCGATCAGGCAATCGTGAATATTTAGTTTTAGTTGCTTGGAATCTACGTAATGGAAAAGAAACAAAAAGGAGACAAAAATCGGTTTAAGACAAACCCGAAAAGTCGAAAAAAATCGATTTTCCAAAAAGTTTTCACTAAATCATGAAAGTCGAAAAATCGACTTTTTGTCTCAACTATAGATCCCTATGACCAAGTAGTTTTTTCTTGATGTGAGTGAATAAGAATAAGTCATTGGGTGTCAAATCAGGGCTGTACGGCGGATGAATCATCAATTCGACGTTTTGGCCGGTCAAAAAGGAGCTGGTTTGAGCCGATGTGTGAGAGCTCGCATTGTCATGGTGCTCAATGATTCGTCTTCTCTTGTTCGTTTTTCGAATTTCTTCGAAGACTTCAGGCAAACAAATTGTGCGTATCACTCAGAATTGACCGTCCTACGGTGCTCAAGCGGAACAGTCGCCACATGACCAGTTTTGCCGAAGAAACAGGCGACCATTTGCTTCGAAGAGCTTCTTTCACGAACTACATTTGTTGGATTTGGCTCTTCTTCAAAGACCCACACGGTCGATTGCTGTTTTGTTTCGGGCTCATACGCATAGATCCAAGATTCGTCACCTGTGACGATCTTATAAACGTGTTTTGAACACAGCGATCGTATTTTTTCAAAATTTCTTTGCACCAATCGACACGAGCCTTTTTTTGAGCGATTGTCAAATTGTGCGGGATCCAACGAGAACAAACCTTTTTTACGGCCAGGTGTTCATGCAATATCGAATGTATGCTGGTGGAAGAAATCCCCAAGGATGCCTCTATCTCACATGACGATCTTGCATCAATGTTCAATGACGATCACGCACGGCATCAATGTTCTCTGGCACAACGGCCGTTTTTGGATGACCTTCACGAACTTCGTCCTTGAGCGAGCGTCGGCCACGATTGAATTCATTAAACCACTTTTTCACAGTGCTATAGGAAGGTGCTTCATCGCCATACAAAGATTTAAGTTCATCGATGTACTCTTGTCGTGATAATCCACGTCGAAAGTTGTGAAAAATTATCGCACGAAAATGTTCACGAGTTAATTCAATTTTTTTGCCAAATTGATTTTTTCAAGTCCCTATAAACCACACAAATGATGCTCGTACGTCAAAACGTTCTGAGTACGTTTATGCTAAAAAATGTCAAACTTTCCAATGGAAATGTCAGATGGTGCCAGGCAGCACTTATTCGTTACTCCTGTCTACCACCTGAAATGGCAACATTGACCAACTATGGTCGCTAATATCACGAAGAAACCTTTTGGCTGAAAAAAACCCAGGATAATTTAGTGTAATTGGGATGTAATCCAAGTTTGAGAGGGGTGTTTTGATGCTAAGGCTGGCATCACAACGCTGCGCTGGTGTCCTCGTAAAACTTGTGGATAGCTTCCCCTCACCTTGGGACGGCGCAAAGCTAAAATTGGTAAGGAAAAGCGACATTCCTGAACTCATAAAAACGACCCTATATGTTAAGGGATGTCCCAGTAAGTTCTCATCAGAGTACATACTCGACATCATTGGCAAACAGAATTCAAAACTTTCCGTGAGAAAGTGGGAAGTCTTCTATAGGAAGGATGATACCGAGGGTACTCTCCTCGTGTTAGGCATATACCCAGAATCCAAGAACAATCTTGTCATGGCGAAGGGCATGGCGTACTTCTTGATCTGGACAGTCTTTTTCAAAATTGGAAAGGTCCCGATTGGCAGGACAAATGAATCGAGTCCAAATATACTGTTTGAAGAGGCAAACACTGGTATTGAACGGATGGAGACAAGTGAGACACTGCCAAAAACTGATGTGGAAGTAGTCAATAACACCACCAGCTCACCAATAGTACCGCCACTTTTGCAGGAAGTTCCCAGCAAAGGTGGTGATCAAAATAAAAAGAGCCACAAAACGATTCAAACCAATGAAGGAGCGACAAAAAATAACACCGCCTCCCAAAATTGTCGACTGGAAGATGGTGTAATAGGTAGTGAACGAAAGGAGGAAAATGACCCACTCCCAAATAAAGAGGGGGTGCCACCAGATAGGATAGACTCCCAAAAGAAACTTTTACTGGAAGGACAATGATTGAGGTCATCCAGATAAACCTCCACCGGAGCGAGACAGCATCCAACGCTCTGATGGACATCATAAATAAAGGCAGGGTTCATATTGCTTTGATCCAGGAACCATGGACAACTAGCAACAAGGTTACTGGATTAAACCATGTGAACTATAACCTTTTCTACGCTAACACAGGTACTCGTCCAAGGACTTGTATTCTGTGCCATAAAAACTTATATTTTATCATCGGACGCAACGGTGCTGAGGCAAAGGTAATGGAAATATGTACCTGGCGTCAATATATCTGCCATTCGATGCGCCGACATTGCCACCTACGTCGGAATTACAACGTCTGGTGAGGGAATCCAAACACACAAGTAATGAGTTATTAGCTGGATGTGACGCCAACTCCCATCATATCGCTTGGGGTAGTACTAACACCAATAAAAGGGGACACGCCCTTTTCGAATTTTTGAATACAAATGACCTCATAACTCTTAACATAGGAAACACTGCAACCTTTGTTAACAAAATTAGGGAAGAAGTATTAGATATAACGATATGTTCAGAAAATCTTATTGATGAGATTCATGAGTGGAGGGTTTCGGATGAACACTCCTATTCAGACCACCGTTATATAAGGTTTAAAATTGCACGGCCACCGCCAAACCCCATAAGTTTCCGTAATAAGGCTAAGACCGACTGGACTAAATTCGGAAATCTACTTAGAAATCGATTGGGGCAGCCTACACGCGATTATCTATGTGCAGAAGACATTGATATCAATGTTAAGAAGATTACCGAGGCTCTTGTAAAATCATTCGAAGATAGTTGCCCACTTCGAGAAAGGAAATCTGCCTTTGAGAAATCCTGGATGACCGGACAAATTCGCTCGATTGGCAAAGATGTCCGCAGACTTTACAATAGAGCTCGACTTAAAAAAACAATCAGTATATTGGGACGACTACCACAGAAGACTCAAAGAATACAATAAAATCGTTAGATCGGCGAAACGTAACTCCTGGAGGCTTTTCTGTGAACAGGTAGACAGCGTGACTGGTAATGCTGGACCAACAGAGGAACAGTTACAGAATGAAAATGTATTGCATCAAGTACCTATTACGGATATAACAGATGGTATGGTTAAAGAAGCGATAAAAAGTTTCTCTCCCTTTAAGGCTGCGGGACCGGATGGAATATTTCCAGCACTTCTGCAGAATGAGATGGATCTGATATCAACTCATCTGGCTGGAGTGTTCACTGCATGCCTAACCCATTCGTATACCCCAAAAAACTGGCAGGAATCAAGGGTGGTCTTCATACCAAAGCCTGGCAAGGCGAGTTACACGACCCCAAAGGCTTATCGACCCATTAGCCTTACTTCTTTCCTGTTAAAAACAATGGAGCGAATAATTGATGACATGGTCAAAGGTAAAATAGCGGATGACAGGCTAAAATTCAAACAACACGCCTATGTCAAAGGAAGATCAGTGGAAACAGCTCTGCATGAGGTAGTGCACCACATAGAAGAGTCCTTCAGTAAAGAAATGTATACACTTGCTGTTTGCATAGACATTGAGGGCGCATTTAACAATGTACAGACCGATACACTTATCCAGTCCTTAGACGAGTTTCAGGTTGACCGGGCGCTAAAAACTGGATCAACAATATGCTAAGGAATAGGTGGATTATTTGTGGGTCATATGACGTAAAAATTAGAGACAAGGTAAATCGTGGTATACCTCAGGGGGGGCATTTTATCGCCTCTTCTATGGGTTACAACGATACACAGTCTCCTAAAAGCCCTCACCAATGAAGGACTTAAACCAGTCTGTTATACAGACGACGTTGTAATACTTCTAAGGGGCTTTCATCCAAATCTATTATGCAGAAGAGCTGAAGAGGCACTTAACATAGCATATAACTGGGCACAACCAAGGGGATTAAATGTTAACCCAGACAAAACAGAAATATGTCTATTTACAAGGAAAACGAAGATCCCACGTTTTACCCCGCCTCGATTCCTGAATAAGACAATTGCTATAACTAAAAAGGTAACATACTTGGGAGTAATCTTGGATCAGAAACTGTACTGGAAAGATCATCTTGAAGAAAGAGTTACAAAGGCACACAGATGTTGGTGTACATCAATGGACAAGAAGTGCAACGTAATACCTTTGCAAAAAATTCAACGTATGTGCTGTCTAGGCATAAGCGGGGCATTTAGAACTGCACCAACAAAAGCGTTGGAGACTATACTGCACATCCAACCAATAGACATCCGTATAAAGTATGAGGCAGCCCTCACAGCAAGACGTCTACAAGTGATGGGTGAATGGATAAATCGAGACCACAAGTCGTACCATCAGAAGATTTTAGAATATTTAGTTGGTCACATTCAAACGCCAGAAATCTCGGACCGCATTCCTGAAGTGCGGCTTACAGCTACCTGTGATACGATTGTGCCAGACAGACGCTCCTGGGAAAATGGAACTTTTGCCCATGTGCCAGTGGGAACCAGCTGCTACACGGATGGGTCCAAGCGAGGAGGAAGGACGGGTCTGGGACTTTTTATTGATGAACCAGAAGTCGAACTTCACTTCCGCCTCCCTGACCATAACACGGTATTTCAAGCAGAAGTTCGAGCAATCACGGAGTGTGTGAACTGGCTCAGTAACACGACAAAGCCTAAATATGCCAACATCTTCACAGATAGCCAAATGGCGATTCAAGCAATAACATCGGAAAGGGTCAAATCCAGAACTGTGTTGGACTGTAAAAGAACGATAAATGATTACTCAGCCCATGGTCAATTGCGTATTTGCTGGGTACCAGGACACAACGGAGTGATTGGAAATGAACGGGCAAACAACTTGGCTTCAAAGGGCAGAGAACTTCGAGTAATAAACTTGAAAAATTGGAAACCTTTCGAAGCCACGAAAAATGAGTTGAAGCACTGGGCAGTGATGGCTCATAAAACTGTGTGGAATATCGCAACAGTAGGAGCAACTGCAAAGATACTGTGGGGTGACCCAAATGAAAAGAAAACAAGAAGTCTTCTGAAACTAAACAAGATCGATATTAGTAAGATGATGAGTGTTCTAACGGGACACTCAAGCTTACAAGCACATCTTCATCGCATAGGACTAGCAGGAAACGACGAATGCAGGGCATGCAGAGAAAACATCGAAACGATGGAACATTTTCTGTGTCACTGCCCGGCTTTCACACATGCAAGATCCCAACATTTCGGGTCCGACATATTACCAGACTTGACTCATCTCAGAGAATATGACTGGAAGATACTGAGAAAATTCGTGTCCAGTACCGATTTTCTGTAACTCGTGAGGTATAAAAAGATCATAAATAAGGAGCGCACAACAGGCCGAACCACTGGCTTAAGTGTATGTCCATGGACATGAGACGTTTAAACGTCTCCTCTCTTCAACCTAACCTAACCTAAGCCAAAGCTTGCACGTGGATAGTGGCGCACCAATATATGCAAATTCTTCGAGAATTTGTAATGTCGTCCCATTCCTAGCAAGTTCATCGGCTTTGCAGTTCCCCGGGATATCCCTATGCCCAGGCAGCCATATGAGGTGTATGTTAAACTGCTTAGCCATCTCGTTAAAAGATCTGCGGCTGTCGAGGGCTGTTTGTGAATTTAGGGATGTTGCCTCCAGAGAATTGATGGCTGCCTGGCTGTCCGAGTAAATTACAACGCCAGTGTTGGTTACTATGTTGCGACTCAGCCACTTGGCTACTTCCCATATTGCCATTATTTCGGCTTGATAGACACTGCAGGTATCTGGTAGTCTGTGAGCTATATCCAATCTAAGCTCTGCACAGTGTACTCCGAAGCCAACCTTTTCATTAAGCTTCGAACCATCCGTGTAAAATTTGAGATGGTTTCTATTACCTGGTATTCATCCAACCCATTCATCTCTGGCGGGAATCATAGTGATGTAATTTCTCTCGAAGGTGTACACCGTTGGTATATAGTCCACTCGATCGGTTACCATAGCACTACACTTTGATATTCTCATGTGACCGTAGTTTTTGTACCTCCACATTGATAGGCAGTTTAATCTTATTGCCGCTTTGTTGTAACTTCTCTCGCCACAATATTAATCGGCAGTATATGGAGTATGGCTTGTAGAGACTCGGTCGCTGTAGTCCTTAAGGCTCCGCTTATGCTCAGGCAGGCTGTTCTCTGAACCTTTGTTAGTAGGTTGGTGATGGTTAGTTTGTCAGTTGCCGTCCACCATACCACAATGCCGTATAGCAGTATAGGACGAACTACTGCTATATATATCCAGTGGACGATTTCAGTAGAGAGGCCCCACCGCGACCCTACAGCCTTTTTGCAGGAATATAAGGCGACGTTAGCCTTCCTTACACGTCCCAATACGTTAAGTCTAAATAACAGTTTTCTATCTAGAATTATTCCTAAAAATTTTGCACTTTCAGAAAAGACTAGATCTGTTCCATTTATCCGAGGTGGAGGGTGCACATGTGAGACATTATTCATCCTAGTAAAGAGAACCAATTCTGTCTTGTTTGGGTTTATGCCCAAACCGCTGCTTCTGGCCCATCTAGCCAATTTGTTCAGAGCCACCTGTAGAATGTCTCGGAGGACGTTTTCGAATTTGCCACTCACTGCGATTGCAACGTCGTCCGCATATGCCACGACCTTGCAGCCACAACGTTCTAGATCTAGCAGGATTTCATTCACCGCTAGGTTCCAAATTAGTGGAGACAGTACTCCTCCTTGTGGGGTCCCTCTGTTTACAAACCTTGTTAGAGTTGTGGACCCAAGACATGCTGTTATGCGTCTTCTGTTGAGCAGACTTTGAATTAGTCTAATCAAACTAGAGTTAACTTTTAGATGTGACAGTACCGCAAATACTGCATCTGAGTGAATGTTGTTAAAAGCCGCTTCTATGTCAAGAAATGCCACCATGGTGAATTCCTTGAAATGCAGGGACGATTCGATAGTACTCACAAGTTCGTGCAGGGCTGATTCTGTAGACTTCCCCTTATTGTAAGCATGTTGGTTCACTGACAGGAGTTTTGTATCAAGGTTTTCCCTAATGAAGTAATCTAAAAGTCTTTCCAGACCTTTCAATAGGAAGGAGGATAGGCTAATTGCCCGCTTTTGGTATGAATACCACTTGGGTATCCCTCCATCGATTCGGGATGTATGAAAGCCTGATAAAGCCTACATAAATTTTCTCCAGCCAGGGGATAATGTATTTCAACATTTTCTGCATTTCTGCTGGAGTGATGCCGTCTGGTCCAGGTGACTTGAGGGCTCAAAGCTATTAATAGCCCAGCTTATTCTGGATCTCTCAGTCAACAAGCTAGCGACGCTCTTGTTGGTCCTGCTGATCCTCTGTTTCTGTTAGAGAGTTCCCCGGGAAATGTGTGTCGAGCAGTACATTGAGCGACTGCTCGCTGTTTTTGGTCCAATTATTTGCCTCATCCTGCAAGTAACCCACTGTACATGGTGAAGCTGATATTATTTTCCTCAGCCTTGCGGCGTCGGAGACCTTTTCCACCACGCCACAGAAGGTATACCAAGAGCGTCTTTGCGCCTTTCTAAGCTCCTTCTTATAGATCTTGAGTTGCTCTTTATAGGCATCCCAAACATTAGCGACCCCTGTAGATTTAGCCTTGTTGAATAGCTTGTTGCAGGTCGTTTTCATAGCTGTTAGCTCAGAAGTCCACCATTGGGGTTTAGTTTTACCCTTGTACCTTGTTTTTGGACAGGCTTCTTCAAGGGAACTATTGAATGATGTGGTGATATGCTCGACCAGATTATCAGACCGGCTTTGTCATTCGGTTCGTACAGAAGTTTGGAGTTGAGGACTTTCTTGAAATTCTTTTCATACAGGTGCCACTTTGTCTTCCTTACATTTCTGTGGACGGCAGGTTTAGGCGCTTTTCCCGCGAGTTTGAACTCAATATAATGGTGATCTGAGAATGAGTAGTCGTCCATTACATTCCACCCAATAATTTTGTCTGACAGCCGGTCAGTAGCAAACGTTACGTCTAGTACTTCTTGTCTGTCTTTAATTGTAAAGGTCGGTTTATTACCTATGTTACAAATGCTTAGGTTGGTAGTTAGAATAAAGTCAAGAAGCGAATCACCCCTATTGTTTATATCCGTACTACTCCAGATAGTATGATGAGCGTTCGTGTCTGCGCCAACAATCAGCTCGACCTCGTCAGACGTTGCTTCTTCTACTACTTCCCTGAATAGAGCAGTCGGTGCTACAGCTTCATAAGGCAAGTAACTGGAGACCACCCAATATATGTGATTACCGATCTCCAGACTAGCAGATGTTTGGTCTTTACCACTTAAGCCAGGAGAAAAATACTTAGATCTTTCCTGGCCAAAATGCAGGTTCTTGGAGTGCCTTCACAGTTGGCCGCACACCCTTCCTCCCACTGCGTAGGGCTCCTGTATCAGGACGATGTCTACTGCACCTGTGGACAGGCGCAGCAATAGAGCCGCTTGCACATTGTATATGGGAGGTGGATTCAGCGTTAAGGATCAAATTGACCTGCTGCTTTTTACCATCCGCCTCACCCACCTTGCTGATTCTCCAATTATGGGCGGGCAGACCAAGATTGGAATCTTTTATTATTTCTAATATGTCAGCCGGGTTGGAGGGCTCTTCTGTAACCCAGGTGATGGCTCTAGGGTGACTAGGGATGTTGTTTTTTTTCGACAACATCCAACTGGGACCCGGCCACACCTCACCCGCTCGACTCAGAGCAGCCTTATACCGGTCTACTGATCTGGCATCACCTAAATATAAGAGCTTTACTCTCCCCTGATGCCATACTGCATCGTTGCAGATTGGTGGTGTGCCCGGCATTTCTCTATGGACATCGAGGTAATGAGCCATAATGGCTGATTGAACATGGCTCCATTTGTCCTTGAGGATGGATCCATCCTCACTACTTCTGTCTATAACGGCCATCACTAGACTTTCCTTCGCCACTTCATTGAAGGGCTTGGTGAGTGTCCTGTTGATGGTGACATTAGGGCCTCTTGCCTTTTTCGAAGGCAGGGGTTCATCAGGTGATCTGATTCTTTTGACTTTATTAGCCGTTAACACAGCTGAATTTGTGGCTCTTTCAGCCGGCTGATTGGCCTTAGAAGCATCTACGACGCCTTTAGCCTAGGTAAGTGACTCCTTTTGTTTTTTGGTAAGAGCCGTAACCTCAACAGCCTCCAACTTCGTCAAAACTATGAGCGCTATCCGGTGCTCATTGTGCTTCCGTTTTGACGGTCGGACATGACGTTTTCCCCTCACCGTACCACCTGTTGTGAGTACTGGAGGGAAATTTTCACCATGTTTGGTGTGGTCGGCTTTGGCCAAGACCAACGGACGCACAGTAAGACGATTGGGGAACCCCGCTCCATCGGAACGCGAAGGCATCCCCGTCAATTAATTTTTTTTCTGTATTAGCCCGTAATAGGTACTGCGATGTAGGCCTTCCAGACTTTGTACAGATTTTGTTTTGTTTTTGCGATTGCGTAATAGGTACTGCGTAATAGATTTTAACTATCCGCTCCGTGCTAAACACGTCCGTTCACTACGACTGATCAGCAACGACTCCCATTAAGACTTAACCGACACTCAACGGAGGGAGTGAGAGACATGCACGGATATTTGTTTTTGTAAATTTCCTTTGTTTATTTATGAACAACCAACACAGCGAGCACTATGATTTTTAACTTGATTATGTTTCTTGCAAAAAGTTACACTTTAGCAAAAAACTTTAACACAGTATTATAACCAAATCACTTGTTAATAGCGTCCAAATCGCTTTATATGCATTAGCAGGGTTAATCCCTAAGAAAATAATTTTTAATAGAATTATTTTGAGGGCCACTATAAACAGATCATACATTCTTTGGATATGGAGCAAATCATGAAACGATCCGTTTTGTTTATGTAAATTATTAAAAAAAATTCTTTAGCCAAACTCTTCACCTGAAAAATATGGTGTTTTTATGGCTTGAAACAGTTTTTTGAGAGCTACATCTACACGGGGACTGAAAATAAAATTTTATTGAGATGAATTATTGCCAAAATAGAATACAAACTGCAAAGTTTCAGCTAAATTTCTTAGAAAATGTGGTGTTTATGGCTTAAATAAGCCTTTTTGGGAGCGATATATATAAGTGGACTATAACAAAATATGAAGTGAATAAAAATATTTTGCTGCGATGAATTCTTAATTAAATACAAACTGCAAAGATCCAGTTAAAATGCTTAGAAAATATGGTATTTATAGCTTAAATACGTATATTTTGGAGCGACCTCTATAGGGCGAATATAACAAAATATGAACCGATTTGTAAAATTTTTGCTATGATAAATTCTTGTTAAAATAGAATATAAAATGCAAAGTTTCTGCTAAATTGCTTTTAAAACTATGGTATCTATGGCTCAAAAACCGTATTTTGGAGCGACCCCTATAGGGGAGCTATATCAAAACATCGACCGATATGGCCCATTTGAAATCCCAAACAACCTGCAACTATAAGAAATATTTCTACCATATTTGATCAACCTAGCTCTATTATTACGGACTCTAGCGTAATTACAACAGACGGACGGCCGGACATGGCTAAATCTCCCTAGAATTTTACGACGACATTTCTGCTGATTTTATTAGATATATAGATTTTATTACATGAAAAAGACGTATGCTATAATGACATAAATAATTTGTTCTTCAAGCAGCATTTTTTCTGTTAAATAATAGCCAAATTGTTTGCTGAAACGAATGTTTTAGTTTGCTAAAGTAGCAGGCAAATTTGTGTACTAAAATAACAATCAGTCTTGTGCTTTTGCTTGTTGAATTGAGACGTGATTTTCGCAACATTGCAAGTTTAATACAAAAACAAAAGTATATCACAACAGTTATCCAAAATATCATAAAAAAAGAACAACAAAATTAAACGCTCTCGTGCAGAGGACAGTGTCTCTCATGGCGACAACATGAGTAAAAAAACAAACCATCTGTTTCTCAAAAAGTGAACCAAAACTATGTTCTTCCTCTACAAACAATCGATGATGAAAGTAAAGATGAGTTTATTGTCGATAACAATTCAATTCAACTCACTTCATGTTTATTAATTCGAAAACATCTTATTACAATGGGAAAATACGCTTATAGCTAACATTTTTCGTTATTACGAGATAACTTACATACAGAAGGTATCTTACAAGTTGTTACGTGCACCTAGAGGCGCTGATGTTGGTCTTCCGGCTCGCTCAGGGTTTTCTCAGAAGGTCCCAACCCTTCCCAACATCAGCCCATAGGGACGAACACAAAAAAAAACTGAAATTTATAACAAAAAAATGACAAGCAAAAGTACACTTAGTAGACAGAGGAACTTGGTGGCAGTTCCCGCACTTTGCCCACCCTGCCTTGGTCCTCGAAATTCCTGATAATTTCTCCTTCCAGAGGACCCCATTTACTTCACTCACCACACACTTAACCTATGCAACCTTCACTCCCCACAAAAAAAACTAGCACATATTCATTTTAACACTTAACATTAAACATTGAATTTATTGAAACAAAAGCCGTGGTTTGGCCCGGACATTAAAACATAGCACAAACAAATTCTTAACATAATATTTTCTTAACCTAATGACAATAATAACAATACCTAGGAAATCACTAACACCAGCTAACACGTTAAAGATGGAACCATTGCTCAGACTTATAAAAAAAAAAACACCTCAGGATTCTATTTATTGGCCCCTTTTCCGGCCACACTATAATCGAATTATCACCTGACTAAGAGAGCTCTTTTAGCTTGGTTTTTACGCCCTCATTAACTGGGCTAACAACCGCAAAACAAATAGATCCCACTTGTCTCCTTTTTAGTAACTCCTACGCTCCTAATAAAAAAACTGGTATTAATAATTCTTACATAAAAAAAAATAAATTTCATTAACCTATCTTAACACTAATTTATTTAGTTTCTATTTTTTTCTGTTTTCTTTGTTTTTATATTATTTATTTCTAATATTTTGGGTAATCTGATTTTTTTGTTTTTGTTCGGTAGTTTTAGTTAATTTTATATTTGTTTTACCCTTATTTTAAAAACGGAATTACTCCTATTTATTCCTTTCTTACAGGTAATTTGGCATTCCGCCTGGACCGATTTATTTTCTTGCTGGAGGACACTGACACAGATAAAAAGTAAGATGAAAGTTGTTACCTTATGCTCCAATGAATGTAACATAGATTTAGTAGCTTTATCGTGTATATTAGTTGCTTAGATTTAGTGGTTTTGGTCGCGGAATCCTTCAGTCTTAGCTGCTTTGGTTTTATAGCATAGATTTAGTTGTGGATTCCTTGTAGAACAGTGCAGTAGTTTTAGTTGTAGATGTAGTTGCTTAGATTTCGTTGTAGACAATGGCATCCGTATTAATCTTCTATTTTTATCTTCCAGCTCATTGAAATTCGGCCCAAAAGGAAATACAGCCCTGTCCATGGAACGAATTCCGGAGGCCAGTATCAATTTCTTCTACACAGAAGACAGACACATATCAAGTTAAATACACTAATTTTACAACACAGGCCTCATAGTTACTTACTATTTATAAAGACTAACACGCACATAAACACAATAAAACACCAGGATTGAAAATAAACAAATAAACGACTGGACAACGGTTTCCAGTAAACAAATTATTTAGTTATATTTTTTTTATTTCGATATTACCGCGGGATGACTTAACCACTTCGAGACGACTCTTTCCACGTCTGCTTTTGAAATGAACATACTCCGCCTAGCAGCGACATTTATACCCCTCAAACACCGCTGGGTTTCCCTCGTATTTCCACCAAGCTTTTCCCTCCCTGAAGTTTGTTGTTATGTACTTGTTTATGTTTTCCCGTACATAACAACAAACTCAGCTGGCGGGTATTTCTTTCTGTCATATTTTGAGTGACGTTTAAATTAGTCATTATTCTACACCCTGTCTTTTCCTCCAACTGAACACCCTCCTTGAATAGAGTGGCCATCTTCCCACACAACAAAACTTCGATCTTTTTTTCTATCTGGTCAAAAGATCGATGTGTGTGATAAGGTCTATTCAGAACTACGCGATTCAACGTGGGGAACTCACACACCCTGAGAAATAATAAGCCGGGCTAAATTAGTCGTTATATTCGAACTCGTCCAACCCGTCGGAAAGTGTAAACCCCCTTTAAATCGATACGGGGGTTCCGTTACGTAAAGTAACGCGTGACGCGTCGAACGCCTCGTTCGTCACTGACCCCGTTGATTTACGACACGCTCGTCCACTAATTTGACGGTTTTGTCGCGAGATCGACTATAATCGTTATTGTTTTCAGTTTTTATCATCTCTAACAGGGTTGCCAGAACTGGGGTTTTGACCCCAATACTGGGGTTTAGTCAATGCAAATTGGGATAAAAAAAATAATTTGGGGGTGGGGTTTTTGTTAGGGGATTTTTGTAAATTTTGTTGGGGTTTCTTGGGGTTTATTTGATGCAATATAAAGATGTTCTTAATCTTGTATGATATTTATCCAAAAATGAGCTCGAGGTCTATCTATTATGATTTTTTATGTGTTTTTTTATATTCATTCAATATTTCGTCGAAGGACATCATCAGGATCAGAAAATATAACTGCGAAAAACCTTAAAATTATCCGTAGAAAATTAGTATGGACTCCCATCGTTGTTGTCTGTTGTCATACGCATGAAAACACGAAACACTTTCATTTTGTTAAACCATTTGTAACGAGTATTTTCTAAAATGATTTTACCAAATCTGAACTTTGTGTTTAAAAATAGTACGAGACTTTGCACTATTAAGTATAAATTGCCATCAAATGAAAATCTGAAAAATTAATTATAAGGATGTTTTTTATATTCTGACCTCCTGTCACCACAAAAAGATACGCGAAGCGGTTAAGAAGATATAACAATTTTAACAAATGGTATTTTTAGAAAATATCCTGAGATCTGTACCATAAAAACTAGAAAAAATTGTGAAAAACTAAAAACGCCAAAAAAAAATCGTCCCTAGAAGAGGAATGTTTAAAGTTTATTAAAATCAAAAGAGTGATTTTTAAAATGGTTGTTTTTAAATTAATTTCGAGTCTGCAGTTTTTTATATGTCTGACTTGTTTTCAATGAAAATAGTTTTATGTGGGGTTATGTTGGGGATTTTCTTGTGATTATTTGGGGACAACAGCAATTTTTTTCTGGCATCCCTGATCTCTAAAACCAAGAAGAAGCGGACGGACAGACAGACAACGTGTTAATTTTTTCTCTAACCTCATCTACCTCTTAACCAGAAAAAACGTGTCTACTCGGCAAAGGATTCGTCTGTGTCCCTTATAAGGGGGCTATTTCAACCCATAGAGCGCTGTGTCTAGTTTTTACTGGGGACGATTATATGCAACGAGAGCATAAATACAGTCAGATAAATTGAAAATTGTGTTCTCCAGAGCGACAAGAAGTGACCTCGGAGCGGACCTTTATATGGTGGCTATATGGACCCCAGGATTTCGTGCAATATATATTCTTAAATTTCAGTCTGAGCAAGTGAAAAATGTGTTCTCCAGAGCATCAAGAAGTGTCATCGGGGGTTACCTTGACATGGTGGCTACATCAAAACAGGGACCGATGTTCCCCAATTTTCAATTGGAATCTTCCCTAGCCTAGATAGCTTCTGTGCCAATTGTCGGTAAGATCGCTTGGTATCTGCGACCTGGTAAAATCGGTAAATCGACTACCAAAAAAAATCTATGCCGTACGGATAATAAACAATGATTGTATCTCTTCTCTTTTTAGGCATCATATATATATAGCCAGAAAAAGACCACCCTCAAAGTGTTGAGAGGGTGGAGATATAAAGCTCTGTAAAAGCGTCAACACTTATAACCCCAATATACGGTGTGACGGCGATATTTTATCACGCTTTTCACGATGGTTTTAAGGTAATAGTTCACCTATATATCAGTGCATACGTATATTACAATTTCTTTGTATTCATTTGCACAACATATTTTGTATTCAAAATATTCAGAGTGGTGTAGAAAAGGTTGAGGCATGGTTCATACAAGGCCGGCCGTGTTACCGCACAACAACAACAACCACAAGGAATTTTGTTGTTGGATTCGTAATTGTAATGCCAATGACAGTTGATTTGGTACCAATATATGGAATATCAAAAGTTTAATGCATTTTAAATATAGCCCGACCGAATGTTCGGCTACGGTTACGGTCAAAACTCGACATTCGGCCAATATTCGGCATTCAGCCACAAAATCAGCCGAAGAACAGAATTATATGACTTTTTAAAGAAAATTCTATTATGGAAATCTTCATAGAAGTGTACAGAAGTGAACAACACTACAAAAATATTTTGAGAAAGGACACCAAAGAAAGAAGGACAAAGAAAAACATGACTCAGTTCCTCGCCTAAAAGCTTTACAACTAGTGAAAGCATTCTTGTAAAAGTAGTACAAATATATAATAATGAGCCATTAAGTCCAAGAATCATTCAAAAAAATTTTTTTTTTTATACTGTAACTCGGGATGTTTCAAAAATTTGGAAATGGTGGCAGAAAAGTACTTGTACCCAAGTGTGCTCGATTCAAATTAAGGAAGTAGTATACCAGGTCTTAATGCAGAAAAATACTTTCTTTGTTATTACCACATTAGGGTTTTTAATTTTTATGAGCTAAGCAAATAAATGCGTAAGCAGTAGACATAACCTGATTAAAAACACATTTTTTTTTGGTGCAAATTAAACAATTCTTTAACAAATATAAAACATTCGGCTTCGGCCGAAGGTTGTAAATTCAGCCGAAGTTCGGCTATGGCTTCGGGTTTGGCCTTAAAATCCGACTTCGGTTGGGCTCTAATTTTTAACAACTGAATATAATTATATTGGACATTAGAAATCTTTCGATGCACAGGGATTTCACAATTTGCAAGATCTGTTTTCTTAATTATAATTTGACTAGATGACTGCAATATTTCTGAAATTTCTACGGATGGGTTTTGAGGATAAAAAAGCCAGGGATGCCAACTTTTTCTGAAGCAAAAGCGTAACGAAAAATTTAAAAAGCGTAAAAAAGCACTAAATTCTTTATTCAAGGTACTTTGGTATAACAGCAAACAACAATTGATAGTCCAAACAAAAAATATATAGAATAAATTTAAAATCTTTTGTTGGGCGCAGCGATTTGGTGAAATTAGGATCTTTCTCCCTATATTTCTGTGGGTGAAAATAATTCAGTGAAATTTTAACTCATGCGATTGTCACCAGATGGACAATAACTATTCCAATGCAAAAAAAAGGTGTTTGCTAGTAAAAAAACAAGTACAAGCGTTAAGTTTCCGGGTTCAATCTTCTATACCAATCACCGTGGGTAGCAGGTGAATAGTTTCGGGTACAAATAAAATCATATCCCTAAACTTCGTTTGCCTTTCCTGACATACTCCGTGCCGTCGAATTCGATCCGATCTCGTCCTTGTGTAACAAATATGCCCTCTATATTCTATAAAAGGTTATTAGCCATTGGTCCAAAGACCTCAGCACGTTATGACATAGCATCGCCGCACTGCTGATGGGGTCACCATATATGGTTTAATAATGCGAGTTGTGCAAATGCAGGCTGACTTCCAAAATGTAAGTTGCTTTGTATATGAACGAAGTTTAGTGTTTCATAATGCCGCTGTACAAAACTTTTACAATGCATACCATTTCAAAACGTCGCGAATGAGTATTTGTAACGCAGTTAAAAAGCAATCAGGCATCGGCTTTATAGTTGATGCTTTGACGTTCATTTGTTTACGAAAAACAATGGCCGACGGACAAATGTAAGTATTTTTTTTTTTTTTGATAATAAAATTAATATAAACGCCTAATTTTATTAAATTTTTCAGTGAAAAGAAATGGAACCACGACCAAAAAAAAATGCTCCTCACGACAAGGTTGCGCAACGAACCAGACTTCTGTGCAAAGCGCAAAAAACGGACTGTGTTATGGGAAAAGGTCTTGCGGGAAATTAAAGAAGTGGATGATGCCATTCCATTCTCGCGGGTGTGACATATAAGCGAATTAAAAAACGCAATAACACTTCTGGAGAAGCAGCCACAACTTGGGAGTTTTTCGAGGAAATGGACGAAGTCTATGGTTCCCGGGCTGATGTTTCTGTTCCTGCCTCAAGTTTAGAAAGTTCTCTTTATGATATTCTCACAGAGACAGACACGCAGGGGGATCCTCCTGAAGTTGTTATGCTGTCACCAGAACCTGCTGCGAAAAAGAAAAAGTGTGAAATTTTAGAATTTTTAAAGCAACAGGCAGTCGACGACAGAGAATCAATACAAAACATGATAAAAATAGAGGAAAAGAAGTTAGATGTGGAAAAGCAGAAGTTGGAAGAAATGCGCAGTTTGCGTATTCTCTTAAGTGAAGCTATGAACAAAAAATAGTATGCAAATGTGGTTTGAAGAGACTTCTTTAATGTTAACCTTGCGTTGTTCTAAAAATGAATTTAAATCTTTTACCTTTATAGGTTTAAGTGCCTTTATTGTACCTCAAAATGAATTTAGCTGTGAGAAATTTTAAGTTATTTTTATTAGTTAAAAAGCTATGGATTTTAAAGCTGATATTTTTTTAAAAAAAATATGATAATTACTCAAAATTAATCAAAAAATTCAATTTTATTTTTTATTCATTTTTCATATGTATATTAATATAAAAGTCAACGAATGCAAAGAGTAATTAAAAATAGCTCTAATATTAATTTATTGTTAAGCTGAAATAAGCGTTGTTAGCTGTATTCTCTTCCTTTTAGCTTCGTCCCTTTGTGAAGCAGCACTGGTATATACTGCACTATCAATGCTGAAACGAATATTGTTGCTTTCATCTACAACTTCAATATCATCCACGTTTAATTTCTCATTTTCAATTATTACATTATGAAGTACCAAACAGGCCATAATAATCTGCTTTGCTAGAGCTATATTTTGTATTTCAATATAATTTAAAATTCTAAATTTTTTCTTCAAAATACCAAACGCCTGCTCTACAAAAACTCTGGTAGAACTTAACACGTAATTAAATCGTTTTTGTTCTTGCGTGATATATCCGTTATCCTTATATGGCGTCATTAAAAATGTTTCAAGCGGATAAGCACCATCCCCCAAAAGATGACATTCTGGTGGTATTTTTATCTCTTTATTGGCAATAGCTTTTCGGATTGGGCTATTATGCCAAACAGACGCGTCATGACATCTCCCGGGATAGCCAACAAAAACATCGAGAAATCGCATGTTACTATCTACAATAGCCTGGAGAAATTTGTTAAGATTGAGAGCATAAAGATTTAACTAAGGTTACCTGTACTACTAAGGAGTATGTCCCCTTTCTATTGTAGTAACTGATGCTATCCTTCAATGGTTGAGATATCCGAATATGGGTTCCGTCGATGCAACCGATTACAAAAGGGAACGGAAGTGCGCGGCTAGCCTCAAATTGCTCCATTGTCCTTCTTTGGGATATCTCGGTTGATGGAAATGTTATTATTTTACTCTTGAGTAACAAAATTACTTTAATTGTTTTCTTAAACGACCTATATGCCGTTGCTGCTCCTACACCAAATCGATCACTTAATTCTCTAAAGCTGTTTTGATTGCTTACTTTCCATAGTGTTATGTACATCGATTTTGTCAAGGGTAAACAAGGTCTTCCTTGGTCGCGTTTTGGCCACAAAGACTCTAGCATATTTTTCAAAGACTAAAACAAAAAAGGTTTGTAAATTGAATGACTAAAAATGCTAATTACATATTTACCTTAAAAGTATTAGTATTAATTCTAAAGTGGCTGCTAAATACATCGTCCGGCATTTTTGATATAACTTCCCAAAAGTTGCAAGTTTTTGGTATCTTTCTTCGTTGTAATTGCTTTGGTACTATTAAAACACTTCTTTTTCTTTTTATGGACTTTATTAATCCCACCGAATTTTGAGCAGAGTTTCCACTTGATCTCTCTGATAAATTAATAAAATTTTCTAAAAAAAACTTTAAAAGCTACGCTTTCCATTTTTGTTTTGTTAAAGAGTACAGATTTTTTTTAAATGTGATGCATTGCAATACGCGCATTTCATATTGTAAATGTAAACAAAGTACATAGTTGCATTGTAAGGGAACTTTGTATATGTACGAAATTTAAATAACGTAGCAGACTTGCATACAAACTTTGTATTGATACATTTTGGAAGTCAGCCGCACTCAGACATACTTAGGCTAACACTTGTTACACTGTTCGAGATCCTATTCGATTAGATGCCACTTGTATGTCAGTTTTGTAAATGATTCCTAACCCTCGACTGTGATTTCATCAAAGATGGTAATGTAATGAAATCTTTTCCCTTTTTTTCTACTTTTTCTTTTCTCACTTAGAAAATATGAGAACACGAGTACATGTACAGACATTTAGGACAGAGCACACGTATATCCTTATGCTCTAATTAATATATTGCACAGGTATAATCACAGTTCCGTTTCCAAATAATCAATCACAGATTCCCAGGTATGTCTTGTTTTATAGTTTTATGTCTTTGGTGTGACAAGTTCCTAAGGGATTACCCTGCAAGTCTTCCAATTCCACCATATTGTTTCCCACAAGCCTTGCGATTCGACATTTCACATATTTCCGAGCAAATTTTGCATTAAAATGTTTGCCAAAATCACTCAATACGTGGTTCTTGCGATAGACTTCTTGTCCGGGCACAAGCTTTAATATTCGCGCTCTCTCATTGTAACGTTTTGCGCTTTTTTCGTAGGAATTGTGTAGGTTCATGCGGATTTTTTCGCGGATCAGATCCATTCGATCATTTCGGTCGAGATTCAAGATTTCGTGGTCGGTAAGAGACTTCAGCTTTCTGGCGAGATTATAGTCAGTTCCGCTTGAGTACATGTGATACCCGAACAGAGCAAAGAAAGGCGTAACTCCTGTCGCAGCATGTACTGATGACCGCATCGCACACTCAATTTCGGACAAGTATAAGTCCCAATCTCGATGGTCCTTATCTAGATAAGCTCTAATAGCTGCCAGGACGACTTGATTTGCTCTTTCGGAAGCGTTTGACTGTGGTGCATAGGGTTAATTTTGTAATTTTCTATCATGTCTTTGAAGTTTTTCGAAGTGAACTGCGACCCGTTATCAATGTGTATAGACTCGGGTACCCCGAATTTTCGGAAAATTTCCTCCACTAAAAACTTAATTACGTTGTTGGCGGTTGCCTCCATCATTGCCCTTAGAAACGTAAATTTTGAGAAATGATCAACCACTATAAATATATAGGCGTTGCCACCCTTTGACCTGGGGTATTTTCCGAGAAAATCAATGTAGAGCTTCTGAAAGGGTCGCTCTGTCACAACCTCTTGACCAATGGTAGGTTGTGTACGTCGATTGTCTGGCTTCGTCTCCTTGCAAGTCCGACATTGAGAAACATATTGCCGCACTTGGGAAGTCATATTAGGCCAATAAAATGATTGTTTTAGCCGGTTTAACGTTTTACTTATCCCCCCATGTCCGGCTGAGGGATCGTCGTGAGCCTTTTCAATTAAAATATGGGTAATTGCTTCAGGTATCCACAATCACCATTCGGACTCATTCATTTCCTCATCTCGGGAAAATAAAACTTTCTTAAATATCAGGTTATTTTCTATTTTTATGGTTGGTAACTTATCTCTATTTTGATTAAGTGTTTGGATCAGTTCCTGGTAGCTTTAACTTTCGAATTCGGTAGTTTCGAAATCGAGCAGTTGCTCCAGGTCGATTTCCTCTGCAATGGGTGAACGCGACAACATGTCAGCCACTACATTATCCTTCCCTTTTCTGTGCTCGATTTTGAAATTATACCCCTGCAGATGGAGTGACCATCTCGCCAATCTACCACTGAGGTCTCGGAGGCTCATTAACCATTTCAAACTGGCATGATCCGTAATTACCGTGAACTTCATCAGTTCGACATATGGTCTGAAACGTTTGATTGCCATTACGGCGGCTAGGCATTCTTTCTCAGTAACACTGTAATTTCTTTGTGCCTTGTTTAATTTTTGTGAATAGAAGGCAATCGGGTTCTCTAGATCCCCGTCCTTTTGAAAGAGTACAGCGCCAATTCCTATATCGGAGGCATCGCATTGAATATAAAATTCCTTGTCGAAGTCTGGGTGTTTTAATACGGGGGCTGTGGTCAATGCCTGTTGTAGTTCCTCAAAAGCTTCAATGGCAGCTGTGGTCATTTGGAACTTGACGCCTTTTTTGAGCGTGTCAGTCAGAGCTGCGGACAACATCGCAAAATTTCTTACAAATCGGCGGTACCATCCCGCTGTCCCTAAAAAGCTGCGAACTTGTCTAGGGGTCTTCGGAATTTTTATGTTCCTTATAGCCCTAACTTTATCCGGGTCTGTTTTCAGAACGCCGCCTCCTATTATAAATTCAAGATATCGTAGTTGTTTGAAACAACAATTTTATTTTCTTTAACCCTATAGTTAGACCCGCCTCGTTTAGACATTCGGCTACTTCTGCAAGGATCTTTATATGAGTTTCAAAATCGTCCGCGATTATTAAAAGATCGTCTAGGTAGACAAAGACGTTGGTTTTCAATCTAGCCGGTATAACTTTGTCCATTAGTCGACATAAACGCTGCGCCGCGTTACAAAGCCCAAAGGGCATCATGCGGAACTGGTACAGAGGTCGACCGGGTACCGTAAACGCGGTACACGGCCTGGATTCTTCGTCCAACTCGATCTGCCAGAACGCATGTTTGAGGTCCACACTACTTATGTATACGGTCTGATCGATCCTACTTAATATGCCGTCTATGTTTTGTAGGGGATAGGCGTCTTTTTCCGTTACCGCATTCAATTTCCGAGCATCGAGGCAAAAACGATTTTTTCCCGGTTTGCGGACAACTGTAGTCCGATTACTCCACGCACTGTTACTTACTTCTATGACATTTAATTTCAGCATGTTGTCAACTTCGGCATATACCATCTCCTGAACCGCGGGAGAAATCGGATAATGTTTGTCTTTTATCGGGGTTGTTCCTTCTACCAGTTTAATTGTATGTTTTTCTAGATGGGTGTGACCCAATCCTTTCTCCTCGAATGCAGGGAACCTTCGAATTATGGAATTCAGTTTCTGTTGCTGATCAATTGATAACTCATGCATTTCCCTAGTTTCTTCCTTCTCATATTCGTCTCTATATTGTTCTTGAATTTTCTCTAAATCCAGTTCATCAACACTGACAATTTGCGGTGGTATTCCGAACGCTTTCCAGAACTCGATTCCTAGGTATAAGTTTTCTCCAGATCCGGGCATAAAAAGCAGACTATTTCCCTACTCTCTCCCTTATATTTCGTTTCAAGTTTTGTTTTGCCCAGTATTCTCTGGCGGCTTCCTGATGCGGTTGTTACTATAGACATACATGGGATAATATTTTCTCCCAGTTCTTCCAAGATTTCACGGCAACCTTTTCCTAATAAACTCACCGTCGCCCCTGAATCCAGTAGACCTGTAAGTTCTATTCCATTTATCTCTATGGTAGCATAGGGACGCGGATCTTTTATACCATGTACGCGGCGAACTGCTGACTGCACGGATTTAAAAGTAATTTTCAGTTTCCTAGATTTTTCCCGTAATTTCAGAATTCTATCACGCCTTTTGGTGGGTGGATTTTTAGTGATAGGAGATGGTGTTTCGTTTTGGGGTATTTCGGCCCTGGTTTCAATTGCCTTCTCACCAAATATCTCTTCCCTGATTTGGTCGTAATATTTTTGCCTGATGTTGATGGAAATGTTATTATTTTACTCTTGAGTAACAAAATTACTTTAATTGTTTTCTTAAACGACCTATATGCCGTTGCTGCTCCTACACCAAATCGATCACTTAATTCTCTAAAGCTGTTTTGATTGCTTACTTTCCATAGTGTTATGTACATCGATTTTGTCAAGGGTAAACAAGGTCTTCCTTGGTCGCGTTTTGGCCACAAAGGCTCTAGCATATTTTTCAAAGACTAAAACAAAAAAGGTTTGTAAATTGAATGAACTAAAAATGCTAATTACATATTTACCTTAAAAGTATTAGTATTCATTCTAAAGTGGCTGCTAAATACATCGTCCGGCATTTTTGATATAACTTCCCAAAAGTTGCAAGTTTTTGGTATCTTTCTTCGTTGTAATTGCTTTGGTACTATTAAAACACTTCTTTTTCTTTTTATGGACTTTATTAATCCCACCGAATTTTGAGCAGAGTTTCCACTTGATCTCTCTGATAAATTAATAAAATTTTCTAAAAAAAAATTTAAAAGCTACGCTTTCCATTTTTGTTTTGTTAAAGAGTACAGATTTTTTTTAAATGTGATGCATTGCAATACGCGCATTTCATATTGTAAATGTAAACAAAGTACATAGTTGCATTGTAAGGGAACTTTGTATATGTACGAAATTTAAATAACGTAGCAGACTTGCATACAAACTTTGTATTGATACATTTTGGAAGTCAGCCGCACTCAGACATACTTAGGCTAACACTTGTTACACTGTTCGAGATCCTATTCGATTAGATGCCACTTGTATGTCAGTTTTGTAAATGATTCCTAACCCTCGACTGTGATTTCATCAAAGATGGTAACGTAATGAAATCTTTTCCCTTTTTTTCTACTTTTTCTTTTCTTTTCTCACTTAGAAAATATGAGAACACGAGTACATGTACAGACATTTAGGACAGAGCACACGTATATCCTTATGTTCTAATTAATATATTGCACAGGTATAATCACAGTTCCGTTTCCAAATAATCAATCACAGATTCCCAGGTATGTCTTGTTTTATAGTTTTATGTCTTTGGTGTGACAAGTTCCTAAGGGATTACCCTGCAAGTCTTCCAATTCCACCATATTGTTTCCCACAAGCCTTGCGATTCGACATTTCACATATTTCAGAGCAAATTTTGCATTAAAATGTTTGCCAAAATCACTCAATACGTGGTTCTTGCGATAGACTTCTTGTCCGGGCACAAGCTTTAATATTCGCGCTCTCTCATTGTAACGTTTTGCGCTTTTTTCGTAGGAATTGTGTAGGTTCATGCGGATTTTTTCGCGGATCAGATCCATTCGATCATTTCGTTCGAGATTCAAGATTTCGTGGTCGGTAAGAGACTTCAGCTTTCTGGCGAGATTATAGTCAGTTCCGCTTGAGTACATGTGATACCCGAACAGAGCAAAGAAAGGCGTAACTCCTGTCGCAGCATGTACTGATGACCGCATCGCACACTCAATTTCGGACAAGTATAAGTCCCAATCTCGATGGTCCTTATCTAGATAAGCTCTAATAGCTGCCAGGACGACTTGATTTGCTCTTTCGGAAGCGTTTGACTGTGGTGCATAGGGTTAATTTTGTAATTTTCTATCATGTTTTTGAAGTTTTTCGAAGTGAACTGCGACCCGTTATCACTGTGTATAGACTCGGTTACCCCGAATTTTCGGAAAATTTCCTCCACTAAAAACTTAATTACGTTGTTGGCGGTTGCCTCCCTCATTGCCCTTAGAAACGTAAATTTTGAGAAATGATCAACCACTATAAATATATAGGCGTTGCCACCCTTTGACCTGGGGTATTTTCCGAGAAAATCAATGAAGAGCTTCTGAAAGGGTCGCTCTGTCACAACCTCTTGACCAATGGTAGGTTGTGTACGTCGATTGTCTGGCTTCGTCTCCTTGCAAGTCCGACATTGAGAAACATATTGCCGCACTTGGGAAGTCATATTAGGCCAATAAAATGATTGTTTTAGCCGGTTTAACGTTTTACTTATCCCCCCATGTCCGGCTGAGGGATCGTCCTGAGCCTTTTCAATTAAAATATGGGTAATTGCTTCAGGTATCCACAATCTCCATTCGGACTCATTCGTTTCCTCATCTCGGGAAAATAAAACTTTCTTAAATATCAGGTTATTTTCTATTTTTATGGTTGGTAACTTATCTCTATTTTGATTAAGTGTTTGGATCAGTTCCTGGTAGCTTTAACTTTCGAATTCGGTAGTTTCGAAATCGAGCAGTTGCTCCAGGTCGATTTCCACTGCAATGGGTGAACGCGACAACATGTCAGCCACTACATTATCCTTCCCTTTTCTGTGCTCGATTTTGAAATTATACCCCTGCAGATGGAGTGACCATCTCGCCAATCTACCACTGAGGTCTCGGAGGCTCATTAACCATTTCAAACTGGCATGATCCGTAATTACCGTGAACTTCATCAGTTCGACATATGGTCTGAAACGTTTGATGGCCATTACGGCGGCTAGGCATTCTTTCTCAGTAACACTGTAATTTCTTTGTGCCTTGTTTAATTTTTGTGAATAGAAGGCAATCGGGTTCTCTAGATCCCCGTCCTTTTGAAAGAGTACAGCGCCAATTCCTATATCGGAGGCATCGCATTGAATATAAAATTCCTTGTCGAAGTCTGGGTGTTTTAATACGGGGGCTGTGGTCAATGCCTGTTGTAGTTCCTCAAAAGCTTCAATGGCAGCTGTGGTCATTTGGAACTTGACGCCTTTTTTGAGCGTGTCAGTCAGAGCTGCGGACAACATCGCAAAATTTCTTACAAATCGGCGGTACCATCCCGCTGTCCCTAAAAAGCTGCGAACTTGTCTAGGGGTCTTCGGAATTTTTATGTTCCTTATAGCCCTAACTTTATCCGGGTCTGTTTTCAGAACGCCGCCTCCTATTATAAATCCAAGATATCGTAGTTGTTTGAAACAAAAATTTGATTTTCTTTAACCCTATAGTTAGACCCGCCTCGTTTAGACATTCGGCTACTTCTGCAAGGATCTTTATATGAGTTTCAAAATCGTCCGCGATTATTAAAAGATCGTCTAGGTAGACAAAGACGTTGGTTTTCAATCTAGCCCGTATAACTTTGTCCATTAGTCGACATAAACGCTGCGCCGCGTTACAAAGCCCAAAGGGCATCATGCGGAACTGGTACAGAGGTCGACCGGGTACCGTAAACGCGGTGCACGGCCTGGATTCTTCGTCCAACTCGATCTGCCAGAACGCATGTTTGAGGTCCACACTACTTATGTATACGGTCTGATCGATCCTACTTAATATGCCGTCTATGTTTCGTAGGGGATAGACGTCTTTTTTCGTTACCGCATTCAATTTCCGAGCATCGAGGCAAAAACGATTTTTTCCCGGTTTGCGGACAACTGTAGTCCGATTACTCCACGCACTGTTACTTACTTCTATGACATTTAATTTCAGCATGTTGTCAACTTCGGCATATACCATCTCCTGAACCGCGGGAGAAATCGGATAATGTTTGTCTTTTATCGGGGTTGTCCCTTCTACCAGTTTAATTGTATGTTTTTCTAGATGGGTGTGACCCAATCCTTTCTCCTCGAATGCAGGGAACCTTCGAATTATGGAATTAAGTTTCTTTTGCTGATCAATTGATAACTCCTGCATTTCCCCAGTTTCTTCCTTCTCATATTCGTCTCTATATTGTTCTTGAATTTTCTCTAAATCCAGTTCATCAACACTGACAATTTGCGGTGCTATTCCGAACGCTTTCCAGAAATCGATTCCTAGGTATAAGTTTTGCTCCAGATCCGGGCATAAAAAGTAGACTATTTCCCTACTCTCTCCCTTATATTTCGTTTCAAGTTTTGTTTTGCCCAGTATTCTCTGGCGGCTTCCTGATGCGGTTGTTACTATAGACATACATGGGATAATATTTTCTCCCAGTTCTTCCAAGATTTCACGCAACCTTTTCCTAATAAACTCACCGTCGCCCCTGAATCCAGTAGACCTGTAAGTTCTATTCCATTTATCTGTATGGTAGCATAGGGACGCGGATCATTTATACCATGTACGCGGCGAACTGCTGACTGCACGGATTTAAAAGTAATTTTCAGTTTCCTAGATTTTTCCCGTAATTTCAGAATTCTATCACGCCTTTTGGTGGGTGGATTTTTAGTGATAGGAGATGGTGTTTCGTTTTGGGGTATTTCGGCCCTGGTTTCAATTGCCTTCTCACCAAATATCTCTTCCCTGATTTGGTCGTAATATTTTTGCCTCACTTGTAAAGGTAGATAATGCCTAGTGGATTTGTATGTAGGGATGGTTTCGTTATTATTTACTGGCTGGTCTTTGCGGAGTCTTCCGTCGAACGATGGCCCCCCGCTACAACCATGTTCTTCTTCGGGTTTCCCGGTCGGCATTTTGGACATTTGGGTAAGATGGTGTTGGCTAGTCCGCATTTATAGCAAAAAATATTTCGGTCAGATGCCAGACATTCTCTAAAAGTATGACCGGGTTCCCTGCAATTCCAGCATTCTAAATTCACCTTCATTGCTTCTAGATCTACTATCTCTATCGGCTCGGTCTCGGGCTCTGTAATATCGTCCGCTATAACCATCTCGTTGATGTTGCGAATGCCTTTGTACGAAACAGGGGCTAGTGACCTGACATCACGTCTAGGAAACTTCCTTTCAATTTCATTGCAGACCACTCGCAACTGTTCCAAGAAAGAGATGGTCATAGGGTAGATCATACGGGCAAGGTCGTTCCTTAAATTGTTTTTTGTGATATTCAAGATATCATATTCAGTCACGGGCTCTAGTAACCTCGAGCGCAACAGGTGAATATCATCTATGAACACGTTTATATCTTCTCCGGGTCTTTGTCTTCTTTCTACCAAGTCCTTCATCAGTTCGAAGTTATTCTTTGGGGTGTCGTAACGAGCTAACAGTGCGGCTTTGAGGGATGGCCAATCTCGGACTAATCCCGTCTGGATTTGTAGCCACCACCACTCATATGCCGACCCTGATACCAATGTATAAAAATCTGCATAGATTTCTGTCCAAGGAATCTGGTATTGTTGTTGTAAGTGACCCAACCTAAAAATAAAGTCCTGAACTTTAATTCCCCGGGGATTTCCATCAAATTTGAGTCCGAATTTTTCAATTCTTGACCCCCTATATCCACCTGCGTGCGCTGGAACAGTGGAAAAATCATTCGGGGTTGTCATCTGACCGGTCCTTGGGAACTGATAATGGTTTGTCGGAGCCTGTGTTGTCCCATTATTTTCTACATTATGTGTCAGGGGCCTTTGTTCATGGCCTACACCCAGTGGAATGTCTTCCTCTGGTTTTTGCCCTTGCTTTGATGAGATATGGTCTCGGTTCTGGGGTTGTATCATTTGTTGAATTTGAGCCAGGATTTGATTTTGTCCTATGCTCAAATTCTTTATGGCTTCGCTGAAATTATTAAGAGTCCCATGAACCTTGGCCATCTCTTGATTCACACTTTCCCGAACCAATGACCTGATGTGCAACTGAGCGTCCCGTACGCTATCTTGTACTAAGCCTCGAATTGTTGAATCCCTTTGGTTTGGACTTTGGTTGGTTTGGCGCTGATTCGCGTCACTACTTCTTTGCTTGGGGATAGTGCCGGTATTATTACCTTCTGCCATCACGGCATAAGGGAACTCTAGAGTATGGGCTGGGTTTGAAGCAGCCATTTTCTTTCCTGATCTATTCTTTTTATATTTCGGTTTGACTTGGGGTGTAGATCTATTTAAATCAAACGCCGACTCACGTTGTCGTTTACTTTTACGTATGACTTTTTCAGCGCTATTGTTCATTGAGAGCCCGGTGGAAATGTCAGGGAAATCTTCGTTAATTGCGAAATTCGGCTAATGCCGTTAAACGAGAAATACAAAAAAATCGGAAAAGGTTTTGTTTGTGGTTTTCAAGAGGGTAAAAATGTCGCTAATCGTAGTAGGTAAAAAAATATGTGGTTGCAAAAAAAAATAGTAAATATGGATGTAAACAAACTTAAACATAAAACTACAATAATAATTCATTACTAGTATAATTCAAACTACAGTTAGATTCACAGAAAAAAAACACGACACAATCAAAACACAGTTTTTTTTTCTTTTTTTTGTTTTTTTAATCTTTCTTAGAGGGAGTTAGGTTGTATTTTCAAGGTATCAATATGTGAGTGAAGTCTGTGGTTTCCGAGAAACTACTATGTATTCAATATAAAGTGCCCAAAACTGGTTGTCCGACTAAGTGTAAATGACTAGATATTATAAACGATTTGAACAACAAAACTAGGACCCACATTCATGGCATTTTCCTTAATACTAGTATCACAGGAAAAAGATCTCGCGATCATAAGTGTCAGGCAATACAGTTTAGTGCCCCAAAAAAGGCCTAAAAAGCTATTGCACATTCCCCTATGGCTAGATCCTACATACTATTGACTTTACGTTAACATAATCACAAATAAAAAACAGGCCTCTCACAATACAAACATTGTTACATATAACACGAACAAGCTATTGCACAGACCCT
Source organism: Eudasyphora cyanicolor (assembly GCA_963930755.1). Lineage (NCBI taxonomy): Eukaryota > Metazoa > Arthropoda > Insecta > Diptera > Muscidae > Eudasyphora > Eudasyphora cyanicolor. The sequence goes on from OZ005737.1 coordinate 107,575,002, forward strand.
CAGGTACGAGTAGAGATATATCCTATTCTAAAACTATCATACACTACTATTGCAAATTATCACTCTCCTATGTTAGATGGTGGTTGCAATATCAGCTAGAAATTTATGAATGATTATATATCCTTAATGGCTATTGTTCCCTATAGTCTATTGAAGTCCAAATGCTTTGGTATTATTGCACTTGTATTTAGTTTGAGCCTTCGCCACATTGCCTTACGCTATCAAGCGCCATTTTGGCGCGAAATTGTCGCGGCACTCCCTTCTTCCATGGCGGAGGCTTCTTTTCACATTTAATTGGGCGCCATTCTGTTACGTGCACCTAGAGGCGCTGATGTTGGTCTTCCGGCTCGCTCAGGGTTTTCTCAGAAGGTCCCAACCCTTCCCAACATCAGCCCAACGGGACGAACACAAAAAAAAAACTGAAATTTATAACAATAACAAAAAAATGACAAGCAAAAGTACACTTAGTAGACAGAGGAACTTGGTGGCAGTTCCCGCACTTTGCCCACCCTGCCTTGGTCCTCGAAATTCCTGATAATTTCTCCTTCCAGAGGACCCCATTTACTTCACTCACCACACTCTTAACCTATGCAACCTTCACTCCCCACAAAAAAAACTAGCACATATTCATTTTAACACTTAACATTAAACATTGAATTTATTGAAACAAAAGCCGTGGTTTGGCCCGGACATTAAAACATAGCACAAACAAATTCTTAACATAATATTTTCTTAACCTAATGACAATAATAACAATACCTAGGAAATCACTAACACCAGCTAACACGTTAAAGATGGAACCATTGCTCAGACTTATAAAAAAAAAAACACCTCAGGATTCTATTTATTGGCCCCTTTTCCGGCCACACTATAATCGAATTATCACCTGACTAAGAGAGCTCTTTTAGCTTGGTTTTTACGCCCTCATTAACTGGGCTAACAACCGCAAAACAAATAGATCCCACTTGTCTCCTTTTTAGTAACTCCGCTCCTAATAAAAAAACTGGTATCAATAATTCTTACATACAAAAAAATAAATTTCATAAACCTATCTTAACACTAATTTATTTAGTTTCTATTTTTTTCTGTTTTCTTTGTTTTTATATTATTTATTTCTAATATTTTGGGTAATCTGATTTTTTTGTTTTTGTTCGGTAGTTTTAGTTAATTTTATATTTGTTTTACCCTTATTTTAAAAACGGAATTACTCCTATTTATTCCTTTCTTACAGATAATTTGGCATTCCGCCTGGACCGATTTATTTTCTTGCTGGAGGACACTGACACAGATAAAAAGTAAGATGAAAGTTGTTACCTTATGCTCCAATGAATGTAACATAGATTTAGTAGCTTTATCGTGTATATTAGTTGCTTAGATTTAGTGGTTTTGGTCGCGGAATCCTTCAGTCTTAGCTGCTTTGGTTTTATAGCATAGATTTAGTTGTGGATTCCTTGTAGAACAGTGCAGTAGTTTTAGTTGTAGATGTAGTTGCTTAGATTTCGTTGTAGACAATGGCATCCGTATTAATCTTCTATTTTTATCTTCCAGCTCATTGAAATTCGGCCCAAAAGGAAATACAGCCCTGTCCATGGAACGAATTCCGGAGGCCAGTATCAATTTCTTCTACACAGAAGATAGACACATATCAAGTTAATTACACTAATTTTACAACACAGTCCTCATAGTTACTTACTATTTATAAAGACTAACACGCACATAAACACAATAAAACACCAGGATTGAAAATAAAGAAATAAACGGCTGGACTACGGTTTCCAGTAAACAAATTATTTAATTATATTTTTTTTATTTCGATATTACCGCGGGATGACTTAACCACTTCGAGACGACTCGTTCCACGTCTGCTTTTGAAATGAACATACTCCGCCTAGCAGCGACATTTATACCCCTCAAACACCGCTGGGTTTCCCTCGTATTTCCACCAAGCTTTTCCCTCCCTGAAGTTTGTTGTTATGTACTTGTTTATGTTTTCCCGTACATAACAACAAACTCAGATGGCGGGTATTTCTTTCTGTCATATTTTGAGTGACGTTTAAATTAGTCATTATTCTACACCCTGTCTTTTCCTCCAACTGAACACCTTGGCCAAAGCCGACCACACCAAACATGGTGAAAATTTCCCCCCAGTACTCACAACAGGTGGTACGGTGAGGGAAAAACGTCATGTCCGACCGTCAAAACGGAAACACAATGAGCACCGGATAGCGCTCAGAGTTCTGACGAAGTTGGAGGCTGTTGAGGTTTCGGCTCTTACCGAAAAACAAAAAGAGTCACTTACCTGGGCTAAAGGCGTCTTAGATGCTTCTAAGTCCAATCAGCCGGCTGAAAGAGCCACAAATTCAGCTGTGTTAACGGCTAATAAAGTCAAAAGAATCAGATCACCTGATGAACCCCTGCCCTCGAAAAAGGCAAGAGGCCCAAATGTCACTATCAACAGGACACTCACCAAGCCCTTCAATGAAGTGGCGAAGGAGAGTCTAGTGATGACTGTTATAGACAGAAGTAGTGAGGATGGATCCATCCTCAAGGACAAATGGAGTCATGTACAATCAGCCATTATGGCTCATTACCTCGATGTCCGTAGAGAAATGCCGGGCAAATCACCAATCTGCAACGATGCAGGATGGCATCAGGGGAGAGTAAAGCTCTTACATTTCGGTGATGCCAGATCAGTAGACCTGTATAAGGCTGCTCTGAGTCGAGCGGGTGAGGTGTGGCCGGGTGCCCAGTTGGATATTGTCGAAAAAAACAACATCCCTAGTCACCCTAGAGCCATCACCTGGGTTACATAAGAGCCCTCCAACCCGGCTGACATATTAGAAATAATAAAAGATTCCAATCCTGGTCTGCCCGCCCATAATTGGAGAATCAGCAAGGTGGGTGAGGCGGATGGTAAAAAGCGGCAGGTCAATTTGATCCTTAACGCTGAATCCACCTCCCATATACAACGTGCAAGTGCAACCCTACAGTATGGCTTCGAGACTATAGTCTTGAAGGTATACAAGCAGGATATAGTTCCCACTGCGGAAGGTGAGTCGTCCACCGCGGTTGATACACAGCTTTCTGGAAGTGCGGAGGTATCCACGCCTATTATTTCGGGTGACTCCAACTCTAACAGAAGATCTGTAACGTCCTACTCTGAGGAGGAAAGCTCTACTTCTGACACAGAGGGGCTGAGGGGAGTCTCCGGACTCTTTGACGCATCTGGCGGGGACACGCTTCTCGATGATACGGACGAAGAGTTCGATAACACCCTTGTCGGGGTGGAAGTTAATCTATCAATTACCAATGATGGTAAGAATTTTACAGATTAACCTCCATCACGCTAAAGCAGCCTCAGCGGCTCTATTGCTGCGCCTGTCCACAGGTGCAGTAGACATCGTCCTGATACAGGAGCCCTACGCAGTGGGAGGAAGGGTGTGCGGTATCAGGACACCCAACTTTAAACTGCTTGTGGCCGACTGTGAAGGCACTCCAAGAACCTGCATTTTGGCCAGGAAAGATCTAAGTATCTTTCTCCTGGCTAATTTAAGTGGTAAAGACCAAACATCTGCTAGTCTGGAGATCCGTAATCGCATATATTGGGTCGTCTCCAGTTACTTGCCTTATGAAGCTGTAGTGCCGACTGCTCTATTCAGGGAAGTAGTAGAAGAAGCAACGTCTGACGAGGTCGAGCTGATTATTGGCGCAGACACGAACGCTCATGGGGAAGTACGGATATAAACAATAGGGGTGATTCGCTTCTTGGCTTTATTCTAACTACCAAGCTAAGTATTTGTAACATAGGTAATAAACCGACCTTTACAATTAAAGACAGACAAGAAGTACGCGACGTAACGTTTGGTACTGACCGGCTGTCAGCCAAAATTATTGGGCGGAATGTACTGGACGACCACTCATTCTAAGATCACCATTATATTGAGTTCAAACTCGCTGAAAAAGCGCCTAAACCTGCCTTCCACAGAAATGTGAGGAAGACAAAGTGGCACCTGTATGAGAATAATTTCAAGAAAGTCCTCAATTCTAAACTTCTTTATGAACCGAATGACAAAGCCGGTCTGGATAATCTGGTCGAGCATATCACCACATCATTCAATAGTTCCCTTGAAGAAGCCTGTCCAAAACCAAAGTATAAGGTAACCTCAATGGTGGAATTCTGAGCTAACGGCAAAGAAAAAGACCTGGAACAAGCTATTCAACAAGGCGAAATCTAAAGGCAACTCAAGGTCTATAAGAAGGAGCTTAGGAAGGCGCAAACACGCTCTTGGTATTCCTTCTGTGGCGAAGTGGAAAAGGTCTCCGACGCCACAAGGCTGAGGAAGATAATATCCACTTCACCTTGTACAGTAGGCTATTTGCAGGATAAGGCAAACAACTGAACAAAAAACAGCGAGCAATCGCTAAATGTACTGCTCGATACACATTTCCCGGGGAACTCATCAACAGAGCCTGAGGATCAACAGGACCAACAAGAGTGCGAGTGGAGTGGAGCGTCGCTAGTTTGTTTACTGAGATATCCAGAATAAGGTGGGCTATTAATAGCTTTGAGCCCTTCAAGTCACCTGGACCAGACGGCATCACTACAGCAGAAAATGTTAAAGTACATTATCCCCTGGCTGGAGAAAATTTATGTAGGCTGTATCAGGCTTTAATACACCCCGAATCGATGGAGGGATACCAAAGTGGTATTCATACCCAAAGCCTTATATTCCTGCAAAATACTTCAGACCAATTAGCCTATCCTCCTTCCTATTGAAAGGTCTGGAAAGACTTTTAGATTATTTCATTAGGAAAAACCTGGATAAAAAACTCCTGTCGGGGAACCAACACGCTTACAATAAGGGGAAGTCTACAGAATCAGCCCTGCACGAACTTGTGAGCACTATCGAATCGTCCCTGCATTTCAAGGAATTTACCATGGTGGCATTTCTTGACATAGAAGGGGCTTTTAACAACATTCACTCAAATGTGGTAATTGCGGCACTGTCACATCTTAAGGTAAACTCTAGCTTGATTAGACTTATACACAGCCTGCTCAACAGAAGACGCATAACAGCGTGTCTTGGGTCCACAACTCTAAGAAGGTTTGTAAACAGAGGGACTCCACAAGGAGGAGTACTGTCTCCACTAATTTGGAACCTAGCGGTGAATGAAATCCTGCTAGATCTAGAACGTTGTGGCTGCAAGGTCGTGGTGGCAAATTCTAAAACGTCCTCAGAGACATCCTACAGATGGCTCTGAACAAATTGGCTAGATGGGCCAGAAGCAGCGGTTTGGGCGTTAACCCAAACAAGACAGAATGGGTTCCCTTTACCAGGATGAATAATGTCCCACATGTAGACCCTCCACCTCGGATAAATGGAACAGATCTAGTCTTTTCTGAAACTGTTATACAGCATTGTGGTATGGTGGACGGCAACTGACAAACTAACCATCACCAACCTACTAACAAAGGTTCAGAGAACTGCCTGCCTGAGCATAAGCGGAGCCTTAAGGACTACAGCGACCGAGTCTCTACAAGCCCTACTCCATATACTGTCGATTAATATTGTGGCGAGAGAAGTTGCAACCAATGCGGCAATAAGATTAAACTGCCTATCAATGTGGAGGTACAAAAACTACGGTCACATGAGAATATCAAAGTGTAGTGCTATGGTAACCGACCGAGTGGACTATATACCAACGGTGTACACCTTCGAGAGAAATTACATCACTATGATTCCCGCGAGAGATGAATGGGTTGGAAGAAAACCAGGTAATAGAAACCATCTCCACTTTTACACGGATGGTTCGAAGCTTGATGAAAAGGTTTGCTTCGGAGTACACTGTGCAGAGCTTAGATTGGATATAGCTCACAGACTACCAGATACCTGCAGTGTCTATCAAGCCGAAATAATGGCAATATGGGAAGTCGCCAAGTGGCTGAATCGCAACATAGTAACCAGCACTGGCGTTGTCATTTACTCGGACAGCCAGGCAGCCATCAATTCTCTGGAGGCAACATCCCTAAATTCACAAACAGCCCTCGACTGCCGCAGATCTCTTAACGAGATGACTTAGCAGTTTAACATACACCTCATATGGGTGCCTGGGCATAGGGATATCCCGGGAAACTGCAAAGCCGATGAACTTGCTAGAAAAGGGACGACATTACAAATTCTCGAAGAATTTGCATATATTGGTGCGCCACTATCCACGTGCAAGCTTTGGCTTAGGCAAGAGGCAATCAGGCAGTCCAACGAAAGATGGACAGAAATCGGCACTTGCAGAGTAGCTAGACAAATCTGGCCAAGGTATGACCTGAGAAGATCAAAATATCTCCTCGCACTAGAGAGGCAAAGATTGTCTACGTTAGTATCAGTTCTGACGGGACACTGCTTGATCGGCGAACACGCCAAAAGATTGGGTATTGACTCTAATGACTTCTGCAGAAGCTGTGGAGATGAGGAAGAAGTGGAGAGCATTGAGCACTTGCTATGCGACTGTCCCGCTCTGAGTAAACGACGACTGGACATACTGGGGTCGGCTTTTCTAGGCAGCCTAACAGATCTTTCCAGTACCGATATTCGTAATATCGACAAATTTGTATATCAAACAGGCGTGGTAACACTAGGAACCTAAACTGGTCTACGTGAGCTTGTATAAAAAATACGGCTGCCACCCTAGGTTTAGGTTAGGGTGGCAGCCGTATTTTTTTACAAGCTCACCCTAACCTAACCTAACCTATCCGACGATGATAAAATAGCAGTTGGTCGCCACGGTAGAGCCCGCCGTCTCTATTCAGAGTTAAAAGACCAACAGGAGGCTGATAGTTCAACTCGGTTAGCCTGTCTAGAGTGGTGTCTAGATTTAGGCATGTTCTCGTCACTTCATTATCAAGAGAGGATTCAAGATGCCGAGAGCTCTCAAGATGCCGAATTGCTGTTTTGGTTAAAACACGTCTATACGATCGAAGTCAATCACGCCGTAGAGAGACGGGATTCGAAGGTTTCCGTACCGTACCTTAGTCTGCGATGGTGTTTCGAAAACCGAGGGATGTCACGAGAATTCGTCGTTCCCATCGCCTAAGCCTTTCCATTTGGCTGGAAGAGGTTCCAAACCAGGACGGAAAAGCATAGGCCATGATGGGTCTGATGATCTGTTTATAGATCAAAAGTTTGACGTCATTGCTGAGTCCTCCACGTCGCCTCATCGAGGAGACGTAAAGAGAATAAATCGATTGACTTTTGCCAAAATGTGATCCATGTGTCTCACAAATTTGAAGTCCATCGAAAAGACAACGCCAAGTTATTTTATACTGGCTGAAGTACGAATTATTTCATTTCCTATAAGAATAAAGGAGCTTGCGCTTGCATTTAAATATGATGCTATCACATTTTGATATATTCAATCTGAGTCTCCATCTATCGAAATAGTTCGATAATTATAAAAGATAAGAATTTATCCTAGAGTTTATAGTTGAAGCTACTGGCCCGGAAGAGGCAATGAGTATATCATCTGCGTAGATCAAAAGCATGTCACCAGAAGGTGGTTGCGGAATGTCACACAGAAGAATATTATAGAGTACTGAACCGAGGAGAGAGCCCTGCGGAACTCCAGCCACTATATTCTGTCTCTCAGAGAGGTCGTTGCCGACAGGTGTTGCCACCAAAGCCGCAGGTCAACATCTTGAATAAGATCCCTGCGTGCCATGCAGTATCAAACGCCTTGGATCAAATCAAGACTAACTGCAATGGCCACATGCCGCTTAACAAGGACCTGGCTACGTGGTCAGATAGCACTGAGAAGTGGAATGACCCTTGAGAATTGATTGTCCGCAAGTATTCCGACCTCTTCTATCGTGTCCCTTATTTTGCGCAAAAGGAAGTGCTCTAGAAGTTTGCCAAATGCTGAAAGTAGGGATATTGGTCGATAGTTGCTGTGATCAGAACCAGGTTTTGGGATAGGAATCGTGAGTGATTCCTTCCAAGCCCTGGGGAAATATCCAAAGTTTAAGCAATGATTGAAGATTATGGACAAAAATGTCCAAATCATTAGATTAGTCTTTTTCAAGACAATATCCGGAATTACGTCAACTCCGGCTGCGTTTACCTCTCAAGGGCTCTCCGACCTCTTGAGGTGTCACAAAGCCAACGTTTCGCCAGATCGTTATTTTATTGTCGATTACCGGAAAGTGATGCCGAAGCTGAAAGTGCCGCCGATAACATTACTCAAATGCAATATTGAACAGTTGCATGAGATGTGCAGGATTTTAAGTGTAAAAGACTACTCATTGAGAAAAATTTATATTGGTTTGAGATTATTCTGCACAAACATGAACGATTTTGAACTGATATGCGAGAAAGCAACAAATCAATATTCATTTGAGCACTTTACTTATGGTACCAAATATGATAAGCCATACAAAGCTTTCCCTCTGGGTCTAGAAAAACAAGATCGACAAAAAATAAAAGTACAACTAATTGAAAAGGGACTGAAATGTAGTGATGTCAAAATTGTTGTACGTAAATCCGAAAATAGGAGGAGCAGAGTTACCCTAAAATGTCAATATCCCAAGAATGTCCAAGTAGAGCGAAATAGCTCGAAATTAAGGAACGCGCACAACCAAAAATGGTTGCTCCCAACTACCATACTTTTGCTTCAATGGCTCATCAAAATTATGGCCAAAATTTCGCAATTCAAGCATCATCACAAACAAATACATGGTCAAATGTACAACAATCCGTACCAAATAATAATAGTTCATACTCTAATGAAGACTTAAAAAATTTAACTTTTCAATTAATTTCTAAGCTGAGTAATTGCAAAACAAATTAGACCAATTTGAAGTTATCACAGGTCTCGCATTTTAATTTTTAAATTAAACGATATAACGGAAATAATTTCTTGGAATGCCAGAGGTATTCGGAACAAGACAGGAGAGTTATTCCAAGTTTTAGATACATCTCATATTGATATATGTCTTTTATGTAAAACTCTGCTATCGTCAGTCATCCCGAATAGATGCCCGCAAGGTTCCTGCCTATCTCCTATCCTGTACAACGTATTCACCGCCGACATTCCTGTTATAGATAACTGTGCCATTTCAATATTTGCAGATGATATCTCAATAATAATAAATTCCGATCTATATTCCACCAACATAATAAAAAATCTGGAAGGAGGTCTGATTAAATTAAATGAATATTTTAAGAAATGGAATATATTAGCAAATCCAGAAAAACGCAGGCCTAATATATTACAAGGAAACGAAAATCATGTTTCCTCCCTTAAACCCCACTACGTTTCCTGAACAACAACATAGCTTGGGAAAACAATGTTAAATATTTAGGAGTCATACTTGACAAAAAAAAACTAAATTTTGGCGATTATATCTCACACACCGTAGACAAACTCAACAAAAGTATACGAATAATGTACCCACTAATAAACAGGAAGTCTGATTTGAATAAAGAAAATAAAAAGATAATAATAAAATCGATATTCCTGCCAACAATGTTTTACTGTGCACCGCTATGGGCGTCGTCGGGGTGCTGTCATCTACATAAACTACAAGTTGTCCAGAACAAATTGCTTAAAATGATTTGTAACTTACAATGACATTTTTCCACCCAACGACTACATATCTTATCCGGTTTTGAACTTATTAAAGATAGACTTGAAAAAGTCGGCACAAATTTGAAGGCGAGATGTTCATCCTCGCGATATGATCACATTAATGAATTAGCTTCATAATATGATTAGTTTTTAAGTAAAAATGCATATCTACGTATATCAAAAAATTACAATGTATTTAATGGCAAATTCGTTTCTGCCAAAAAGTGCAACATTTGTATTGCCCTTTTCCCGTAAACTGCACTATTGTATCACTTTTTCGAAATTTGGAAATTTTAGTTGTGCTAAATTCGAGTAACTTAATTACCAAATGTCAAAAAAGTTACACAAAAGTGCAGTTTTCGGAAAAAGGGCAATGAAAATGTTGCACCTTTTTGCAGAAACGAATTCGCCATAAATTCATAACACAAAATGCCAAAAACTACAAATCTGAATTACGCAGAAAAGAAACTATTTTTCCTATAAACACTTTATAATGTAAAACACGAAATATTATAAAAATAAAGAATTGAATTGAATCTCAAAATAACAACCAAAAGATTGCTAAAATAACAGACAAACATTTTTGCTAATGATACTAATAAAATTCTTTAAGTGTACATATTTGAGTATTGATTAAAGGGGTTTTTATTTTTTTTATTTCTTTTTTTGTAGTATTTTTTCTTTGAATGACGCGAACTATGCAATTTCATTCTTTGAAAATTATTTTCCATAAACTGATTCACGGTGTTACCATTTCAGCTTAGCTTAAGTTCCTACTCACACGGTCTAAGTCTTATCGGATTTTTGTTTTGTGAGAGAGGTAGTCGGAAAGGGGGGGTTGGTGGTAAGTATGCCGTGCTCGAACTTCTCGAGCTCAACGTTTTGTGTTCGGTTCGGTTGTACTAGCAAAGGAAAAAATAATAATTTTAATATTAATAAAATAAAAACAATACTAATAAAAACAATTTCACTACTAATTTCATACTTTTAAAATACAAAAAAGTACGTCGTGTGCACGCAAACACAAGTTTAAAAGAGAATTAGACGATAATTTGCTTAAAAAAAGTATCTTGTGAAACAGAACTTATTTACTACTTTGTCCTGATTCACAACATGCTTTTTTCCAAGCAAGTGTCAAAGTTTGTTGAAGGTGCAGGCGGAAAGAGCGCTCTGGACTGGCTATCAATTTTGTTGTACGATCCTCCCTAAAAGTCGTGCGAACTTCTCAAAATCGCACGATCCTCGTTTACACTTAATGGGCCCGCAGACGATCAAATTGCTTAACAAACAACGTAACAATTTTAATGGAAATGTGAGTGGATCTTATGTCAAGCACCTTATCATTTACAACGTAATTTCACGTTGAATGGTGGTATCCGCGATGTCGGAAAGTAAATATCATCCAAAAAAATATTTATTTTTGAAAGCCACTCATTTGTAAAAATTGGTTCTTGAATTATCATTATTTTTTATCTTCTTTTTTCTTAAACGCACGGCAAGAATTGTTAGAAGTGTCTCGTCCGAAATCAACATTTTGTTCTTCACTCCACAAAATCAAAAGAAAAATGAATATTGACGAAACAAGCTGTATCGTGTGCGCTGATAGTGTCAAACACATGTACACGAGTTTGCTGTCAAGCAATTTGATCGTCTGCGGGCCACTTAAAAGTCTAGTCTGCCAGGGTTGTATTTTTAACAGATAACGCCACGAAATCGCATAATGTAATTATCAAATAATTTTGTGAATGTCTGCTGAAAAAGGGAAAGCGGACTTCGTCTGTTATTTTAGCAACCCTATTGTTGTTATTCTAGCACACAAATTTCCCTGCTACTAAAACAGTCGTTTTAACAAACAATTTTGCTATTATTTAACAGAAAAAAGCGGCTGGAAGAACAAACTATTTTTGTTATTCTAGCATACGTCTTTTTCTTTTTTATTTTAATAAAAAAAAAACAATTTTATATTTTCCTGATATTTGAGAAGAGTATATCAATCAGGATTGCAAACTGAAGTTATTCAGCCCATGTATTGATAAGCGTTTCGAACTGTGAAATCTGTACGTACGCTTGATCTAAAAATATAAATGAAAAAGAAAACATTTAGTAAAATTGAATACCAACAGGAGTATCTACAAACAATACTTACCGGTCACTGACATTAACTATTATCTTCTTTTTGTCCGAAGGATAAATATAAAGAACATAAATCGACGCGAACCCTGTCAATTTTGGCCAATGTGTTGGGTTCAACCTATAGACACGGTAATTGTACATGTCCAGAGCCAAATAATTGGGCAAAATTATCTAATACATGGATTACATCCAAATTAGACTTCATTATTCCGAGTTTTTTTGGAGCCAAAAGGTTGCTTCGTGATTCGGATATTAGCGACCTTCGTTGGAGCATATGGAGTAAAAAATCAATGTTGCCATTTCGTTAAACGAATCACAAAAAGGAAAAAATACTTACGAGTTGTTGCAGGTATTTTCATTGGGGTCACACTTCCAAGAGGTGTATGCGATTTGGAAAAGTGGACAAGGAAATAAATTCCTAGTCCATCGCTTTGACAAGTTCTCTGTATGGACAGCATATATTTGCTATGAAATTTAAGTTCATCTTTTGCACTGTTCACACTGCTTGTTGAGAATCGTGAAAACAACCAGAAATAAGCCTTTCACAATTATAGTGAATTTAATTTGAAATTTGTGTACGCTTAAGGTGGGTACTATGTTTTTTCAGCTTGAAAAAATTCCACAAAATGTTATTTCAAGTTGAAAAATGGAACGCTTTTTTACTAAGGTCGCATAACATTTTTGAAGTGTGTGTGTCGAAATGTCACTTTTATATGAATGTGTGTGTGTAAGCATGTGCATTTTTTTCCTTTTTGCTTTTCTTGAAAACAAACACGAGTTTGTATTATAAACAATCAACAAATAATTAAATGAAATAATGCCGACTTAGAAAATATTTCATTTAAATTGCAGAAAGGAAATATTTTTATGTTATATATGTTATACATATGATGGCGATGCTTGTGAGGCATCAGAAGCCAGCGTAATACAATGTTGCTAATAACAAAATAATTTCCTACTGTTGTACGAATATAAATAAATTAAATGATGTTTTGATGAACCGAAAAAGATTTTTTATTTTATTGAATTTAATTAATTTCTAAGGATTTCCATTATATTTGTTGACTTATACAAATTATACTTCCATCCATAAACGGAATTTCTTCTTCCAACTACTATGGTTGGCAAGAACTCACTATGTTCCTTATAACCATTTAAAAACATGATCACAGGCACTACCCAATTCCATTGTCTTACTGGTTCGGCAGCGATAGACGTCCACAATATTTTTCCAGGCTTTTCGTCACGATTCTTCTAAACATACAAACGTAAATGTACATAATTACAAGACAAATTTCACATTATTACATATACGCCCATGTTCTGGAATTCACTTGTGGTGGCGAAGTGAGAAGTATTCACCGAGAGGTGTTCTGCAACTCACTTTCACCCCATTTCATGCAATTTTTTCTCACCATGTTTTCCATTGTGAGAGCGCTGTGAGTTCTCATTTTTTGGAAAGAATAATTATTGTAATCACCAATTAACTGTGCCGTGACAAAATTTGTTATGTTTACTACTTTATTACAATTTTCTGTACGATAAAATAATAAAATTAATTAGTAAATTAACTTTTATAAAATAAGTCCAAAATTTCAACCATCTTTTTTTCTTTTGTGATGTGAGTAAGTGAATTCTTGGCAAATCAGCTGATTTGGTTTGACTTCGAAAAATCAGAGATGCAAGATGTTTGTTAGTTTGAAATACAACCATTTTAATGGAGTAACCTCAAGGTTATTTGCATCGGATAATTTAATTTTGGTACAGAAATGTTATTCCATTTTAAAAATTTACTAAATTTAACAAAAATATAAGTAAAATAATTAAAATTATCGTCAATTTGCCTATTATGAACCGTGTGGCAACTCTACTTCTGCAAAGTGTCAAATGTTTGACGTCTATTAAAATGTAACAAAAACAACAAACATAAAACAATCAACACCAACTTGACAAAACAAAAAAACATAAAACAAAAATTGGACGGAAAATAACCAAAGGATTTAGATTTTACAAGATGTAAGTATGCTGAGCTTTTTGCTGAAGCTAATTGTTCAAATTCATTGCATTACTATCCTACAGGTCCCCACGAAAAAATAGTTCTCACAATGAGATTTTCGTCCAGTTCATGGAGTTACACCCAGACTTGGCCATGGGCTACTCAAAGATGGATAAAGCAGAGCAGGATAAACTGTGGTCAGACCTGGCAACAAACCTTAATTCATTCGGACCTCAAACAAGAAACGTTGGAGAGTGGAGAAAGGTAAATAATTTAAGTTCATTACAGAAATTATTTGTATACCTTACACCACACTGTGGCACTGGGTATTATAACATAGTGCATTTGTGTGTAACACCCAAAAGGAGAAGAAATAGAACCAACCATTATTATACCGATCGAGATAGAATTCGTAGTTGATTTATATATGCCCGTCTGTCTGTCCGCACGTCTGTGCATGTATTATTGTAATCAAAGTACTGGTCGTAATTATGTTCCGATCACAACGAAACTTTGCACATATCTTTCCTTTGGGCCTAGGACGATTCCTATTGAATTTGATTAAAATCAGATTTACATATACGTAGCTCCCCCACATATGTTACCCCCGATTTGACATAAAAGTACATTTTGTATATTGCTACAGAGGTGTAGGGTATTATATAGGCGGCCGCCCGAATTTATCTTTCCTTACTGGTTTAAATTAAATAATTTTTTATGAATTAATATTTTACAGGCTTGGACTGATTGGAAACGGAACATTTAATCCAAACTTACACATAACAAAAGGGAATATCGGGCAACAGGTGGTGGCCAATATAATAAATATGTAATGACACCTTTGGAGGAACGTGTTGCTGTTTTGTGCGACCTTTATATGTGCGCGGATGGGATAAAGAACACCCAGAAATTAGGTGGCCCCAATAAAGAAAATATTGACGCAGATGCACCATCTACATCGCATGCAAGTCGTATGAGGCCCAAAGAAACGTCACGTGCAAAACCAGCAGAAAAACTTGCCACATCATCAGCTGCAAATACAGTGACTGCATCAAAGCGTGTACGCAGCCACTCTCCTGATTTCGGCGATATACCCGATTCGCCAATTGCCTCTCCCAACGTTGAGCCACCCGCACCAAAGAGAAAGAAACCATCGGACGTGGAGTACTTAATGGAGGAGGAAACGAAAAATTTTAAGTGTGTTTCGGGTGGTATTAGTGCAATAAAGGAAGTGATGGTTGTCAATAGTCAAACATTAATAAGCATTGAAAATAAGCTAGATGAACTAGTCTCATTAAAAAAGGAGGAAATAAATGAAAACAAAAGGCACCACATACAAATGGAGAAGCATTTGCTCACCCGAAATGAGCTGAAATTGAAGTCCATCGAGCTGGAACAATTGAAGATGGGACTTTAAATTGACAATATAGTTAATAAATACATATATATCTAATTGATCTCATAAAAGACTGCAGCAAATAAAATTTGTTTTGTATTTTTAGTTTAGTTTATTCATTCTAAAGACTAAATATAGTTAATAAATACATATATATCTAATTGATCTCATAAAAGACTGCAGCAAATAAAATTTGTTTTGTATTTTTAGTTTATTCATTCTAAAGACTGTGTTTTATTGAACTATTGAACGTGCAATTTCGTCTCTTACTAGTGTGCCATCGGTACCACTACTTAATTGTTCAATTGGCGGCAGCATTTTTGAAGCACTGACTTCCGCCTGACTCATTTCCATATTAATCCATTGTGGACATATTTTGTCCTCAATAGCGTTTACCACTTTCCACATTATTTTGCACAATGTAGTCCTTCCCATGCTTATATTTATGTCGTTTGCTATAACACCTTGAAAAGCGCCTACCGCAAGAAATCTCAAAGCTGCCGCCAATTGTATTTTTTGTGGTATTGAGCCTGTGCTAATGTAGGGTGCAATTTGATCAAGGATCATTGAAAATCCGTCTTTATTAAGCCGGTAAAAGCTATAAAACATTTAAAGGCATAAATTATTATGTTAAACAGATTAACGACACTTAACTTACCTCGAATTTGGAATATCCATTGGATTTGAGTAGTCACGAAAGTGCCGCCTTTTGATACGTTCCTCAAGAACTGCATAAATCCCTAATGGCTAAGAGAAAAGCTATTGGCACATTTTTTATTGTATTTTTGTATAAAATATGATTAATAAATCTTTAGATTTCCTTTTTTTAATTTCTTGTCGGATTCTTCGCGAGAATAAATTGTTTTGTTTACGTTTTTGTCTGCAAATTATGGCTTTGCAGACAAAAACATGTGTTTCGATTTTTTTGAGCAGAAGTTCGAAAAAGAGAATTCACGTGAGAACCAGAACACCTCTCCATTCGTTTGGTGAAGTGAATTTGTGAAGTGAATTGAATATTTGGTGAGAGCCAGAACAGGGCTGATAGTTACATACGCCCATGTTCTGAAATTCACTTGTGGTGGTGAAGGGAGAAGTATTCACCGAGAGGTGTTCTGCAACTCACTTTCACCCCATTTCATGCAATTTTTTCTCGCCATGTTTTCCATTGTGAGAGCGCTGTGAGTTCTCATTTTTTGGAAAGAATAATTATTGTAATCACAAATTAACTGTGCCGTGACAAAATTTGTAATGTTTACTTCTTAATTGCAAGTTTCTGTACGATAAAATAATCAAATTAATTAATAAATTAGGTTTTATAAAATAAGTCCAAAATTGCAACCAACTTTTTTTCTTTTGTGATGTGAGTAAGTGAGTTCTTGGCAAATCAGCTGATTTGGTTTGACTTCGAAAAATCAGAGATGCAAGATGTTTGTTAGTTTGAAATACAACCATTTTAATGGAGTAACCTCAAGGTTATTTGCATCGGATAATTTAATTTTGGTACAGAAATGTTATTCCATTTTAAAAATTTACTAAATTTAACAAAAATATAAGTAAAATATTTTAAATGATCGTCAATTTGCCTATTATGAACCGTGTGGCAACGCTACTTCTGCAAAGTGTCAAATGTTTGACGTCTATTAAAACGTAACAAAAACAACAAACATAAAACAATTAACACCAACTTGACAAAACAAAAAAACATAAAACAAAAATTGGACGGAATATAACCAAAGGATTTAGATTTTACAAGATGTAAGTATGCTGAGCTTTTTGCTGAAGCTAATTGTTCAAATTCATTGCATTACTATCCTACAGGTCCCCACGAATAAATAGTTCTCACAATGAGATTTTCGTCCAGTTCATGGAGTTACACCCAGACTTGGCCATGGGCTACTCAAAGATGGATAAAGCAGAGCAGGATAAACTGTGGTCAGACCTGGCAACAAACCTTAATTCATGCGGACCTCAAACAAGAACGGAACATTAAATCCAAGCTTACACATAACAAAAGGGAATGTCGGGCAACAGGTGGTGGCCAATATAATAAATATGTAATGACACCTTTGGAGGAACGTGTTGCTGTTTTGTGCGACCTTTATATGTGCGCGGATGGGATAAATAACACCCAGAAATTAGGTGGCCCCAATAAAGAAAATATTGACGCAGATGCACCATCTACATCGCATGCAAGTCGTATTAGGCCCAAAGAAACGTCAAGTGCAAAACCAGCAGAAAAACTTGCCACATCATCAGCTGCAAATACAGTGACTGCATCAAAGCGTGTACGCAGCCACTCTCCTGATTTCGGCGACATACCCGATTCGCCAATTGCCTCTCCCAACGTTGAGCCACCCGCACCAAAGAGAAAGAAACCATCGGACGTGGAGTACTTAATGGAGGAGGAAACGAAAAATTTTAAGTGTGTTTCGGGTGGTATTAGTGCAATAAAGGAAGTGATGGTTGCCAATAGTCATACATTAATAAGCATTGAAAATAAGCTAGATGAACTAGTCTCATTAAAAAAGGAGGAAATAAAAGAAAAGAAAAGGCACCACATACAAATGGAGAAGCATTTGCTCACCCGAAATGAGCTGAAATTGAAGTCCATCGAGCTGGAACAATTGAAGATGGGACTTTAAATTGACAATATAGTTAATAAATACATATATGTATATCTAATTGATCTCATAAAAGACTGCAGCAAATAAAATTTGTTTTGTATTTTTAGTTTATTCATTCTAAAGACTGTGTTTTATTGAACTATTGAACGTGCAATTTCGTCTCTTACTCGTGTGCCATCGGTACCACTACTTAATTGTTCCACATCTTCAATGTTGTCATCGTCAGGTATCGGAACTTCCGCATCCATAGGTAAATTAAAATGCTTGCAAATATTGTGCAGTGCGCAGCACGCATTAATAATACTGCTTACTTTTGCTGGTTCGTAGTGGAGGGTCGCTTGTAGGCATCGGAAACGAGATTTTATGTTGCCTATAGTCCTCTCAACAATGTTCCGTGCTGAGCAGTGTACTTTGTTGAATTTGTGTTCACTGTGTACAATTGGCGGCAGCATTTTTGAAGCACTGACTTCCGCCTGACTCATTTCCATATTAATCCATTGTGGACATATTTTGTCCTCAATAGCGTTTACCACTTTCCACATTATTTTGCACAATGTAGTCCTTCCCATGCTTATATTTATGTCGTTTGCTATAACACCTTGAAAAGCGCCTACCACAAGAAATCTCAAAGCTGCCGCCAATTGTATTTTTTGTGGTATTGAGCCTGTGCTAATGTAGGGTGCAATTTGATCAAGGATCATTGAAAATCCGTCTTTATTAAGCCGGTAAAAAGCTATAAGACTTTTAAAGGCATACATTATTATGTTAAACAGATTAACGACACTTAACTTACCTCGAATTTGGAATATCCATTGGATTTAAGTAGTCACGCATGTGCCGCCTTTTGATACGTTCCTCAAGAACTGCATAAATCCCTAATGGCTAAGAAAAAAGCTATTGGCACATTTTTTATTGTGTTTTTGTATAAAATATGATTAATAAATTTTTAGATTTTCTTTTTTTAATTTCTTGTCGGATTCTTCGCGAGAATAAATTGTTTTGTTTACGTTTTTGTCTGCAAATTATGGCTTTGCAGACAAAAACATATGTTTCGATTTTTTTGAGCAGAAGTTCGAAAAAGAGAATTCACGTGAGAACCAGAACACCTCTCCATTCGTTGGGTGAAGTGAATTTGTGAAGTGAATTGAATATTTGGTGAGAGCCAGAACAGGGCTGATAGTGTTTTGCACATTTTTTGCTTTGCTATCCAATCGGAATGTCGCTCTTCTCGTTTATTCCATATACACATAATTATTATCCGTTCCAAAGCTTTTCATTAGTCTTCATTGTTTCAAATAATTTAATTTAGTATTCTTTATTAGGAAATTTTATTGATAATATTTACAACAGTTGAATTTCTCGCGGACAAATATAAATATAAATAAATAGGAGTACAATGCTGGCGGCTTCAATTTGTTGCGGCGTTCAATTAATTTGCAGCGGCTCAAAATGTCAATTTCTCACTGTGTTTATTACACAGTACCACAAATGAAAAAATTTCACTCAGTTTTTCACAACTTTGGTTTTTGTATGGGATTTCACCGTGAAACGGGAACATAGTACCGTGCTTTAACTGTTGCGACTTGATAAATTGATAACGTGGTTCTTAATGTACCGCATCCCTTATGAATTTCATTAAGAAATCGTAAACACCCATCCACCGTTCAATATTTTCAATCCTGTGGCTTCTATCCTCCAAGGCATAAACAATTTCGCCTTTTCGGGAAATATTAAACCGATTTCTTTCTTTAGCCATTTGTAAAGGTAAGTACACACGATTTGCAGATCGGATAACGTTGCCAGAAAAATGCAACCCTGTGAATTTACAACCGTGTGAACACACAATTTTTGTTTTGCAAAGTTAGCATAAAAGTTATTGCGAGATAATTTGCAGATTGTTATATGTGCGAAGTTTATGCATGTGACAACGGCGCCATTGCCAGAAAAACATTTTATTTGCAACACTGTCTATAATGTATTTTTATTGGAAATCCTGCATATAAATATTTACAAAATATATTGTAAATATATGAAATTGTAATGTTTTCTTGCAATCGTCTGAACTGTCAATTCACCTTTGCCTAGCAATCTGTCATTGGCCGTATATTTGCAGCACCTTAGCAGGGTTGATAACGTTTGCCGATCTGGCAATCGTCTATACTCAGCTTAAGCATGGTCGAATCTGTCCCCCGGAATTGTTTTACTCATTAAAATCATTTGCATTATCTTCTTTGATGGATGTGATCTCTTTGCCAAAAAGATTTCTTTACTCCGCCAGCGGGATGCCTTTGTAATGCGAATTAACAAACAGAACGAAAATTTCAATTTTATTTGGCGTCAAATATTTTACACTTCAACGGGTGCTACTTAAATAGCCGGCGCACGATGTCTGTCAAAGAGGGCTACTCTTGAATGTTAGTGAAAGCATATTACGTCTGTCAATATTTTTTGATATGCGAAATAAACATTTAATATAAGATTTTTGTCATCTGCACAAATATGAATATATGTATAACTTATCACAAGCACTGTTTAACTCCGCGCCAGAGTGGGGGGAGTTAAAAAAAAGAAAAACACAAAATTTGTATATTTTATTAAATATTTTATGACTTTATTTCGGCCGTGAGCCGTATGCGGTGGCAGTATGCCAGAAGCGGGTGAGTTGATAACTAACATAATACAACTCTGACGTCGTTGCCATAACAGAGTTAGGTTTGCGGCGCTGTAATCAAGGAACGGCTCCAAATCTGATGCGGGGGAGATGAAGCTGTTGTGACTTCAACAAGCACATTTTAGGGCTGATAGATGGGGAGAGGAATTGAGTCATTTATCCCGGGCGGATAGATTGGGTGAGAAATTATATCATCTATCACGGGCAGTTCCCATTTTCAAGGCGAATTGGGGATTCATGCGCAACAGGGACTCGCATATTTTTTGTGGCCTTCCAGAGACTATAATCTGTTTTCTGGGTTGGATCCAGAGATTGCAAATATATTTTTAGATCACTTTCCTCGGCTGATTTTAGGGCTGATTTCAATCTCTTCTGGCAATTTTTTAGTTTTTTTCTCAGTGCTGGGGAGCGATATTGTTGCCACTCTCTTCTTACGCTTCTTTTTTCATTGATTAACGCTTGGATGCCCATTGGGTTAGTGGAGTTATCTCTTTTGAATGCGCTTTTTCGAGTAGCCACTTTAACAGCACTGTTTACAACGTCTGTGAATAGGTTTACGCGGCTTCGATTTCATCCGTTGTACGTAACGATACACCATCGGATAGGTGTGAGCTAACGTATTTTTTATATTTTAGCCAGTTGGTATACTTATTGGGCAAACTGTCACACCCATTTTCATGATTGTTGTAAAGCAGTGTCAAAATGGTAGGCGAATGATCCGATGATAGATCAAGTGATGGACATAGAGATAATTGTTCACGCCTTATATTTTTTATTATAGCGAAATCAATAAGGTCAGGCGTTTTGTTCAGATCTGAGGGCCAATATGTTGGGTGACCGCTCGAAGCTACATCTAGTTTAGCAGATGTTATGGCTTTAAGTAGTTGTCTACCTTTTGGAGTAGTGAGGCGAGACCCCAAAATGTGTGCTTGGCATTGTAGTCACCTGCTACTTTGTGCCAAGAGTGGAGAAGAACTCCATGAATTGATCTTTGTTAATATTGTGCCTAGGTGGACAATATATCGACGATATCACCAGATTTGTGCCTGTGATAGCGATAGAAGTTGCTTGTATATGCTCAGTCCTATATTCGGGCATAGGATAATGTTTGATTTTATTTTGGACAATAAGAGCTGTACCACCACAGGCTCTCCCGCTAGGATGTTTAGTATCGTATGTGGAATAACCACGTATCCTAAAACAATTTCTGGTTGAAAAATGTGTCTCAGAGACTAATAAAATATCTATACAGTGGTTTCGGAGAAAATTTTCCACCTCATTTCTGTGTTGGCTCAGGCCGTTTGCATTCCAATAACAAATTCTCATTGGATTTATTTTTGATTTAACACGAGTTGCATAAGCATACTTTGATTTCTTATCATTTCTTGCATCATGCTTTGCATATTCAACATGAATGAATTCATAGTTTCTATTAATTTTTCTATTGAGTTTTCGAGGGGAAATTGAGGGGGTAACGAATTACCATTTCTTGTCATACGGGCGTATGACATATTTGGATGAATTGTATTCTTTGGGATTCGGTTTACGTTTGGGTCGCTAGAACTAGCATTTTCCGTAGGAGATACAGTTCTTAAGCCTGGGAAAGGCGATGGAATATAGCTTGCATATGTTGGAGTTTTATTAACATTGTTTGATTTTTTCATGTGCTTATAGACAGGGCAACCCCTGTAGTTTGCTGTATGGTTCTCACCGCAGTTACTACATTTTTTTACGCCGGTATCTGTTCTAGGATGGGGACAGTCAACGGACTTGTACACATCGCCACATCTGACACAAACGGCCGGTAATTTACAGTATGCCTTGGTGTGTCCAAATTCTTGACAATTTGTACATTGGGGAGGATCGGCTCGTTTTAAAGGTTCCTCGACTCGAATTCTACGGTTGCACAAATATCTCAGGTCGTAAACAGGATGAGGTGCGCCTTTTTTCTTTATTCTTGAAGAATCGAATGTTAGTTCAACCTTAAACATGGGCTGAAGAATTTTCTTTTTATTTATAATGTTTATTATGGATTTAACTTCGTAACCCTCTTTAGCAAGTTCATCGATTATTTCAGCTGTTGAAACTGTACTATCAATACCCTTAATTACTACCACAAGACCTTTTGAACTCTTAAGCTGGTAAGTGTAGTAATTCTTTTTCTCGAGATCGAGCAATCCAACCACCTTTCTATAAGACACTTCGGTGTATGTCTGAATTTTTGTTTCGTATACATTGCCTCTACGAAGTGAAGCAACATAGAAGTTTTCTTTGCCTAGTAGCTGGGACAGCTTATTTACCAACGCGTTAGTTGTTTGTTCCCGCAAGAAAAGCGGAGGTGGTTTGGGTTCTCTTATAGTTTCATTTGTTTCTTCATTACTAACCTCAGAGCTGAGGAGGTCAAATCGGTTCGAACTTACCGCATTCATTCCTTTGGAAACTTTGGGATCTGGTTCCTTATGAGGAGACCTTGCACTTGCCTTTCGTTTTGTCACTAAAATATATCTATCTATACCAGTTTGTATTTTCTCATCTTTGCCCGTTGTGCTGTTCGGATTTGTACCTTTGGGGATTGTCCCTGTTGCTGTGGCAACACTATTTCCATTCGGATTAGCTACTGAACTTGAAAGCATACTTTTAGGCACTACGTTATTTTGCATTGTATTTGTTAGCATTTCTGTTTGATTTGTTTCACTACTTGACAACTGCGGTGAGAAAGAGCGCGCATTGTTTGGGGTTTTGGCGGTCAAAAAGAGGCTGTCATCTCTTCTAGGCGTTGTTGTTGCGTTACTTTCTGTATTTGTCACAGAAATGTACGCATTTCTGCCATTAAGACTTAACCGCCTCTCAACGGAGGGAGTGAGAGACATGCACGAATATTTGTTTTTGTAAATTTCCTTTGTTTATTTATGAACAACCAACACAGCAAGCACTATGATTTTTAACTTGATTATTTTTCTTGCAAAAAGTTACACTTTAGCAATAAACTTTAACACAGAATTATATAGCCAAATCACTTGTTAATAGCGTCCAACTCGCTTTATATGCTTTAGCAGGGTTAATCCCAAAGAAAATAATTTTTCTTCAAATGGTTGCAATCGGTTAAAAAATTGTAATAACTTTTTAAATTTCATATTTTTCCGATTTAAATAAAAATTAAAAATAAACCCATTTTCAGAATATTCTTCAACGATAAATATGGCGGCTGAAAGTGGGCCACAGGAAAAGACTCCCCAAATTGAAATGATGTAAATCTTGGCAGTAAATAAAACTGCGCGAGCCTCTGTTTAAGATTTTCTACTATGGACAGGACCCAAAATTGGCTACGCGGAGAAAATCGTTTCTCTCAATTTATAGGTGACAAATATTCCTCATAAAGCGGATATTTTCTTCAGTTTCATGGTTTGTTGTTTGTGTTTTAGAAAATTTAATTTGTTTAATTCTTATTGAATTTAAAATAGGTGTTCCTATAAGGACGTATATTTGATTAACTTCGGCTGTCACAGCCGTACTCATAAAAAATTTTAATTATGATATAAAGTGCATTTTAGTTAGTTAACAAATACTTACTTATTCTCACTTGCCTAATAATAAAAAACAACAACTAAATATCAAATAAAAGAAGAATTCAGATTATTTTTTACATACACATTTATTACATACAAAACTGTTTTCGAATAACGAATAATATTTAACACACTTTGATTGTTTAAATATCTCTAGTGCAACAATAAAAGTTTTTGGTTTTTTATCAAATAATATCGAAAAAAGTATGCATTTATTTATGCATTTATTATTCCGATTTTTG
Organism: Eudasyphora cyanicolor; assembly: GCA_963930755.1. Taxonomy (NCBI): domain Eukaryota; kingdom Metazoa; phylum Arthropoda; class Insecta; order Diptera; family Muscidae; genus Eudasyphora; species Eudasyphora cyanicolor. The sequence continues at coordinate 107,599,248 of OZ005737.1, forward strand.
TGAAGCAATATGGAAAAAGATGAATGCAAAAATTCATTTTTTATACTGATGGACGAAGAATCACGCTCCGAGTCGATTTAGCCATGTTCGTCCGTTTGTGACAATCAAAGTACTGCTCGAAAAAAGGAACCGATATTTACGAAATTGTTGGCATTAGGAGCAGCCTGTGTTGTACAATGCCTTTAGCTCTCCCTGAAAAAATGCAACAAATCGATCCACGTTTTGATATATTTCGCCTTTAATGGTACATTCATTTGACATAAAAGCGTGGTACTATGTTCACTTTTCGCGTTGAAATCCCATTTAAAAACAAAGTCGCGAAAAAAGAGCGTATTTTTTTCGTTTGTGGTACTATGTTTATTTCAACGTTAAATATTGACAAAAAGAATGTAAAGATGTGAAAGGGAAAATAACTATGTTTATGGAATAAGCCAGAAGAGCGAAATTCCAATTAGATTACAGTACAAAAGCAAACAAAATGTGCAAAACACTGGAAGGACATGTAACTAAATGTAATAATGTGGAATTTGTCTTGTAATTAGATATGTACATTTATGTTTGTATGCTTAGAACAATTGTGTGCAAAAGCCTGCAGAAACATTATGGCCAGCTAACGCTACCAAAGCAGTAGAACAATGGAATTGGACAGTGCCTGTGATATCGATTTGGAAAGAACATACATAGATAGTTCTTGCCAGCCATAGAAGTCGGAAGAAGATATTCCGTTTATAGATGGAAGTATAATTTATATATGTCAACAAATATAATGTAAATCCTAATATATAATAATAAAATTACTTTTTCGGTTCATCGAAACATTATTTTATTTATTTATATTCGTACAACTGTAGGAAATTATTTTGTTATTTATAACATTGTACTACCCTGGAACTATATTCTAGGTCGTCATTATTCCAATTAATTGCTTAAAATTTTAACTTTTGTTTGTTTTCAAGAATATTAGCAAAAAGAAAAAATTCACATACATGTACATACATCCATACATATAAAAGTGACACGTTGACACACACACTTCCAAACTGCAATGCAACTTTAGTAAAAAAGCGTTCCATTTTTTAAAACGAAATAACATTTTGCGAAATTTTTACGTGCCGAAAATACATTGTACCCACCTAAAGGCATAAAATGCAATAAAAATGGAATTCACTTGTGGTGGCGAAGTGAAAAGTATTCACCGAGAGGTGTTCTGCAATTCGCTTTCGCCCCATTCCATGCAGTTTTTTCTCACCATGTTTTACATTGTGAGAGCGCTGTGAATTCTCATTTTTTTGGAAAGAAGAATCATTGTAATCACAAATTAACTGTGCCGTGACAAAATTGGTTATGTTTACTACTTTATTACGAGTTTCTGTACGATAAAATAATCAAATTAATAAATTAACTTTTATAAAATAAGTCCAAAATGTCAACCAACTTTTTTTCCTTTGGGATGAGAGTAAGTGAATTCTTGGCAAATCAGCTGATTTGGTTTGACTTCTAAAAATCAGAGATGCAAGATGTTTGTTAGTTTGAAATACAACCATTTTAATGGAGTAACCTTAAGGCTATTTGCATCGGATAATTTAATCTTGGTACAGAAATGTTATTCCATTTTAAAAATTGACTAAATTTAACAAAAATATAAGTAAAATAACTAAAATGATCGTCAATTTGCCTGTCATGAACTGTGTGGCAACTCTACTTCTGCAAATTGTCAAATGTTTGACGTCTATCAAAACGTAACAAAAACAACAAAAATAAAAGCAAAAACTGGATGAAAAAAAACCAAAGGATTTAGATTTTACAAGATGTAAGTATGCTGATCTTTTTGCTGAAGCTATTTGTTAAAATTCATTGCATTACTATCCCACAGGTCTCCACGAAAAAATAGTTCACACAACGAGATTTTCTTCCAGTTTATGGAGTTACACCCAGACTTGACCAAAGTCTGGGTGTAACTTTATCAAAGATGGATAAAGCAGAGCAGGATAAACTGTGGGTAGAACTGGCAACAACCCTTAATTCTTGCGGACCTCAAACAAGAAACGTTGGAGAGTGGAGAAAGGTAAATAATTTAAGTTCATTATAGAAATTATGTACCACACTGTGGTACATGGTATTATAACTTAGTGCATTTGTGTCTAACACCCAAAAGGAGAAGAAATAGACCCAACGTTTATTATACCGACCGACTTAGAATCACTTTCTGAGTTGATTTAGCTATGCCCGTCTGTCTGTCCGCCCGTCCGTCCGTCTGCCTGTCAGTCTGTGCATGTATTATTGTAATCAAAGTACAGGTCGTAATTAAGTTCCGATCTCAACGAAACTTTGCACATATCTTTCCTTTGGCCCAAGGACGATTTGAATAGAATTTAATTAAAATCAGTTCAGATTTACATATAGCTCCCCTATATATGTTCCCCCCGATTTGTCATAAAAGTACACTTTGTATATTGCTAGGGAGGTGTAGGGTATTATATAGGCGGCTCCGCCCGACTTTATCTTTCCTTACTGGTTTAAATTAAATTATTTTGTATGTATTGATATTTTACAGACTTGGACTGATTGGAAACGGAACATTTAATCCAAGCTTACACATATCAAAAGTTAATGTCGCGCAACAGGTGGTGGGCCAATATAATAAATATGTAATAACACCTCTGGACACCATCTACATCGCAGGCAAGTCATATTAGGCCCACAGAAACGTCAAGTGCAAAATCAACTGAAAAACTTGTCAGCAGCACATCATCAGCCGCAAATACAATGTCATCATCAAAGCGTGTACGAAGCCACTCCCCTGATTTCGATATACCCGATTCTCCAATTGCCTCCCCCAACGTTGAGCCACCCATACAAAAGAGAATGAAACAATCGGACGTGGAGTACTTAATGGAGGAGGAAACGAAAAATTTTAAGTGTGTTTCGGATGGCATTAGTGCAATAAAGGAAGTGATGGTTGCCAATAGGCAAACATTAATAAGTCTAGAAAATAAGCTAGATGAACTAGTCTCATTAAAAAGGAGGAAATAACTGAAAACAAAAGGCACCGCATACAAATGGTGAAGCATTTGCTCACCCGAAATGAGCTGAAATTGAAGTCAATCGAGCTGGAACAATTGAAGATGGGACTTTAAAATTAACATAGTTTATAACTAAACATAATTAAATTGAACTCACAAAAGACTGTAGCAAATAAAATTTGTTTTGTACTTTTAGTTTATTAATTCTAAAATTATTGAACGTGCAATTTCGTCTCTTACTCTTTTGCCATCGGTACCGCTATTTAATTGTTCCTCATCTTCGATGTTGTCATCGTCAGGTATCGGAACTTCAGCATCCATAGACAAATTAAAACGCTTGCAAATATTGTGCAGCACTCATTAATAATTCTGCTTACTTTACTGGTTCGTAGTGGAGGGTCGCTAGTAGGTATCGGAAAAGATTTTACGTTGCCCATAGTCCTCTCAACAACGTTCCGTGCTGCGCATGGCGTGATAAGGTATGGTTCCAAAGCGTAACATCCGTCAGCTAAGAGCCAGCAATTTCGGGAACGTGCATACATCTCGGCGTAATGGTTCTCTGCTATACCTGATTTCCATATATATGAATCATGACATGATCCAGGTCTAGTGCTGTCAATTAATCTATTGTGGACATATTAATTAATCTATTGTGGCATTTCTTCTTAAATCCCTAATGGCTAAGAAAAACGCTAGTGACGTATTTTTATTGTGTTTTTTATAAAATATGATTAATAAATCTTCAGATTTTCTTTTTTTAATTTCTTGTCTGATTCTTCGCGAGAATAAATTGTTTTGTTTACGTTTTTGTCTGCAAATTATGGCGTTGCAGACAAAAACATAGGTTTAGATTTTTTTGAGCAGAAGTTCGAAAAAGAGAACTCACGTGAGAACTAGAACACCTCTCCATTCGTTTGGTGAAGTGAATTTGTGAAGTAAATTGAATATTTGGTGAGAGCCAGAACAGGGCTGATTGTTTATGAATACAGTTTACACAAATTTTGCTTAACAAAGGCTTAACACACGATTTGCAGATCGGACAATATTGCCAGAAAAATGGCGGAAAATGCAACCCTGTGTATTTACAACCGTGTGAACATACAATTTTTGTCTTGCAACGTTAAGCACGGTACTATGTTCCGGTTTCACGCTGAAATTCCATACAAAAAAACAAAGTTGTGAAAATATGAGTGACATTTTTTCATTTGTGGTACTGTTTTTTCAACGTGAGAAATTGACATGCGCCGCTACAAATTAATTGAACGCTGCAACAAATTGAAGCCGCCAGCATTGCACTCCTATTTATTTATATTTGTCCGCGAGAAATTCAACTGTTGTAAATATTAGCAATCAAATTTCCTAATAAAGAATACTAAATTAAATTATCTGAAACAATGAAGACTAATGAAAAGCTTTGGAACGGAAAATAATTATGTATAAACGAGAAGAGCGACATTCCGATTGGATAGCAAAGCAAAAAAATGTGCAAAACACTGGAAGGACATGTTGTAGACATGTAAAAATGTGGAATTTGTCTTGTAGTTAAATATGTAATTTACGTTTGTATGTTTAGAACAATCTCGACGAAAACTCTGGAAAAACTTTGTGGACGGCTAACGCTACCGAAGCAGTAGGAGAATGGAATTGGGCAGTGCCTGAGATTTTTAAATGGTTATAAAGAACATAGTGAGTTCTTGCCAGCCATAGGAGTTGGAAGAAGAAATTCCGTTTATGGATGGAAGTATAATTTATATATGTCAACAAATATAATGTAAATCCTTCAAAATGATAATAAATCATCTTTTTCAGTTCATCAAAACATCATTTTATTTATTTATATTCGTACAACAGCAATGACAATTGAATACTATAGACGTCACATGGAGTTTGAAAATTCGTTTAGTATGTCTGCATATTGAAGATGGCGCGATGTCTGGCTAAACTGTAAAGAGAGCATTCTGCAAAGAGATGATATATACTTTTATTTACTCTGCAAAGAGAGAAAAGATTTTCATCATTAATTTTATTATATTCCAACTTCAAAACATTCAACAACAAAACAAACTGAAAAACTCACTCCCTTCTCACAAATTATTTGAGAGTACAAAAAAAGTCTGACAGAGAAATAATGTAGAGAGGAATTTGAGAACGAGGGAAAGTCTGCTCGGACGCCACCTGGCGGATGAAGTCTGTAAATAACATGCGACGTCTATAGTATTTAATTGTCATTGACAACAGTAGGAAATTATTTTGTTCTTAGTAACATTGTATTACCCTGGCTTCTGATGCCTCACAAGCATCGTCATCGTATCAACACAAAATAAATAATTTATGTATAACATTAGTACAATTATCTTCAACAATATTTCCTTTCTGCAATTTAAATTAACTATTTTCTTGGTCGGCATTATTTCATGTAATTGTTTATTGATTATAATTTAAACTCGTGTTTGTTTTCAAGAAAAGCAAAAAGGAAAAAAATACACTTGCTTACACACACACACACATTCATATAAAAGTGACATTTCGACACACACAATTCCACAAAATGTTATTTCAAGCTGAAAAATGGAACGCTTTTTACTAAGGAAATGCCAATTTTATATGTATGTGTGCGTATAAGCATGTGCATTTTTTTCTTTTCTTGAAAACAAACACGAGTTTAAATTAGAATCAATAAGTAAATGGAATACAAAAATTGCAGAATGGAAATTTGGTTGAAGATCATTGTGCTAATGTTATAACTAAATAAATTATGTATTTTGTGTTGATACGATGGCGATGCTTGTGAGGCATCAGAAGCCATGGTGATACAAATAACAAAATAATTTCCTACTGTTGTACGAATATAAATAAATAAGATGATGTTTTGATGAACCGAAAAATGTTTTATTATTATTTTTAAGGATTTACATTATATTTGTGGACATATATAAATTATACTTCCTTCCATAAATGGATTTTATTCTTCCAACTCCTATGGCTGGCAAGAACTCACTATGTTATTTATAACCATTTAAAAAAGAGATCACAAGCACTGTCCAATTCCATTGTCCTACTGCTTCGGTAGCGTTTGCCGTCCATAGAGTTTTTTTTCCAGGCTTTTCGTCACGATTGTTCTAAACATACAAACGTAAATTTACATACGTAATTATAAGACAAATTCCACATTATTACATATAGTTACATGTCCTTCAGTGTTTTGCACTTTTTTGCTTTGCTATTTAATCGGAATTTCGCTCTTCTCGTTTATTCAATATACATAATTATTTTCTGTTCCAAAGCTTTGCATTAGTTTTCTTTCAGATAATTTAATATTGTATTCTTTATTAGGAAATTTTATCGCTAAGATTGACAACAATTGAATTTCTCGCGGACAAACATGAATATAAATAAATTGGAGTACAATACTGGCGGCATTCAATTTGTTGCGGCGTTCAATTAAATTGTAGCGGCGCAAAATGTCAATTTCTCACGTTGAAAAAACATACATAGTACCACAAATGAAAAAATTTCACTCATTTTTTCACATCTTTGATTTTTGTCTGGGATTTCAGCGTGAAACCGGAACATAGTACCGTGCTTTAGAAGGAAAGTCATTTCGAGATAATTTGTAGATTGTAAGATGTGCGAAGTCTATGCATGCATCAACGGCGCCATTGTCAGAAAAACATTTTATTGGCAATACTGTCTATAAAATATTTTTATTGGCAGCCCTGTATATACATAAATATTTGCAAAATATATTGTAAATACATGAAATTGTAAGGTTTTCTTGGAATCGTCTGAACAGTCAATTCACCTTTACCTAACAATTTGTCATTGTCCGTACATTTGCAGCACATTAACAGGGTTGATAACGTTGTCCGATCTGGCAATCGTGTATACTTAAGGTAAGTACAGACGATTTGCAGATCGGACAACATTGCCAGAAAAATGGCGGAAAAAGGCAACCCTGTGAATTTACAACCGTGTGAACATACAATTTTTGTTTTGCAACGTTAGCAGAAAAGTCATTGCGAGATAATTTGCTGATTGTTATATGTGCGATGTTTATGCATGTGACAACGGCGCCGTTGCCAGAAAATCATTTTATTTGCAACACTGTCTATAATGTATTTTTATTGGCAATCCTGCATATTAATATTTACAAAATATATTGTAAATATATGAAATTGTACGCCCATGTGATGACAGTCGCGTGAGTTCAAATCGCAAAACGCAAAAAATGTTCCTTCAATTTGAATGGTCTTCGAAATTAAATTTTAATAAAGTGCACACATGGGTGTAGTAATTTTTCACTGTAATTAATAATTTGATTTTAATAAATCCAAATTGTTGTGCTAAAAAAGAGTTCAGAACATGAATTTTGCGACTTGAAATCACAATCGCAAATTTTAGGGGAAATGCGATTGCCATCACATGGTCGGTAATGTTTTTTTGCAATCGTCTGAACTGTCAATTCACCTTTGCCTAACAATCTGACATTGCCCGTATATATGCAGCACTTTAATAGGGTTGATAACTTTTGCCGATCTGGCAATCGTCTATACTCAGCTTTAGCTTTATGAAGCTGTTTTAAGTTTTTATGAAAACGGCTGTAAATATATAGAATAAAATGGTACTGAAATGGCCGTCGGGTAGTCCAGATTCACACTTGCAATTTTTTATGCTGAATTGTCCAGATTCACACTTGCAATTTTTTTCTGCTGAATTGCGCAGTGTTTGTGGGAGAGGGACGCAGTCGGTAAGGGGGGAGAAAAAAAACTTCCGTACTCGCAATTTTTTTGCAATGCGTTTTGCGTTTTCCTTCTCTGTAAAGTTTTTCGACATTTCCACACTGCTTTTCATTTAATATTCGTTGTTTTGTGCTCGGTTCAACATATTGCTCGGTTCAACATAAGTAAATTTGTGCGACATACATTTTAATAAAATTTAATGAGTTTTAATGAACGGTGAAAATAAAAAATTTTCGAAACAGAATACATTGTCTGAACGCAAATGCAATTTCAAAAGAGAATTGCAAGTGTGAATCTGAACGTACTTCGGTACTCTTGGAAGTAGAAAAGTACTAAAGTACTGACTTTTCCATCCTTGGCTTCAAGAAATTGTACGGAATTAGTGCTGGGGACGCTTAAGTACCTTTGGGAGTGGAAAAGTACTCAAAAAGTATCACAGTACCTACTTGCCATTGCTGATATACTGTGTATAAAATTGTGTACCCCTTTAATAAATAATTCGAATCGAAGGGGTCAATAGTTTTCATTGCAATTAAGGAGCAATAATAAATAATTAATAATTAAGTTCGAGGGAACAGCTCCAATTGTTTGGAAATCTACTATTATGATAAATCATTGCTTTAGTGCTGTTACTCCCTTGTTTCTATGATATAGCGGGGGAAACAAACATTGCTTCTCTTGCTTTTGAAAGGACAATCATATCTGTGATGTTTTCAGTTCAACATGGTGTTGTTGCCGGGGGGGCGATGATTGGGGAATGTGATGGATACGATTTTTTAAGAAGTGAAAATGCAGCTAGATGGAAGGGATTGTTTATGGCTTCGCTGAAAAAGGTAAAACCCAATATATCCTGTAGAGATCTCTGTATTTTAATATGTACATACTTTCATATAGGTCCTAGAACAAGTACATCCTCGCTTAACAGCCAAAGAAGAGGCGTTGCTATTTGTAGAGACATTATGTTTGCGGATATTAGCCATGCTTTGCGCAAAACCGCTGCCACACACAGTCCAAGTACGTTCATGATAAACACCAAACACTGCTTCCGTCCTAATCTACTTGAATTTGTTACAGGATATTGAAGAAAAGGTTCGCAAATACTTTCCGTCGCCAATAGACTGCTGGGCACTGAATGAGGCAAAGGAGACATTAGTTTCAAAAAAGCGAAAGTCTGTATTACCTACAGAACGCGTTCATACATTGCTACAGAAGGTAAATAATGTTAAGTTAACATCGACATATCGTCGGGGCTCCGACGAAACTCCTATGTGTAATTTTTCGATTTTTTTATTGTCGAATTAGAATGTCCTAGCGGTCATACGACTACTCACCAAGGCATTTTGCGCTGACAAAAACTCCTATGTGTTGTAGACACAGCGTGTCCCATGCGATAGAAGGTTGACTTAGAATCATCCCCTCTATCCGACAATGAATAGATCAAAATTGGATCTGCTTCCATTCGCGAGTTATCGCGAAAACAGTGTTTTTACTCAAAAAATTTTATTAGTACAGAAAATCGCGGAAATTTAGAACTGTAACACAATTTTCTTTAAATATTATAATTTGTAAGACGATTTGTAACGTTTGCGATATTTGCAATGTTTTTAAATTGCGAATTTGTTTAATCCATAAAATCGACTTACACCGCCAAATTTTTCCAAATATATTATACCGAATTTAATAAGATTAATGTGTTTGCATTCTATGATCTCTGAGGAATAGATTAATATCAGCATTTCCGCTAAAAAACCCTCGATGAATAAATTTTACAAAAAAAATTAAGTTCGGAATTATTTTACTACGGGTCTGTTCTGTAATCACGGCGATTTGATATAACGTTGATTTTAAAATCACCGGCGATTTAACATCACTTTTGGAGTTCGAAATCAACCGAACATATTTCGAGCAATCTTTTTTGGGAAGCTATGAATAATAAACCGGGCGATTTCGAACTCCAACAGTGATTGTAAGTCGCCGGTGATTTTAAAATCACTGTGATTTCAAATCACCTTGCAACAGAACAGACCCCATAATGCTATTATATATTCGCATATGGGCAGTTCTAAGGAAAAGTGGTCAAAGGAAGTTTGGGAGATAAGCGAAAAGCCTACAACTCTTTCTTTAACAAAAAAATATATAGTAATTTGTTAAGGATTTACAGCGTGTTTAAAACTTTTGCATGCTTTTCCCTTTATATTAGGCATATTTTGATTTGACACATTGTAAATCCCTACCAAATTATTGTAATTTTTTTTTAAAAGAATGAGTTGTAGTCCTTTTTCATATCTCCCATACTTTCTTTGACCACTTTTTTCTAGGACTGACCGTTCGCTTAATAATACATTATATAGTAAAATAATTATAAACTTTATTATTTTTGTTCGAAATTCATTCGTCGCGGGTTTATGGCGGATATGCTGGTGGCAATCTATCCCTCAGAAATCATAGAATGTAAATATATTAATTTTATTAAATTCCCTAAAATTTTTTTAAAAATTTAGCGGTGTAAGTCGAATTTTTGGATTACAAAAATTTCGCTATAGAATAATATTGCAAATATCGCGGACATTACAAATGTTCATATCTATTGGAAATTATGTTATAGTTTGAAATTGCCGCGATTCAATGTAATTAAGTTCGGTTTTTTGGTTAAAAATTGTTTTTAACCAGCGAAAGGAAGCAGATGATATTTTGATCTCTTCTTATCTGAGTATGGGGGATGATTCTGTACCAAACCTCATTAGCCGTTTTTGGCCACAATCCAGGACAACCATCGATTGCTTGATGTACGCTGAGAACATTCAAATATTAAATCACCTATGTGTATTTTTTTTTGTTTTATAAATATTTAAAATGCTCCAAACAAAATATCCTATATGTTGATTTTCTTGAAAACCCTTTACCACGTCATGGCCTTTTCACATATACGATTTTTGTTATGATATATTGGTAGTAAATAATTAAAAGAAAAATTCAAAAATCGGAGATATTAAAATGTCGCGATTTGACGAAATAACAACGTTTTTTGTCTCTCCTGAAAACTAGTAAAAAACACATAGGAGTTTTCGTCGGCGCACCGACGATATGTAGAACTGGGCCAAAAAGAACAGCCCCTGTATACAATCTTTGTTTGAAAGGGTAGATATCTCATTTACTTTTTATTTTCATCTCTATATTTCGATACTTGTCTGATCAATAATTCCACTTATTTTCTAAAGGGGCCACATATTGTAGCGTAAATATGATAAAACTCTACAATGATTACCAAAGCAACTTATCTCGGAGTCACATATTAAAAAACTTTACATAAAAACATACCTTGAATATAATATAAATGGTCATTGAAATTCATTTTAAAATTTTATTGATTACAATGTGCGACAAACGTCAAATGTTTCCCGTCCTAAGAACGACACTACGTGTAGTGGTGGTATATGCCACATATTTCAGTACGAACTGCATCTACAATTAACGAGGATATTTCGTACTTTTAAGATTTTCTAAATAATTTTCTAGTTGTAAAGGATATATATTCAAAACGTTTAATCCATGTATGTTAAAGAATTGAAACTGTCACAATTTTAATTTTTTCATTTCATTTATTTCATCATAACTTGTAATTTAAAGCCTCAAAGGCCAATTTAAAATAAATTACAAAATGCATAAAAAATAATAGCAGCTTACAAGACTACTCCGACTGATGACTACTCCATTAAATAGAAAATTCAATGTGTTTAACAATATAAAATTAATAAAAAATATATAAGTTGTATTAAAAAAACATAATCTAAATTAACTCTCAATTTAATACATAATAATGAGTTAACAAGGAAGAGAACATCTACTCCTCAGAAGATTTAAATTGACAAAGAAGTTTATTTCGATAAGAATAAGGCGTTAAGTTAAAAACTTTCAGAACATTTGGCAATACTTTAAATAAACGAGCTACTCGGACGAGGAAAGATCTCTCCATGAGGTGGTGAACTCTCGGAATTAGAATTTGGTTACTGCGTGTCGAATGACAAAATATAAACGACTGAAAAAGGAACAATGGACACTGATCCCTATAAATCTCGTAGAAACAGAAGAGAATACGAAATTTTATGAATGTATCAAGAGAACAGCCCAGAAATTGTTTCACGAAGGGTGAAGTATGTTCACGTCTATTAAGCGCATACAAATACCGCATAACGTTATTCAACATTAGCTGAATCAAATTTAAATGTGTCTGGATACTTCTGAATATACTTCCAAACAGTACAGAATGTTAAGCATAACAAGTGCAAAAACTAATCTTTGTTTGACAAAACGGGGAAGAGATAGATCAGTCGAATATAAACATCTGAGAGTGAAATTGACTCGAGATACTACATTGTTTATATGCAGCTCATAGCGTAATTTGTCATCAAGTATGACACCCAGGCACATCATATCAAGAACAAATTCAATGTTAGTGCCATTGCATGAAATTCTTAAATTATTTTGACAATGCACAGAAAAAAATAAAGCCTTTGTTTTCGAGGCATTTATTTTAAGCTTATTCGCTGTCATCCAACAACTCAACGAAGCTAACGTGAGGTCTATTTTTGATTGTAGAATATTCATAAATCTACTATCGCCCTTAAACAACAACTGAATGTCATCCGCAAATACATAAGGTACGCACCAGTAATCCATTTGGGAAAGTAAATCATTAATAAAAATAATGAAAAGTAGTGGCCCTAACACCGAGCCTTGAGGAACGCCACTTTTGGAGTCAAGGAAAGAACTGTATTAACTATTAGCATACACTAATTGTCTCCTACCAGTTAAGTACTTGTACACCAAAGAACAAGCTGAGCTCCCAAAACCGAACAGAGAATATAGTTTGTTAATCAGGATACCATGGTCTACTCTATCGAATGCTTTCTCAAGATCAAGCGCCAATAACACACATACTTTGTAATTATCGAAGTTGCTACATATGTTGTCTGTTAAGCCCAATAGTAAACTCGACGTGTTCCTTTTCGCTCTGAACCCACACTGGGCATCATGAAGGGCCTCACAGAAGATCTTTCAGTTATCACTACTCTTGTTTTCCAAGTATGCTTTATAAGCTAAATCGCGTGTAGAGAGAGCATACAATATTTTATGATCGTTTAACCAGGTATCAGTATTGGTTTCAACTTTTCTCACTTTCAATGGAAATATTGAGTGTGCTGAAGTCAAACAGCTCATCAAAGCATCCAGCTGATCATCGACATCATTAGTGCAGTATACTAATGAATATTTCCATTTGTATTTACGAGTTTGGTCAAGCTTAATTCTTCAAATAGTGTTGGTCCTGATGGCGTACCTAGTATAATCCTCAAAAATTGTGCTCAAAGTCTTGCCCTTTCGCTCACATTGCTATTTGATACTTCGTTAAAATATGGCTATTTCCCATCCATTTGGAGAACATCTTACTTAACCCCTCTTCATAAATCTGGAAGCCTCACTGATGTGGGGAATTATCGTGGAATCGCAAAATTAAGTATAATTCCAAAACTTTTTGAGAAAATGGTTACTGAGATTTAATCCCATAAAGTATCGTCTATTCTAAGTCCATTCCAACATGGATTTCGTAAAGGTCTTTCAACTGTGACAAATTTGGTGCAATTCTCTTCTCAGGTTATAAACGAGTTTGTTCTTGGTAATCAGATTGACGTGATTTATACAGATTTTAGTAAAGCTTTCGATAGAGTCAATCACAAACTCTTGATACATAAGCTTGATCTTATTGGTTTTATTAACAACTTATTGCGTTGGATATCGACTTATCTTGATAGTCGTATTCAGATTGTGAAATTTGGTATATTCTGCTCTGATCCGATCTTGGTTCCATCTGGGGTTCCCCAAGGTACCCATATTGGCCCCATTCTATTTCTGCTATTCATCAACTATTTACCAGATTCAATTTCTAGTTCAAATTTACTGATGTATGCAGATGATGTTAAGATATTTTATTCTTACAAAACATCTGAATATTCAATGCTCCTTCAAAATGATTTGATTAATTTTGGAAATTGGTGTGATATAAATTACATGGACCTCAATCTTAAGAAATGTAAACATATGTGTTTCTTTCGAGGGCGATTCCATCCAGTTTTAGTCTTCATGGTTCCAATTTAGATACTGTTGAATCCTTTGTGGCATCCTCAATTTCAATAATCACATAATTACAATGGTGAATAAAGCTTATGGCGTGCTTGGTTTCATAAAGCGATGGGCGAAAGAATTCGTAGATCCATATGTAACTAGGCAGTTATATACGTGTGGGACCCCCAGTACGGGACTTACGTTGATAAGATTGAATCGGTTCAAAAACAATTTTTATTATTCGCCTTAAGACATCTTCATTGGAATAGTGATTTTAGTCTTCCACCCTATACTAGCAGGATGAGTTTGATAAGACTGCCTACTCTCCAGAGTAGACGTATTATGCTGAACACAACCATGGTGCTGAAAGTTATAAATGGTGATGTGCCTTTTAATTTTATTTTGTCTAGGATTGGATTCAATGTACCTTGTAGACCTTCCAGATATTACCAATTATTACATATTTATTTTCAACGTACAAATTATGCTTCGGCAGAGCCCATTCGTAGAATGTGCATGGATTTTAACACTTTATATGAAGTTATTGACATTGATGTAGAAATTGATGCAGTTAGATCTAGAATAATATCTTTTTTAAATGTGTAAGTAGACTAATTTTATTGTTTACATGTGCCGGCTGTTGAAATTTTTCTGTAGCTGGTATTTCCACCCTCTACTATTAACCCGCCATGGTCCGGATCATGGTGTGTACGCAATCCCTACGTCATGGGGATGTGGCCCCCTCGGTCGGAAGGGGCGGGTAAGTGTGGTTGCGTTCGGAACGTTCGTAAAAAAAAAATAAAAAAAATCAAGATTCGATAATGAATTCTGTATATAATCTTGATTTAAGCATTTATAATCATAAAACTCGTAGTACTGTTCTTGTTCATGTACTGGTGCAATAAACGACAAGTAAATAAAAGCATGTTTAGACATCACAGGGCAATGACACTGACCAGAAAAAGCCACAGATTCTGGGTAGGAAACCAAAAAATAATCAATTAGTGAGGTAGACCCATGAACTACATTAAAATGAGTTGGAGAACAGTTGTGGACAATAGACAGGTTTAACCTACGGCTCATACCACTAACGTTAAGAAAACACAAATTTTCAAATAAATTTTTATTAAAATCTCCCATTATAATTACTTTGGAGTAACGAACCAGCAAATCATCTATATCACCCTCCAGAGCATCAATATTGCCATGAGGGAGATAAACTACACCAACAAATAGGTTAGGTTAATGATTGGGATAAAGACACTTCACTCGGAGAACATCTGTCCCATTGCGTTCGTCATGTACACTTTTTAGAAAATAGAAAAGGTAAGAGAACAATGAAAAGAGCAATGAGTGGCCAGAAGAGAATAAAGGTGGGGGCCGGGTAAAGGGGAGCGAAAAGGGGCAGATGGATGAGTTCTCGACATCCCTAGCCATTTTGTGAAATGTATCAAATGTAATGTATACAATCAGCATCAAATATTGTTGACTGTGTCAACAAATAAAGTTTCTCACTTCTGAAAGGGACCTGTATACAAATGCATATACCTACTATCATAAGTTGTAGCACTACGTGCTCAGTATAAATTTCGTTATAATTTTGTTTTCGTTTAATTTTTGGTCTATAAATCAATTTTGATTTGTAACTATAATATTCTTCTGGCTTTAGACCATTTTTGGATCTACACTGTTATAAAATGCAAAGTTTTTTTAAAACGGTATGGCAAAAACAATTACCTGGCAGCTTATCTCCTTGTATAGCGAATTCATGAATGCTACTTCAATCTTTAGCAAGGTTGAGCTCTGATTATTCCGTTCAAAAATCAGCTCTATAAGGGAAGGCTTAATCCAAACGAACAAGAAGAATTCCTTAATTCTGCTATTCCAACTCAAAAATAATCACACCAATAAACATCGTTATAATTTTTAGTTTTTTCGATGAAGTTTTAAGGATAACTGTATAAAAAATTTAAAGATGTGAGTCACTACAAATTTTAATCTTTATATATAAAATCCTTTGTACGTTTGTTAGTAACGCATGATCTCCGAAACCATAAAAGCGAATGGGCTGAAAATTGAACAATATATTCAATTTGGGGTCATTTGTGTTTTAGAATTATTTATACCGCGATAAATTGCGGAATGGTCAAGATATTTGCAAAATTCGCATTTCCAGATCGATTTGAATGAAATTTAAAATGTATATGTGGTTTGTCTTGATAAAAGTGTGTATATAAGATTCTAACCGGTAGATGGCGCTGTAGTGGACATATGGTCAATATCAATTTTTTTGATGATTTGTTCCTAAAACTCGGGATGTATGCATTTTTGAATGAAATATCAATAAATAGCAAACCAATACGTTCCAAACAGGACGGGCAGGACAACGTCTGCTGGGGTCAGCTAGTTTTAAATTTTTTTTTGTACAATGGAAATAAAAGTACCTTGAAAATTTTCATGAATACCGTTTAGTTGTAGAGAGACAGACAAGAGAAAAATATTTGTTATGGAAGTGAGACTGATCCTGTGTTGATTATATAGTATTTTTTTCTAGTACGGTTAATTTAGTGAGTATGTTGCGTTTAATAACCACCCAGAACACTGGAGTTAGACCCACTTGTGACATGCCGAACGACTCATAGTCACGACCGATGTCCGTCCATACACATTAACCGACTTCCGATAATTCGATAACTAAGCTTAATTTTGATGGTTTGTAACCAAATATGTCATCAGAACGATGATCCTGGTGGTCGTCCTTTATAGTTCCGCTGTTAGTCGTCATTCACCTTTTAAATTTTTTTAGGGGAATGACTACCAGGTCCCTAATGTTGTCACGGGCTGAAATGTCCCTTATCGAAACCAACCTGTTTGATATACAAATTTATCGATAGTACGAATATCGGCACCGGAAAGGTCAGTATGTCCAGTCGTCGTTTACTCATAGTGGGACAGTCGCATAGCAAGTGTTCAATGCTCTCCACTTCTTCCTGACCTACACAGCTTCTGCAGAAGTCATTGGAGTCAATACCCACACTTCTGGCGAGTTCGCCGATCAGGCATTGTCCCGTCAGAACTGATGCTAAGGTAGACAATATTTTCCTCTCTAGTGCGAGGAGATATTTTGACCTTCTCAGGTCATATCTTTGCCAGATTTGTCTAGCTACCCTACAGGTGCCGATTTCATTCTTTCATTTTTTAATCAAACGGGGTCTTCAAGGGCCTTGTGCTGTAAGATTAACATACATATGCTTTACAAGTTCAGTATAGTATGTATATGTATAATAAAAAAACAAATAAATATAATATGTAATAGTGAAATAATTCAATTCCTAACGCTCGTTTTTTAAACAACAAATCGAGGGCTTATATTCAAAAGTGGCTATGAGCCATTTTATCGAAAATGAGTTTTTGTTGGCAAATTGTTCTCTGATTTTGGGATCATATGTCATAAATTTGGAAACGAAATTTTTTCTAAAAAAAACAATTTCTAATATTTCTGATTTGGATATACATTCCTACGTTACTTTTTTAAATGATGAGTGGCTACCCAGCAAAAAAAGAGCATCCAAAGAAGCAATAAAAATCCCCAACTTATGATCCGGAAGTTGTTCTAATTTGGATTTTCACCAATGAATTTAACAAGGGGTTGTCGCGCCGGGGAAGTACTTCTTTGTCACCACTTTTGCGTAACTCCTTTTAAAGCACTGTATGATTTGCTTTTTTTATGTTGTATTTATTTGATGAATGTATGTCGTTCTTATTAACATCTTTGGGTCCAGAGATCTCATAATTTAAAAGGAATACAAATGTTGACATAGGGAAGGGAACGTATAAATAATATACTATTGGCCAAAGAGATAAACGATCATATATATGTAAGTATGTTTAGGACATTTGAAGATGTTTGTAATCTGTATGATGTAGCTGGCTCTTGAAAAGTGTGACCGAATGACCCCATAGTGTAACTTCTAGCAACATTTTCGCAAATGATCAACATTCTCACCAATAAAAAAGTATTTTTATTTTACACTGTAATACATAGCACATTTGTGCGGCGCTATGTATTTTCCGTAGCCCCGGTTCAGAGAGTAGTAAAGTACCACAGTGTGGTACGGAAAGTATGGTAGGGTATATTTAATTACCATAATTTCTTTTAAAATTATTTAATTATAACACTGTGGTACAATTTATCATAATTTTATGCATTTGTTTCTAACACCCAAAATGAGAAGAGATATATAGAACCATCGTTTATTATACCGATCGACTTAGAATCACTTTCTGAACCGATTTAGCTATGTCAGTCTGGGCATGCATTCTTGTAATCAATGTGCTGGTTACAAATATAGTCGGATCTCAAAGAAATTTTGCACATATCTTTATTGTGAGACAAGACAATTCGTATAAAAATTGAAAGATAATCCGTATTTAGATATAGGGCCTGTTTCTGTAACTTATTTTCTTTCGTCTACGGCGAACGATCAAAAATCTCTCAACTATTTGAATATCAGTTTAGAACCAGATATCTTAAAATATATTCCTTCGATTTAGCTTATTCCCTCTATAGAAGATATAATCTTTCGATATGCATGCATATAACATATATGAATGTTCCTTCGATTTAGCTTATTCCCTCTATAGAAGATATAATTTCCTTTCGATATTCATGAAATTTGGTAAAGAGTATCTTATTTTAACAGTTAATATCTGTGTGAACAATATCGGTTCAAATTTACATATAGCCCCACATAGTCGCATGTATGTGTTCCTTCCGATTTGGCATCTAAGCTAAATATAAGTCATATTTTAGTCAAATGTACTGAAAACTATTTTACAAAGAATTTTTTAATCCGAGACAGGGTTGCCAGAACTGGGGTTTTGACCCCAATACTGGGGTTTAGTCAATGCTAATGGGGATAAAAAATAATAATTTGGGGATGGGGTTTTTCATAGGGGATTTTGTAAATTTTATTGGGGTTTCTTGGGGTTTTTTATGCAATAGAAAGATATTCGTTAACGTTAAGTTTGTAATAAAAAAAGACTGAATAAGAATAAGTTACTAAGAATTTATACGAGAAAACGATTTTGCAATAGATAGATTTGATTATGTTAAGATCTTTTGGCTATTTAAAGTCCCTAATACCCGAAAAACTTTCTTGAAAATATAATCTAACCTTTTTTAACGAGTATTTTCTTTTAAAAAATAGTTCGAGCCTTTCTTACTAAGTTTAAATTGGACGAGCATTTGCACCATTAAGTATAAATGGTCATCAAATGAATAGCTGAAAAAAATATATATTTCAAAACCATTTACAACATATTTTGAGACTTGAGGTATTGACGGTGATGCTGAAGTATATAAGCTTTTAAATTACTATAATTATTACTAAATTGCAATATGTATACATAGATGTCATGCATTATCATTTTAGATTATTAGAATTTACACTAGTTTGACAGACGAATCTAAAATTCATTAAATTTCTATATTTTTAAGATCAATCAAGGCTCTATTTGGAGTTTTTCATGATCAGTTCGTAATAGTTTGACCCTTTAGTCCAAAATTAATGACCTGAATTGATACTCTTCAAGGATAAAGAATGTTTTCTATATTCTGACCTCCTGTCAACACAAAAAAATATGTGAAACTGTTAAGAAGATATGACGATTTTAACAAATTGTATTTTTAGAAAAATTCCTGAAATAGGTAGCTTTGGAGATCTGTACCAACAAAACTACAACGAATTTTGAAAAATTAAAAACGCAAAAAATCGTACGTTCTAGAATTATTGTGTCAAAGTTTATTAAATCAAAAGGGATAATATTCAAAATGTGTGTTTTTCGATTCATTTGTTGATATTTGTAGTTTTGACTTATTTTCAATAAAAAATAGTTTTATTTGGGGTTAAGTTGGGGATTTTCTTGTGAAAATTTGGGGACATCACCAATTTTTTTCTGGCAACCCTGATCCGAGAATCCACTAGCAAGGTTGGAAAAATGTGTTTTCATGTTTTACTTCAGATCAGGGATGATAAATTTGATACTTTAGTACCTTTTTTTGTACTTTTAAGACCCTCAAAGTACCGTGATACTTCCGCGACACATTTGATACTTTTTTTCATCAAACATGTCTTTGCACGAAAGCAAAATACACTTTTTCAAAAAAAATATATATGTAGTACACATGCTCTTTCGACATGGTTCGACATAGCTACGCAACGCCAAGAAATATGTTTGTCTCTTGTATTACAACAAAATTCAGTTTCTTATATTGTGTATGAATTCGCGCCTTTCCAGTTTCAAAAGTGAAATAATTTGCGATTTGACAAATTTTGCATTTTTAAGGAAACAAAATACCTATAAGAAAAGATTAAAACGTGGCATCAACACCAAAAACTCAAATTCGTCTGGAACCATCATATATAATCGTATATCAAAACGTGAAGCAATTCTAACAAGCAGATATACTGGATAAAATAAAATGTAAATTCAATTAATTTTATATTAAAACTGATGATTTTATGCAATATGAAACACCTTTCATCATAATCGGCTAAAAATTCGTTCTATAGAGAGTCAAGAATTCTAATCGCAAGGTATATGTAGAGTCTAAATCAAAACATGGACCGAAATGCCCCATTTTCAATGGGGATCAAAAGGAGTTTGTATCAATTTCCATAAATATCGGTTTATATTTGTAGTAACTTGTTATCAAGAAATTAATTACTGGATCTTACTAATTTGTATTTCAATATTTCAAGAAGAATTTAAACAAATTTTAAAATTGGTACTTTTTGGGTCGAAAAAGTGCCTTTTTAGAACGATTTTTGTACCATTTGTTTACTCTCAATTATCATCCCTGCTTCAGATCATTATTCAATTTGGCAAAGATTAGTTTATAGAATCATGCACACTGCGAAATTTAATAAAAAAGTGGATACCATTCAGATAAAGGCCAAATTTAAATACAGAATAGAATTTTGCATCTAAAATAGCTGTCAAACACGATTGACAAAAATCAAAACAGCAACAAGAGAACAACTTCGAAGGTTAAATAGATGAATACAGTACGTTTTGTTGAATACAATGTGGGTTACTTATAATGTTATTCTTTTGGAAGTACTTCTTTTATTTTTTGCTGGGTATGAACATAAAAAAGTAAAATAAAATGAAAAATATTTAAAAAATATTTTTCGCGCATATTTGTACCGTTTATAGAACTTTATATTTACAAAATTTTAACATTGCGTCGTATAAAAGGCGAAAGGACAAATAATATTAAAGTTTTTGATGGCGTGAAAACTGACCGCGGGACAAAAAACGAATATTTGAAAATTCCATGGTTTATACAACACTCCTGTCTATGCGTATGCGAAATTTCAGTGGTCGAAAATCATATGGCGGAAAACTGGTCTGTCTATCCACCAAGTTTCAAGAAAATCATATGGCGGAAAATTGGTCTATCTATCCACCAAGTTTCAAGAAAATCGGTCCAGCCGTTTTGGCGTGATGTTAGAACCAACAAACAAATAAACGATTTTATAATATTAATAGGATTGTTGTATGTTGAATTAAATACAAATTTGCAAAATTTCATTAAATACGTTAACGAGTTTACAATAAATCATATTTATGTTTTTGTGCAATAATGGCTATCTGCTAATGGGAATTATCGTAGTGCTCATATTAATTAAAATGTAAAAGGGGCTATGAAGCATAGGTTTAGGTTTAGGTTAGGGTGGCAGCCGTATTTTTTTTACAAGCTCACATAGACCAGTTTAGGTCCCTAGTGTTACCACGGGCTGAAATGCCCCTCATCGAAACCAACCTGTTTGATATATAAATTTATCGATAGTACGAATATCAGTACTGGAAAGATCTGTTAGGCTGCCTAAAAAGGCCGACCCCAGTATGTGCAGTCGTCGTTTACTCAAAGCCAGACAGTCGCAAAGCAAGTGCTCACTGCTCTCCACTTCTTCCTCATCTCCACAGCTTTCGCAGAAGTCATTGGAGTCAATACCCAATCTTTTGTACGTGGATAGTGGCGCACCAATATATGCAAATTCTTCGAGAATTTGTAATGTCGTCCCTTTCCTAGCAAGTTCATCGGCTTTGCAGTTCCCCGGGATATCCCTATGCCCAGGCACCCATATGAGGTGTATATTAAACTGCTCAGCCATCTCGTTAAGAGATCTGCGGCAGTCGAGGGCTGTTTGTGAATTTAGGGATGTTGCCTCCAGAGAATTGATGGCATCCTGGCTGTCCGAGTAAATTACATCGCCAGTGTTGGTTACTATGTTGCGACTCAGCCACTTGGCGACTTCCCATATTGCCATTATTTCGGCTTGATAGACACTGCAGGTATCTGGTAGTCTGTGAGCTATATCCAGACAAAGTTCTTCACAGTGTACTCCAAAGCCAACCTTTTCAACAAGCTTCGAACCATCCGTGTAAAAGTGGAGATGGTTTCTATTACCTGGTATTCTGCCGACCCATTCATCTCTGGCGGGAATCATAGTGATGTAATTTCTCTCGAAGGTGTACACAGTTTGTATATAGTCCACTCTGTCGGTTACCATAGCACTACACTTTGATATCCTCATGTGACCATAGTTATTGTACCTCCACATTGATAGGCAGTTTAATCCTATTGCCGCTTTCGTTGCAACTTCTCTCGCTACAATATTAATCGGCAGCATATGGAGTAGGGCTTGTAGAGACTCGGTCGCTGTAGTCCTTAAGGCTCCGCTTATGCTCAGGCAGGCAGCTCTCTGAACCTTTGTTAGTAGGTTGGTGATGGTTAGTTTGTCAGTTGCCGTCCACCATACCACAATACCGTATAACAGTATTGGACGAACTACTGCTATATATATCCAGTGGACGAGAGAGTACCCACCGCGACCCTACAGCATTTTTGCAGGAATATAAGGCTACGTTGGCCTTCCTTACACGTTCCAATACGTTAAGTCTAAATAACATTTTCCTATCTAGAATTATTCCTAAAAATTTTGCACTTTCAGAAAAGACTAGATCTGTTCCATTGATCCGAGGTGGAGGGTCCACATGTGGGACATTATTCATCCTAGTAAAGAGAACCAATTCTGTCTTGTTGGGGTTAACGCCCAAACCGCTGCTTCTGGCCCATCTAGCCAACTTGTTCAGAGCCACCTGTAGGATGTCTCTGAGGACGTTTACGAATTTGCTACTCACTGCGATTGCCACGTCTTCCGCATATGCCACGACCTGGTAGCCACAACGTTCTAGATCTAGCAGGATTTCATTCACCGCTAGGTTCCAAATTAGTGGAGACAGTACTCCTCCTTGCGGGGTCCCTCTGTTTACAAACCTTGTTAGAGTTGTGGACCCTAGACATGCTGTTATGCGTCTTCTGGTGAGCAGACTTTGAATTAGTCTAATCAAACTAGTGTTAACTTTTAGATGTGAGAGTGCCGCAATTACCGCATCTGAGTGAATGTTGTTAAAAGCCCCTTCTATGTCAAGAAATGCCACCATGGTGAATTCCTTGAAATGCAGGGACGATTCCATAGTGCTCACAAGTTCGTGCAGGGCTGATTCTGTAGACTTGCCCTTATTGTAAGCATGTTGGTTCCCCGACAGGAGTTTTGTATCCAGGTTTTCGCTAATGAAATAATCTAAAAGTCTTTCCAGACCTTTCAATAGGAAGGAGGATAGGCTAATTGGTCTGAAGTCTTTTGGCCTAGTGTGTGATATCTTTCCCGCTTTAGGTATGAATACCACTTTGGTATCCCTCCATCGATTCGGGACGTATGAAAGCCTGATACAGCCTACATAAATTTTCTCCAGCCAGGGGATAATGTACTTTAACATTTTCTGCATTTCTGCTGGAGTGATGCCATCAGGTCCAGGTGAATTGAAGGGCTCAAAGCTATTAATAGCCCAGCTTATTCTGGATCTCTCTGTCAAGAAGCTAGCGACGCTCGCAGTCCACTCGCACTCTTGTTGGTCCTGCTGATCCTCGGGTTCAGTTACAGAGTTACCCGGGAAATTTGTGTCGAGCAGTACATTGAGCGACTGCTCGCTGTTTTTGGTCCAGTTATTTGCCTCATCCTGTAAATATCCCACTGTACAGGGTGAAGCAGATAATATCTTCCTCAGCCTAGCGGCGTCGGAGACCTTTTCCACTTCACCACAGAAGATATACCAAGAGCGCCTTTGCGCCGTTCTAAGCTCCTTCTTATAGATCTTGAGTTGCTCTTTATAGGCATCCCAATCATTAGCGACCCCAGTAGATTTAGCCTTATTGAATAGCTTGTTGCAGGTCTTTTTCATAGCCGTTAGCTCAGAAGTCCACCATTGGGGTTTAGTTTTACCCTTGTACCTTGTTTTTGGACAGGCTTCTTCAAGGGATCTATTGAATAATATGGTGATATGATCGACCAGATTACCCAGACCGGCTTTGTCATTCGGTTCGTACAGAAGTTTAGAGTTGAGGACTTTCTTGAAATTCTTCTCATACAGGTGCCACTTTGTCTTCCTTACATTTCTGTGGACGGCAGGTTTAGGCGCTTTACCCGCGAGTTTGAACTCAATATAATGGTAATCTGAGAATGAGTGGTCGTCCAGTACATTCCACCCAATAATTTTGTCTGACAGCCGGTTAATAGCAAACGTTAGGTCGAGTACTGCTTGTCTGTCTTTAATTGTAAAGGTCGGTTTAATACCTATGTTACAATTTATTGTTTATATCCGTACTACCCCAGATAGTATGATGAGCGTTCGTGTCTGCGCCAATAATCAGCTCAAGCTCGTCAGACGTTGCTTCTTCTACTACTTCCCTGAATAGAGCAGCAATAAAGCCGCTGAGGCTGCTTTAGCGTGATGGAGGTTAATCTGTAGAATTCTTACCATCATTGGTTATTGACAAATTAACATCCACCCCGACAAGGGTGTTATCGAACTCTTCGTCCGTATCGTCGAGAAGCATGTCCCCGCCAGATGCGTCAAAGAGTTCGGAGACTCCCCTCAGCCTCTCTGTGTCCGAAGTAGAGCTTTTGTCCTCAGAGAAGGACGTTACAGATCTTCTGTTAGAGTTGGAGTCACCAGAAATAATAGGCGTGGGTACCTCCGCACTTCCAGAAAGTGCCACGGGCAACTGGGCACCCGGCCACACCTCACCCGCTCGACTCAGAGCAGCCTTATACAGGTCTACCGATCTGGCATCATATAAGAGCTTTACTCTCCCCTGATGCCATCCTGCATCGTTGCAGATTGGTGGTTTGCCCGGCATTTCTCTACGGACATCGAGGTAATGAGCCATAATGGCTGATTGTACATGACTCCATTTGTCCTTGAGGATGGATCAGTCAATGAAGCCGACCAAAATTATCGGCGGCGGCGGCGCATTGAAAAATACCGATCGGCGGCGGCGGCTGGTCAGCTTAGCCGATCAAATTTCAACAATCGGCTGTGCGAACAAAGTTCCAACAAACGATGGCGCACGAATGTCAATCTCAGGCAAAAATGGCGCTTTAAGATATTTACAATTAGGTGACAAAACCTAAAATTAACACAAAAATTTAAGAAAAGTTAAGGAAGTTTTGTTTTAATGTCGAAAATCAGTTCAATAAATGTCTACTTATTAGTCTTTGTTGTGAAAGAGAATTTATTGTGAATGACATACCGCCTGTTGTTTTCTCTCTAGAACGACGTAGACTTTGTAAAAATTGGTTCGGCCGCTCAAGAGCTATTGTATTTTCCGTAAAAACCAAAACACGCATTTCTTTAAATAAATGATACCGAGATTAATTTAGAAACTTTTTATACATTTTTATGCAAAAATGAATTTCTGACCACATTGTATTACTTAGTAGTCACTTTTTTAATTTTCATGGTTGCATAAAATAAATCGATTTAACTCTCAAATAAATAATGTTCGGCGGCTGAGTTTCAGCCGATGTGAGCCGCTGAAATCGACGGCGGCGCCGGCTGGAAATAAATGGCCGGCTGTGGCGCGCAGCCGATTTGCGCCGCGTCGGCTTCATACCCTGGGATGGATCCATCCTCACTACTTCTGTCTATAACAGCCATCACTAGACTCTCCTTCGCTACTTCATTGAAGGGCTTGGTGAGTGTCCTGTTGATGGTGACATTAGGGCCTCTTGCCTTTTTCGAAGGCAGGGGTTCATCAGGTGATCTGATTCGTTTTACTTTATTAGCCGTTAACACAGCTGAATTTGTGGCTCTTTCAGCCGACTCATTGGCCTTAGAAGCATCTATGACGCCTTTAGCCCAGGTAAGTGACTCTTTTTGTTTCTCGGTAAGAGCCGCAACCTCAACAGCCTCCAAATTCGTCAAAACTCTGAGCGCTACACGATGCTCATTGTGCTTCCGTTTTGACGGTCGGACATGACGTTTTCCCCTCACCGCACCACCTGATGTGAGTACTTGGGGGAGATTTTCACCATTTTTGGTGTGGTCGGCTTTGGCCAAGACCAACGGACGGACAGTCGGACGATTGGGGAACCGCGCTCCATCGGAACACGAAGGCATCCCCGTCAAGAGAATTTATTTTTATGTTGTCTGTATTAGACCGTAATAGGTACTACGATGTAGGCCTTACGGACTTTGTACAGATTTTTGCTATTGCGTAATAGGTACTGGTAACTATCCGCTATGTGATAAACACGTCCGTTTACTGCGAATGATCAGAAACGAATGAAGCATAAATACGCGAATAATTGGAATGTTGAAAACATTTTTTGATTGTATTAAATAGTAATCACTTTTTAAATTACACTGTTGATGAATGATTAATAGATACTCTTAAACAAAAAAATCAGTTTTTTCGCTCTACTGAGAAATTGTGTTTTTGTTCAGAGCCATTTTTGAATAACAACAGTTTATGTTGATATAATATAAGTGGCGAAAAAAGTTGTCAATGGCAAATCATAGATCAAAACATTACTGGGTTCGCTCAATAAAATACATAGGTAAGCATTTATTTTTAAATGTGTGAGGACAAACTGAAAAAGTCTTAATTTTAGGAGGTAATGATTTCCATAATCTAGCCCCACGTATTCTTTTTTTTCATTCGAACGGTCCCAACGCATCCACTCTTACCCGCCCCTTCCGACCGAGGGGCCACATCCCCATGACGTAGGGATTGCGTACGCACCATGATCCGGACCATGGCGGGTTAATAGTAGAGGGTGGAAATACCAGCTACAGGATTTGTAGATCCATATGTAACTAGGCAGTTGTATACGTCTCTAGTTAAACCTATTCTAGAATATGGGTCTGTAGAAAGAAACTCCAAAATCAGGAGGCATTCGTATTTTAAAATGTAAAGACATGTAATTCTCCTCCTGACTTTGTAAACGCCATCCAAATCTATCGAAGCTGTCGGTTCCCTGGTGGCACTTGCCATGGTGGGACTAAATCGTGTTTTATTTCAAATGACAGTATAGCTATTAAATCAAATTCTATCTTTTAATCATGCTTCAAAGTAGAGAATTGTTTATTGGCCAGTTTCAATTGATAATTCCAAATGTCCTCGTTGAACATGGAATTCAAATGCGTTGCAGCATCGTAAAGCTATGGAAATAAAAACTGTTCGGAATAAGCTCGCGGCACATGCTTCATTGTAGGAAGAACAAACACTTGGGCTAACGATTTTCTTGGGTTCGATCCGACCAAATCAATGTGTTCTTGAAAATGGATTCCTCAGCATGAATAGGTTCTCAACGTTTCTGTTGAATGAATAAACATTAAGACAAAAATGCTGGTACATATTTTAAAGTTTTGGAATTTTCTTGGTTGTGAAAACTCCAGAGAAAATGCTTGCATGTGCCCTTCTTGATTTTTACACATTTGTGGAGAGGCTCCTTTGTATTCCATAAGTGAGCATTGTCCCAGCTATTTCAATCATTTCTTCGCTGTTAATTTAAAAAGCACATTTTAATATAAATAATAATAGTAAAATATTAAATTCTTACCGGTTTGTATTTAGTATTTCCAGCAAATTCAACATTTAATATTTTTCTACTTCGTGCTTATGCTGCTTGTCATCTGTTTGTGTTTATGTTTTCTTTTGTTGTTGTTTTGTTTTCTTTCGTTGTAGTTGTAAGCGCACTGTCAAATTCGGAGTTTTTGAAATTATCCGGCGTATCCGCGGGCGTATTTGGGTAGTTGTAGTACATTTTCATACATTTGAAATAGAGTTTGACAGACGCAGGACGCATTCACCGGTATTTAAGAGATACCCTAAAAACGTTGCCGTTTTGGTCATTTCCGACCAAATTTGGTCGGATAGATTTGAAATTTTTATATTTGGTCGGATGGTCGGACCAATTCCATTTGGTCGGTTTTATTCTAGAATATTTAATTTGTATTATAACACAGAATAATTTGAAGTTTAATATCAAAGTAAATTACTAAAAGTTAAAGCCATTCACCGTTTGGAATACTCTCAAATGTCGATTGTGAATCCCAAATTTTTGTTGACCGCTGGAAACAGTATCGATTGAAATTGTAGACGAATTTATTGTAATCAAAATTAGTTTGAGAATATTTATTTCAGGTTCGACAAAATGTTGTTTGTAGTTGTCAAAAATATCGGCCTTGGGGAAAGAATTGTTGCTTTCACTCCTGTTCTGTATTCCGAGATCGAATTTAAACCGAAATTTTGGTTCATAAATCTCACCATAATTGCGGAATCTTATTTATTTGCCGTAAGCGTATAGTAAATGTTAGATTAATAAATTTGTTTTTCATTGTATTCAGTAGTGTTTACAATTTCATCATGGAGAGATATACGCAAGAACAACGCTTACAAATTATTCAGTCTTATTATCAAAATAATCGTTCTCCAATTGCAACATTTCGTGCGCTAAGTCCATTTTTTTAAATCCAAAAAAGACCACTTTCCAATCGACCTACGACCTTGACACCTATGATCAATATTTTAGCTTATCTTTTTGCCATTGACCGATTGTGGTGTCACACAGCAAATGAAACAATTGAATTGTTGCGGGGAAAGTTTGGAGATTCGATTATTTCAAGAAATTGTAATATTGAATGGCCTCCAAGATGTAGTGATTTAATACCATTAGACTATTTCTTGTGGGGTTATTTGAAGTCATTGGTCTTTCGAAATAAACCAGACTCTCTTCAAGCTTTACAAGTCAATATTGAACGTGCCATTTATGGCATACGACTTGATATAGTGTAAAAAGTGCTCGAAAATTGGGTTCATCGAATTCGTTCCTGCAGAAGAATCCGTGGAGGCCATTAGAATGACGTTTTATTTAGAACTTAATTGTATCGATTGTACTTCACATTAAATAAAAAACTTTTGAATTTCCTTAACAATAAGTGTTTTTTTTTCAAAGAAATCATATCACTCTTATTGAAAAACCCTGTATAATTGTACTGTTGGTGTTGAGAGCATTTATTGTTGTCAAAATAATGTTGCGTAAACACAATTGAAATTTCTTTTTGTAATTCAATTTTAATTGATTGAAAATTTAAATGCAGAATTCCTTTTTATTTATACACATTTTTTTTCCAATTTATTTTGCCACATTGGGACGAAAAGGTGACGAAGAAAATGTGACAAACCTTAAGAAATGAGGAATTGGTACGCGGGTGTTAGCTGCGGCTTAGCTCGCCGGAAGGGGAGGTTCTTTTCTTCTGGTTCGTTACATTTTACATTTCTGAAAAATTTAATCTTAAACGAATGACAGGAAATAAAAAAAGAAAAGGAAACGTGTAGTGTCGTTGCAACACTGATGGCAACCCTTTTCTATGTTATGATTTCTATTGTACCTTTACATACATCCCTTAGTTGCATTGTATCAAATCCTTTTTATGTTAAAGTACGTAACTGGTTTTGCTTAAGATTAGATCATCATCTTGTTTCATACTTACACCATGTTATATCATTCTCAATTATATGGAATAAATATTATATATGAATTCTTATCATAATCAACGAGTGTCTTTACTACTTCGTTAATACACAACAATAATTGGCGACGAGAATAAAAGCTAATTCGGGAAAAATCAAGCAACATCAAACGTTAAAATTCAACATTAAATCAATTCTAATTCAATTCAACTTAACCTAACAAGATGGATCGAGATCAACTACAACAATTGCTACAGGCCATTACGACCATGGCGACGGCTGCCACCAGCACTACCAGTGTGAACATAATCTCGAATTTCGACAGTTTCGATCCTAAAATTGAGTCATTTAAGACTTACAAGGAGCGTCTGGAAATACACTTCCAAATCAAAAAAGTTTTTGATGACAAAAGCTTGTGTGCAAAATTGCTTTTGCAATATATTGGCCCTTCAACATATACCGTGGTAACATCATTGGCAGCGCCTAAAAGTCCAAGTGAATTAAAGTACGAGGAGCTAGTTGAGCTTCTGCCCCAAAAAGAACGTATTAGTAGAGCAGCATCGTTTTCTGAGTGAAATACAAAATAATGACCAGTCTATTTAAGATTTCGTGACAGTCTTAAAGAATCAAGCAGATGGGTGTGAGTTTGTATGTGAATGCACAAAATCGGTGGCGAATATTTTTCTTAGAGCACAGTTCATCAGAGGATTGCGTGATGGTCACATACGGGAGCGGCTGCTTCAAAACTCAACATCTACATTCGCAGAAATTATAGAAAAAGCGACGGCGATAGAGGCAGCGAAAATCGATAACCAAGTAATTGGTAATAATTCATCGTGTTCAACAAGCGATATACATAAAGTGCATCATCAATGTATCGATAATCACAGAGGAAGAAATCGAAATCGAAGCAGTTCGCGAAACAGAACGTCATAATCCACATCAAGAAGAGTAAATTACGGCGAATTGGGTATCAGCGGTTTATGTCTAAGATGCGGACGGAACAATCATATGTCAAATGAGTGCAGAGTGAACAAAAACAACTTGAAGTGCAAGGCATGTGGCAAGGTTGGCCATGTCGAGAAAGTTTGTATTCAAAACAAACTGAAACAAAACAAATCAAATAATAACGAAACGTCAAATTCAGTGGAAATGTATACAACATCAACGGAAGATTTTTTTGGAGTGAATAAAATTATTGATATTTACAAAAAAGAAGCGATGACGGCCGTAGATTCACAGAAATTTTTTACAAACGTCTTGACTGAAGGCAAAAGACAAACTTTCGAAGTGGACTCAGGCGCCGGTTTTACTTTAATTCCGGAAACTGATTTTAAGAAATTTAATATCAATGCGATGATGAGAAAAACGTTAATTGCTTTTCGAGCATACACTGGTGATGTGTTTGTACCTTTAGGTGTTGTGGACGTTAACATAAAGTACAAGGATAGAACATCAAAAGAAGAACTTTACATAGTATCATCGAAACATTCACCCTTGTTGGGACGATATCGATCAAAATAACGTTCATGAACATGACAATCGTAATGTGAATTCCCTGATTCAAATTCAGCAACAGTTCTCCGAGATTTTTCAAGAAAAAGTAGGGTGTATTCCTGATTTGGTTTGTAGTTTAAAACTACAGGAAGGTGCTAAACCTGTATT
This sequence comes from Eudasyphora cyanicolor, assembly GCA_963930755.1. Lineage (NCBI taxonomy): Eukaryota > Metazoa > Arthropoda > Insecta > Diptera > Muscidae > Eudasyphora > Eudasyphora cyanicolor. The sequence continues at coordinate 107,630,684 of OZ005737.1, forward strand.
TTTAAGAGAAAGACAAGTACCTTTTGCACTTCGGGAGAAAGTAGAGCGTGAACTGGATAGTTTGGAGAAAGACGGCATCATTACAAAAGTAAATGCCAGCAACTGGGGGTCACCCTTGGTGGTAATACCAAAACCCGATGGTAACGTACGTTTGTGCGTTGACTATAAAGTCGCTGTTAACCCTCAGCTGGAATCAGCACATTATTCTATCAAACGGATAGACGAAATTTTCAACAGTTTGAGAAACAGTAAATATTTTTGTAAGCTAGATCTATACAAAGCCTATCTTCACGTCCAGGTAGACGAAGAAAGCAGACAAGTGCAAACTATTTCAACACACCGTGGTACATACCAAATGAATCGATTATCTTTTGGAATTAAAACCGCTCCGAGCGAGTTTAATCGAATTCTTGACCAAATTTTACAAGGTTTGGATGGAACTATTTCATACTTTGATGATATTATCATCCATGGTTCAACGTTAAAGAAGTGCGAGGATCGCCTAATCAGATGCTTTGAAAGATTGAACAAATACAAATTACATGTTAACAAGAACAAATGCGTTTATTTCAAAGATGAAATCAAGTATCTTGGATATGTGGTAAGCCATAACAAAATTTCAAAATGCCTTGATAAAGTGAAAGCCATAATGGACATGCCAAGACCCCAAAATATAGAAGAGCTGAGGATATTCCTCGGAATGATAACATATTATTCAAAATTTATTCCAGATGTTTCGACACTTGCATTCCCTTTACGTCAACTTTTAGAAGAAAATAGAAAATTTAGCTGGACAGAAAAATGTGAAAAAGCGTTTAAGAACCTGAAACAGGAAATTCTCAAAGATAGAGAACCAGTGCCATATAATCAATCTCTGCCAGTTACATTAGCGTGTGACGCAAGCCCGACGGGTATCGCTGCGGTATTATCCCATATCATGGACGGTGATTAACGTCCTGTCGCGTTTGTTTCACGAGCTTTAACAAAAGCCGAACAAAATTATAGTCAACTTGACAGAGAGGCGTTAGAATAATTTTTGCAGTTGACAAATTTTTTATGTACCTCCATGGAAGAGAATTTACTTTATTAACGGACAATCGACCTCTTTCCAGGATTATTCATCAAAATGCAAAGACTCCAGCTATGACGTCAGCGAGACTTCTTCGTTATGCATCATTCCTTCAAGGATTTAATTATAAAATAGAACATCGTAAAGCTGAATTTAACGTAAATGCTGATTGCTTATCGAGAGCCCCAATCAAAGAAACACAAAATTTCAAACACTTCTTAGATGATGAGGTGCGAATTATTCAAGATCAAATAATAAATGAAATTTCGACTTTTGCAGTGACAGCCTCTACGATTGCTAAGGAAACAGAAAGCGATTCAGAACTTTCAAAACTTAAGAACGAGTTGTTAAAAGGAAATAATTTCGACATGGAATACTCAATTCAAGACGGTGTTATATTCAAAGGTAGTCGGGTAATGATACCTACATGTCTCCGTGACGACATTTTAAAAGAATTACATCATACCCACATGGGCATCGTGAAGATGAAGCAGTTAGCAAGGAAGTATTGCTTCTGGAAATGTATCGACACTGATATTGAACATTTTGTAAGATCATGTTCCAGCTGTGCCAAGGTAAGGAAAAATCCTCCTAAGGTAATTGTTCATCATTGGGATGAACCAAATGAAAATTTTCAGAGAGTCCATATAGACTATGCTGGACCATTCCAAAATCATCACTTTTTCGTGTTAGTGGATGCAAAATCAAAGTGGCCTGAAATTCGCATTATAAAAGATTCACCAACCTCTGAGAAAACAATCATTCTGTTGCAGGATATTTTTGCCACACATGGTATCCCACAGATAATTGAATCAGACAATGCAACAATTTTTCAAAGTTCAACATTTAAAGAATATTGTGTTAATAATGGAATTATTCAAAAGTTCATAGCACCTGGTCATCCAGCAACAAATGGCTTAGCAGAAAGGTACGTGCAAACGCTTAAAGCCAAATTAAAAGCAATGGAAGACGATACATTGCCGTTAAACATCGAGGTCCAAGAAATAATTTTCCGGTATAGAGCAACCCCATTGGCTAATGGTAAAACTCCGTCACAGTTATATCTTGGTCGAGAGTTTAGGATCAGACTAGATGCCATGCGCCCTGTAAAAGAATTAAAATCAACAATACGTACATCTGTGGTTCGTCGTATTAGCGTGGGAGATAGGGTCCAGGTACGATGGTTCGACAGAAGCAAACCAACATGGAAATTTGGAACTGTTAAGAAAAGGTTTGGTCGCCTTCATTATCAAATAAAGCTAGACAATGGTTATGAACTCAAGCGTCATATAAATCAGTTGTACCAATCAGGAGTGGAAACACCAAAAAAGTCGGTGACCTTCGCGGAACCAGTCGTCCAACAGAAATCCAAAATTGATGAAATTCACACTGAACAAAGAGTTGTTCAACCTGCACCAACTTTGCAACCTCAATCAACAGAACGCCAGGAGGAAAGCTTAAGAAGATCCGGTCGGGTTAGAAGACCTCCCGCACATTTCTCGGATCACGTCCGATATTAGCGTGGGAGATTGTAGTGTCGTTGCAACACTGATGGCAACCCTTTTCTATGTTATGATTTCTATTGTACCTTTACATACATCCCTTAGTTGCATTGTATCAAATCCTTTTTATGTTAAAGTACGTAACTGGTTTTGCTTAAGATTAGATCATCATCTTGTTTCATACATACACCATGTTATATCATTCTCAATTATATGGAATAAATATTATATACTAGCTGGACCCGGTCCACTTCGTTGCCCCAGATTTCAGATTTCCGATCCCGTTTATTTTTGGACTAAAAACTCAGGAATCTCTCTAACAAATTTCTCAAGATATATCAATTTCAAAACATGGCTCATGTTGGCGGGGTTACTACCATTGGTCCAATCCCTCCAATTTTGTTACCAATCACGTAGCCTGTCACCAGATAAATATACACAAAATTACAGCAATCTCGCTAACAAATTGTGCTAGATTTCTCAATTTCAAAATTTTACCTATATGGGCGGGGCTAAGCCCATTGGTGCGAACTCCCCCATTTTCCGATCCCGTCGATTCTTGGACAAATGACCTGAACTGCCACCAGATACATATACACAAAATTACAGCAGTCTGGCTAACAGATTGTGCAAGACACGTCAATTAAAAAAATGGCTTATACGGGCTGGGCTACACCCACTGGTCCTATTGCGCCAATTTTTGGGTCATCACTTTGTTCGCACTTTAGGCATAATGCACTTTTTAGATATTTAGAATTTAGATAGCGATTCCGTTAGCGGGCACAAAAAGAACTTACTTTTTATTACATACACATAAAATGAGCTTAATTGAACAAAATTTTGATATTCTGCTCTGAAAAATAACGGCAAATAAATGAAACGCATTGCAAGAAAATAGTAAAACAAAGGCAAAAATAAAATAAACTCAAACCAAACACAACATCACTGCAGCATGGTAATGTTTGGCTATATTTGTTTTTGCTTGCCTCTGTCTTTTTTTCACGTCACCACGCATAGCGTACGACAAAAAAAAACAAAAACAAATACATTGCCATTCTCTGTTGCTATCCATAGCACACACACGCTCAGCCATATGTAGGCAAAACAAAAACAAATCACATTGGTATTCTCAGCAAAGCAATACTCACTGTAGGATGGGAGAGTAAAATATTGGAACACTCGCATCGTGTCGATGTGCCGCACACTGCTTTATTTTTCACTACCACAACTACAATTTTTATACGCTATGAGTCGTTGATGTCCGTTTGTGCTTGCAGGTGAATTTTACTTAGGATTTTGAAAGCCATGAATCTCCTTTTCTAATAAACTTTTTAATAATCTTTTTGGCCTAAAACCTTCACCAGGTCGAGAGCTTTTTATTATAAAAAATGTCATGAAAATCAGCCGGGCCTTTCTCAAGATTGTTCCGAACATAAAAAAGGCACTTCAAAATATAATATTAGTTTAGATGAATTCTTATCATAATCAACGCGTGTCTTTACTACTTCGTTAATACACAACAAAACGGATGAGCTTTCCGATATTGCTATAATTTCGGTTTTTTTTAGGTTAGAGCGGCAGCCGTTTTCTTTTTATTTCTTCAGCTCACATAGACCAGTTTAGGTCCCTAGTGGTACCACGGGCTAAAATGCCCTTCATCGAAACCAACCTGTTTGATATACAAATGTATCGGTAGCACGAATATTGCCTAGAAAGGCCGACCCCAGTAGGTCCAGTCGTCGTTTACTCAAAGCGGCACAGTCGCATAGCAAGTGCTCAATGCTCTCCACTTCTTCCTCATCTCCACAGCTTCTGTAGAAGTCATTGGAGTTAATTCCCAATCTTCTGGCGTGTTCGCCGATCAGGCAGTTTCCCGTCAGAACTGACACTAACATAGACAATCTTTTCCTTTCCAGTGCGAGGAGATATTTTGACCGTCTCAGGTCATACCTTGGCCAGATTTGTCTAGCTACCCTGCAGGTACCGATTTCTGTACATCTTTCGTTGGACTGCCTGATTGCCTCTTTCCTAAGCCAAAGCTTGCACGTGGATAGTGGCGCACCAATATATGCAAATTCTTCGAGAATTTGTAATGTCGTCTCTTTCCTAGCAAGTTCATCGGCTTTGCAGTTCCCCGGGATATCCCTATGCCCAGGCACCCATATGAGGTGTATATTAAACTGCTCAGCCATCTCGTTAAGAGATCTGCGGCAGTCGAGGGCTGTTTGTGAATTTAGGGATGTTGCCTCCAGAGAATTGATGGCAGCCCGGCTGTCCGAGTAAATGACAACGCCAGTGTTGGTTACTATGTTGCTACTCAGCCACTTGGATACTTCCCATATTGCCATTATTTCGGCTTGATAGACACTGCAGGTATCTGGTAGTCTGTGAGCTATATCCAAACTAAGCTCTGCACAGTGTACTCCGAAGCCAACATTTTCATCAAGCTTCGAACCATCCGTGTAAAAGTGGAGATGGTTTCTATTACCTGGTATTCTTCCAACCCATTCATCTCTGGCGGGAATCATAGTGATGTAATTTCTCTCGAAGGTGTACACAGTTTGTATATAGTCCACTCTGTCGGTTACCATAGCACTACACTTTGATATCCTCATGTGACCGTAGTTTTTGTACCTCCACATTAATAGGCTGTTTAATCTTATTGCCGCTTTGGTTGCAACTTCTCTCGCCGCAATATTAATCGGCAGTATATGAAGTAGGGCTTGTAGAGACTCGGTCGCTGTAGTCCTTAAGGCTCCGCTTATGCTCAGGCAGGCTGTTCTCTGAACCTTTGTTAGTAGGTTGGTGATGGTTACTTTGTCAGTTGCCGTCCACCATACCACAATGCCGTATAACAGTATAGGACGAACTACTGCTATATATATCCAGTGGACGATTTTAGGAGAGAGGCCCCACCGCGACCCTACAGCCTTTTTGCAGGAATATAAGGCGACGTTGGCCTTCCTTACACGTTCCAATACGTTAAGTCTAAATAACAGTTTTATATCTAGAATTATTCCTAAAAATTTTGCACTTTCAGAAAAGACTAGATCTGTTCCATTTATCCGAGGTGGAGGGTCCATATGTATATTGGTTCATCCTAGTAAAGAGAACCAATTCTGTCTTGTTTGCGTTTACTAGGGATGTAACGAATATTCGCATTCGCATATGCGAACGCGAATTATTCGCATTATTTTAAAATTCGCATTCGCAAAAACCATCTTTGGATTATTCGCTTTCGCATTCGCTTTCGCAAAAATATATTTCAGTATTCGCTTCCATTTTATTAAAGTGTTAAATCTCCTTATTCCCTTCACACAATTTGAAGATATGTGTGTGCTTGTGGTAACAGGAGGTAAAACTATGGAAAACAATCTTAATACTTGAATATCCTGGGAAAGTATCAATTCAGTTCCTTAAATTTGTTGGTACTAAAGGCTCTAACTATTATTCGCATTCGCATTCGCTTTCGCAAAAATGTATATTTCACTATTCGCTTTCGCATTCGCAAGAAATATAGTTCAATATTCGCTTTCGCTAAAGCCACTTTCGTTACATCCCTAGCGTTTACGCCCAAAGCGCTGCTTCCTGAAGCTATGCTCAAAGTATTGCTGTCCCGCTCACATTGCTTTTCAATAATTCGTTAAAGTGTGGATATTTCCCATTAATTTGGAGAAAATCTTCTACAACTCCACTTCATAAATCTTGAAATTAAGTATAATTCCAAAACTTTTCGAAAAAATGATCACTGAGATTTTATCTCATAGTGTATCACATATTCTTAGTCCATTCCAATATGGATTTCGCAAGGGACTTTCGACTATGACAAATTTGGTTCAATTTACTTCCCAGGATGTTGATGAGTTCGTTCTTGGTAATCAGACAGATGTTGTTTATACTGATTTTAGTAAAGCTTTTGATAGAGTTAATTATAAGCTTTTACAATATAAGCTGAATCTTATTGGTTTTAGTAATAACTTGTAGAGCTGGATATCCTCTTATCTTAACAGTCGTGTTCAGATTGTTAAATTTGGTAGTTACTTCTCAGGCCCGATTTTGGTTTCATCGTAACTCGTAACACAACTGATGATTCTTCGTTTCTTCAAAAAGGTTTAGACAACTTTGGTTATTGGTGTGAAATTAATTGCATGGACCTTAATTTGAAGAAGTGTAAACATATGTGTTTCTCTAGATCGAAAATAATTCCATCTACATTCAGACTTCTTGGTTCCAATTTAGAAACTGTTGAATGCTTTGTGGATCTTGGTATATTAATTGACCCTAAACTTAACTTTCAATAATCACATAATTACAATGGTGAACAAAGCTTAATGAAGCCAAGGAAATTAAGCGATGGGCGAAGGAATTTTCAGATCCATATGTAACGAAACAGTTGTATACTTCACTTGTTAGACCAATTCTAGAATATGGATCTGTTGTATGGGACCCCCAATATGGGATTTATGTTGATAAAATTGAATCCCTTCAGAAACACTTTTTATTATTCGCTTTGAGGCACCTGCATTGGAGTAGTGATTTTGTTCTTCCACCCTATACTAATAGGTTGAGCTTGATAAGATTACCTACTACTACAATGATATTGAAGGTTATAAATTGTGATGTGCTTTCTGGTTACATGCTTTCTAAGATAAGGTTAAACGTACCATTCAGATCTTCCAGATATTACCAATTATTGCATATTGATTTTCAACGTACAAATTACGCATCTGCAGAGCCCATCCGTAGAAGGTTAGGTTAGGTTAGGGTGGCAGCCGTATTTTTATACAAGCTCACATAGACCAGTTTAGGTCCCTAGTGTTACCACGGGCTGAAATGCCCCTCATCGAAACCAACCTGTTTGATATACAAATTTGTCGATATTAAGAATATCGGTACTGGAAAGATCTGTTAGGCTGCCTAGAAAAGCCGACCCCAGTATGTCCAGTCGTCGTTTACTCAGAGCGGGACAGTCGCATAGCAAGTGCTCAATGCTCTCCACTTCTTCCTCATCTCCACAGCTTCGGCAGAAGTCATTAGAGTCAATACCCAATCTTTTGGCGTGTTCGCCGATCAAGCAGTGTCCCGTCAGAACTGATACTAACGTAGACAATCTTTGCCTCTCTAGTGCGAGGAGATATTTTGATCTTCTCAGGTCATACCTTGGCCAGATTTGTCTAGCTACTCTGCAGGTGCCGATTTCTGTCCATCTTTCGTTGGACTGCCTGATTGCCTCTTGCCTAAGCCAAAGCTTGCACGTGGATAGTGGCGCACCAACATATGCAAATTCTTCGAGAATTTGTAATGTCGTCCGTTTCCTAGCAAGTTCATCGGCTTTGCAGTTCCCCGGGATATCCCTATGCCCAGGCACCCATATGAGGTGTATGTTAAACTGCTCAACCATCTCGTTAAGAGATCTGCGGCAGTCGAGGGCTGTTTGTGAATTTAGGGATGTTGCCTCCACAACGTTCTAGATCTAGCAGGATTTCATTCACCGCTAGGTTCCAAATTAGTGGAGACAGTACTCCTCCTTGTGGGGTCCCTCTGTTTACAAACCTTGTTAGAGTTGTGGACCCAAGACATGCTGTTATGCGTCTTCTGTTGAGCAGACTTTGAATTAGTCTAATCAAACTAGAGTTGACATTAAGATGTGACAGTGCCGCAATTACTGCATCTGAGTGAATGTTGTTAAAAGCCCCTTCTATGTCAAGAAATGCCACCATGGTGAATTCCTTGAAATGCAGGGACGTTTCGATAGTGCTCACAAGTTCGTGCAGGGCTGATTCTGTAGACTTCCCCTTATTGTAAGCATGTTGGTTCACTGACAGGAGTTTTGTATCCAGGTTTTCCCTAATGAAATAATCTAAAAGTCTTTCCAGACCTTTCAATAGGAAGGAGGATAGGCTAATTGGTCTGAAGTCTTTTGGCCTAGTGTGTGATATCTTCCCCACTTTTGGTATGAATACCACTTTGGTATCCCTCCATCGATTCGGGATGTATGAAAGCCTGATACATCCTACATAAATTTTCTCCAGCCAGGGGACAATGTATTTCAACATTTTCTGCATTTCTGCTGGAGTGATGCCGTCTGGTCCAGGTGACTTGAAGGGCTCAAAGCTATTAATAGCCCAGCTTATTCTGGATCTCTCAGTCAACAAGCTAGCGACGCTCGCAGTCCACTCGCACTCTTGTTGGTCCTGCTGATCCTCTGGTTCTGTTAGAGAGTTCCCCGGGAAATGTGTGTCGAGCAGTACATTGAGCGACTGCTCGCTGTTTTTGGTCCAATTATTTGCCTCATCCTGCAAGTAACCCACTGTACAGGGTGAAGCTGATAATATTTTCCTCAGCCTTGCGGCGTCGGAGACCTTTTCCACTTCGCCACAGAAGGTAGCCCATCCGTAGAATGTGCATAGACTTTAACACTTTGTATGATATTATTGACTTTAATGCAAGATCCCAACATTTTGGGTCCGACATATTACCAGACTTGACTTATGTCAGAGGATATGACTGGAAGATACTGAGAAAATTCTTCTCTAGTACCGATTTTCTGTAACTCGTGAGGTATAAAAAGTTCATAAATAAGGAGCGCACCACAGGCCGAACCACTGCACATAGGTTTCAAATACGTGTCTAGTACGAATTTCTGTAACCCGTGAGGTAAAAAAATCATAAATAAGGAGCGCACAACAGGCCGAACCACTGGCTTAAGTGTATGTCAACGGACATGAGTCGCTTAAACGTCTCCTTTCTTCAACCAAACCTAACCTAATGTAGGAATAGCTATAGTAAAATCTAAAATCATATCTTGTTTAAATCAATAGTGTAGTGCTTTTTTATGTGTGTTCTTTATTTTATGCATGCATGTATATACCGGCTGTTGATATATATTCTGTAGCTGGGATTCCACCCTCTACTATTAACCCGCCATGGTTCGGATCATGGTGTGTACGCAATCCCTACGTTATGGGGATGTAGCCCCCGTGGTCGGAAGGGGCGGGTAAGAGTGGCTGCGTTGGGAACGTTTCTTAAAAAAATAGTACCTCCCATACAAAGAGACAATTTTCTTTTTATTGCCAATACAATTTTAATAACTTTCTGGTTTTGCGTTGCTTATATAACTCATAGGAAAAAATATTTCGAACTAAATGATTGCTGTAAGTAACACTAGCGGAGCATCCAGAGACGTCACCACGAACATGATCAGGATTTTGTCTAAGCAAAGAAATGGATTGAACATATGTCATATAAACGCTCAAAGCTTAAAATGCAAAATAGATGAATTCAGGTTTATTTTTGAAGGATCCAACATAGATATTATACATATGCGTATCCGACACTTGGCTATCGTTTAATAGACCTAACAACTTGGTAAGTGTGAGCGGTTACAATATTTTTAGAGCTGATAGATCTCGCCGGGGTGGTGGAGTTGCCATCTTCGTGAAAAAATAATTTTATTTCAAGGTATATTTCTAAATCTAACTCCAATGAAGTCATTGAAAATGTTTTCGTTGAAATAGAATCGCATCAAAGGAAGATGCTTGTCGGCTGTGTTTATCGCCCAAGAAGCAATATTGATTTTGGTAATTTTTTTGTTAACTTGGGTGTACTAACCGCTTCTTATAATGATATTATTATTTCCGGAGACTTTAATTCAAATATATTATCTGAAACGCAACTAACAGACGAAATGTTCTCATTAAGTCTATTTCCTACTAATTCCTCAGTTCCAACACATCACACTGCCACTAGTAGCACTCTTCTAGACATTTTTTTCGTCAATAAATTATCTAGCGCACTTTTATACGACCAACTATCCGCATCTTCTTTTTCCATGACATATGATTTTAACGTACAACTGAGCGATAACACTTACACATTCCGTGACTACAAAAGTCTAAGCTATGAATTTTTCGAGCAAAAATTAGTAGTAGTTAATTCGCAGGAACTGTACCACTTTACTTCTGTAGATGAAAAGTTACTATTTCTACAAGACAATATAACACTTCTCTACGATGCCTGTGTACCATTAAAAACTAGAATTGTTACTCCAAAATCTCAACCTTGGTTCTCACGTGATATACGAAACGCCATACGTCAACGCGATATATCCTACTCCAGATGGAAACGTTTCAAAACGTCTGACTTATACAATCAATTTCGTGCTGCTAGAAATGTAGTGAACGCAAAAATTCGTGCTGCAAAAAGAATTTATTACACCAATCGCTTTGCCTATGCACTTGCTACGAAAGAAGTATAGAAAACTATTCGTAACTTGGGTATCGGTAAAGAGACCAAGGGAGCAGACTGCCGCATTGACGTAAATGAACTGAATTCGAGTTTCACGAATGTACCAACAGTTGAGGCCAACACAGATTACTATAGATCTATCCCTTATCCATCTCCTACATTTGATTCTTCTAATTCTTTTGAATTTAGATGTGTGGGTCGAGATGGTGTTGTAACGGCATTCTCACAAGTGAAGTCTAACGCAATCGGAAGTGATAACTTAGATCCCAAATTTTTAAGGATTATTCTGCCTTACTTATTACTTTATTTCAGCCATATATACCATCCTAACAACCAGCACTTTTCCAAGCTCTTGGAAATATGCTAAAATTATCCCCTTGCCAAAATCTGGTTCCGAGTACAGGCCAATTGCGATTCTACCCTTTCTTTCAAAGATTCTTGAAAAGCTAATACACACACAGATATCTGAGTATGTTAGCAATAACTCACTGTTAACATCAAAACAATCAGGTTTTCGTTCAGGTCGCAGTTGTATAAGTGCTCTGGCAGAAGTATCTGAAGACATAAGGAGTCAACTAGACTGCGGAAAAATTGGAATAGACAGTAGACCGATCCTTCCTATGTATGAAGCTACGTCATTTCTTTAATTTTTCTACAAGCTCTGTTCGACTCATACAATCATATCTTACCGAACGTACTCAATCCGTTTTCACACGTTTCTCGGTCTCTGACCCTCTACCTCTGCTTTTTTCTGCGTATATTAATGATCTGCCGAACTACTTGATGTATAGCAAAATTCATCTATATGCAGATGACGTGCAGATTTACTTAAGTGCTGAAAAAAGTTTTTTAAGCGAATCCGTTACACTGCTTGAGGACTAACCACCGTCTGCAACTGGGCAACAGCAAACGGATTATGCATAAACCCACGTAAATCTAAGTGTTTGGTAAAGGCCAGCTTACACACATCAGTTTTGTCGTACAACTTGTGTGATCCATGGATTTATCCACAGTCTAAGGAGCTGCATGATGAGTGTTCATGGATGTAGGACGAAAATCAAAACGATTTTGATATTTTCATGTTGGCTCATGCAAATCCACAATGTAATGGAAACCACATTGTGGTGGAAACACGAAAAGAGAACAAAGTGCCGTCGGCAAAATGACATTTCAGTAGAAACCTCATTGAGTAAAGATGCGTAAAACTGAAAATGGAAAGTGATAGGCAATTTTGGTTGGATTTTCTTTGAATTATACAACAGTATGCCAGAATTATGGAAAATTAAAAGTGAAGACTATAAGAATTGTTATTATTTTTCTTTCAAAAATATTTACGTTGATTTTAAATTTGAAAAAATAAATTTCGCTTAATTTTCCTTGAATGACCGGCTTGTTAAAAATTTATTTTAAAAACAAAACTATTTTTTATGTTAATTTGAAGGCAATATACAATTTCTTGTGGAAAATAAATATGTACATAAATATTTTTCGTAGATTTGTTAAGCATTTTAATTTAATGAACACTTTCCTTCCATTTCCTTCAAAAGTATACAGAATTTGTGTCTGTCTCTCCCAAACATAATTTTTGGACGGCAATATTTGTAAAAATAATTAAGAAACAACGATATTGGCATGACATTTATTTTACTTTTCTCCTCTGTTTCGGCATATATTATTTTGTATGAAAACATGAAACAAATGTATTGAAAAAGGCAGGTAAAATTTGTATCAGGTACATTTGTATATCACATTAAAAATATAACGCACGATGCACACTCATATGGAATGTGGGTATAAACAAATTCTTTCAAAAATTCCCTAATTATTCATTAAAAAAGGTTGAAGGAAAATACCCAAATTTTTATGGTCACATATTTTCATTTTGCCGACGGCATTTTGATCTTTTTCTTCGCGCACACGCACAACCGACCACGTTGCTGTCGTAGATGAAATGATGTTGTAGAGATTGCATGAGTAATCTAAGGGCAAACAGTCGTCGAACACAACATCTGAGAGAACATGATGCTTGACAACAAATCCACAATGTAAGGGGCCCTTAATAGACAAACGGAACAGTAACTTATCAGATGAACTAGTAATTATGATTGGCGGTGAGAGGATTGAAATCGTACCTTTTGCTAAAAACTTAGGTATTACTTTCAACAATACACTTACGTGGAACAATCACATTAACAACATAGTTGGTCAAACTTACGCCAAGCTTAGAACTCTATGGTCCAACGTAAACGCTCCATGCGTATATTTCCCTTCTGTTAGCTTCAATATTTATTCTTAAACATTATATATTATATTTATTATTATTTTTTTTTCTATTTTTTCCATTTTTTTATGTTTAGAACTATTCCTATTTTAAGTTTCATATTCTTACATTTGTTTGGCTGATAAGTCTTGTGCTATAATTATAAGACTAAAGTCTTGTTGCCAAGATAATAAATATTAAATAAATAAATAAAGAGACCATTTTGCACAAAAAGTTAACGGCTTATAACTTAATAACTTCGATTCCTGCACATACAAACACTTGAAACTTTGTACAGTGTAATATTTGTATAGTATTCATAGTATATTAAAAAATGGACGTCAGTAAAATGTAAACAAGCTCGTTATTCGAATACACTGTGCAACTAAATTTTTGTCGAAGGGCTGTGCATAAAATTTTCTGGTGTAGAATGGTATCCTATACGACGAAAAAAATTTACGGTAAATTTTTTTACAAAGTTTTTCTTTAAAGTTCCCATTTTCTTGGAAGGTGCCTTTAGTATTTGGATTTTTTGAAGTATAAGCTCGATAAAGGCGGAAAATACTTCAAATTAACCATGATACTTTCACGTGGAAACAGAAGTTTAGTAACTGTCATTAAAACAATTAGAAAAAATTACATTTTTTCACATTGTAGATATTATAGCACTTTTGGTAGAAATAAGAAAATTTAAACATAATCCGGTATTTATATCTCCACTATTGTGAACGAGGGTATATATGCTGCGGGCCAAAAGTAGCACATCGATGGAGTGACCTAAGAGACCGCAAGAATATTTGGCGGAAATCCGTTTTGGGCCTTTTTATGCTGTAGTGGCCTATATGTGGACATGGTATTTCACTACCTTTTTGTGGATTATTGAAGACGTAGTTAGAAAGTACGAACTTTGTCAACCATATAAACTTATCATTCTTGTTCTTCTCTCTTTTTGCGCAGTCATTGTATTGCATCTAAGATTTCACGATTTCATCATCATTTCATGTATATTATTAGAATTAGTTAAATAAAGTGTTTATTATATTAAACATTATATAGCCGGTTTATTCATTCCTTAAACTAACCACGAACGGCTATAGTGGTGACCCCGACGTGATCGTAATACACACATGAGATGAACGAGAAGAACAAGAATGATAAGTTTACATGGTTGACAAAGTTCGTACTTTCTAACTACGTCTTAAATAATCCACAAATAAGGTAGTGAAATACCATGTCCACATATAGGCCACTACAGGGCTCCCCCAATGGCTATAATGCCATTTGAGCAATGTCCGTCTGTCTGTCCGGTGGCACGATAACTTTCGACAGGAGTAACCGATTGACTTCAAATTTGGTATGTGTTCATATTTTTACCCTACACCACACTGTGGTAGGGTAAAAATATGAACAAGAATGATAAGTTTACATGGTTGACAAAGTTCGTACTTTCTAACTACGTCTTAAATAATCCACAAATAAGGTAGTGAAATACCATGTCCACATATAGGCCACTACAGGGCTCCCCCAATGGCACAATGGCTATAATGCCATTTGAGCAATGTCCGTCTGTCTGTCCGGTGGCACGATAACTTTCGACAGGAGTAACCGATTGACTTCAAATTTGGTATGTGTTCATATTTTTACCCTACACCACACTGTGGTACACTGCATTTGTTTGTAACACCCAAAAGGAAAAGAAACAGACCCATCGTTTATTATACCGATCGACTTAGAATCACTTTCTGAGTTGATTTAGCTATGTCCGTCTGTCTGTGCATGTATTCTTGTAATCAAAGTACAGGTCGCAAATATGCTCCGATCTCGACAAAACATTGCACATATCTTTTATTTTGCCCCAAGGACAATCCCTATTTGGTTAAAATCGGTTCAGATTTAGTTATAGCCCCCATGTATATGTTTGCCCTGATTTGACATGTAGGTGCTATAAAATCTTTATTTTATATCCGATCAGTATGAAATTCGGCAGAAAGAGGTTTCTTATTATATAAATGAACACTGTTAAATTTGGGAGAAATCGGTTCAGATTTAGATATAGCCCCCATATATACGTTACCCCCGATTTGACATATAAGTGCTGTAAAATTTTTATTTTATATCCGATCAGTGCGAAATTCGGCAAAAAGCGGTTTCTTATTACATGAAGGAATACTGCCAAATTCGGAGAAAATCGGTTCAGTTTTAGATATAGCCCCCATATAAACGGTCCGCTATCTAACGTTTTTTTTCAACTAGTGCTTATTTCGTGAATGGTAACACTTAGCTCATGTCTGATTTGACAGATAATTAGTTTTATCCTTCCGCTGAACGAATATGGTTGTGTATACGCTTGAACAACGCTGGGAAATACAGAAGAAGAAGGGACTTACAGAAGATGCCAATTTTGCCAAAAAAAATTATCTTTTCAGATGAAGCTCATTTTGATCTTGGCGGGTATGTAAACAAGCAAAATTGTCGCATTTGAGCAGAGTTCGGAAAAAAACACTAAGGAACGGTTCCTTAGCGTTCTGTACCGTTCCTTCGTCGCGAACGGAACAGTATCGCAACCCTTACAAGAGAACAGAATACACTAAACATTTTTTTAGTGTTACTGTTCGCGAACGGTACCAATACGATAACGTACCGTTGGGAAATACAGAAGAAGAAGGGACTTATAGAAGATGCCAATTTTGCCAAAAAAAAAATCATCTGAACTGAACAGTATCGCAACCCTTACAAGAGACAGAATACACTAAACATTTTTTTAGTGTTACTGTTCGCGAACGGTACCAATACGATAACGTACCGTTCTTAGAACACGACGAACGGTATCACTACGATAACGTACGGTAGTGATACTGTTCTTTTGAACAGAACACTAACTGTATCACTACGTTTAGCGTTCGGTTCTTTTTTATATTCGACACCACAGGTCGCAAATATGAAGCAATCTTAATGAAAATTGGTACAGAGTAATTTCTTAACCCAGTGACGATCCCTATTTAAAATGGGGCATATCGGTCCATACTTTGATATAGCCCCCATACGAAGGTCCCTTTTGATAAGACATATTTACGCACTAGAGAGCGCATTTTTTAACCGACCATGCTGAAATTTAAATATTTGTCCGTTCTATTGCATTCAATCACGCCTAGTGAAAATGGTGCATATCGGTTCATTTTTTGATACAGCCCCTATACAAAGCTCCCTTTCGACAAGACATATTTACTTTATTGAGGACGAATTTATTATCCGATCATGCCGAAATATAAATATGTGTGCTTCCTATTGCATTATATGAATGAATGAATACCATTATATGAATGAATGAATGCATTATATGAATGAATGAATGAATAGGTATGAATACCACTTTGGTATCCCTCCATCGATTCGGGATGTATGAAAGCCTGATACAGCCTACATTAATTTTCTCCAGCCAAGGGATAATGTACTTCAACATTTTCTGCATTTCTGCTGGAGTGATGCCGTCTGGTCCAGGTGACTTGAAGGGCTCAAAGCTATTAATGGCCCAGCTTATTCTGGATCTCTCAGTCAACAAGCTAGCGACGCTCGCAGTCCACTCACACTCTTGTTGGTCCAGCTGATCCTCTGGTTCTGTTAGAGAGTTCCCCGGGAAATGTGTGTCGAGCTGTACATTGAGCGACTGCTCGCTGTTTTTGGTCCAATTATTTGCCTCATCCTGCAAGTAACCCACTGTACAGGGTGAAGCTGATAGTATTTTCCTCAGCCTTGCGGCGTCGGAGATCTTTTCCACTTCGCCACAGAAGTTATACCAAGAGCGTCTCTGCGCCTTTCTAAGCTCCTTCTTATAGATCTTGAGTTGCTCTTTATAGGCATCCCAAACATTAGCGACCCCAGTAGATTTAGCCTTGCTGAATAGCTTGTTGCAGGTCTTTTTCATAGCTGTTAGCTCAGAAGTCCACCATTGGGGTTTAGTTTTACCCTTGTACCTTGTTTTTGGACAGGCTTCTTCAAGGGAACCATTGAATGATGTGGTGATATGCTCGACCAGATTATCCAGACACCGGCTTTGTCATTCGGTTCGTACAGAAGTTTGGAGTTGAGGACTTTCTTGAAGTTCTTTTCATACAGGTGCCACTTTGTCTTTCTCACATTTCTGTGGACTCAATATAATGGTGATCTGAGAATGAGTGGTCGTCCAGTACATTCCACCCAATAATTTTGTCTGACAGCCGGTCAGTAGCAAACGTTACGTCGAGTACTTCTTGTCTGTCTTTAATTGTAAAGGTCGGTTTATTACCTATGTTACAAATACCTAGGTTGGTAGTTAGAATAAAGTCAAGAAGCGAATCACCCCTATTGTTTATATCCGTACTACCCCAGATAGTATGATGGGCGTTCGTGTCTGCGCCAACAATCAGCTCGACCTCGTCAGACGTTGCTTCTTCTACTACTTCCCTGAATAGAGCAGTCGGTACTACATCTTCATAAGGCAAGTAACTGGAGACCACCCAATATATGCGATTACCGATCTCCAGACTAGCAGATGTTTGGTCTTTACCACTTAAATTAGCCAGGAGAAAGATACTTAGATGCCTTCACAATTGGCCACAAGCAGTTTAAAGTTGGGTGTCCTGATACCGCACACCCTTCCTCCCACTGCGTAGGGCTCCTGTATCAGGACGATGTCTACTGCACCTGTGGACAGGCGCAGCAATAGAGCCGCTGAGGCTGCTTTAGCGTGATGGAGGTTAATCTGTAAAATTCTTACCATCATTGGTAATTGACAGATTAACATCCACCCCGACAAGGGTGTTATCGAACTCTTCGTCCGTATCATCGAGAAGCGTGTCCACGCCATATGCGTCAAAGAGTCCGGAGACTCCCCTCAGCCCCTCTGTGTCAGAAGTAGAGCTTTCGTCCTCAGAGTAGGACGTTACAGATCTTCTGTTACAGTTGGAGTCACCAGAAATAATGGACGTGGATACCTCCGCACTTCCAGACGACTCACCTTCCGCAGTAGGAACTATATCCTGCTTGTATACATACCTTCAAGACAATAGTCTCGAAGCCATACTGTAGGGTTGCACTTGCACGTTGTATATGGGAGGTGTATTCAGCGTTAAGGATCAAATCGACCTGCCGCTTTTTACCATCCACCTCACCCACCTTGCTGATTCTCCAATTATGGGCGGGCAGACCAGGATTGGAATCTTTTATTATTTCTAATAAGTCAGCCGGGTTGAGGGCTCTTCTGTAACCCAGGTGATGGCTCTAGGGTGACTAGAGATGTTGTTTTTTTTCGACAACATCCAACTGGGCACCCGGCCACACCTCACCCGCTCGACTCAGAGCAGCCTTATACAGGTTTACTGATTTGGCATCACCGAAATACAAAAGCTTTACTCTCCCCTGATGCCATCCTGCATCGTTGCAGATTGGTGGTGTGTCCGGCATTTCTCTACGGACATCGAGGTAATGAGCCATAATGGCTGATTGGACATGGCTCCATTTGTCCTTGAGGATGGATCCATCCTTGTTCAGGCGTAAGTCTTTCCATGATGAAATGCCAAACAATACTTAACAAAAATTACATGACAGCATGACACGACTCAAACGTGATCTGTCAAAAAAAGGCTATTGAAAAAAGTATCTCTACTTGGATCACCCTATATATAGCGTGATCCATTTCGAGGTTCCCTACTTTTTAAAGAAAAAAACACAAAATTCAAATTGAATTGGGAATGTTTATTATCATTTGAAAGAACATTCTTTGGCATTTATTTTTTGAAGATTATGTCTATCAAAAGTTGGCCGCGGCTACGTCTCAGATGGTCCATCCGTTGAGTCCAATTTCCGATGACTCGTTCGAGCATTTCGACTGGTAACTGGCGAATGACACGCGAGATGTTTTGCTCCAAGGCCTGAATTGAAGCGGGTTTGTTCGCATAAACGTTAGACTTTACATATCCCCACAGCAAAAAGTCTAACGGTGTGATATCACACGATCTTGGTGGCCAATCGACCGGCCCAAAACGTGAAATTATCTGCTCACCGAAGTGTTCTCTCAATAAATCCATTGATTGTAACCGTCTTGTTGAAACCAAATATCGCCGAGATCACGAGCTTCAAGTAGTAGTAGTAGTAAGTAATCTTTTATTTTTTCATAAAACTTCAATTACAATGTAGATAGGTAACTTAAATATAAAATTAAACAAAAGATTTACGGCATTGACATACAAGTCGTTAGCCGGAAAGACCATATTTTAATGGCACAATTCACGTTTGTTAAAGAATGTAATTGTAAACAAATATAATTTTCTAGTTAAATTCGTTTATTATAATTTTTCTATATTTCACGGCAGCTTCGAGATATGCTACAAGTTTATTCCAGTCCAGATATTGTCTTCCATCTAGTATACTTATTATTTCATCCTCCATTAATAAAGGTTTACCAAAGAATTGTAACCTGTATTCTCTTAGAATCGGGCAGATTCCAAGGAAATGTAAAATTGTTTCGGGCACTCTCATATTACATAGAGTACAAAGTTCAGTTTCGTTTACATTTATTTTGTGAGCGTTACTGTTGAGATAGATTAGATCACATCTAGCTTTGAATATCCATGATATCTCCCTCCTCGTGTATTGACCGTTGAAATAAAGTATGCCTCTTGAGTGATCTAGCTTTCTGTAGAAGCGTGAGCTACTATTTATTGCTCGTTGTATATTAGTAGCCTTGTTTTTGGAAGTTAAATATTGAACTATTGCATTTGCCATATGATTCCAATCATCTCTGTTGACATTTTCGCCTATCGGTTGTATGTTCATTTCTTGATTTACACTATTGAAATGTTTTGCCCAAAGTATATTTTTCCTTAGTATGATATACGACAATTGTTTAGGAAGCCTATTGTTATTGTACGGGAAAATGGTTCTATAAATGTATTTTATGTGTAAATGTAACATATATATGTGACTTTAATCTAGATCGGCCTCTATGTACAGAGCATAGTTCGGAGTTGAATCTGGTAGATCTAAAACCATTTTCATGAAAAATCGTTGGACCTTATCCACTTCATCACAATACGTAGAACCCCATATTTGTGCTGCATATGACTGCACGGATCTGCAGACAGCTGAATATAAGGACCATTTCTGTTGTAGCGAAACTTCGTCCTTTTTTAAAAAGTTTTTCCAGGTTAATTTCATAGCGCTCTTTGCCTGCATATTACGGTTTTGTACGTGTTTCGTAAACGTCAGTTGGGGCGTGATTATTACCCCAAGGTAGTTATATTGGGATACAATTTCTATTTCTTCCCCATGAAAAGTCCATTTATCTTGGGAAGAGAGTCTGCCTCCTTTTCTGAGCACTATTATCTTCGACTTATCCATATTTACCACAAGGTTCCAGTCCGTACAATACGATTCCAGCTTATGGATCATTTCCTGCAACACTTTTGGATTCTCTGCCATAATGACAAT
Source organism: Eudasyphora cyanicolor (assembly GCA_963930755.1). NCBI lineage: Eukaryota > Metazoa > Arthropoda > Insecta > Diptera > Muscidae > Eudasyphora > Eudasyphora cyanicolor. The sequence goes on from OZ005737.1 coordinate 107,651,226, forward strand.
ATCGTCAGCATACATTAATACCCGTATGTTTAAATTTTCTATATGAAGTCCGCCTTCCAACGAGTTGTGCAGATCGTTAACATATAGAGCAAAAAGTAACGGAGATAGTAGGCATCCTTGCTTTACTCCAGAATTTGTATCGAAATATTCGGAGAGCTCTTCACCGGTCCACACTGCCGACTGGGTATTCTGATAGATATTTTCGATCATTTTAACAAATTTGAAGGAGATGCCAAGTTCGTGCAATTTATAAATTAGCAAACTCCTAGATATATTGTCGAAAGCCGCCTTAAAATCCACAAAGAAAGTATACACTTTCTTTTGTTGTGCGAATTTGATATTAGCAATTGATGAGAGGTTGTAAATGTTATCAATAGCAGAATAACCTTTCCTAAAGCCTGCTTGGTATTCGACTAAGATATGTTGTTCTTCCGTCCATTTCTTCAATCTTTCGTTTAAAACTCCCATAAAGATTTTTGCTACGACGTTCATAAAAGAGATTCCCCTGTAATTTGCAGTGTCATCCAAGCTTCCCTTCTTATGTATGGGGAAAATAATAGTTTTGGTAAACGTTTGATCTATTTCTCCTTTATTGTAAATGTCGTTAAATATATGGGATAGTTTAATCAGATACTCATCCGGAGCGTTGATAAAGTGCTGGTACGATATTCTGTCTTCTCCAGGTGCCTTGTTTGGGCTAGTATTTCGTAGAATATATTTAATTTCCTCTACTGTTATAGTTGAGTCTAATAACTCATTTGAAATTAGGGGAGGTGCATATGAAATCTGTCTGGGCAATTGTTCGGGGTTTAGCAGAGTTATGAAATATTGTCTGAAACTTGTTACAGGAATGATATGACTGATGTGAAATTCTTGTCCATTCAACTCCTTTGCTAACTTCCACCACTGTTTTCCATCTGATATATTGTTCAGTTTTTCACTAATGCTTGCATAGTAGGATTGTTTGCTTGTTTCGCAGATCTCCTTGAACTTCTTCCTTGATAACTGATAAGCCTGTCTATTCGATTCTGTGCTGGATTTTCGAAATTTTTTCAACAATTTATAGGTTTTTTTCCTCGCCCAGTAACATCTATCATTAAACCATTTGGCTTTTGGAATGTACTTCTGGTCTATGTTATTTGTACATGCTGATATAATAATGTCCGTCATATCAGTGAGACTTTTAATACTGTTATGTCTTATCGCGTTGTTCAAGCTGTTTTTGATTTTGTTCTGATATTGACCCTTATAAGAATCATTCCACTTTAGTTTTGGTATGAGGTTTAGCTTATTATGCGTATCGTTTGATGTATCAAATTTCAGTGTTAGAATGATAGGTAGATGGTCTGACCATATCTTTTCGTCGACTGAAAATACCTCAACATGATTTAAAATATTGTGAGATAAAGCACAAAAGTCATTGACGGAGGCTCCAACTGCGTTTACAAATGTAAAGTTTCCATTTTCATCCCCCTTCGTTTGTCCGTTTAATATTATAAGATTTTGCTCATTACAGTATTCAAGGAAGGTTAGTCCTTTTCCGTTAACCACTTTGTCCATAGATTTTCGTGATTCGACACCAGCAATAAAATTCTCTCTGTATAAAGACAAGATATCTTGCTGCAACTCACCGAGCCTAATGTTCATATCTCCTACTAACAATATGTTGTCGGACTTACAATCATCCACAAATTGTTTGGCCTTCATGAAATCTTCCTTCCAGTTTGCATTTCTCAAATAGAGTGGGACTATTATAAATTTTTTTTGTTCAATTTTAATCCGAACACCAATTGTTTCATTGTGGGACGTAAACTCATATCTCATTTTGCTGCTTGTTAATGATTTCTTTATGGCCAACATAATGCCACCTATAGCCCTTCCAAATCTATTTATTTTTGTGGCATTTACCCACTGTATCGAGTATCCCGGAAAGTATTTCTCGGCTTGTTCAGTATTTTCTATTTTAAGATGGGTTTCTATAAGGATGATTATGTCATAGCCAGTGAGATAAGTGAAAAATTGAGGGTATAAATATTTATTTGATAGACCATTTATGTTGTATGATATTATTTTAAAGTAAACAGTATTATTTTTTCTGATATTTTCTACGACTTGCCTCACTGGAAATTTTACTAGTTTTTTGAGTTGATTTTCTCGAAAGTATTATTGAAATAAGTAGTTTTTAACTCATTACCATAGAGATCCTTCAGAACCGTTTCGGCACTATCTCTTCCACATATTAGCTGACTATTTCTATTCCAAGTGAACCATTTGTTATTTATTTTCATTCTGTCATCTCTGACAATAATTTTATGTTTCCTTGTTTCTTGGAGTATTTGTTTCCTAATTAGTAACATCGCCACTTTGTTTCGTTGTCTACGGGGGTTTAAATCCCTATCAACAGAAATCGTAGTACCCATAAGATATTTTGTGTTACGTAGAACCTCCATTACTTCGCTTTCGTTTTCAAATTCTACTATAACGTTTTGTTTATCGTTTCGCTCGCTTATCGTTTTTGCTGACATTATCTTGGGGTTAATTTTCATTTGGTTGCTGCAAATCTTTAAAACGGCGTCTTTTGCAGGCTTTTCATTTGGAATTCCTTTAAAAATCAGCTTGTAATTATGTATTTGCTGTTCCAGCCATCTAGTATTGTTGCTATCATCTTCAATTTTCTTTTTTAGCAGCTCTAGCTCTTCTTTCAGTTGCCTGTTTTCAGCCTTCAGTTCCGAAATTTCTGCTGTTGCCGCCGTAATACCATTCTTAACAACCTCAATATCCTGTTTTGTTGGAATGTTCTGCAATTTGTCCTCTAAAAGCGTGTTCATTGTGGACTTCATTAGCTCCATAAGTTCCCCTACCTCCATATTTCCAACGGGTTTCTTTGCCATTTTGCTTTCCTCTGGTGAGATTTCCTGTAGCTTTCGTTTTGTTTGTTGGGATGTGCGCGGCGTTGATGGAGATAGCATACCTCATGAAGCAGATAATGTGAAGGGTATCTCATACGAGAACTTGTATCATTACAAACCGAACAGCAGTACAATTAGTCTAAAGTCATTAGCATACCTTAAGGCTTAATTTTAGTACAACAATAATTGGATTTGGCAATACCGTAAAAATATTAGACTCTATTCACAGGATTGTACTTCACCACAAATCAGTGTAGAGACTTACAAAACACAGCTCACTGGAGAAGTCAGACGAACCAATGGTAATATGGCAACGCTCCAACGTATTGAACACAGCTCACCAGAAACGTCACTCGTACAGCTGTTTTTTGTTTTTACAGTGTGCTGAATTACTTGTAAAATACTTTGGTTTACATTAGTTTGCATCACCTTCCAGGGGATTTCCAAGAAAATCCAAGTTTTTCTATAAAAATTGTGAGCTTATTTCAAGCAAAAAAACGCCACGAGCAACCGCAGGTTGCCACGATCACTCTCCCGTGAATATATCACTCCAATGCCGCTGTTCAAGACCTTAAGGCATTCAATGAAGCGCCAGAAACCGAGGTATGTGCAAATTTGACGGAGCGGCAGCAAAACGCGTTTACTTTCTTTAACAGAGATACCAAATTCTCGAGCTTCAATTCCAGGCATCAAATAGTCGGTTATCATGGCACGATAACGGTCGCCATTGACGGTTACGTTCTCACCGGCATCATTTTTGAAGAAATATGGACCGATGGTTCCACCGGCCCACAAACCACACCAAACCGTTGTTTTTTCTGGATGAAGTGGCAGCTTTTGAATCTCTTCGGGTTGCTCTTTGTCCCAAATGTGGCAATTTTGCTTGTTTACATACCCATTGAGCCAGAAATGGGCCTCATCGCTAAACAAAATTTGCCTCGAAAACGTCGGATCTTCTTGGAACTTTTCAAGAGCCCATAGAGCGAAGCGATGTCGCTTGGGAATGTCGGGCGGCTTCAGTTCTTGCACAAGCTGTATTTTGTATGCCTTCAATTTAATATCTCGACGTAAAATGTGCCAAGTCGTTCCATACGTCAGTCCGAGTTGCTGCGAACGGCGCCGAATCGACTCTCCACGGTCTTCGTGTACACTCTCAGCTACGGCCGCTACATATTCCTTACTGCGTGCTGGACGTGGTCTATTCGGTCAAATATTATCCAATAATGAATGCTGGGCCTCAAGATGGGTGATGGTGTTGCGAATAGTACGCTCAGTAGGCCGATTATGTTGACCATAAGTTGAGCGAAGTGTACGAAACACATTCCTCGCAGAACGTGAATTTTCGTAATAAAGTTGAACGATTTGTAAACGTTGTTCAGGCGTAAGTCTTTCCATGATGAAATGCCAAACAATACTTAACAAAAATAACATGACGTGATCTGTCAAAAAAAGGCTATTGAAAAAAGTATCTACTTGGATCACCCTTATAACCGGTAAGAAAGTTCAGTCGGGTAAACCGACAATGAATCCCAAACCTTGAGTCTCAAAAAAACATTAGTAAATTTATTAATTTTTTTGTTTTATTTAAATTATTATCAATTTAATTCGCATTTAATAACTAAAGTATTTACTGGTATTAACGTCAAGAGCTGTTTACTTTTGGTACAAAATGGTCCATTTGTGTGAGAGGTACCACAAGGCGCGTCCCAATAACGGTAAATTTTCTCTGAAGTCTAGGTACTATAAAAGTATTACACTGTACAAAATGTCAAGTATTTATATGCACTGGAATTAAAGTTATAAGCTGTTAACTTTTAGTGTGAAATGCTTCATTTGTGCGGCAGGTACCAAATGGGGCGGGCCAATAACGCCCATTTTTCTCTGTTCTCTAGGTACTATAAAAGCATTACACTGTACAAGTATTTGTATGCACTGGTATTAAAGTTATAAGCTGGTAACATTTAGTACAAAGTGACCCATTTGTGTGGGAAGTATCACAAGGAGCGTGGCAATAAATCCCATTTTCACTGTATTGTAGGTACTATTAACCTTTACACTGTACAAAATTTCAAGTCATTGTATGCAAGGTAATAGAGTTATAAGTTATTAACTTTTGGTTCATAATTGTCCATTTGTGTGGGAGGTACCAAAGGGGCATGGCAACTTCGCCCATTTTTTCGAGGTAATCCGAAGCACAATATAAATGTGTCCAGAAAGCAAAAACATTTTGTTTAAAAATGCGCAATTAAGCGAATTTTCTGATGAAATTTGGTGCCTCAAGAATAATAAGTCTATTGAAAAGACCAGCAAGCTAAGACAGCTAAATATTTATCTGGACGAACATGGTGTAATTCGTGCCTCAGGCAGAGCCGACACATTAAGCTGCAATAATGCAATCATTTTACCGCACAGTCACTACATTACTTTCCTTGTGGTCCGATATTATCATGAAAATTGCCATCATTGTCTACACGAAGCAACAGTATCCAGAATAAAGTCCATATTTTATATTCCCAAATTGAGAGTCCTCTACAAAAATGTACGAAGCAAATGTCAACGATGTAAGAATGCAGCAGCCGTACCCAGACCACCACTAATGGCAACTCTACCCTTGGCGAGGCTTTCCAGTTTTGAACGTCCATTTACCTACGTCGGTATCGACTTTTTTGGACCCTTATACGTTACCGTAGGAAGACATAAGGAAAAAAGGGGGGTGTTCTGTTTACGTGCCTGACAGTACGCGCAATTCACATCGAAGTAGCTCATAGTCTTGACACCAGTTCTTGTATAATGTGTATACACAATTTCATCAGTCGTCGTGGCTCTCCGAAAGAGGTATACACCGATAACGGGACTAATTTTAAATCAGTGGAGAAAATTCTTCGTGAAGAGAAACAAAATATCGACTTTAAAAAAGCTCTCTCATATGGGCGGTGCGTGGGAGTAAAGTCAACCCTCTACTCAATGTGTCCAGCTTTCAATTTTAACGACTAGACCCTAAGATGTGCCCTGTATGAAATTGAATTTATGATTAACTCTCGTCCATTGACGTTTGTGGCCCTAGACTCAGGTGACGACGATGCCCTAACACCAAATCATTTATTACTTAGTTCTACAGACGGTTGAGTTCGACTACGATTTGCGACAACGGTGGCATCAAACGCAGAAGTTTGCGAATCATTTCTGGCGACGATGGGTGCGAGAATAAGGCCCAACTTTGGTTCGGCGAAGTAAGTGGTTCGATAAGGTACAACCACCATCAGCTGGCGATATAGTTGTCATAGTTGACGACACACTTCCCCTCAATAGTTGGCCCAAAGGTATTGTCACCCAACTTTTCCCTTGTCATAGTTGACGACACACTTCCCCTCAATAGTTGGCCCAAAGGTATTGTCACCCAACTTTTCCCCGCTAAAGATGGTCAAGTCCGCAGTGTCAAAGTCAGAACGAGTTCCAGTGCGTACGAGAGGCCCGTAGCCAAAGTAGCAGTGTTGGACGTCGCACAGTGGGGCAGAAGTAGTGGTTTTGTGCGATAAATTATTTTTAAAAGTCTCAAGTGACTTTTTGTGTCTTAAAGGCTTGCATAAGAGTAAAAATTAGTTCAAAATTAATTTATATTAAGAAAGGACAAATTTTGAGGTTTGTTGAAAGATATACTTGCGTGTTTACATCAAGAAAAGCGTTGGTTTTCATTTTGGTGTTTATTATCAAGGATGATTAAGTTTTTTCAAAGGCAAATGTGTTGTTAATAATAAATATATACGGAATTAAAAATATATGAAAACTTAGTACCTAAAATTTTTAATTTTTGGACCAAAAGTTTATATTAAGAATGTTTTGTTTTTTTCGCTAGTATGATCAAGTAAATTTTGCATGGATACTTCAGCACAAGTTTCTGTTATTTTAATTTCAGGAGGGTAACAATTTTTCTTTTCTTTTTGAACCTCTTTATATGAAGGGAACACATTTTTGGCAAAGGTTCTTATAATGTTGTACTGGTGCCTTGAAAATTTTGCTTCAATCATCATAGACAAGGCTTCTAATGATGACATCTTTCTTGGTCCATCAAAACTTGTTTGTCTTTGTAAGAAACTTTGAGACGTTGTTGCTTCTTTTAACAAATCTGCTGCTTGCTTTTGACCCGAAGCCCGTAAACTCATCTGGGCAGCATAAACAAGCTCATTTGAGGGAAACGTACTTCTTAATTCCGCAGTTCGTTTGCGTTTTGTTGATTCACTGCATGTTTCAAAAAATAGCGATGGACGTCCAGAAGATGGAGAAAATTTTTTCAAAGAAATGAATCCGTTGAGCCATTTTAACTCGGAGGCGAGAAACAGTTTTTTTGTTCGATTTGATCGTTCCCATTTGGTTTTAGCTAATGTTTGAAATTGTTCAAGTGCTGTCGAAGTTCTCGTAAATGTGTTTCGCTGCATAACGTCTTACGCTGAAGGAAAGTCTCAACACCCAACCATTTGGCATCAAAAGTCTTCTTTTCACTGGCGAAAAATACTTCAACTAGTTGTTTTCTTAAACACACATAATTTTGTGCCTCAGGACCTTAAAAAATAAAAAAAATCGAACACTTATTGATTCTGAGCTTAATACAATCAAAATACAACAATCGGCGCTCTTGAAAAGTCACTAACACTATTTTTTAAAAATAAAAAATAAATATTTCCGGCAAAAGTTTAGCACTTCCGCTTTCACATTTATATTAAGTAAATATGTCTTAATTATGGACAATTAATAGATCTGCTAAACTTTTGCCGGAACAGAAGATAGTATGCAAAAATTAAAACAAAGTTTAAAAAAAACACTAGCTCTTCCAACCGGTTAATTAATTATAAGAATATTTCTTTTTTCATTTTTGAAATAAACATATTTACCTTCCCTGGATATATTTTATATTTTTAATCGCATAATAAATAGCTAAGATATTGACAAATTAGTTGGAGCTACTTTTTTAACACTATCCCAATTGAAAATTTCACAACGAAGTTGTCAACTTTGATCGCTTGACTTACTTAACGCAAAACATAACAACAACAACAATAATGCATTTTTCTTATCCAAAATACAGTACACTTTGTGAAAAGTAACTGTTTTTCGGACACAGAGAGGCTGAGGGGAGTCTCCGGACTCTTTGACGCATCTGGCGGGGACATGCACCCTTGTCGGGGTGGATGTTAATCTGTCAATTACCAATGATGGTAAGAATTCTACAGATTAACCTCCATCACGCTAAAGCAGCCTCAGCGGCTCTATTGCTGCGCCTGTCCACAGGCGCAGTAGACATCGTCCTGATACATGAGCCCTACGTAGTGGGAGGAAGGGTGTGCGGTATTAGGACACCCAACTTTAAACTGCTTGTGGCCAACTGTGAAGGCACTCCAAGAACCTGCATTTTGGCCAGGAAAGATCTAAGTATCTTTCTCCTGACTAATTTAAGTGGTAAAGACCAAACAGCTGCTAGCCTGGAGATCGGTAATCGCATATATTGGGTGGTCTCCAGCTACTTGCCTTATGAATCTGTAGTACCTACTGCTCTATTCAGGGAAGTAGTAGAAGAAGCAACGTCTGACGAGCTCGAGCTGATTATTGGCGCAGACACGAACGCTCATCATACTATCTGGGGTAGTACGGATATAAACAATAGGGGTGATTCGCTTCTTGACTTTATTCTAACTACCAACATTAGTAATTGTAACATAGGTAATAAACCGACCTTCACAACTAAAGACAGACAAGAAGTACTCGACGTAACGTTTGCTACTGACCGGCTGTCAGACAAAATTATTGGGTGGAATGTACTGGACGACCACTCATTCTCAGATCACCATTATATTGAGTTCAAACTCGCGGAAAAAGCGCCTAAACCCGCCGTCCACAGAAATGTAAGGAAGACAAAGTGGCATCTGTATGAGAAGAATTTCAAGAAAGTCCTCAACTCTAAACTTCTGTACGAACCGAATGACAAAGCCGGTCTGGATAATCTGGTCGATCATATCACCATATCATTCAATAGATCCCTTGAAGAAACCTGTCCAAAAACAAGGTACAAGGGTAAAACTAAACCCCAATGGTGGACTTCTGAGCTAACGGCTATGAAAAAGACCTGCAACAAGCTATTCAATAAGGCTAAATCTACTGGGGTCGCTAATGATTGGGATGCCTATAAAGAGCAACTCAAGATCTATAAGAAGGAGCTTAGAAAGGCGCAAAGGCGCTCTTGGTATACCTTCTGTGGTGAAGTGGAAAAGGTCTCCGACGCCGCTAGGCTGAGGAAGATATTATCTGCTTCACCCTGTACAGTGGGATATTTACAGGATGAGGCAAATAACTGGACCAAAAACAGCGAGCAGTCGCTCAATGTACTGCTCGACACACATTTCCCGGGGAACTCTATAACAGAACCCGAGGATCAGCAGGACCAACAAGAGTGCGAGTGGACTGCGAGCGTCGCTAGCTTCTTGACTGAGAGATCCAGAATAAGCTGGGCTATTAACAGCTTTGAGCCCTTCAAGTCACCTGGACCAGATGGCATCACTCCAGCAGAAATGCAGAAAATGTTAAAGTACATTATCCCCTGGCTGGAGAAAATTTATGTAGGCTGTATCAGGCTTTCATACATCCCGAATCGATGGAGGGATACCAAAGTGGTATTCATACCTAAAGCGGGGAAGATATCACACACTAGGCCAAAAGACTTCAGACCAATTAGCCTAACCTCCTTCCTATTGAAAGGTCTGGAAAGACTTTTAGATCATTTCATTAGGGAAAACCTGGATACAAAACTCCTGTCGGGGAACCAACATGCTTACAATAAGGGCAAGTCTACAGAAACAGCCCTGCACGAACTTGTGAGCACTATCGAATCGTCCCTGCATTTCAAGGAATTCACCATGGTGGCATTTCTTGACATAGAAGGGGCTTTTAACAACATTCACTCAGATGCGGTAATTGCGGCACTCTCACATCTAAAAGTGAGACCATGAGACCTTAACCATTTTTCAAACATTTGATATTTCTATAGTTCAGATTTTTTTTTGATATACAAGCACTTAATGTTCGAATATTTTTTTCCTTATATTGAAAATTTTTAAATAATTATTTATTTATTTGGTATCAGCTGCCCATGTGGATACTGGTACTGTTATTGGAGTAGTTTAGCTTAGCTAAAATAAAGATAAAGATAACATTGCATAGGGTTTCTGCAAATATTAAGAATTTAAAAAATATTTGCAGGGACTGTTGCTGTCAATGGAGTAGTTTAGCTTAGCTAAGATTTTTTTATATCTACATCTTTTTTTTTTTTTTTTCCTTTTAAATTGTAATTTTTCCAGTCGTCTAGTCTGGAACACTCGTGTAGTTAGAATTTCTAAACAAATTGTATTTATTATTTGGTAATTAGATTTAAGTTTTAGCATCAATATATATAAACTAATATGAACTTTTTATTTTGAGTAGTCTAAAGATTTATGATATGCATATTGTAATTTAATTATAATTGGCCTGAAGGCTTAAAATTACAAGTTGTAATGAATAAATACAAATACAAATACAAAAGTTAACACTAGTTTGATTAGACTAATTCAAAGTCTGCTAACAGCATGTCTAGGGTCCACAACTCTAACAAGGTATGTAAACAGAGGGACCCCGCAAGGAGGAGTATTGTCTCCACTAATTTGGAACCTAGCGGTGAATGAAATCCTGCTAGATCTAGAACGTTGTGGCTGCAAGGTCGTGGCATATGCGGACGACGTGGCAATCGCAGTGAGTGGCAAATTCGTAAACGTCCTCAGAGACATCCTACAGGTGGCTCTGAACAAGTTGGCTAGATGGGCCAGAAGCAGCGGTTTGGGCGTTAACCCCAACAAGACAGAATTGGTTCTCTTTACTAGGATGAATAATGTCCCACATGTGGACCCTCTACCTCGGATAAATGGAACAGATCTAGTCTTTTCTGAAAGTGCAAAATGTTTAGGAATAATTCTAGATAGGAAAATGTTATTTAGACTTAACGTATTGGAACGTGTAAGGAAGGCCAACGTCGCCTTATATTCCTGCAAAAAGGCTGTAGGGTCGCGGTGGGGACTCTCTCCTAAAATCGTCCACTGGATATATATAGCAGTAGTTCATCCAATACTGTTATACGGTATTGTGGTATGGTGGACGGCAACTGACAAACTAACCATTACCAACCTACTAACAAAGGTTCAGAGAACTGCCTGCCTGAGCATAAGCGGAGCCTTAAGGACTACAGCGACCGAGTCTCTACAAGCCCTACTCCATATACTGCCGATTAATATTGTGGCGAGAGAAGTTGCTACCAAAGCGGCAATAAGATTAAACTGCCTATCAATGTGGAGGTACAAGAACTATGGTCACATGAGGATATCAAAGTGTAGTGCTATGGTAACCGACCGAGTGGACTATATACCAACTGTGTACACCTTCGAGAGAAATTACATCACTATGATTCCCGCCAGAGATGAATGGGTCGGCAGAATACCAGGTAATAGAAACCATCTCCACTTTTACACGGATGGTTCGAAACTTGATGAAAAGGTTGGCTTCGGAGTACACTGTGAAGAACTTAGTCTGGATATAGCTCACAGACTACCAGATACCTGCAGTGTCTATCAAGCCGAAATAATGGCAATATGGGAAGTCGCCAAGTGGCTGAGTCGCAACATAGTAACCAACACTGGCGTTGTCATTTACTCGGACAGCCAGGCTGCCATCAATTCTCTGGAGGCAACATCCCTACATTCACAAACAGCCCTCGACTGCCGCAGATCTCTTAACGAGATGGCTGAGCAGTTTAATATAGACCTCATATGGGTGCCTGGGCATAGGGATATCCCGGGGAACTGCAAAGCCGATGAACTTGCTAGGAAAGGGACGACATTACAAATTCTCGAAGAATTTGCATATATTGGTGCGCCACTATCCACGAGCAAGCTTTGGCTTAGGCAAGAGGCAATCAGGCAGTCCAACGAGAGATGGACAGAAATCGGCACCTGCAGGGTAGCTAGACAAATCTGGCCAAGGTATGACCTGAGAAGGTCAAAATATCTCCTCGCACTAGAGAGGAAACGATTGTCTACGTTAGTACAGGTTCTGACGGGACACTGCTTGATCGGCGAACACGCCAAAAGATTGGGTATTGACTCCAATGACTTCTGCCGAAGCTGTGGAGATGAGGAAGAAGTGGAGAGCATTGAGCACTTGCTTTGCGACTGTCCCGCTTTGAGTAAACGACGACTGGACATACTAGGGTCGGCCTTTTTTAGGCAGCCTAACAGATCTTTCCAGTACTGATATTCGTACTATCGATAAATTTATATATCAAACAGGTTGGTTTCGATGAGGGGCATTTCAGCCCGTGGTAACACTAGGGACCTAAACTGGTCTATGTGAGCTTCTAACAAAATACGGCTGCCACCCTAACCTAAACCTAAACCTAACTGTTTTTTCTTGTTTACCCAACATTTCCATGTTACCTTTTGCGCACTGGTCTCTATAAAGAAGGATGACAGCAAGCTCATGAAGACTTAATTCGCTTACGAGGGGGGGGAATATTACCGCCGCCACTGTCTTTTTACCACTTTTTCAATTATTTTCTATTATTCACTGCATTCAAATTTCCTTATGTTCTCAAATATCAATGCCTTTGTTTATGTAGTCATTACTCTCATTTTGCTGATCTATTTATTGTATATTCCTTCGTTGCCCTTTTGTTTGTTTACCAATTAATGTACATACATACATGTGGTATGTATGTGCGTAGCCCTTTGATATACATTGTATGTAGTTTAATAACGGCAGTGTCTTCTTTTGGAAAAAAAGTTGTAAAGGGCAGCGAAGGCAAAAGCTAAGTTCAGTTCGAATGTTAATACGGAGTAAACAAATTGTTTTTAAGCGCAACGCCATCGGAGTAACGAAATATTAAATAAATACTTAATTAAATGAAAATAGATTCAAGTGTTTTTTGATATAAAGGCAGCTAGGAAAAGTTGTTTGATTCGAACTCAACAGTGACTAATGAGCTAATACTATGTGTAGCATTTCAGAGGATTCAAACAAGTACGAGTAGTTTAGATGTTATTAAATAACACTGTGCAACAGTGAAAAAATACACGGACTTGACAGTATAGGTTCGATTCTACTATCAAAGGGTAGTATAACCCTATACTCGGTTTGGCGAAATTGGTGACCAATTTTTTTTATGAGCCTCCAAAGTTTCTGGTGATCAGTGGGCCCCTCGAAAAATGTGTAATCAGCTTTTGCCCAACAACTACCCAGCCAGAAAAATGCCATCCTAAAAGCGTTGTGAAAGCACTGTGCACCGTCATCACACGGTGGAATAAATTGTTTTAAAAGCTTCAAAATGATAACACCGATATACGGTGAGACGGCGGTATTTTACAACGCTGTTGAAACGCTGTAAAAACAAAATTCATGACGCTTTTCCGATGGTTTCAAGGTAATAAGTCCCAAAAAATGTTCGTATTTAGAAATCAAATGAAATATATTATTTTTAAGTTATTCATTTAAATGGCAAAGATTGATTTCAAATCATAATACTAAAATTTTTCCTGCAACATACCAGCTTGTTCACTCTTTAGATGTTGTAAAGGTAGCACTGAGTTTTTGCATGTCAAAGATGCACTGTAAACACGAATCCTGCAGTCTTTTAAAGAAAATACAATTCTCACTTGAACAAAAAAAAAGTAGAAATGCATATGAGCGGAATTACTTCACATGTTTATTTAAAAACATCGTTTTCGTTTATTTCGGAATTAATCCTAACTTTTACAGGAAACGATGTTCAACATTATTTTAATAGAAAAACGTTTAATTTGTTAAACTTAAATAATTGTAAAGCCACACAATTCAAATGTTTTAGTGTATGCTGGTGACGTTACTTTAAAAATGTTATTAAGTTCGATACACTCAAAACCTAGCTGTTTCGTCTTAAAAAGTTTTCCAAAATATTTTAAAATGTTTTTGAATATTTTTGGCAAGTGTAAGTGGTAACTCAATATTAACCCAGTGCACTAAAGAAAAAATTAACATATTATTTCCAATAAATAAATTAATAAGTAACAGTATAGTTATTTATGTAAATTTAAAAAATATATATATACTGTTCAGCTAATACCAATTCCTTTAGGTTAGGTTAGGTTGAAGAGAGGAGACGTTTAAACGTCTCATGTCCATGGACATACACTTAAGCCAGTGGTTCGGCCTGTTGTGCGCTCCTTATTTATGATCTTTTTATACCTCACGAGTTACAGAAAATCGGTACTAGACACGAATTTTCTCAGTATCTTCCAGTCATATTCTCTGAGATGAGTCAAGTCTGGTAATATGTCGGACCCGAAAAGTTGGGATCTTGCATGTGTGAAAGCCGGGCAGTGACACAGAAAATGTTCCATCGTTTCGATGTTTTCTCTGCATGCCCTGCATTCGTCGTTTCCTGCTAGTCCTATGCGATGAAGATGTGCTTGTAAGCTTGAGTGTCCCGTTAGAACACTCATCATCTTACTAATATCGATATTGTTTAGTTTCAGAAGACTTCTTGTTTTCTTTTCATTTGGGTCACCCCACAGTATCTTTGCAGTTGCTCCTACTGTTGCGCCATTCCACACAGTTTTATGAGCCATCACTGCCCAGTGCTTCAACTCATTTTTCGTGGCTTCGAAAGGTTTCCAATTTTTCAAGTTTATTACTCGAAGTTCTCTGCCCTTTGAAGCCAAGTTGTTTGCCCGTTCATTTCCAATCACTCCGTTGTGTCCTGGTACCCAGCAAATACGCAATTGACCATGGGCTGAGTAATCATTTATCGTTCTTTTACAGTCCAACACAGTTCTGGATTTGACCCTTTCCGATGTTATTGCTTTAATCGCCATTTGGCTATCTGTGAAGATGTTGGCATATTTAGGCTTTGTCGTGTTACTGAGCCAGTTCACACACTCCGTGATTGCTCGAACTTCTGCTTGAAATACCGTGTTATGGTCAGGGAGGCGGAAGTGAAGTTCGACTTCTGGTTCATCAATAAAAAGTCCCAGACCCGTCCTTCCTCCTCGCTTGGACCCATCCGTGTAGCAGCTGGTTCCCACTGGCACATGGGCCAAAGTTCCATTTTCCCAGGAGCGTCTGTCTGGCACAAACGTATCACAGTTAGCTGTAAGCCGCACTTCAGGAATGCGGTCCGAGATTTCTGGCGTTTGAATGTGACCAACTAGATATTCTAAAATCTTCTGATGGTACGACTTGTGGTCTCGATTTATCCATTCACCCATCACTTGTAGACGTCTTGCTGTGAGGGCTGCCTCATACTTTATACGGATGTCTATTGGTTGGATGTGCAGTATAGTCTCCAACGCTTTTGTTGGTGCAGTGCTAAATGCCCCGCTTATGCCTAGACAGCACATACGTTGAATTTTTTGCAAAGGTATTACGTTGCACTTCTTGTCCATTGATGTCCACCACACTACAGAGGCGTAGGTGATTATTGGTCTAATCACGCTCATGTAAAGCCAGTGAGTCATATTTGGACGTAGTTCCCATTTTAAACCTATAGCTCTTCTGCACAACGACCAACATCTGAGTGCATTTGTAACTCTTTCATCAAGATGATCTTTCCAGTACAGTTTCTGATCCAAGATTACTCCCAAGTATTTTACCTTTTTAGTTATAGCAATTGTCTTATTCAGGAATCGAGGCGGGGTAAAACGTGGGATCTTCGTTTTCCTTGTAAATAGACATATTTCTGTTTTGTCTGGGTTAACATTTAATCCCCTTGGTTGTGCCCAGTTATATGCTATGTTAAGTGCCTCTTCAGCTCTTCTGCATAATAGATTTGGATGAAAGCCCCTTAGAAGTATTACAACGTCGTCTGCATAACAGACTGGTTTAAGTCCTTCATTGGTGAGGGCTTTTAGGAGACTGTGTATCGTCGTAACCCATAGAAGAGGCGATAAAATGCCCCCCTGAGGTATACCACGATTTACCTTGTCTCTAATTTTTACGTCATATGACCCACAAATAATCCACCTATTCCTTAGCATATTGTTGATCCAGTTTTTCAGCGCCCGGTCAACCTGAAACTCGTCTAAGGACTGGATAAGTGTATCGGTCTGTACATTGTTAAATGCGCCCTCAATGTCTATGCAAACAGCAAGTGTATACATTTCTTTACTGAAGGACTCTTCTATGTGGTGCACTACCTCATGCAGAGCTGTTTCCACTGATCTTCCTTTGACATAGGCGTGTTGTTTGAATTTTAGCCTGTCATCCGCTATTTTACCTTTGACCATGTCATCAATTATTCGCTCCATTGTTTTTAACAGGAAAGAAGTAAGGCTAAATGGCCTTTGGGGTCGTGTAACTCGCCTTGCCAGGCTTTGGTATGAAGACCACCCTTGATTCCTGCCAGTTTTTTGGGGTATACGAATGGGTTAGGCATGCAGTGAACACTCCTGCCAGATGAGTTGATACCAGATCCACCTCATTCTGCAGAAGTGCTGGAAATATTCCATCCGGTCCCGCAGCCTTAAAGGGAGAGAAACTTTTTATCGCTTCTTTAACCATACCATCTGTTATATCCGTAATAGGTACTTGATGCAATTCATTTTCATTCTGTAACTGTTCCTCTGTTAGTCCAGCATTACCAGTCGGAAAATGAGTTTTCATCAAGAGGCTTACGGTATCCTCTATAGTTTCCATCCTTTTACCCGTTTCATCCACCAGTGTTTCGGTTTGGACATGAGTTTTTGAGAGGAACTTTTTCATTTTAGACATGCTGTTAACGCTATCTACCTGTTCACAGAAAAGCCTCCAGGAGTTACGTTTCGCCGATCTAACGATTTTATTGTATTCTTTGAGTCTTCTGTGGTAGTCGTCCCAATATACTGATTGTTTTTTACGTCGAGCTCTATTGTAAAGTCTGCGGACATCTTTGCCAATCGAGCGAATTTGTCCTGTCATCCAGGGTTTCTCAAAGGCAGATTTCCTTTCTCGAAGTGGGCAACTATCTTCGAATGATTTTACAAGAGCCTCGGTAATCTTCTTAACATTGATATCAATGTCTTCTGCACATAGATAATCGCGTGTAGGCTGCCCCAATCGATTTCTAAGTAGATTTCCGAATTTCGTCCAGTCGGTCTTAGCCTTATTACGGAAACTTATGGGGTTTGGCGGTGGCCGTGCAATTTTAAACCTTATATAACGGTGGTCTGAATAGGAGTGTTCATCCGAAACCCTCCACTCATGAATCTCATCAATAAGATTTTCTGAACATATCGTTATATCTAATACTTCTTCCCTAATTTTGTTAACAAAGGTTGCAGTGTTTCCTATGTTAAGAGTTATGAGGTCATTTGTATTCAAAAATTCGATAAGGGCGTGTCCCCTTTTATTGGTGTTAGTACTACCCCAAGCGATATGATGGGAGTTGGCGTCACATCCAGCTAATAACTCATTACTTGTGTGTTTGGATTCCCTCACCAGACGTCGTAATTCCGACGTAGGTGGCAATGTCGGCGCATCGAATGGCAGATATATTGACGCCAGGTACATATTTCCATTACCTTGCCTCAGCACCGTTGCGTCCGATGTTGACAACTCTGGAGAGAAAATAAAACATAAGTTTTTATGGCACAGAATACAAGTCCTTGGACGTGTACCTGTGTTAGCGTAGAAAAGGTTATAGTTCACATGGCTTAATCCAGTAACCTTGTTGCTAGTTGTCCATGGTTCCTGGATCAAAGCAATATGAACCCTGCCTTTATTTATGATGTCCATCAGAGCGTTGGATGCTGTCTCGCTCCGGTGGAGGTTTATCTGGATGACCTCAATCATTGTCCTTCCAGTAAAAGTTTCTTTTGGGAGTCTATCCTATCTGGTGGCACCCCCTCTTTATTTGGTAGTGGGTCATTCTCCTCCTTTCGTTCACTACCTATTACACCATCTTCCAGTCGACAATTTTGGGAGGCGGTGTTATTTTTTGTCGCTCCCTCATTGGTTTGAATCGTTTTGTGGCTCTTTTTATTTTGATCACCACCTTTGCTGGGAACTTCCTGCAAAAGTGGCGGTACTATTGGTGAACTGGTGGTGTTATTGACTACTTCCACATCAGTTTTTGGCAGTGTCTCACTTGTATCCATCCGTTCAATACCAGTGTTTGCCTCTTCACACAGTATATTTGGACTCGATTCATTTGTCCTGCCAATCGGGACCTTTCCAATTTTGAAAAAGACTGTCCAGATCAAGAAGTACGCCTTGCCCTTCGCCATGACAAGATTGTTCTTGGATTCTGGGTCTATGCCTAACACGAGGAGAGTACCCTCGGTATCATCCTTCCTATAGAAGACTTCCCACTTTCTCACGGAAAGTTTTGAATTCTGTTTGCCAATGATGTCGAGTATGTACTCTGATGAGAACTTACTGGGACATCCTTTAACATATAGGGTCGTTTTTATGAGTTCAGGAATGTCGCTTTTCCTTACCAATTTTAGCTTTGCGCCGTCCCAAGGTGAGGGGAAGCTATCCACAAGTTTTACGAGGACACCAGCGCAGCGTTGTGATGCCAGCCTTAGCATCAAAACACCCCTCCCAAACTTGCAACTCATTACTTCGATTGGTGGTTCATCCTTAGATTCGAGGACGTATTCCGCTACCCTCGTATAGACCAAATCTTCGAAGTTACTCTTTTGGTCTTCGGGGATTCTGCCAGATGCACTACTGCTATCAATTATGGCGTAGCATAGATCGTCTCGAAAATGTTGTTTAGCTATATTAGAATAAGACGCTGGCTTCTTGCCTTCTTTATGGCCAATTGATTTTTCCGTGTCTGTAGAGTCTTTTTGGTTAAAGCCTCATCCTTAACGGATGATTTGGATGACTTGAACTGCGTTATTGGGTCAACTTTTCCGCCCACAATCGAAGGACCCAGACTAGAGACCTCCTTTTGTGTGGTTACGTTAGGCTCATCCGAATTACTGGAAGACGGCGAGCACTTTTTCTTCTTAGTCACTTTCACAGCGCTATGTTCTTCGGGAGACCTGACTCTTTTAGCGGCCTCCATGTTTGTATTGGAGGTAGAATTGTCAGGTTCAATCCGTAATAGGTTCTGTCGGTTCAACTTATTCAGTTTCCTTCTTTGTGCCCCTGACAGTCTCTTTGAGTTAGCAACAATAGTGATATTGTTTTCATTTGATGATTCAGAGTCAGAGTCCCCAATGGCTTTTAAAGGCTGGGGTTGCTTAAAGCCCCGGCTGGGTTCTGCTTCATCTGTCTTATCATTTGTTTTGCCTGCGGCTGGATGTGCTCTTGTTTCATTTTCGACTACGGGATCCAAGGCACCAAAGCTCGTAGAAGTTGCTTGCTCACGATTGTTCGATAACGACGACACATGACTCGTGAGTGAATCAACGCTTGTCGCCGGCACTGGGTTTTCCCTCCCCTGCGCCGTAATCTCCTTCGTCTTTTTTGGTTTAATCATAAATTGGTTGGGGGAGACACCCCATAGCCAGTATTAGCCCGTAATAGGTACGTCGGTATAGGCCTTCCGTCGGTATAGGACTGAGCTCAGAAATATCTGTCCAGAGACCGATGCATCCAATTCAACCTACGCTTTATAAACAACAAACCTCCTGGTTGCGTAGTAGGTAGGTGAATAGGTATTGCGTAATAGGTTAAAAACTATCCGCTCTGCGATAACACGTCCGTTCGCTACGACAGTTCCTTTGAAATCGACTTTTAAAGGTCACAATCTCATTAAACATAGCAATTTGCGCACCACATTTATTTTATTTTCACCGATGTAAAATTTTATCATTTGTGGTTATCGCATCGATCAAGTCAAATCGAATTAGAAAATTTTAAAAACCCAATTAATAGTACACAAACATTTGTTTTCGTGAAATATGATGATGATTTCGAGTATTGTTTACAAGTGTAAGTGTTCATTGAACTTTATATCAGTTTGAAAGATAAAAAAACTCTAACCAAAGATTGAAATCATGATTCAATAATACAAGCTTGTGTTACTAGCACAACAACAAAAATTCTACAACAACCACATGGAATTTTGTTGTTGTATTCGTAGTTGAAATGTCAATGCCATTTGATTTTTGAAATATAAACAAAATGTTGAAAAGTCTAACATTTGTTTACAAATAAACAAAACAATTAGAATTTTAATTGTTTTGTCAGCCAATTTGGTATTTCTACGCGAAATTATGAAAATTTTGCAACTCTTCGCAATCAACTCTACTGGGATATAATCATTTGGAGCGGAACAAAAGCTTAAAAAATCGATGGAATTACATCAGGATGTTTTAATTTGTTTGAGCAATGTCTGTCCTCCCGTCCGTCTGCCTAGTACGGAACAAAATCTTAAAACATCGAAGGAATTATATAAGGATGTTTTAATTTGTTGGAGCGATGTCTGTCCTCCCTTCCGTCTGCTTGGTGTGCACGACAAACCTGTGGCAGTGAAAATAAATTCGTAAAATTCCCCAAAGAATGGTTCTCATAGTATTGAGGAAGACCACAGTGGTCGACTCTAGTATAGAGGAAGAGCACAGTGGTCGATTGATATAAGCCATCGATATATCTTTATTAATTTGTATAAGCCATCGATATATGTATCTTTATTTATTTGATAAATGTTCTCAAAATTGTATGTTCGAAGACCGACTTATTGAATTACCCCACCTGGTACCTCCGCAAATGATAAAATTTATATAACATTCCACACATCTTAAACATTTTAAAAGGCAAGTCAACATACACAACGTGCAATATTGCAAAAGATGATAAATGCAAACAGCATTTTGTTATTTATCATTTATTGTAGTATAAAATTATGCACCTACGTACATTAAAAACAAATGTTAAATTACAAAAAGGTTAAGTATTTTTGCAAATTAAATATTAAAAAACAATTTAGATGTTAATCTTAATGAATTTCTTGAAACCCATAATTCTTTGTTTGGCTTTTTGTATTTTTATCCTCCTATTTAGGTACTTAATTCTAAAAAATGTTCTGCATTTAAAAAATAATTTTTTTACTTTTTCTGGCAGTTGAACTCCTGCACTTTTTTCAATTAGACGACGTTGAAGACCACTACAGTGTGAAATTGTTTCACCATTTACACTCTGGAAAGCCAAATCGAGATATTTAATGGCGGAAAGAAATTCATTAGATGGTTTTTTTAATGAACCATTTGATTTTTGGTTTACCCATGTAAATGTATTTAAATTGCTCTCACAATTTTCAAGATGAGTGTTTCGAATTATATAGCCAGCTACATATTCTAAGGCGTCATCTTGAAAATTGTCAGTGTCATCTAAATACATACATTCACCATCGTGAAATTCTTCCGCCTCGCTATGTGGGACGATGTCCAGAAAGTCAACATCCGAATTCACCGACTCTGTGTCGTCGACTTCTTTATGTTCAGCTTCATTGCTAATGGTCAATATTTCTCCGGAAAATTCGTCATTAATCCATTCGGTGCAATCATTTTGGACATTACCCGAAGAACTTAAATATTCAGTATTTCGCGCTGAAATCAATAATATATTATTAAGACGTACTAAAGATTATCTGCGAAGTATTTTTTATATTTGTGTTAAAGAATTACCCAGTATGTATTTACGTAGCCAGTACTTAAATTCTTTAGGAGTTGGCTGATCATTCAAACCACCTTTGCTTCGCAAGGCCCCAAAGAGGTGTTCCAACACGTCTTGATTTAAACGGTACGTTAGTAAATATGCCATTCGGTACTTTCCATCAACATATTCTTACAACATTACCAATGACTTATTGGATATTAATATTCCCTTTTGAAAAAATTCTAAAGATTTCTTTCCAGGTATCATCGGGGATGACACCATAGTGTTCATACGAGAAAGAATTGCCTTCTGTTCCTCCAAAGCGATGCCAAATGGTTGCTTAAGGGAAAAATTAATAAACCAAGAATATTGTTAAATCAAGGGAGATACCTTGCCGGGATAGTTGAAAGTATTTATTTTTGAATTCATCACAGCAAACCAGTCATTAAACAACTGACAAATTTTTTGCTTTACACACTTTACATACTTAATCCAAATTTTATGAAGATAATAAGCTCGTGATTTAATATAATTGTATTATTATAATTGTATATATATAGTTCGTATACAATGTAGTAAATTAAAATGAAAATTTTATTGCATTTCAATTCCGCGACTTAACAGTTGCAACTCAATTTTCATCTGTTCTCAATCTCGAAAGAATTTAAACTGAAAATGTTAAGCGTGAAGTCTTTACTAGAACGATACTATCTTCAAACAATTTGGTATATCTGATTTGCGTACACATACCTACGCCTTTAACAGAAATGTGCTCATCGGTCAGTTTATACGTTATTGACAAATCCGTTTTATTCGTAAGTTGCATCATATCCGCAATTGGTCGAGTGCTTAATAACTCATTGTTGTATTTCAATCCAGAATCCAGAAAGTGATTTCTAATTAATTTCAACAAATGAGGAGCGTCAGCGAAAACAAATACTTTGTTGTAGGCACTTGCAGGATTTTGAAACCACGGCTTATCTAAATGTCATACATAACATAGATCTTTGAGAAACTTATATAAATTAGGAATCTTCCATATGGCGTATCTAGTAGTAAATCTCAAACGTGTATCAAACGTCTATGTGTATAACACCTTATAAATCATAGTGGAACGATATTATTCACCATACTCATGGTACATAATATGTGATATCGATAGCTCCATTCTAAACTATGCTAAGTGCAAAAAGATCGTTTTTCAGGAGAGTCGATCAGTTTGATGATTTTTTTTTTAAATTTTTGTGGAGTTCCTTTATAATGCAAATCGAATGACCTGTACTGTTTTGTGAATAACTTTTATATAATTTGGAATATTTAGAAATTAAAAATGCAATCTCCATAAAAACATGCTAAGTCGACTCAGCATGTTTTAGAATAGATGTATCGATATCACTTTAATAAGACCACATATTAAAACTCTAAAAGTCAGTATAACGTCAGTCCATTTTAGTGAAACAGTTTAAGGTTTGTGAATGGAAACATTACCTACTGTTACGCCTAATTCTTTCCGCAAAGTGCGATTGCTTGGGCCCATATCCGATACCATTGCCACTGTAGGAAACCCGGCTTGGTGAAGACATTAAATTATTGAAAACTATATGTCTTTCTTCATCTCGCAATCATAATCAAAAAATACAGGCTGCTTCCACGATTTCCGAAGTCCACGAGCCACCACCACTTGGACATATTTTGCCGGTTTTCTCACGAAATCTTCCGCAGATTCGTATTCGTAAGCCTCGACGACCTTCATTTCATCAAAAACCAAAACACACACTTTGTCTTCTAATTCAAGTTCTGTATTTTGACTCATGAAATCGATCGCCGGTCGAATAATTCCCTCCTTTATCGGCACCTTCCGACTCCAACGCTGTAAAGTGGAAACGTGCGGCAGCGGATACCCCTTCTTGTATAAATGGTTATAAGCTCTTGGCCAGACGCATGTATGCATATTGCATTAGATATATCTTCCCATTCCCAGTGAATAAACCCCGGGGAGATAAGTTTTCTTATCTGTGCTTCAGTAAATATCGACCTCATGGAATTGATGATGGTGTTTGCTTCATCGAGTTTACATTTAACTTCAGAAATTTCCTTTCGTAAATCGTTCATGATTTTCTTTTTTTTTTGATTTTCATCCTCCATTTTGCAATTAATTATTACGTTGCTGAATAAACATAAAGCAAACATTTACAACAAATAAGAGATTGGTGAAACCTATATTTGTATAATAATTTAATGAAAAAATAATCTCAATTTTGTTTTCAAAATGACTAACTTTTTTAATCCTATCATAATTGGGTTATTAATAATAAATCAGCTCATAATATGGTTCCAAGTCGATCGGTTAAATATTTGATAAATTTATCTCCCTTACTCCAAGGAGTTACAAACAAATCTATATTCAAAATACAAGGTAGAGCATACAAAAACTTCTGGATGTAACCAAGTCATATAATAAAAAATAGATCAATGATAGCAAAGATTAATAATATTTCAATTTCAGATATAAATGTATTCTGTTGCCTATGAATATATCTAAAATCTGTGAACTTATTTCTTGATTATTCTGAAATAAATCTAACCGAATTACTAACGTGAAGTTGTTCCAACAAAATTAAAAAGTGCCTTACTAAAAATTATTTATGTTTTCATAGTTAAAAACGCGAAATTCAAAATCTTATAGAAATAATAAAAAAAACACGAATATGAGAATTAATAAATGATACTCTTTATTTGGGAGTTATCATAAAACCTCGTTTTTATAACTGCACATATTTTATTTATTTTAATCTTATAGATTAGCTCTTTGCATTTCTGATGAGGATATCTATTATATTAATGTTAACATAATTACAATTGAATGCACTTACTCTGTTTGCGTACCACAATCAACTTTCCGTACATCATGAACATATTCGCATCTAATTGTATAGGTAAAACCATAATATATACATCTACAAAATTCTTTCACTCATGTTAAGTGCACTTACTCAGTTTTCCTTTAAATTTCTTTGTTTTTAAAACACTGATCAGTTTCCGGAGAACAGATTGTCGGGATGAAACTAACGAGGTCATTGGACATGTCGTTTCATAATAATACTTGCACATAGGGCTCTGCATTTGGCATTAACAGATATTTTTGAGCCACTTTTCTCATATCTCTTGCGAAAAAATGGTCACCACATACACAGTCTTTCGGCAAAAAATCCACATGGCAATTTGCATTCCATTTTCCCCTCCGCCGCTCATCCTTCGGGATATTAAAGAAAGGACCTTTATCGCGTCCCTCCTTTTTTTCGCATAGTCTACATTTGCGCATTTTCCCCTTTTTTCACTTTTTTAATTATTTTACAGATTTGAATTTCAAACTTCTATTGACAAAAAATGTAAACAAAATTTGAAGTTCAAACATTAATATGACATTTCAGCTACTATCAATATGAAAAAAATAGGTAAACCACCTGCTAATAACACAACCTTGTATAACACTAGGTCACAAATAACAAAATTTTCTCTGTTATTTGTTTCTAGCATACTTTTTCTCATTGATTTTGACCTACTGAACACGAAAATGAGTTTTAAAAATTTTTCTTTCGATTGGTTTTCGAGATACAAATTTTTTAACTTTTTTTTTAAATTTTTGGAGGTACACTTACAATTTTGAGCATATCTTTCGTCTTCTTTGACGTATTTGATCCTACTACTACTCAAATTAAAGCAAATTGAGCCGTCTACAACTCATTCTCAGAAAATTTTCAAATCGGGTGAGTAGTTTTGATGTTGGCGGCTTAAAAAGGTTAAAAAACTGCGTTTTTTTAGTAAAAATGTGGCAGAAAAATTCATATAAAAATGCATATAAAATATAAAACGCGATGCTAACAGCGATTTTGGTTTTTTTACGTATAGCTGGCATTTTTCCAAAGAAAATAAGCACTTACTTAACAAAATCTGACAACAAATGGCGGACTTATAATTTTTTTGGTAAAAGACCGAAATTCCGCTATTTCACGATATTTTGATTTTCATTATTTGCACAGCTTACCTACCCAACGCAAACGAATAAATACATTTGAACTTAATTTAAAATAAACAAATTAGTCTTAGTATATTATTTTTTAATTTATTTAGAGCACTATATACTCAATGTATGGCACAATTAGAAATGGATGTGCCAGGTTAGCTAAACTAACGAAATTAACCAAATCAACGCCCAAAAAAAATGAGTAGAAACAAAGATATAACTGTACATTTTATGCCATGTGGAAAAACAGGTGACTTCTTCTTTGTTTTTTGTATTCGCTGCAATTGGTCTCACGTATTAGGGTCCAAATGTAGTCACCCATCATAGCCGTGTCATAGATGCCCTGATAGCGTCGTTCCATAGCCTTCAATTCCTGATGAAAGCGCTCGCCGTGTTCGTCGCTCACGTCTCCTAAATTCTCAGGGAAAAAATCCAAATGAGAATGCAGAAAGTGTATTTTAAGTGACATGTGCACTCCTACCCAAAAATGAAAAAAAACGAGAATTAAAACGCTATTTAAATTAACATTTGTTTCAAAAAAAACCTACCCATTGCTTCATAGTTCTTTACCAGATCGTCAACTTTGTCCTTATAATTATCGCTTTTGTTGTTTCCTAAAAAGTTTTCCACAACAAGCCTGAAGGAATTCCATGCTGCGGCTTCGATGGGTGATAACAGCTTCGGGAATGTTTCATCTTTCAACATTTTTTTTATCTCGGGTCCTGCGAAGACTCCTTCTTTAATTTTTGCCAGCGAAAGGTAAGGGAAAAATGACCGTAAATAGGCAAAAGCTTCACCTTCTTTGTCCAATTTTTTGGCAAAATTTTTTATCAAACCCAATTTTATGTGCAACGGCGGAAGTATTATATTTTCACGGTTCTCTATTAGTGGTTTGCGCTGAACATTCGCTTCTCCAACTACAGGTTTCGTTCGTTCCGGCCATTTTTTTTGAATATAATGCTGATCATCAGCGCGGCTATTCCAAAGGCACAGAAAACAGCAATGTCGCGTATAGCCTCCTTGGAGTCCACACAGAATGGCCACAACTTTGAGGTCGGCGCATATTTTCCAATTATATTTGCTATACTCTATGCATTTCAGCAAAATGTTCATAGTTTCATAGTTCTCCTTTGAATGAACCGCATGAGCAATAGGAAGAGATGGCTTTTCATTCCCATTATGTAAGAGAACTGCCTTCAAGCTCTCTTTGTTGCTGTCAATAAACAACCTCCATTCATTGGGGTTGTGAATTTGGTGAAGCTCTTGGAACAAGCCGGAAATGTCGCTGCAAAAACATATTTCGTCTTTCTTTGTATAAAATTTTGCATACTGCTGGTGACGCTTCCTGTACGCTGTTACTTTCACTTCTGAATCCGCAAATCCACACTGTACCATCCGAGACGCAAAAAGTTCGGATTTCTCCTTAGTGAGACCAAAATCGCGCACCCAATCGTTTAGTTCGGCCTGTGACAGTAATTTTCGCTTTCTGCACGCCCCAAATTCGCTTGCACTTGACTCGGACTCTTGATCTGACGATTCTGCTTTTTGAAGAGATGCACCAGGGCACACTGGATATGGTACATCATTCGAATGTGGTACTGGAAGTGCAAACGATCCCACTTGAGCGTAGTTCCATTTTAAAAATCTCCCTACCCCACTGTTTGTGGTGAGGCAAAAATAACAGTCTGTGGAATGGCGAATTTCATATGGCGCCTAAAATTAAAATAAATTACTATATTTGCTTTGCTTAATGTGTTTAAATAAAAATTCTTACCTTCCGCCAGCTGCCCAGTTGGTTAGGATTATATAGCAAAGATCACATAGCGACTTAGGTGTCCATGGTTCTGTGATATTTGGTGAAATACCAAAATAATTCAAATAGTGCAATTGCACTGCTGGAGTTGGAGTAAACGTGTGTGCGTGATTATTCTTTATAAACTCGCCACAAACATTGCAGAAATTGTCTGGATTGTTCAAACACTCGAACACACGTAGTCTTTTACTCATTGTCTTACTTGTTGGGTAGGTATTATATGCACTTAAATTCAATTTGTTTCACTTTTTACTCGTACTACTCGCGTTCGTAGACACTTGTTGAATGACAAAAAAACGATAAATGAACGCCTATAAATACTAAGTATGTTACAATATTTTACTGACAGGTACTTATGAATGGGCGCATCTTTTAAGGGTGGCTATATACCTGATTCAGCAAGTGTGCGTTTCAAATTGTGGAAAAGTTTCCAAATAATGACCACTCACAAATGTGGGGGGAATTTCTGTAAAAAAAATCCGATACAGGTAGCCATCGGGAAAACACACATCAATAAAAAAGTGTAATTCCCTTTTTTCCTTTTAATTGACTGTGAACGGAGTAGCAGTCATAAAGGAACACGAAGAGCGTCCACGCACATTCAGAAGCGTATATTACTCTGCAACCACAATCATAAAAATTAAATAACTATTTGTGTATTACTTATTTTTTTTAATTCTGAGAATCATAAAAATTACGTAAACGTTTTTTCTAAACAATTTTGTACATGTAAAGTGGGTTTGCCAAAATTCGTATCGTAAAATGCACCTGTGTTTCTATGTTCTGCATTTTCATTATACCATTTTCGACGAAACGTCCCTACGGTATTGTAAATAGGTTTTTTACAATTATGAAATATTTGTGTTATTAATATTAATTTAAAAATTTTATCAAAACTGCAAAGTGCTGTGACATTTGAAAAAAATTTCCAAAAAAAAATTGCTGATTTCACTAAATTTTTGAAATTTCACGTCCCTTGCCAGAACAGAAGACATTAACCCAGGGTGGTGAAATTTTGAACAGAAGTAACTTATGTATAGGAGCAACTGTTCCGTTCTATTCCAAAAGAATTATAAAAAACTTGATTTTTCGATCCCTCCTAGTAGGTTAGCTGTGCAAATAATGAAAATCAAAATATCGTGAAATAGCGGAATTTCGGTCTTATACCAAAAAAATTATAAGTCCGCCATTTGTTGTCAGATTTTGTTAAGTAAGTGCTTATTTTCTTTGGAAAAATGCCAGCTATACGTAAAAAAACCAAAATCGCTGTTAGCATCGCGTTTTATATTTTATATGAATTTTTATATGAATTTTTCTGCCACATTTTTACTAAAAAAACGCAGTTTTTTAACCTTTTTAAGCCGCCAACATCAAAACTACTCACCCGATTTGAAAATTTTCTGAGAATGAGTTGTAGACGGCTCAATTTGCTTTAATTTGAGTAGTAGTAGGATCAAATACGTCAAAGAAGACGAAAGATATGCTCAAAATTGTAAGTGTACCTCCAAAAATTTAAAAAAAAAGTTAAAAAATTTGTATCTCGAAAACCAATCGAAAGAAAAATTTTTAAAACTCATTTTCGTGTTCAGTAGGTCAAAATCAATGAGAAAAACTATGCTAGAACCAAATAACAAAACGACTGTTGGCTAGTGTAATTGAATCATGATTGAAATATTATTTACATTTGTGTACAAAAAACAACAAATTGTCTATCTTCCAGAGTTCGAACGCCGAAAAATCTTTTTGTTTACACACCTACCGAAAAAACTAAAAATATTGTTTATCCCTTAACATTAAGATAAAAGAAATAAACTGTTTAATCATGGATAAAACTCCTGAGAACGATTCAAAATTCTCATATCGGTTACCCGTTATTATTTCGGTCTGTAATCGTTATGATTTAAACTGAGATACTCTCTCGGCTATAGACCAACCTGCTTCTATACAGTGATAGGAAGCAAGTATTTTACATGGCAAAATATATTGCAAGTATTTCATTGCGTGCCCACAGACTAAATCATGATTTCTGGGGCGTGACCCCCGTCATCAGTAGTCTACATACATGGCAGGCTTTTCAAAAAAGCCTTTGATTGATGATTCGATAACCAAACTCTCAAAGCCTATCACGGGGCGACTCACACGAGCAAATGAGAATTGCACCCAAAGACTCACTTTTCGGCTATCGATCAAACAATCAAACACAATGAAATACTAGCACTTTGCCATGTCCACAAGAAATTCAATTAGAATTTACTTGTAGAAATCACTCACACATTAAGAGTAAAGCTGTATAGTAAAAAGCTTTTTTCTTATTGCATATTTATCATAATATAATACATATTTATGTAACACACATGTAAAATATACATATTCTTTGTCTCACAGGATGTTTTGCAGTACAAAATTGACAGTTCGGTATCCGTTTTTCTGGTCGCGGTGCTGGAATATATATCAGCGGATATACTGAAATTGGCTGGGAATTATGTACGAAAAATTAAGCATTGCGAAATATCAAAGGAGGATATTGAAGTAGCAATGTGTGCTGATAAGGTAAGTCTGTTAGGAACATGCAAAAAGTGGAAATGTAATAAATAATTTTCTAAAAATCTAGGTCCTCATGGATATGTTTCATCAATCTGATATAAAAACAAATGTATTACCTAGTCCTTTACCGACGCTGCCGGCCCAGCGTACGAGTACAACCTATGAAGAAATTGTTAAAGATTTAATCAATGACGAAAAACAATATCAACGTGATTTACATATGATAATACGTGTATTTCGCGAAGAGCTTGTTAAAATTGTTAGAAATCCTAAAGAGCTGGAACAAATATTTTCAAATATTATAGATATATACGAAGTCACTGTAACATTATTGGGTTCATTGGAAGATGTTATCGAAATGTCGCAAGAACAAAGCGCACCTTGTGTTGGCAGTTGTTTCGAAGAGTTGGCTGAAGCAGAGGAATTTGATGTATATACAAAATATGCACAAGACGTTACATCCCAAACGTCAAGAGATGCTTTAACAGCGTTACTTGCAAGACCAGATGTGAGTATTTTTAATTCAGTTATACCATTTCATTTTCGATAACTTTGTTGCAGGCAATGTCATTAATGGCTGCGGGTCACGGATTTCGTGACGCCGTGAAATATTATTTGCCAAAATTGTTGTTGGTACCAATATGGCATGCGTTCGTATATTTCGATTACATAAAGATATTAATGAAGTATAGTCCATCACAAGATGATATTGAGAGTTTTGAGCAGGTTCAGGGTTTATTACGTCCTCTAAGGAATGATCTAGAAAATATTGTAGCGGCTTTACCAAAGTAAGTATAAGATATTTGTAGAGAGCATAATGTTATTAGTACAATCGTTAACAGAGAATCTTGCGTTGCAATGAGCAGTAGAACGAGACGGCAACTTGCTATTGAACGCACAAGGGAACTGCAGAACACAGTCGAACACTGGGATAAAGACGTTGGTCAAAATTGTAACGAATTCATCCGAGGTATATTGCCATGATGTACTACAAAATCAACTAATAAACGTAACTATTTATTCTTCTAGAGGACGTCTTGGGAAAACTTGGGTCGGGAAAGAGAGTGGCTGAACGTAAAGCATATCTTTTCGATGGTTTAATGTTACTCTGTAAACCCAATACCAAACGCCAAACGACATCGGCAAGTGCTCAAGTTTACGAGTATCGCTTAAAGGAAAAGTTTTTTATGAGGCGGGTGGAAATAAATGATCGTCCTGATACAGATGAACTCAAACATTCCTTCGATGTATCCCCCCGAGTTCAACCACCTGTAACCCTCGCAGCTAAGAATTCTTTACATAAAAATGAGTGGATGGCAGATTTAATTATGGTAAACACAAAATCAATGCTGGATAGAATTTTAGATAGTATATTATTGGACATCGAGAAGAAACATCCACTACGAATGCCTAGCACCGAGTTATACAAATTTGCCGAACCTGACAGTCCCAATAATATTGTTTTAGAAGAAAGGGAAAGTGCTGGTGTACCTTTGATAAAGGCAAGTTTCACAATGTATATTACTAATTTATTACTTACTGCTATTAATATTATTTTAGGGCGCAACTTTATGTAAGCTTATCGAAAGACTTACTTATCATATTTATGCAGATCCAATGTTTGTACGAACATTCCTTACAACATATCGATATTTCTGCACGCCACAAAATCTCTTGTTCCTTTTGATTGATCGTTTCAACATACCAGATCCAAGTTTAGTTTACACTGACCAGCACAGTAATGATAAGGATCATGTGCATTGCGAAAGCGACAAATTACACAAAAACTCCCAAAGAGAGGACTGGAAGCGTTATCGGAAGGAATATGTTCAACCGGTACAATTTCGAGTTCTAAATGTATTAAGACATTGGGTGGATCACCACTTCTACGATTTCGAAAAGGATCCAACACTTCTGGAGAAATTGTTACACTTTCTTGAAAGTGTTAATGGCAAATCTATGAGAAAGTGGGTCGATTCAGTTCTCAAAATAGTACAAAGAAAGGTAGATATGTAATATTCAATTCAAATACTATTTTATAAGTGTTGTACTTCTACGTTTTGTAATTGCAATTAGCTTGTTGTAAATTTAAATGTTGGTTATTATCATTTAAGAAAGCACTTCAGTCGCATATCAACATCAGTTGACATTAGACTGTTGACGTCTGTCGCTTTAATTTTTGCGAATAAAAACAACTATCTACTAACAACAACACATCAACATTCATAGCGGTCGCCGCTATGTATGTTGATGTGCATTCGTGCAACAACTAACCCTTTTGTTGTTGCATTTTTTTCTTTTCATTTTCGTGATAAGAAAAGTGCAAACTAAAGTTAAGTTCATGATTTAAAAATGGGTGTAGTTGGGGAACCACCTCCGCCTTCCACACCACCTCTCCTATTCCTGATAAAGCCCAGATCATTACAAATCCAATCCCTCACAAAGAGGGACATTCGTTTGATGATAGGCACACTGACAGGCCACTGTAATGTTAGATCTATAACATCAAAGTGGAAGAGTGATTCTGCCGACTACTGTCGACTCTGCGAGGATGAGGAGGAACTGAAAACAATTAAACACCTTCTCTGTCAATGTCCTACTCTATCAAGATCAAGACTTCGTTACCTAAGTGATAACACGATACAAAATCTGGAATCTCTATCATCCCACGATATTGATATAATCATGGGCTTCATAGGTAGCTTGAGATGGATGGTTTGACATCAACTCATCTAAACCTCTCCTAAAAAGCCAACTCTCTTATCTATACTAATCGCCACCTCCTTCATCTTCTTCGACCTCTCCCTCTTTTTTACTCATCTTCCCAGGACGAACACAATGGCCCAAATGGTCTCCGAGTGAAGTGGTGCACGCCAGCAATGGTTGTGTACCGCGCGTCCTTAACCTAACCTAAGCATTACAAATCCAAACAAGGGCTTCAAAAACAATAATGGTATTCCGGTTCAAAATAACATAATTAGAACAACTCAATAGCCAATAGCCTATCCACATCTGCCAATATCCCACAAATTGAACACAATTACAATAATCTAGCCAACACAAACAACCGTTACCCCCACACCATCCTGGCCCGTTTTTCTAAGTACCAGTCAGCTCCAATAGAAGAAACTGTGATTTATATGCTTTTGTCTTGTGTAGAAGAATTGGCATCTCCAATAATTATGTATGCAAAAACATTGCCTATAACACCTTCCGCGTCCGAAACAATTAAAATAGGCCTTATTTTCGATGGCTCCCTGCCTGATATATTCATGTGTACATCCAGCGCTTTATATTCCTCCCCTAAGACAATGTCTAATCTGGTCGTTTGGGACATATTTCAATTAGTTGCAGATACACAAAAAGATGACTTAAGTGCGGCCAACTTATACCCTGTCCGACACAATGCAAATAAGTCAAATGCGATGAATGCCGAGCCACAACCTTATACAAAGGAATATGTAATTCACCAAGGTGTATTCTTTGTAGCAAGGCCGATCATTTATCAACCGCTCCTATTAAATGCGAGAAGTGGAAGTATGAGAAAAATTTGAGAGAGATTTCCACTTTGTCAATCCTATTAATCAAAGAGTTCCTACAAAAATATTACCAAATTCTGGATGACGAATCATATAAAAGCAACTTTCATTTATTAAAAAAATAAAAATGCTCCAAGAGGTACAATCCACGATGAAATCAATAAAAGAGTAACTAAAATTAAATATAGCAATATCGCTGTTCCACAAACCAAGCGAATTTATGCCACTGCGACTCCAGTACAGGTCATTCTATCCAAACCGATATTCTAGTACCCAAAGTTCTCCAAGGTCACATATCTGGAAAATTTTTTTTTTTTAATTTGCCAAACAAATGGCCCAAGTACTCACTCAATTCCAGAAATCCATTACTGTCAAGTCAGACAACACAAATATTAAAAGATCCCAAGATTACTCAAATCCAGAATCCCCAACCTAAAAGGAAAAACCAGATTTCAAATCAGTCAATTAAATTAAATAAATCCTGATAATTTAAAAATATACCAATTTAAATGAATTTACTACAGTACAACATTCTTTTTTTGGATTGTGAAATCGAGATGGCAGTGTATTTGAGACACTATACGCCAGGTTATTCCTTTAATGGAGTTCTTCACAAAAACTTCCAGTAGTATATGCTTCCAGAAAGTAGATTAAAACGATAGCCCTTCACATCTATGAGGGCGAAATTTGTGCAGCAAGGCTAACAGCCTGAGTATATCGATGAGAGGTATAATAAATACCTTGTGTTGAGCTGAAGAAGTGGTATTAGTACATCCAGAAGGTTATCCAGTAACGAGGGTGGATTGATCTTCATGAATTGACAGGATTCAGTACGGACAGTACCAGTTGTATCTGCTGAAGATGTTGATGACTTAAAATATTCTGTAAAGGGCTGGGTGAATTTGGGGAGGGGGATGGGAGAGTATTATAAGTAAGTGTTGTTAGATGAAACGATGACTAGGCGAGTGTATGCAATGGTTTAAAATAAAATATTACAGAAAGGTTGTAAAGCGAGCATCCAAAAAAGGATTGCATTGCAAGATTGCATGCATTAATAAATTCAATAAGAGATCTGTAGTGATGTTCCTGCCTTGATTGCAGAATCTCTTTTATATTGTTAAATTTGAAAAAAAGGAGTTGAAATTAATTCTAGTATTAATTCTAGGTACTTTTGACATTCGAAAATCATGTGGTGAGTGGAATCAGGTACACTGCATGACTCACAAAGAGATGATGTACTTACTCCAATACGGTGTAGGTACACCTTATCATATGTGTGGCCAACCATGAGTCTGTTGATTAATTTAGTTTCATGAGGGTTGACGTAAGTGCCATGATACCATGGTTTGCCATATATGCTAGGGAAAAAGTTGGCAAATTGTTGACCCTTGCTTTGATAGAATGTTTTGTATTCTGCATTCCACTGATGATATATCCTGGATTTTATCAGGCATAGGGCTTCCTCCGGCGTGTATTTCACACTAAGCATAGCACCATATTCTGCTGCAAGCTTAGCTATATGGTCTGCAGTTTCGTTAATTTTTAATTTTAATTTTTTTTAATTTTTATTTGTTTTCATCAGAGTAACCGAGCCTAACTGCCACTCCTCTATGACTGGGGTCCATACTACATGATACTTGTTGATATTGGAATTACGAATTTTGTTGTTGAACTCATCCACAATATAGTTGGTAGTCTTCTCCTTTGTTAAGGCCTTGCAAGCTGCAAGGCTGTCAGTGAGAAAGACACAGTTGGTATAGCCATCTTCTATGGCAATTTCCAAGGCCTTCAGCAAGGACCACAATTCTCCAAAGGTCGAAGATGACTTGAATCCAATTTTAAATAGGAATTGATGATTCATTGTGTAGTTGTAAACACCACAGCCAGTTGAGTTATCCGCAACCGAGGCATCAGTGGCAAAGATTATAAATCCATCCTTTTTATAATCATCTATTTCCGCACTGTTGACAGACAGGATTTCCTCTGTTGAGGTATTGTTTTTGGTGTTCGAGAGTAGATTAAGTCTTACGGTCAGCTTCCCAGGAACTAAAAAATGAGAAGGGAAGGCAATATTATCAAATATTTCATTAAATTCATAGAAAACCAGCTGTAACTGGATTTAACAGTGGGATTGTCTGATATGATGTCATACAGATCAATATTATTTGATTTGATTTTTACTAATTCCTTGGCAGTTAACATCTTGTCTCGTTGCTTGGAGGGCATTTCATGAGTAAGGGCATACAGAACGTGAATGGGTGTAGATTTGGGGACACCCAAGCACCTTCTCAGCATTATATTTTGATGTGTTTGTATCCTCTTGTTGTGTTTGTATCCGCAGTCGAAGTTCTTCCATATTCTATTTTGGATCTAACCAGGCTCCTATACACATTAAGAGCAGGTTTGGGGTGAAGTCCACCTTTAATAGAGGTGAGACACTTAAGCATGTTGGACCTGTTGTTATTGTCCTTGGCTATTGAGTCATAGTGATCCTTGACTGATAATGAATTAGTAATAGATCTACCAATAAATTTCTACTTCTTTTGTTGTGTTATCTGGTTACCATCAATGTTTAGTTAAATTTTTTTGATGCTATTCTTGGCGAAGTATATCGTATTGCATTTCGCTGGATTGAAGGAAAGATTAAGTGATCTACATTTCCCTTTGAATCTTTTCGTCTTGTTGCTTAGGTTTTTGTGAGCAAGATCAAAGTCTGGATTAGGTTAGGTTAGGCTAGGTTAGGTTGAATAGAGGAGACGTTTAAAACGTCTCATGTCCATGGACTGTAGGGTCGCTTGTAGCTGTCGGCTTTCAATTTACAAATAGTTTTTTTCCCCTTTAAGAAATAATAAAAAAAATATTAAAATAAATATAAATATTAAAGAATTTCATCCAAGCTGGGATTTGAACTCAGGACCTCCGGTACCACAGTTCGCCACACTAGGCCTTAGCCTATACTTAGGGGATGAAACGTCCTACTTGGTTATAGTTTCGTTTAGACTGTCACCTATTGAAGATTGCTTCACCCGCTAGGCTAAAAATAGCATGCTGCTTTGATGGTAGTTGTACCTGTCTGTGTATAAGTGTTCACTTTTAAGTATGTACATACGATTCCCACAGGAATTCAACGAAACTTTGCTGGGATTTGAACTCAGGACCTCCGGTACCACAGTTCGCCACAGGGCATCAAGCCTTTCCCTTTGCGTATTCGTACACTGACACGTTGGTAAGATTACTTGTTTTTATATTGGTGGCTAAGATTGCTTATATTGTGTGGACACAACTCTTGTCTAGGCAACCCCTTTCACAACATATCAGTGAGACTTTCCTTTTTTTGAAGTCCGGGTTTTTTCATCCTGTATTGGATCAAGTGAGTTGGTTTAAAAAGAAAAAAAAGAGTTTGTCGACATATTTCTTTATTATTGCTTTTGGCCTATAGGTTTTTCTGTGACTGATTGACGGAGAAATTCGCCCATGTGATGACAATCGCGTGAGTTCAAATCGCAAAACGCCAAAAAATTCCCTTTCAATTTTAATGGTCTTCGAAATTAAATTTTAACAAAATGCACACATGGGTGTAGTTATTTTTCACTGCAATTAATAATTTGATTTTAATAAATGCAAATTGTTGTGCTAAAAAGGTATTCAGAACATGCATTTTGCGACTTGAAATCACAATCGCCAATTTTAGGGGAAATGCGATTGCCATCACATGGGCGATTCATTGGGTTTTTACTCATTTGTCATCGGAAGGAAAAGGTAACCTTTTCTCAGCTTTCCCTGCATTGCAGGAAAAACTTAACTCCTTTTTATTTTCTTCAGTATCTTAACAGCGCGCTTTTGGCACTTATTAACCTTTTTACTTGGGAACGGACAACCCTCAGCGTGAAATCCACAATTCTTCGATTACTAAAACGAGACACCATCCTTGAGCTCCTATTGTGCGTTATCTATAGTGTGATTCCTCTTTCCGTACGAGGAATACAATTTTTTTTTGTGGAACAAAAAAAGGTGAAAAAGCCCTATCGAGTGGAAAAAATATTTGTTTCGTACAATATTTCCCTAGCAAATTCGAGTGAAAATATAAAAATGCCGTAATTTATTCATCACAAAATAATGCCAAACAAATAATCCAGTTATCAGTGCAGAAAGGAAAAAACTATATATCAAGCTATACAAAATTTTCACTATAAAATCAATTTTTAAAAATTTATGATATAATTACCAAAAAAGGGACGTTTTTATTTAATTAAGATAAAAAAATGAAAGTTCCATTTAATTAAAAATATTAAAAATAGATTTTGTACAAATACTATTCATTATATGTGACAGTCCAGATCAGAGGAAAATAAAAAGCAATAATCCTCCCATAAATAAACTAAAAAGACATTGCAATATTGAACATATTAGTGTGTGTTAGCTGTTTCAACACGAGTATATGCCGACAAAAATATCTGTTCACAACATCATTATGTACCTGTAAGAACACCCGAGGAAAGATCTTTCATCGTGGGACCAATGCAAAAAAAATATTGGTTATAGTGGCTTTAGTATTGGTCATGGTTGGGCGGGCGAATCATACGATGCCAACACCTTTGCATCGAGAAACTTCTCACTACTACAAAATCTAGGAATTCCGATCTCTTTTCTATTCCACTATTTAATAAAATCCTCCTGCACGCATAAAATAAAATAGTTTTTTTTGTAGTTTTGTTCGATACTGAACTCAAACAGTGAAAGAACCCTCCCACTAGCCGACGAGCCAGTAGCCGGAACTACGTGCGTGCCGCCGTTCCCACGACAATCGGATCTATGCTCCGGAACGACTCGAGTTCAACTCGACCAGGGATTGTCACCACAGCGAAAGCTGCACTATCCACTCGTTTTTTCCCCAGGTGAGCAAATCATGTCAGCGAGTTTGCTCAAATGCCTGCTCATCATCGCTGGCATTGAACAGAATCCTGGCCCCAATATTGAGGTCACGATCTGTTCAGTATGTAATGTAAGAATAACCCGGAACCTAGTCCAAGTTTTGTGCAATGGATGTCACAACTGGTGTCATCTCAGAAGATGCTCTGGTCTGGCCAGTCACAGAGACTGGTCGGAGACGTTTGTGGCCAGTTGTTGTGCTCAATCACAGCCTACTGGGAATACTGCTCCTGCGAATCAGGCACAACCTGCTAATCGCCAACCAACACCTCAGGCCCTGAACATCAACACTTCATCTTGGAGATGTTCAGTGTGCAGTGGAGTGATTCGCAGGAATATTACATCTGTGCAGTGTAATGGCTGTATGAACTGGTGCCATATGCGACGTTGCACAAACCTCAGCTCTCACTTGCAGTGGGACAGTAGTTTCGTGGCTGATTGCTGTGTGAATAATGCAGCAGCTACTCTCCCACTGCCTGCTGGAAGCAATCCAACACCACGCGGGCAAGTGCAAAATCAACAACCGGTGTCGCAAGCACAACAACTGGCAACTCCTCCAGCACCACCACATAGCCCATACCAGTCAAACATCACTAACAACAACAATAACACACTCAATAACACCACAACTAACAATAGCAGCATAAATACAACTCATCATTTTTCACATCCAACACCTCATAATCCGATCACTCAGCCACACCAACACATAACACATCCCACATATCCCATCCCCACACAATCCCAG